>JBAMCG010000042.1:1200000-1870000 GCA_037075325.1 Drosophila mayaguana
TGTTTGCTTACTGCGTTTTTCCTTGATGACGCCTTGGCCTGATTGTTGCCTGCGCTTGGATGCTTTGTCTGTAAATAACGATTGGTCAATTGAAATATATATATTTGTTATAGGGACGAGCTTCATACTTTTTCGGGCCTGTTTTTCTTCTGTTTGAGTTTCTGTTGCTACCTGATCTTCCACAATTAAACTTTTGTTGGCCACCTCATCGTCGCTCGGGACTGCCTGAGTTTCATGTTTGCGTTTTTTGGCTTTACGCTTTTTCATTTCGAGTTCGGTTCGTGCCATATTTGACTGTTTGATTTCTTTTCCGAATATATTTAAATTATTATTCTCGTTTCATGTGCTCTCCCATGTTTCAGCACCCACAACTGCGCACAGCCAACTTAACGTGAGAAAAATAATTGCGCGCAGCCAACTTTACAGCGCTCAAAATTGCGCACAACAAGAAATGCGTTGACCACAAATGTCTAGCTGATTTGTTTGGAAACAAAATTTTAATCTTATCGCGTCGCGGCGAGCGTACGAAGTACGCTAGTGATAGCTGATGAGGGAGCCATATACACGACACATATCAAGATGCTACTATTGGAGCTAAAAATTCTAACGCTGAACATATGGTATGTTTTTCTCAATTTGGTCACGCGGCCAAAACCGATTCGCCTTGCAATCGACCGTCTAGCCTAAATCCAATTATAATTTGCAATTGCATACACTTCAGGGGCATTCCACTTGTCTCCAGCAACCGCGCGCCACGTATCGAGGCCATCAGCAAGGAACTGAGCAGTGGTCAGTATGACATAGTGTCCTTGCAGGAAGTCTGGTCACAGCATGACAGCGAGCAACTCCAGCAGAGCACGTCCAGTGTCCTGCCCTATTCCCATTACTTTCACAGTGGTGTTATGGGAGCAGGCCTGCTGGTGCTCTCCAAGTATCCTATTCTGGGTACGCTATTCCATGCCTGGTCTGTCAACGGCTACTTCCATCGCATACAGCACGCCGATTGGTTTGGCGGCAAGGGCGTGGGTCTTTGTCGCATTCTGATCAATGATCAAATCATTCATCTGTACAACGCCCATTTGCACGCCGAATACGACAATGACAACGATGAATATAAAACGCATCGTGTGATTCAGGCATTCGACACAGCCCAATTCATAGAGGCTACGCGCGGCACCTCGGTGCTCCAGATACTGGCTGGTGATCTCAATACTCAACCGCAGGACATTTCGTATAAGGTGCTGCTACTTACCTCGAAGATGACAGACAGCTGTGTCTCAGACTCGTTTCGGACCAATGAGTGCAACAGGAACTCATACACATCAGCAAGTGCGCTGGCCAAGAATCCCTTGGGTATACGGATCGATCATATTTTCGTGAGGGGTGCTGATAATATCAAGGCAGATATAATTGAATATACGCTACCATTCCCAGAGCGTGTGCCTGGACAAAAGTTCAGTTACTCGGATCATGAAGCTGTGATGGCTAAACTAAGACTTACCCGTCTGCCAACGTCGTCTGAACGTAAGACAGCAGCAGTTGGAGATATTGTAAATACGGAAGACGTAGAGTGCAATATAGGTGAAGAAGTTTGCCTGGCAGATGATGATGGCGGTGCAATAAAAGGAACTGAAGCAGTCAATGGCAATGGCTGCACAGCTAATGCCCAATCCTTGCCTGCTGCTCGCACAGCAGCGTTGAATGAGGCACTTGCTCTATGCGAAGCTTCCCTCTTGCAGCTGAACACAGATCGTCTATTATATTATAGTGCAGCAACTGTTCTATTTGTGATCCTTGTGCTCCTGATTGAATTTGCACCTCCGGTGGGTCTTCAGACGATTTATGTGCTGCTCAAGTTTATCGTATTTGGCGTCATATTATTTTGCCTGTTTATGGCTTCCATTTGGAACTACATGGAACGCAATGGAGTGCTTCAAGGCAAGAAGTCCATGGAGGTGATGCTGCTTCATGCCCAGAAATATGAATATTTTTATTGATACGCATGTCAATTATCCACGCAAAGTAACAGATAAGAAGCTCAATAAGCATTTATATATTTATACGTTTCGCATAGGTAAAAAGAAAAAAATTTAAAATTGTTTGCAATAAACTGGTCTATATCCCCTTTTTAAATTTCAAGTAAAATATTAAACGTTAAAAGAAATTAATTGATCTAAATGGATATCGTTATCGGTGATTTATCGATAGCATTGAGTGTGGCTACAGCAACAGCTCCCGTTGCAATAAAAAATAATATTTTGCCAATAATAAATGAAAATTGATTTAAAAGCTGCTGCTATTTTTGTCCAAAGTGCCATTTGTTGAATATTTATTGGGTAAATAGAATTCGTGCTGTTTTTTGGCAACCAACTGCACCCACGAGGGATACACACTCTCTGGCCCTGCGACTGAGTCACTGAGACCAAAACAAAGGTAGACAACAAAGACAATGAACAAGCTGCCAGGTGCCAACTTGGAGTTCGTGCGCGAGGATGACTTTGTCGAATACTATATATTTCCCAAGCTAGATGACGTTGACGAAAAAACGAGCGATGAACAAGTGCGTCAGCAGCTAGAGCAAGTGCGTGCGGAGTGCATGTCCATTGTGGAAAAGAAAGTGGCGGAACGCTGTTATATATGGAACAAGGATGAATTTCAGCTGCAAGTGCGCACGAGCAGTGCCGAGGAACGGCTGCTCAACGAGGAAGACAACAAACAGAAGGAGGAGGAGGAGCCCGAGGGTGAGTGCATATTATTAATGCAGCTCTATATTTAGCTATAGCAAATTGTACTCATTTTTAGATATTCTGCCGCCCCATTTGCACGGCGTCACGCATTATGGTGACAATATTGGCGACGAGTGGTTCATTGTCTATCTCTTGAGCGAATTGACCCGCTCGCGACCAGACTGCATAGGGCGCGTCTTCGATGGCGATGGCGAGTTTCTGCTTATCGAGGCAGCCGATGTGCTGCCTGACTGGGCGAGTCCCGAGACGTGTGAGCAGCGTGTCTACCTTGTGAGTGGCGGGCTGCAGCTGTTGCAGAATGCATCCAACACCAGCGACAGCAAACGAATGCCCATGGCTAAAGCAGTGCAGCGCATACGTTTAAATCCCACGCTCTATCGCTGTTCCCGTGACATTCAGAACTGCATTGAGGCGCGTCTACAAGAATTTCAGCCGGCGCAGCCCCACGGTTCCATTCATCGGCAAATCGTGCAGTTGCCACAGAATGCGGCACAATTACTTAAGCAGCGACCTGGTCTAGTCGCGTCCGCTGTGCGAGCCTTCTGCGAGAGGGATCCAATCGACTCAAAGGCATTGCGTACCATGCGGTACTTTCCGCCTGAAACGCCACGGAAACGGACAAATGTCGCCTTCACTCGTTATCTGTATGCCATGATAATGCATAGTCAATATACACCGGAGCGCCGACTGGGTTGGCAATTGACGGACGCAGTTGCGAATCCAGAGTGCTACAAGGAACAGCTGTTGGGCGTGAAACTGGCCAGCGGCTTGGAAATACTTGCCAGCCAGGCGAAACGCGCTGGCGATCAGCTGGACGACAAATCGCCTGCCTGGCGTGCATATCTGCACAGTTTGCAGGGCAAGGGCTACTTCCGGGACAACATCGAGGGCAGTGCGGAGTATGAACGTCTCTTATCCACGGCCAAGGAGTACTTTAAGTGCAACCAGGAACGTTTTCGTACGGCACCATTGGTGGGCGCCGAAATAGTGGATATGCTGTTGCATCCTGCCGAAGGCAGCGCCGCGGAGCTCCTCCGTGACGAAGAGAACAATCTGCTGCCTAGCGATGCGGATGACTGGCTGAACATCACAGCCGAGGATCTGGATGCAATGCTGCAGCAGCGCTATGGCCCACAAAAGCTTTACAATCCCAACGGCGACATGAATGCAGAAGAATTCACAAAGCATCTGTCTCAGTTCTTGGACAGACAATCCAACTTTGAAGGTATTGAAGGGCCGGGTGAAGCCGTTGACGAGCTGGATTCAGACGACGACGAGCCGCCGGCGCCAGCGCCAGCAAGTGCGACTAACAGCAGTGCAAAGGTGAAAAAGAACGCTTCGATGAGGAAGGCTTGCAAGCGCAACTCCTTGATTCAATCCGATGAGCAGGACAGCACACATGTACGGAATTTTCTGGATTTTGTGATACCCGAGGACAACTGGGACTCCACTTCCGAGATGAGTGACTATGCGGACGAGGAGGATATAGAGCGCAACTTTGATGCATTGTCCAATGCCAGCGGTGGCGGCGACGCCAACTATCGATTGGATCGTAATATCAAGGCGTATATGGAGCAAATGGATCGGGAACTGGCTCAAACAACCATGGGCAAGTCATTCCATGCCAAGAGTAGTACAACTACTAGCTCCACAGACCCGCAACATGCTGCGGAGGATGATTTCGATGACATTGAGGACTTTGAGCCCATCAATATAAACGTGAATACGCTGCGCAACATGATGGACAGCTATAAGTCACAAATGGGCGGCGCAGGTCCCGTTTCCAATCTATTTAATGCCATGGGCGTTGGCATGTCGGCTGCGGCAACTGATGAGAAGGCCAAGGATCTATCAGAGTCGGCTGTCTAAGGCACAAACAGGAACTTATCAACTAGAAATTAAGATTAAAATCACACTTAAAATCGAATTATATATCTATATACATATAATATATATAAATATCTGTGTGTGAGTGCGATTCTTTTTATAATGATGAACAAGGAAACAGTTAGGTCTAACGCTAGTCTTTGGAGGCAGGCACAAAGTTCCCATAGTCCCGCCTGACTTGCATGGGTGAACCGCCTTGCTGTGACTCATTGCGGCTTCTATGCTGATAGTGGCGCTCTGAGGGTTTGTCTCCTCTGTCACCGCCACCTCGGTCCCGGCGTGGATACGCCTCATATCTGTTGCGACGGTGGTCTATAGATGGCACTGTTTAGTGAATTTGGATTGTCTATGCATCTAAATCGCTTACCTCTGCGATCGTTGCTGTTGTGATTGTTGTAGCCGCCACCACGTCTCTGCCATCCACGATCGCCGCCTCCGCGTCGCTGACCACCATTATAGCGATTGTTGTATGGGCTGGAATAGTTGCCTCCTCCACCTCCTCCTCCACTTCCACCAGGTCCACCGCTACCACTTAACCAATTCTCTATTAGAGGTGGATCCTGCACCGGCTTAGCGCAATGCGCCATAAATTCGACATCGTCTTCTGTGTAGCGTGCACCGAATTCCTCTTCGCATTCTTCTAAGAATCTAATATCCTTGTCTGAAAGTCTGTTGATTTTACGATTTGGGTCAACCATTGCTGTTGTGGCTTAGTGGCTGGTATGCTGATCGCAGAGCAAGGCAAAAAGTTTAGGACTATTAACTAGGCCTTGGCAGATTCAAGATTATTTTTGGAGAGTTTCAACACAATGATCCAATTTCTTTGAATAATTTATAATTAGTTAAACTATCTAGTTGTTGCCGGAATACTGAATGACTTAGCCTGGTCACACTTCTAAATCTATCTATGTCCGCTGTTTCGCTACTCACAATAAACATGAACAGCATACAAATCGCAATGGAATATCGCTAATGAGAATAAAATGAGATATACAAATACCGTGAAGCCTATCGTTATCATAACCTATCGATATATTAGTTAGGCTCGGAATCAGTATTCTAAGTGGAATGCGGGAGTGTTTTGAGTGAAGTGCAGCTATTTGCAGCGATTGTAAATGCTTATAAATGTTGTTTAAGCTTAAGGCTCGCAGTTATAATAGAAGCGCTGGACATGCCACTGCATCGCAGCCATAGAACTACGAAAGCCACAAGCATTAGCACGCGGGTCAACTGCCACAACCAACGTGCGCATCTTCAGAGCTGGCCATGGAGCAAAAGTCATCATTATCCGTGCGCTGGCTGCGGCGCTATCGTGTCTGCTTTCTAATATTACTTTTAATTGTTGCCATCCAACTATTTCTGGCCTACAAATCGGTTGAGCTTGATTTGGCGGGCGCACTGCGCACGCACCGTGATGTTCAGGAGGCGGAAGCGCAGCCACCAGAGCCCGTTGTCCCGCCAGCTCCTATGCAGGCTGGGGTCAAGCACTTACGCATAACTTCTAAGGAACTGGGCTTCGAGCCCGAATGTGATATCAATGCCAAGGAAGCAATATCGGCACTACAGCGTGCCAAGACGAAAGACTGCCGTCAACATATCGCCAGCATAGCCTGTGCCATTCAAGCCGGACGTTTCTATGCCACCCATCTACAGAGCAGCTGTCCGGCAGGTAATCATAAAGCCAATGTATCGTTGGGTTGCTATCGCGACGAGAAGGATTCACGCCTGCTGGGCGGCTACTTTACCAGCTTTAAAACGTCCAATTCACCAGGCAGCTGTGTGGAGCTGTGCCTGCAGTCTGGCTACCCGTATGCAGGCGTGCAATACGCCCGCGAATGCTTCTGCGGCTTCGACACACCGCCCCGGTCCGCCAAACTGGCCGACTCCAGTTGCAATATGAAATGCATAGGCAACGCCAAGGAAATCTGTGGCGGCATCTATGCCATGAATGTCTATGAAACGGGCATTGCCAGTAAGCGAAGTGACTTTATCAACTAATAGTATATATGATTGTGTCTAATCTTTTGCAGAATTTACGCCACAATTGGCAGCCAGCAGCCCAGCGCCGGGACAAGAGCAACGTGCCGTTCGCATTGCATTTCTGCTGACATTGAATGGTCGCGCCCTTCGCCAGGTTCACCGTCTGCTTCGCGCTTTATATGCGCCCCAGCACATTTACTACATACACGTGGATGCGGTAAGTGGTCGAGCGATACGAAGGGGTGCGGGGTGAAGCGATGCCACCGGATTTCGTAATTAAAGCCAGTTCAGCAATTTGTGTTAATTACGCGGAATTTAACGCCTCGCAGCTGTAGTAGCGAAATCGGTTGTAGAATGAACAAGTATATGTGCTATATGATATACAAGATATAGGGTAATATGATAAGCTTGATATAAGGTTGTAGAGAATATATTCAGTGGCGCTCAGCTGAATATGCATATGATGTATTCATGTAATAGATATTAACTTAAAGCCTTATAAGCTTCATTTATAGCACTCTCAGAAGTCATTCTATAAGACTGATTGCTTCCGGGGATATATGAAACTTTATTTACAAAGAATCTTCTCTCTCCACAGCGTCAGGATTATCTGTATCGCAAATTGCTGGAGCTGGAGCCAAAGTTTCCCAATATACGTTTAGCTCGGAAGCGTTTCTCGACAATTTGGGGCGGCGCCTCGCTGCTGACCATGCTGCTGCAGTGCATGCAGGATTTACTGCAGTCCAGCTGGGAATGGGACTTTGTCATCAATCTGAGCGAAAGTGATTTTCCTGTGAAGACGCTCGACAAGCTGGTTGAATTTTTGAGCGCGAATCGTGGTCGTAACTTTGTCAAAGGCCATGGCCGTGAGACGCAACGCTTCATACAGAAGCAGGGCCTGGACAAGACGTTCGTGGAGTGCGATACGCACATGTGGCGCATTGGCGATCGCAAGCTGCCAGCCGGAATACAGGTGGATGGTGGCAGCGACTGGGTGGCGCTATCCCGTCCATTTGTTAACTATGTAACGCACCCAGCCGTAGATGACGAGCTGCTCCAGGCACTGCTGCACTTGTTCCGGCACACGCTACTGCCCGCCGAATCCTTCTTCCATACGGTGCTGCGCAACACGCAGCATTGCGATACCTATGTGGACAATAATCTGCATGTGACCAACTGGAAACGTAAGCAGGGCTGCAAGTGTCAGTACAAGCACGTGGTGGACTGGTGCGGGTGCAGTCCAAATGACTTTAGGCCTGAAGACTGGCCGCGGCTGCAGTCTACCGCATCGAAGTCACTGTTCTTCGCGCGCAAATTCGAGCCGATTATCAATCAGGCGGTGCTGCTGCAGCTGGAGGAGTGGCTCTTTGGGCCCTACACCAGCGAGTATGTCAATCTACGCGGCTACTGGCAGTCGCTCTACCACCACGAGGATGTTCACGGCACTGGCGATGATCTGGCGCGCACAGTTGGGGACAGCCTAATGCGCCTATCTGCGCAACAGTTCAAGCTGGATGGAGTGCAGCTGCTTGAGCTAACACACTACCTGCATCGGGATCAATACAAGGGATTCCTAGTGCGGTACAGCGCCCTGGCTAGAAACACTTCCAAGGAGCTGCACCTGGAGTCGCGTGTGCGACCGGTGCAGCACGGTAAAGTGGCGAAAAATTCACGTGTTACCAAGCGCCTGCGTAACTTTGAGGTTTCCACGGACTTTGATCAGAAGGAGCAGGTGGCGCGCAACTTCGCCAAGCTGCTGGGACCACACAGCGATTTAATGTTGAGCTATACATATCAGGGAGTCGCTGGCTCACAGGACACATCACACTCGTACAATTTGACGCTGATCTGGCTGGATCCATTCGATCGACTGCAGGACTTCAATGAGCTGCATGTGGAGGATTCTCAAGTCGATGTTATCAACCACTCCAAGACGCTGCTCAAGCGACCACTTACACCCGGCATATGGACAGCCAAGCTAATTGGACGCACCTCCATCTATGCACAGCTCAAGTTTCTAGTCGCTCCACTGGCCTACGCCAACGGTGAGCCTATTCATACTGCAGCGGCTGCACGTGCTCAGAACGGTGGTCAAGCTGTATCGTTGCCTGAGAACTTTGAGATGCCCGCGGAGTGGCAGCAACATCTGCCCAGCGAGAACGATGTCAACGCCCTACTCGAAGAGGCATCGGCTCATGCGGAACTAGTTGGCCAACCTTTGTACAGCCGCATCGATGATTTGGTTGGCAAATTCTTTCTACTACGTGAAACCTGCATTGTGGACGGATCTAGCGCGCTGCCGGAGCTGCCGTTATGTCGAGATACCGCCTGGAGCTCGCTGGCTCTGGATCCCAAGAGCGAAATGTAGTCGCTGCTCAAGCGCCGATAGATATATTGAACCAGACAAACAGTCTTAGAGTCATTTGTTATAGCCATTTTCGTAAACGCAACCATTGATGAAGTTTTTTTTTACCATTTGTTATTCATATTGTTTTTGTACATAGTTGTGAATGTCTCTCGCTACATGGGTTTTTAGCTATCTGTTTACTTCTCGTATGAATACTTAAAAATGCTATTTTCGATAAGAACCTTTTAGATCCAATATTACGTTCAACGCACACAGAACTCAAATTAATTGAAAGTTAAGTCGACCCTTGCATAAGCCTCCTCGATACACGATTTTTATGTAGTTTTAGATTTCAATGTTAATTTTATGCCTCTGAGCTTAAACTTGAGAAGAAACCTGATTTCCAATAAGTAAATCTTATTATATTTGTAGAGTCCCAAATAGATATGTATATATATCAACTAATTTAACTAGATAGAATACCAACAATTACTTTATATACAGAATCGTCCATTATGATAATGAGCTTATGCAAGAGCATATTAACTTTCGATCTTGTCACCTTAATCTTAAGTGTTTTGCATTCAATCTGCACACTTTTCATACTCTCTCCCATTCAGATTCAACTCCAATCTTTGCTTCTTTTGTAATGTTGTGATATGTGTAAAAGGGGAATGAGTATCTTGAATGCTCGCAAGTTTTTAATGAGTATTACAAACATTATTATTATTAGGGTTTAAGTAACTATGCGATGCAATTGTAACTCTGGACATATTCGTATATCTCTACCTTTTAGTATAAATTTTGAACCATGCAACTATTAGATTGGTTTTATTTACGACCCATATTTCAGTTTGAGCTCGCTTACAAGGTATATCTATATTCATTGGATGTATTTGTATGTAAGACTTAAGTATTTAAAGCCAAGGCCATTTGTACTGCCGTTCGCTATGCGAGCACATTTTAAATTAACAAATCCTCATCCGGATCCTCCTCATCGAAGTCATCGTTGGCGTCTGGTGTATAGATGATGTTGCCCTCCTCCGTTTCGCTGGTGCTGCGAAGGACATACGAGAATTAGTGAATTGATTAATGAAGAACTCATCAAACTAACCGTTCATATGGTAATGTGAGCGCATTGCGCGCCACAACTTCATCCTCATCCAATTCAATTTTGAACGTACGTCCAGGATCTGGGGCATTATCTGGTGTCTCCTGTATTGTGGTAGCAGGTGAAGCCGTCGTGTCGGCATCCTCCATCAGAGGTTTCACTTGGAACTCCGTCTTGCTGACTTGGCACTTGTAGCGTTTGTTGGTCACCCCGCCGCCTGGCTTGCGGGAAATCAGAGACAACGTGCTGTCTGTCTCCAAACGTAGCACCATCTCCGCCAGATACTCACAGCCAGATAGAATATAGTCGGCGTCTGGATGTTGTAGATGCATCGGTGACGCCCACAGGAAAACACGGCGAACATGCTCCGACCGGCGCAATTTATTGAGATAGTCAAAAATAAAGGCAGGAGTCTGATAGCAGAGCAAATCCGCCAGCGTTGGCAGTATTACATTGTAGCCAGTCTTTGTTGTGATGGGTTCCGTTGGATTTGTTTCTTGATTATTTGCACTGTTGGCACAATCATTCAGCAACGCCTCAAAGCTGGACACGTGCTTCAATTGCGTGCCAATTGGCAATGTTTTGATATCATTGCCCTCACCCTGCTCGCTTAACAGGCTGGTAATGAATTTTAGCGCGATACGATCGCGATTTAGTTGATCTGAAAAATCGAGGGATGAATTTATTTAATTCGTTTTGGCATTTATAATCAAAATGTATTTACCAATTATCAACACGACCTTTTGATTGGTCACAATTAGATTGGAAAGCATATTGCATTTAGTTGTAATAAATTAAAAATAAAATTAAACTGCAGTTTTTGTTGTTGCTAACCCTTAGCGATGTAAGTACCACAAAGATATCGATATGCAAAGCAAGCGATACTTCAGCTTGAAACGATAGTGTTGCTACAGGTGCACTATTATAACGTTCATCTCTATAGCCAGCTGATATTTAATACAACCGCCTTTTCCAAATGAGTAAACAATACAATTAAATTCAAAATGTAGACCTATCCAGATCGATTACAAAGCGATACGAGTGAAAGTGAAACCTTGAACTTGAACTATAGTTTTTGTAATGATAATGACAAATGACAACGATTGATAGTCGGTCAATGGCTTCGGCGCGCGCTGATTGCTGTTCGCTTGATCTCATTTATTTGCTTTCTCTGCCGCTGCCGACGTCAACGCTGACGTTGACGAATCAGCCGCTCTGTTGTGGTTTTCTTGGATCGCTCAGTTGTGGTAAATATCGCTGTGGCTCTTGTGTTTGAATTTTTGGCAGTCGCGTGCTATAAAACCAATTAACAAAATAAGTGGCTCTTGTTACACTTATCAACGATTTGACACACAATACCGTAAGTAATATTTTGTAATATCGAATTTCGTTAAAAAGTTTCATTATAAACAAATTGCATGACTGTATCTATAATATCCAACAAGTGGTTAACAAAGATTGAGTGTTTGTGTATTGTGATTTGCTTGTTGGTATTAGGTTCTAAAAGCTTTCGAACAAAAGCTTTATACGCTGCTATGGATGCTTTTTGAGGGGTATTGCGTAGGCGTCGTTGCCTTTGCAGATATTTTCGCTGCTTCCATATGGATGACTTTTGATGTATCCGAGAACAGCAGCTCGAGTCCTGCAAACAACGCAGTTAGTTCAACAAGTGAAGACAGCTGACAAAGATAACATTAGTTAAAATACTTGCAAGTCAAACTTTTATTATCTAGAAACTCTGGCAATCAAACACGTTTGATAAGCCGCTTAAAATTAAAATTAAACAACAGCAGCCAAAAGGAAACAAGCAAAATTTTATCAAGCATACGACATGCTATTCACTCTGGGTAAGCGTATGGATATATTTGGGTGTGTGTGGGTGTGAGAGAGAGAGAGAGAGAGAGTCTGCGAGTAGGGCTGTGTATGTGAATATGTGTCTGTGTATTGTGGGTGCAATTATTATGCATAGAACATGTTATTAGCAAGCCAACACCTCAATTGAAATGCAGCTCAGAAAAAAATTCCATTTCAATAGAATCAAAGGAATGTACAGCTTCGCCCAACCCCTCCCCCTTGCTCAATTCGCTAATCGGCGTAGCGTATGCCTAGCATATTAACAACAACAAGGTTGGGCTAACCAATTGCATGCAAATTTCCATTAGGCAATGGCCAAAACATCACGCGCTCGAATGTGCATCAAACAAGAATATCAAATTATAGTTAATAATTAACTAACTTTATGAGTATATGAAAAAATATAAAAAGCTTTTCCAGCAGTCAAAACTCGCATGCGAGCGATGTTGTTTTTGTTAAAGCTTTGCACTGCCAGCGTCGCTGCCCCGTTGCGGCGTTTCTGCTCTGTTTTGTGCAAAGCGCCAACTTTGAATTCAGTTGCGCATTGCACTTTGTGGTGTTCGGTTGTGAATATAGTTGTGTTAGTTTGTTTTGTGTGCCTCTCTGTGCTACTGTCTTTCAAGTTGTATTACTCATATGCCATTGCATGCAAATCAAAGTTGGATTAGATGTTAATCTGTGTTATTAGCCAACCATTTGTGTATTGATTTTTGTAAAAAGTGTAAGCACAATGTCAAAGGATATGGATATTGAACAGGCGGCGCAGGCGACGAAGACGACAACTTCAATTGAAGTTAAAGCCGAGCCTGTCACCATTGCCGAACCAACAGCAACAATAACAGTGGTTGCAGCAGCAACAGCGGCAACAAATGGCGATAGCAACAGCAAGGTTGAGGAGCAAAAGCAACAAGCAGCACCGGCAACAACAACAACAATAGCGGAACAAGTGCAACCAACAGTTGCTGCCGCCGTCGAATCGACCGCAAGTAAAGGTACAACAACACCAATAACAAAAGCAACGAATGTAAAGCACAGCAAATAGCTTTCAAAAAATCAACAGCTCACCAATAACAGCGCCTAACATTTTAGTTTCCAATTAGTAAAAGTTATAATAAAACCCAGACACCGGTCAGCCGGACGAGCAGGACGGACAAGCGAAGAAAGAAAGAAATCCAAACAAACCAACACACACACACACACACACGCGCGTAGAAGTGATAGGTTTAAGCGAGCGTGAGCGAGAGGGCGAGCGTGTGCCAATGCAATTGCATTAACATTGCTCATCCTCGTGCTCTGCCTCCTTCTTTGGCGTCCGCTGTCTCACTGCCTCGCCCTCTTTCTCTCTCGGCTGCAGTTTGCTCAGTCAACAACATTTTCGCACCAAGTTGAATTTCACTTTAGTTTTTCAGCATATTTTTCTTTCTGTTTTATGCTTTATTTATTTTACTTTTGCTGTTTTCATCTTTTTACGCTTTTCCAAAGTCATCGGCGTCGCATCTTCAAAAAGTTTTACTTTTTATGTGGATTATTAATGTATTGCTTGTATTTTCTTCTCCCCATTACCATCAAATTTTGCGCACGATCTGTTGCAACGCTTTGCCGAGCAACAACGGCTGGAGCACGGCTGCTTAACTAACAGTCAATTAACTATAATCTGCACCCTAATTAACATTCGAATATGTCCAATTCATTTCACTTGCCCCAAAATTGTGGAGCCAACTGAAAATGTTGTCGATTGTATAACTAAGACACGTGCCAGACAGACACAAAAGAAATCTAATGAAAAGTCTGTTTCGGTTTATCTTGACTTTTGTTTCAATTGAGAACTAAAAACTCATTTGCATAAGAAAAAAAACTTCAATTAAAGAGTCTGATAAGTGAAATGCTAAAAAATCGCTATCTGAGCATGGCTTGTTACATGGTTTCTCTTAACTAGGTAACTGAACCCAGAGAAGTGGGCTCATTTAACAATTCTATATACAAGAAGTATATACTGTACTATAGAGTGGTGTACATGCAAAGTAGACGAGTAATGTAGCGTAGATAGTAGTGTATAGAATAGCAGCGTCCTGATATGATATATACTAATATACATATAGGTCTGTAATGGCATAGGGTGTATATAGCAGTATATTATAGTATAAATACTACTAATAGTAGTAGTACATAACATTATACAGTATTATACTTTACTTTACATACTATTATTTGCAACAAGAAGCTATAGCTGTGTATCTATTTACTACGACTTTCTACTCCTATTTTCAAAAGGAAAATATAGTATTAAATCTTATATAATTTCTGTCTACATTCGTTCAAAATCGCAAATAAAAGTAATATATGACATCCTCTTCACATTCACACTCTTCATAAGAAAAGTGTTCCGTCTTCTTTGCATTTCATTTAGTTCTATTATTTATCTAACTTCTAGTCGCGTTTTCAACACTCAGTAAATTATTATTCCCTACATGAGTACAAACATTTCAATTTATCGAAGAAGCACAGAAATTTTTTAATTCATTTGCCATTTATTTTCTATCTCTCTCTCTCTCTCTGTCTCTCTCTCTTTTTGTTCATCTTTCACCCCGACAAACCCCATAAAATAGATACACGCTGAACAATGCTATTTAAAGCGATTTGGTATCATTTTTTTGCCACTGCCAAAGATTGCCGAAGTGGCTGCTAAACAATGTTTACAAGCACTTCCCTGATAAGAAGTTCGCAGGCAAGGCATATGCAAGCCTCTGCCTCTCATCTAATAGTTGGAAAATACAATTACAATATCGGTTGAGAGGCGTGTCTCCAATTGGAGGGCGAAGTAATCTAATAATCTATCGGCGCATTTGGTATCAGAGCGTGCTGGCTTATTTGTTTAGAGGTCTCAGTTTGCCGGCGACGCTGTTAGATGAGTCTTTGTTTATCACTGGATTTATTGGAATTACAACTGAATGCGGTCTTCTATGCCTCGTAGACTCGTATGCTTTGAAATCTATTGAATTTCGCTATGATATCATGTGTCAGCTATGGCGAAAATGTCGGGTCAATTACCAAGCAACGCTGAAATTCTGAAAATAGATCAGAGCGAAAATATGTATATAGAAGAATGCTCTGTCTGCTTCAATACAGCTGAATGTTTAGATAAACATAATAAATAAAAATTCTTTTTTTTTAATTAAAAATATTGAGCAAATTTGGCTTTTTAGACTGGTTAGCGCATAACAATGAATATATATTTAAGTAGATATTCTATATATACATATATAGAACCAGATCAATTCGTTTCCCAAATTTTATATGTATAAATGCATCGATCTCAGAATCTATCAAATCTACAGGCCTGACGTCTTTCATGTAAGTCCATCAATTAAAAGAGCAGATCGATAGCCTTTCCATGATCGATCGATTAATCGGTATTAAAGAACTTGTATTCGGATTATATCTTAGAGTATCTCATAGTCGGGGAGTTCCAGCCAACTCTTTCTTATTGTCTCATTTATTTACTTCTTTTTTCAGGCAACAACAAATCCAATATGGATCCGACGCTGATCAACTTTAAGGTGCTCTATGTGCTGACACAGCTGTGCGGCTTGACGATGATTGTGCTGGTTGGCACCTGGATCGGGCAGCATTTCGGTGGCTTGGGTGGCACTGACAATCCCAAGCAGGAGTTCAATTGGCATCCGCTATTTATGACCATTGGCTTTATCTACTTGTATGGCAATTGTGAGTAGCTACCGACGGTTCGTTAGTTAACCAGGCCGGAAAAGGTGCCACTAATCGGCCACTCCAATGCAATCTTTTGCAGCCATACTCGTCTATCGTGGCTTTCGCACCACACGCAAGAAGACTTTGAAGCTCACCCACGCCGGCATTCACATGGCCGCCTTCGTGTTGACGGTGATTGCGCTGAAGACGGTCTTCGATTCGCATAATCTGGTTGATCCGCCCATTCCCAATATGTACTCGCTGCACTCGTGGCTGGGCCTCTCAGCTGTCATCATCTTCTGCTTGCAGTATGTGGCTGGGCTTATGGCCTTTCTAGTGCCGGGCATGCGGGAGAACTATAAGATTGCTCTGATGCCGCTCCACATATATTTTGGACTGTTTGGCTTTGTGTTGGCCATTGCCAGCGCCGTTATGGGACTCACCGAGAAGGCCATATTTGCTATGTATGCTCTCTGAATTTATAAAGGTTTATAACTTGGCTAATGCTCCATAAATGCTTATCTTTGCCTAGCCCCAACTATTCGACGCTGCCCTCGGCTGGCGTATTGGCCAACATTATCGGCGTTCTCTATGTTGTGTTCGGCGCTCTCGTTGTTTACCTGGCCACCGAGCCGTCATATAAGCGTAAGCCTATACCGGAGGATACAGCTCTGCTCACAGCCAATGGAAATGAGTAAAATTGAGCCGATGCCCGCGATGACCAGCTGCAATCATAACTTAAGCTCAGAACTGTGCACAAAACAAACAGAAAACAAATCCCAAAGTGGAGGATGCTATTAACCGTGTGGTGCTTCGTTTTTCGTTCGTCTTAAAAGCTCTACGAAATGTTAAAGTTGAAATGCGTGTTTTTAATTATAATAGTAATTAATTTATGAGTTATATAAATTTAATATATACCATATATACATATATATATTTTATGTATGTCGGACAACTGAGTAAACGCCCATTAAATATGTTTTAATCCTTACCCAGAATTATCTGTATTATACGCATATGTTATATACAAATATATCTATATGTAATATATCTATCTATAGTGAAATTGTTTTCATATTGAGAAAAAGGCAAATATGCAATACCGCCCTGATATTAGGTTATATTTATTCTATTGCTGTTGATATACATTTCCAGTTTACATCAGCTATTGATTTTTATCTTTCCATCATTATTGTCATCATACTTGAAAGTAATGAGAGTTGTGGGCTTAATCAATATCGTCTTTTGGGAACTACAGCCAAGACGTCTCATCGACCCCTTGGAAGTTTCGCTCATCGTCCAGGTCGACGAGGTACGTGGAAATGTCGCCATCGGTTTGATTGTGCTCGAGGCCGCGATAATTGCATTTGATATCGAAGTGGCTTAATGTCTGAGCCGTGTTTTCAGTGACGTGTATGTGGCCAGTGACGCCGTTGTCTGCCATAATCGAGGCCCAGTTGACAGTTCGGCCCCACAGATCGAAATAGAAGTGGGAGTGGCCCACAACGCCGGCGTGCGCGGGTCCATGCGAAATGCCAATCTTCAGTTGTCCGGGCATGGCGTTGGGGAACTTCATAGTTAGATTTTGCATGGATATATCGTGCATTATGCGCAGCATATCGGCAGCATAGTGAACCAAATACAGGACGCAATAATCATTGTATTCGAGAAACGGATGACGGAATCGTGGATTATAGTTTTGCAATTTCGGTATCTGAATATTTTCACCTGCTCATAGGCGAATGTGAATGACTCGCAAGATATATGTATATAAAGTAATAGTTACTCGATACAGTGGACACTCTGGATAAACGGCCTCTGACTGGTTTTGATGTGGAGCTCCTGCCTAGCTGAGATAGATTCTCACCTGCTTCTAGGCCACAAGCAGCCACATAGGTCCAGTTGATGACCTTGATCTTCTCAACCTTAAAGCCTTTCGCATACTCCTCGGATAGATCATCGAAGTAGCAAATGTATTCGTTAAGCACACGCAGACTTGTCGTTTCCAATGGGAAGTTGACAATGGAAGCGAATAATACGGCGACCTTCGAAACATACTCGTAATATGGCGGATCGTTAGAGGGATGATTTATAAACATGGGCACAAGATAGGTGGGCAACATGTTAGCCAGGATAAGCGCTGAATTGCTCTTGCTTTTATTAATTTGCTCCTGCTTCTTTTCAGCGTTAAGCAGAAAGCTTAAGTTGGAAGATAGAAGTAGAAGCTACTTGATTGAAGTACACATTGGGCACAGTTTTCTTCTTTCCAATACTCACTAATAGCTTACGCGCCATAGGTAGATTATGTGATGATCCAAGATCAGGTAGTAGATGCAGGCCGATATCAAATACCAAACGCTTGCAACTTCTTCCGGCAGGCCCAGATTCTTTTTCTCTTCATTTTCCTTTATGTTGTAGAGCACATACAAGGTAAGGATATGCACCAAGCAGAGCAGACTGAGCAGCGACGCTTTTAAGATCAGCGGCATGGTCACAAAGGGGAAGAGCAAGACTACTAGAATCGAATTCTCTGAAGCTATCTGCAGGTGGTAATCCCATATTTAGTATTGTGTACTATATTTAGTATTGTGCATCCCAACTTACCCAAAGCTCAACCATAAGCGGAGACAATACAGTTTCATCTTTTATAAGACTTAGATGTGCCCTTCGAATCTTAATCTATATCGGATTCATGCCATTATACAAATGCATATAAAATAAGAGTCGTTTATATACGTACATCTTCTAAAGCGCCCATAAAATAGGCTAACCATATACAAAATACGTAGACTACAGAGCGCAGCCCATTACTCTGTTCCAGCCATCGACAACATGTACAGAGCCAGCGATGTAGGAAGAATTCCGGTGGAGACACAGCAGGATGCTTGGAAATGTGTAGAGTAATTTTGTTATAGAAGCCAAGCAGACATACTATAACCAATATAATGTACATGCCAATCATTTCGTATACAACTTTAAATCTAGAAAAATGGAATTTTTAAAATGAAATCTTTAAAAGTATTATAGAATATATTATTGTGTAACAACATATGGGCAAAGATTCATCAAATATTTTCTTATCAGATAATAAACAAATATAACGGGTTGAAAAACAATTTTCGAAGGGGAGCTGTTTATAAAGCAAGAGGGGAAGAGTTAAGAATTCTTATTTCATTTCTCTTCTATAGCGTTGTTTACGTGAACGAAAAGGGATACTCACCGTAATGTCATAATGGTTGTTAGCCAGAAGACTGTGGCAACGTATAATAACAATAATAGAGCATATTTTAAAAACAGATCTGGCTGATTTCTGTAGCTGCTTTCAACTTCGGGCTTGCGAAAGATTCTCCAGAATGGCGTGATATAGGACTTAATAACATAATCTTCATTGCCACGTTTGGCGCGATCTGAGAAATCGAAAATTTTCGCCAATCTGTGTGTTGTATCATTCGATTTCCATTACTGTATATATACTTGATAAGATCGATTCTACTTACTTGATGCTGTCGACGGGCATGTACTCTACCTTTTCGAGCAGGCAATTAGCAATTTTCTGGCGAAACGCATCAAGGTCTTTCCAATCAAATTCGACTTTGAATTGCGAAGGTGTCGATACCGATAAGCTCGACGTCACACGATCATAGGCTGGGCTATCTGCACTCGACTCTGAATCTTTGGTATTGTGAATAAAAAAATTGCCCATAGTACTTTTTATCACTCGGAGCTGTGGTCCGATCAAGTAGGTGGTAATATTGGCCTTCAGAAGGAGCGAATTACTTTTGGCCTCATCCGGGCCATCCTCATAGATATATTCACTATACAAAGAACGGAGCGTTTTCTGTGACACGTGCACCATATTCTTGCGGCCCAGCGATTCCATGCAATGGGCAATGGCTACATCCTGTGACCAGATATCGAAGCAGCACTTCTGACGGCCCACAATGGCGGTGAAGGCCTCACCATCGTGAACGGCCACGCGTACTGCGAGCTTGAGTTCCTTTTCGTGACCTACCTCATCTATTATATTGATAAAGTCAAGGGCAAGATCTACGCAGGCATTCGAATGCCTGGTTGAATTCGGCATTATTCCGGAGATACAGCTGAGGAAATTGCCCATAAATTTGATCGGTAGGACATTATTCTTAGCTGCGGACTTATCCAACCGCTCACTTATATCGTTCAGAATCTCAACGATCTCGGATACATCGAGCTGTGTTATGTGCTGATAGTTTATGATACTGGCGATCAGTATAGATACATTTGAATACAGCTCTATGAAGAGAAGGCTACAGAGGACATTAGGCATATGGGATATGGTATGAGATGATCTTTAGATCGATACGAACGTTGAGACGAAGTAACGCATACCCAGCCGCTGCTCGTCGATGCGTTTATACATTTCCGCTTTCAGAGTTTCTCGGATATTGGATGACATTAGCTGTTCCATGATGTCATTTTCCCTTAGCACGGTGGACTAAAGAAATTCAATGAGATGTGAAAAGAAATGCGAAATTCGATTTACCTTTAACTTAAAGTTCATATACAGCAACTGGCGACGATTCAATATCATTCTTCTCAAGTTGTAACTGATGAAAATGCGAAAGCCCTCCATGAACACATTCAGCGCAACCAGATAGACGCCGTAGGATCCATGGCTGGTGAGGAGGACGGGTTCCTGCCTCGACAGGTTGGAGAAAACAAAATGTAGGAAATAGATCACTCCAGCGCCAAGGCCCAGAAAGAAGGGTTTGCCATAGATGGAAATTGGCAGTAGAGTATATATTGATATGATAGCGAGGTGATCATAGGAGCTGCATTCATGCACATTATAGTCGGCAATCAGCGCTATAAAGAAGGTATCTAAGGAAGACTTTATGCTTAAGCAGATGTTATAAGGTGTTAAGGGGTCTATTGACTAGAGACACTCAGATACCCATACCAATAAATACTATCAAAAATATAGCTGCGTAGCTGGCCAAGTTGTTCCAAAGGGGAAATCGAGCATATTTCTTCTTGTCCTTGAAACATATCAAAACTAGGAACGGCAGCGCCACCATAATAATTATTAATGGAAACGATGTCGAGAACATAATCTGCAAGACCGAGAAGACTGTCTAATTTGGTCAGGCGCAAATTACATCGAACTCACTCCATCGTGAACTAATTGCAAGAAGAAGTGTAAGGCTAAAATTATCTCTGTGAGAAGCACGAAAAGCGATACATTGACTACGGCCAGACGCTCGATATAACGGCGGTAGCATGGCTCCAGGTAAAGATCTTTAATTTGTGTCTATGAGATGATGTGTGAAATTTCATTAGCGATTGGATAGATCTCAAAGACTCACGCGCAAATGAATAAATTCCCAGCCCTTTAGCTTCGATAGATCTTTGATGGGCTCATCTGGCAAATTCATAAACGAGCTCATAATTTGTATGTATAGAATGTATTTGTTGTAATCAAATATTCGAAATTGACTTTGAAAGCTGTAACAACTATTTGCTTCTATCGTATGGTAGATTAGTTTGGCTGGAAGTGATCGACCGGGGGGGGGCTTATGCATACGTAAAGTCACAGTCAGAGCAATTAGAAGTGCTTCACCTAGAGGAGTACAATTTGCCATTGATTTTTTACTCCCAGCTTAGCTAAAGTTGGAAATACTTATATTTGCTGTACAGACTTTTTGTTTTATACAAACTTATTTACATCAATATTTGTTTAACATTTAACTATTTTCCTGCGCTGGCGGTGGCTTGTGGGGCAGGAAGCCTTTGTATTCGCTGTCGGTGCCCAGTATGTAGGTGGGTATGTTGCCACGGCCCTTGACGAATGTTTTGCCCCGGTAATTGCACTGAATATTGAAGTTACGCAGCTTCAGTGCGGTATTCTCGGTCACCTGTATTTTGCCTGGAATACCTGTTGAATCCATGCGCGAGGCCATGTTCACCGGATTGCCCCAGATGTCGTAGTGTGGCTTCGATATGCCCACAACACCGGCCATAGCGCGTCCATGCGAGATGCCAATGCGCAGCATGCCGTAGTCCGTGCTGCCCTCATATTCCGACTGCATATTCTCGGCATTGAAGCGCCGCATGACTCGCATCAGATCCAATGCGAAATTAGCCATCACCTTGACCACTTCGTCGTTGCTGCGTTCATTATCGTTTTCACTGCTGCTCAGCCTGGGTGTGCCGCTTATCACATTGCCCTCGTACTGTCCACGCTCCATGTCTAGGGCCAGCGTATTGCCATTGCCATAGGGCACACGCTGCAGCTGCTCGGAGCCCAGATTGCGATACAGACTGCGACGTCCGTTTGGCATCAGCGACACATTGCGGAATTTCACCTGTGGCGCATTCACCTGCTCGGAGCGAGTGACGTCCAGGCCACAGGCGGCCATATAGGTCCAGTTGGCCACCTTGATCTTCTCCACGCGCAGACTAGTCGAATATTTGTTCAGCTGACAGAGGAGATATATTGTACAAAAATTCAGCTATATATATGTATATATATATATATCTATCCCTGCTCACCACATCATCAAAGTCACATATGATCTCGTTGAGCACGCGCAGGCCGATCTTGTCGGTATCAAAGTTCTTGATCGAGGCAAACATCACAGCGACATTGTCGTACTCCTCATAGTAGAGCTCATTCTGCAGCTGCGTGGATAGGTAGAATTCGGCTGCAAATCAAAGATCTATTAGTCTTACATAAACCATAATTTAGGCGCTCAACTTACCCACGTGCGAAGGCAATATATTCACTAGCAGCACCTTGATCGTGTCATTTGTAATTAAGGCATCGTCCTGTTTCTGCATCAGTTGCCGCTTCCAGCTGCCAATTGCTGTTCTCTTTAGTCAGGCAGATTAGAATTGAAATGCTCAATCAACTTACTTGTAATCCACTTTGGCTATAAACTCCGTCTGCCGTTCCATTAAATGAAAAATACCCAGCGTTATGAAGATGAGCAGAAAGTGCGAATACTTTGCATTGAGATTAACATTCGTCGGAGGACTGCCGGCAAAGATGTGATCGAACTCATAGACCACCAGCACCGTATAGACCCCCGTGATGAGCACAGCGACAGTTGTCTTGACAACGAATGGAATGCGCGTGAACAGAAAGGCGGTGCCAATCAGTAGCGTGACGCAATTGGTGAGGATCTGAGAGAAGGATTTTCAGTTTAATTCAAAATAGATAACGTCGTCTGGCTTACCCAAGGGTGGAAGCATTGTATAAGTTCTTCATCTCGTTTTGGTCCACAGTCGAGCTGTAAAGAATATGCAAATCTCTTAAATTAGGTAAAGTGCGATTTTTGTTATTCAACTCTCGCGCCAACATTTTAAAATAGCTTTTACTGCTCTTAGCTTTTTAGCGCTGTTAGTTAACAGTTGGTCGAGCAGGGCTGTTAGCTTATTGTTGGAGCGTTGCCACCTAATCACTCAAATTTAAATAATCTAAATTAAAGAAAATTTCACTAAACCCACCACTTGCATGGCGGTCACAGCGATGCAGGAGAAAATCACGAGGATGTAGACTGTGAGGCGTATGCCAATGCTGCGCTGCATGAAATCGGACATTTTGTAGAGCATTCGACTGAGTTTATATTGTGGCAGCGACTGTTCCGTGTCGGAGGAGTACATAATCCAAAGTTTCTTATACCAGGAGATGATTAGCAATGCGGTAAGCACGGATATAGTAACGCCATCAATGATCCAGTAGTGATATTTGGGACTGCAAATAGAGCAGAGTATTGAGTAGGCAAAGCTTAGAATTTCCTATGCCCACGGTAACTCCTTAACTCACTCCTTGCTTAGCAGCTGAATGACCAGTAGGCACATGTAGACAAACCAGGCCAGGACTATACTATACTTGAGCATGACATCCGGCTCTCGGATGTACTGTATCTCCCAGTTGCGTATGCGAAATAGCAGGCAGAAGGAGCTGATGTTGCGTCTGAAAGTCTCTTCCTCGATTTCGTCTTGGGTGAGGTTTGTGGATCGTCTGCAAATCTTAGTGATCCTAGTGCAAGGAATTGGTGTAAGTCAAGTATATTCTATGGGCTTTAAAGGCAGTGCTTACTGTATGCGACCGATGGGCATTTTGTCCAGCTCCCGGCACATTTCTAGCTTGGCCTGGTTACGCACTTGATTGTATTGCTGTAGCGTCGAGTTGTACATGAAGTTGGACTTGCTGGCCTCGCTCAGCTTCTTGGCCTGGCGCTCACGCTGCACGCGACGCGGATCATGCATGGGGGCCTACAACTTTCGACATTGATTAATTGTGCAATTCGCCTGGACGAAGGGCTGCAATGCGTCCATGGAGCAATACTCACGCGCAATGATTTGATGAGGAAGGTGCGTATGTCGTGCTTCTGCAGCACTGGATCCTCGCGAGCCTTTTCCGTGCCATCCTCGTAGAAGTATTCGCCGTCCAGCAGCCGCAACGTCTGCTGACTCACATGCACTCGTCCCGTGGCGCCGGTAGCCTCCAGGCGATTGGCTATGTCCACATCCTTGGACCAGATGTCGAATTGCCATTTGGCAGCGCCAATGACGCCGGACAGCACGTCGCCGGAGTGAACGCCAATGCGCATATCAATATTCAAATTCCGCTTCTCCCTGGCAAACATGGAGATTAGTAAGCGAGCCAGGAGCATGAGCTGTCTCACCTAACATCGCGTATGTCCTTGATCATGCGCAGGCCCAGATCCACACAGCACTTGGCGTGATCCTCGTTGGGACTGGCCAAGCCCGCGACGCAGTAGTAACAATCGCCCAAGAACTTGATGCGCAGCACGTTGTACTCCTCGCTGGCAATGTCAAAGCGCACGAAGAGATCATGGAGTGCCTCCACCAGCTTCTTCACATCGAGCGTCGTGGTCAGGTGGGTGTAGTTCACCACATCCGCATAGAGAATGGTGACATCCTTGTGTGGTTCAATGAAGAGAGTGCTGCGTATGAGATGTATAGATATTGGAGCAGGATTATGGAGGGGCTAACTGCCTGGAGGACTCACCCATGATCTGGTTGACGCCAACGCCTCAAGGCTTGGCTGCTGTTGCTACAGCATTGATCGATGCCGGGTCGATGATGATGTTGCTGCTTGGACCGTTCAATACGATTGCGCACATCCTCCTGCAGGCGATCGGCAATCTGGGCGGGCAGAATGCTCAGTAACAAACTGCGCTCCTGATCTCTCGCATAGCGCAGCAAGAGATTCTCCTCCACGTATTGCCGCCGATCCAGGAAGGTGGTGCGCAGCGCAATATCCCGCATCAGTCGAAAGAAGATGCCCAAGAAATTGACGCAGCTCAAGTAGATGGCCTCGCTGCAAAAGGAGCTACAGAGGAGATATCTACCCAAAGCGCAGAGAGCTGAGACTTACTTGAATATGCTGTGCATTTGATTGGCCTCCTTGGCAGAAATGACAAAGCTATAATTGATTATATAGCAAATGGTGACGGCGGTGCCCAAAATGAAGGGCTGCAGCACATACGGAATGGGCATGAACATATAGATGGCATATAGAGTATATGCATCATAGATGGGATTGAGGATGTCATTGTTGCTGGTGGCATGATAAACATTCAGGCCAATGTCTGAAGAGCAGAGGAAAACAAAAATAAAAAACAGACTACCAGGCTAGCAGCTATAGCTACCCATGAGCACCAAGATGGATACAGCCAGCCAGGAGGAGGCATAGATCAACCAGCCGTGTTTGCTGATCAGCTCGTTGCGAAAGTTGACCGAGAGTATTAGCCAAATGAGGACGCCCGTTACCAAGTAGGTGATCATGTCCACATAGGCATAGGTCAGATCCGATGAGGTCAGCAGCACCAGGGCGTGCGTGCAGGTGACGAGCAGCTGGATAAAGATGAAAATGGACAAATAGCCAATCCGGAGGCGGCGCATATATAAATCATATGACTCCTCCAGTTCCAGATTGCGACATTTTCGCTAAATATAATCCAAGAGATTAGACGCCGCTTGATATATGTATGTAGTAGGGAAATCATTAGCAGCTTACCACTAGATAAGACCACTCCCAGTTCTTTTCATTGAGCGTCGTCTGGACATGCTCATGATTGGAGCGAAACGCACTCGTACGATTGCTGGCATTATATTGGGAATTCATACTGTCTGCACTTGTTGCTCTCGTTCAGGTCGTCAGCATTTTTATGGGCCAGCAGCATTTACTTACCTAAAGTGACTTGGATGACTGAGTCCCAAGACTGCTTGGCTAGAAGATTAGGCTCCTGGGAGAACTACGCACTGGGGCCATAAAAGAACGCACACACACATTGACTCAGTCAGCCAGCCAGAGCCAGAGCTTATCAGAGCTAAGAGAGCGAGGTGAGCGTGGAGAGCGTACGAATAATTGTTTTTGTGATTATTTCGGATATCTTGGAGTATCGGATTCAAGCATTTGGTTTATTCTACTCATACTAAAGCAATATATATTTCAGAGTACTAAAGCCAATCGAACTGTATAGCAATTCGCGAGTGCTGCGTGACACTGCGCCAGCAGCTAATTTAGCAATTTGTCTAATATGTTGTTGATAGCGCCTAATGGTTTGTAAATCACAAACACTCGCCTATCAAGACATGCACAGTCTATTAAAAAAAAATTTGTAAGAAAACGTATTATCTCTGGCCCACTGGCCACGGTAAGCGATGCAATTGCTTCTTTCTCTTCTTTTCTTTTTTTTTTTTTATGTGCAATTTGTTTGGTTCTCGTATTGTAATTTATTGGTTAATGACAAAACACTTGAAATAATTCGCACTTCACTTTGGTTGGCAATAAATACGATAATAATTAATAAAAAAATTAACACCACTTAAGCTCGTCGCGCTGCTACAACCCAATACAAAACGGACAGGTATCACAAATTACTCTTTGGCAAAGCTGATAAGCGTCGTCGTCGCTGTCGATTGCCAGAGACGGTTGCGGTTTCGGCTATTATACTGCTCACTGAGCTACGGCACACGCGTTACGGCTGGTCTCGATTTCTATGTGACACCTGAGCGCCGTCCAATACGCTTCAAGTTCGGTGATCAACTGATGGCAAGTGTTTAGACGCATTGCTATCACACCTGTTGTCGGGTTTGAAGCGCTTATCGGTGTGAAGCATGCGCTAAAATGTTTGACGCATATTCATAATATAGTTTCTAATTAACCTGATTGATTGCTTTTCTGTATGATAATAAGGTGATACATTTTTTTTAAATGATTTGCAAACATCTATATTTCTTTCAGCAATCCATTGCAAAGATTTAAATAAAAAAAGGCGCCAATATTTAATTTTAGAGCCCGATCAGGCAGCTCCGCGCCGTGCAGTAAGTTGGCAGCTCTATACTCTGTTAATTTACATAGTTGTTTTATAACATTTGGCTTATCGATTATTCCAGGACTTAACAGTAAGCGGTGCAACTATATTTTGACACTGTTGTTAATTATTTTTTAACAATGTACAATAGTGATTTAGTAATTATATTTTAAAGAATAAAGTCTTCTCTGAAACAAGATCTTCAATTATAATTTTTATAACATTTTTCAGAAAGCTGCTAGGGCAAAAAACAATTAAAAGCAGAGCCGTTGCTAAGAGCGCTCTTAGTTAACAGCAAATGCTAATGTTAATTTATTACAGCTGTTACCACAGAACGAGAAGAGGAAGATTTAATTATTTTTGTTTTTCAACCCGTGTGTTTTTCTGTCCCCTTTTATTCGTGTTGCATATTAAATAAAAAACGGCATATAAATAGAATTGACCCAAGATAAAGAATCGCTGCAATGTCAGCCTTCACGGAATCCGCTCTTATCAAGAAACTATCCGAACTGAACCCCAGTCAGCAGAGTATACAAACATTGTCCTTATGGCTGATCCACCATCGGAAGCACCACACGGCCATAGTGCAGACCTGGCAGCGCGAATTACAGAATGGTACGTAACCAGCGGAAAGAAAGTGGAAATGGGCTTATTACAGAAGATGTTTGCATCTGTTTGCAGTGCCGGAACCGAAGAAGTTAACGTTCATGTATCTGGCCAACGATGTCATACAGAACAGCAAAAAGAAGGGGCCCGAATATGGCAAGGAGTTCAGTAATGTGCTGCCCAAGGTGTTTGCCCATATTGGCGAGACCTGCAGCTCAGAAAAACTGCTGGGCAGTCTGGGACGCATTTTGAACATCTGGCAAGAGCGCGGTGTCTATGATCCCAAGGCGATTGCCGATTATCGGTCGCGCATGAATCGTGAGGGAGCAGCATCAACTGCGGCTGCATCCAATGGCAGCAAAAGTGGCGGTGAATCAGCTGCGGGTCACAAGCACAACCACACCAGCAGCAGCAGTAGCGGCAACAGTACCAGCGGCAGCAGCAACAACAACAATAAATCCGAAAAGTCGGAGAAACGCGAGAAGCGTAAGCATGAAGAGCGACACATGAAATCGAAGCGGCCACGTGCCTCGCATCATCACAGCGTCGGCGTGGAGTCGCCTGTCGTTGAGCCAGAGAATGGACACACGCCTCCATATTTGCCATTGGGCGAACCGCCTGAGCCCGAGGAGCTGATCAAAGCGCTGACCAGTATTGAGAGCTCGGCGTCAAGCGATGCGTTGGTGCGCGAACGCATCGCCAAGCTGCCGCCCGAAATATCTGAAATAAGCTGCATTAGCAAACTAGAGGATAAGGACAAGGCCAAGGTGTTGGCCAAACAGGTGAGTTCTATCTAATATCAACTATCTTGGATACATTTACTAAGGATTTCCATTTCTGTTTCCAGGTCAATGAGGCCGTTGAGCTGCTGAACGACTACAATGCGCGTCTCGCGGCCGAAATGGAGGAGCGCACCAAATTGGCGGCGATGCTGCGTGACTTTCAGGCGGAGCAGAAGGAGCTGCTGGCCCAAGCGGAGCAGCGCTTGGATGTACGTTGTTAACCAATTGTGTATATACATATATAGATATGAGAGATAATCGGCTTTTGCTATGCATTAAATGTTCAATTCGCTCTATATCAAATTTACATTATTTTTCCACTCACTTATCATCGAACGAATCTTCTCTGTGTACATGTATTTGCAGGAGCACAAGAAGAAACTGGCTAAGATGTTGGGCCTGCAAAAAGAGATACACGATCACTTGTCCAACTTGCCCGATCTGACGCAGCTGCCAGACGTTACAGGCGGCCTGGCACCTCTGCCCTCAGCCGGCGATCTCTTTAATACCCTACACTGAGCAGGACACCAACATGATTCGAAAATAAGCGCTGAGTCAAAGCCTAGATTTTTACATAATATACATATATAAATATATTAAATACAATATAATGACTTCGTTAGCTCATGTATTTGCTTGCAATACCCTCAGGCACTTTCAACAAAATAACAGTTATTGACAGTTAAATAGAAATCAGATCTAATTATTTATGCAAGTGCCGGCTGAGAAATTAATGCTCCCCACTGATTCTAGTGCATGACATAGTTGGCCACGCCCTGCCACTTCTCGACGAACCCAATGATGTCCGTCACGCTGCTGGTTGGAGCCATTTTGACGGCCACTGCGAACTTGCTCCATACATCGCGATTCACTTGGTTGCTGGAGGCGGAGAAGGTGACTGGCTGGCGGCCGCGCACCGGATAACCGCTGAGCAGACAAGGCAGGTCGTTGGGACCCAGGCTGGACTCGTAGAGGCCGCGATCATCGTTGGGCAGCAGTTGATCCACCTGCTGGTCCATGCTGACGGCCAGCACCCATTCGCGCACCTCCTCGTGCAGACTGGGCTCGTTTTTGAGATGGATGTCCTCTGGCAGCGGCACGGAGCTCGGAAAATCGGTGGCTGCCAAATCCGAATGATCCACCAAATTGCCGGAGCCCTCCTCAATGGCTTCGCACACGTCCAAGTAGTGATTGAGCATGACAAAGGCCTCTGCCTCGCGTCCCGCCTGCCGCAGTTCCATGCCCGCCTCGTAGAAGCCCTTGTCCACGGGCAGCACATCCGTGTGTCGCAGCAGCGCCAGGGACAAACGCACGGCCACCGGATGCAGGGACTGCACCTGCTTGCAGGCGGCTCGCGTCGCATAGTAGTGGGCGATCAGCAGATACTGCTCGGCATTTGCCGTGAATTTGGACTGAGCGTGCTCCGAGCCGCGCAGCCCCTGCAGCAGGCCGTAGAGAAAGTCGCGCAGTCGCTGCCACACGGCTGCGTTCTCCGCCTGCTGCTCGCGCAGCGCCAGGCAATCGAGGGCGATGCGCGCGTAAATGTTGAAGTGCTCCTCGATGGGTGGCGCTCCGTAGCTGAGGTAGAGACTCAAGGCGGAGACGCTGTCGCCCTCGCGTATGAGCTGCGCTGCATAGGCCGCCACGTATTTCTGCAGAACGGATGGACTCAGCTGCTTGGCCTTCTCCAGGCAGCGCTGCCACTGGCCCTGCTCGGCCAGCAGATCCAGGGCGCTGATGATATCAATGTCCGCCAGCTGCTCCACGTTGCCCTCGTGCTTGAGCCGGGACTTTTGCTGCTGCTCCACGTAGGCCAGCAGCTCGGCGTCGATCTCCTTGGCCAGGCGGCGCGCCTTCGACCACTGCTCGGCGCGGATGAACACATCCACCGCCTGCTTGGGCATGTCGGCGGCCAGGTACAGCTGAGCAGCCGGCCCGATCTGCTTGATGGCCAGCAGACGCGGTCCCAGCGCCTGGGCGAGGTCCTGCGCATCCTGCCCCTCCAGGAACTGATTGACTATCTCTGCGGCTCGCAGTAACGCTCGCTCCAGCGTGGCAGCATCCTCGGCATTGCTGGCGTCTATCTGCATCAGGCACTCGGCTGCCTTGCGGAATTGCTCCCGCTTGGCGAACTCGGCAGCACGCTGAAGATAGGCGCGGGAGTCGGCGCCCGCATCCTCGCCCTGCGTCTGACCTCGCTGCACTTGAGCCTGCAGCCGCCGCAGATCATTCAGGGCGGCCGGATAATGCTCCTCAGCGATGCGCAGGGCGTCCTCGAAGAGCGACTCCTGCTTGTAGTGTTCAATAATGAGATCGGGTCGCTGTGCGCGCAGCAGCAACATCTCGTAGTCCTGATAGTTCCGCGTCTCTAGCGCAGCGGAGGCTTGTCCGATGAGCACCTCGTTCACGGCATCCGGCAGATGCTGCTCAGCCACATTGAGCGCCGCCTTCCAATCGCCAGCATGCTGATACATCAGTATGGCCTCCTTCGGCTTGTGCGCTTTCAAGAACTCCGCTTCGGCCTCCTCAAACTTGCCCTCGTCCTCCAGGGACATCGCTATCTTCAAGTGTACCTCGTCTGTGGGCTTGCCGGCAAAGCGGCACAGCTCCATGGCGAACTCGAATTGGCCGGAGTCGCAGGCAAAGCCCACGGCCGTATCCAGCAGTCCCAGCTTGCTGAGCAGACGCACCGCGCTCTCCAGCGGCATGGACTTGGCCCACATGTAGGCCACCTGCTGGCTGGCGCCCTCGGTGCCCTTCTGCTTGGCTACGCGATAGCCATCCTCCCAGCGGGAGGAGGAGCAGTACATGTGCACAGCCGACTTCCAGTCGCCCGATGCAATGAAGTGCATCTCGGCATTCTTGAACTTGCCACGTGACTCCAGCTGCCGCGCCAGATGCAGATGCGTGCTGTCCAGCAGATCCTTGTGATAGCGCTCGACCAGGCGGATCATCGAGTCGTACAGCTCGCGGCGCTTGTACATGGCGATGGCCAAATCGGGCTCATTGACAGCTATCAATACCTTCTCGGCATCCCGATACTTGGCTTGCTCCTCCAGGCTGCTGGCCAGTTGGACAAACAGTTCGCGCAGCTGCTCCGTCTTCAGATACTTCTCGCCCAGCACATAGGCGCGCTCCCATTTGCCATGGCTGTTGAGCAGCTCGATGGCATCCCTGTAGAGATTGGCGCGCACTAGCAAATCCTCAGCGCCATCCAGGTCTCCCGCAAAGGCCAAGTGCTTCGACAGATCCAGGGCATAGCGCTGTATCAGCTCCGGCTCGTCCAGCACTTTGGCTATTTGCACCGCCTTGCGCCACTGCTTGGCGCCCACCGCTGCCTCGAGAGCCTTTTGCGTGGCGCCCGCCTCAATGTAGTGATTGATGGAGGCATCCAGTTGCTTGCGACTCACCAGCCAGTCGCCCCACTGCTCCTCCAGCGAGGTCACCTCTTGGGGGGCCACAACGCGCGCCAGCTCCAGGGCCCGGGCATAGGCCCCGCCCTTGCGGTACAGGGCCAAGGCCGCTTCTGGCCGGGAGAGGCGATGTGCAATGTCGCCGGCCAGCTCGTAGAGCTCGCTGTGCACCAGGCCCTCGGTTACCTGCAGCATCAGCTGCTCATCCTGCAGCAGCTGTGGCGTCTTTAGGGCCAGGCGAGCAGCTCGCGCCGGCTTATTGGCCTTGAGAAACAGTGCCATGGCCTGCTGCAGTTCACCCTCATCCTCGAGCACTTGACCCGCCTTCTCCTGCTGCTCGGTCTCGAGTAGGAAATCCATGTGCTGTTGTCGCAGCTCGGGCAGGCGCGCGTAGCCACGCCGCTCCGCCAAGGCAACTGCCTCGTCCCACATGCGCAGCTGCTGGTACATGGCTAGGGCGGCTTCAATGTCGCCCTGCTCGAGATAAATGCGCTCAGCTGCGCGCAAATCGGAGCCTAGTAGAGCCAGCTTGGCCCGCACCTGCGGGCAGTGTATCCCAGGATTGCCGGTAGAGTCCTCGTAGTCATCCGCTTCCCGTATCATCTCGGCCAGATAGTAGGCCTTGGACACGTTACCCAGAGCCGCATAGCAACGCTGTGCCACACGCAGATTGCCCTCCTCCAGCGATATGATGGCCAGATTGTGCCACATGGCCTTGGCGGCTGGCTTGTCGCCTAGGGACTCCAGAAAGTGCACGGCCCGCCCGAAGTCGTTGTCATTGACAGCTGTGCCAAACTCGACGAGACCCTCGTCCAGCTGGTAGCTGTGTTCGCTGGGTCCATCCTGAGTACGAACCACAGTGCGACCCTAAGGGAGGAGACGGAAGGAAATTGATATAGGAGCAGAATATCTGTGGGAGTAGGAGGAGTCCTTACATTCTCGCGCAGCACCTCGATGGCCTCGCCGCGTATGCTCTGCATGGTCACATGCTCGGGCAGGTCGATGTTGTACCAGATGGCGAGATTGCTGTTGCTCTGGGCCACCACCACGTCGCTCTGTGGCACCCACTGCACAAAGGAGATGTTGCTCAGGAGGGTCTGCTTCTTCCCGTTGTAATTGTCGACGAGTATCAGGCGCAGTTTCTTGTCCCGGAAAAGCAGCTTGTGCGCCGTCTCGCTCAGTTCCAGCCAATCGATCTTAGTTTCGTGATTGATTTGCCCGATGATCTGCTGGCTGACCAAGTCAACCACACAGATAGTCTTGGCGTCCAGCAGAAAGGCGAGTTTCTTGTTCTCGCGCCCATTGCCGCGCTCATTGAGCCGCACTGAGATCACATGGGGATTGACGAACTCCGTGCGCACAGAGCCCAAGATTCGATTGTCGCCATATTCCACGAGGCTCAGCTCGCCCACATTGAAGATGAGGCAGACATTCAGATTCTCGAAGTAGAAGCGCTCGTGCCTGCCCGAGGCCGTCCACGGCACCTCGCTGGTCAGATTGCGCGTGAGATCGCACAGAATGAGCGACTCCTCGGTGCGGCCCACTAGGAAATTGTCCTTGCCCATGATGCGCACATCATCGATCTCCAGGCCCAGCTGAGACTCGATCGTCAGCTGCTGCGTGGGCTCTGTCAGCGAACGCACCAGCAGCTGACTGGGCGCCACAAAGATCAGCTCGAACTTGTCCTGCCAAATGGTTCGCTTCAGCACCGACTCGTACAACAGCACAGCTCCGCTGACCGAGCCCAAGGCGAGCCGAGCGCCATCTCGGCGCCAGATCAACGAGCTCAGCGTGTACAGGCAGCTGATCTCTTTGCTGGCACTCTCGCTCCAGGCGCTCTGGCGCGGACTCCAGGCAAAGATGCGTATGCGATCGTAGCTGCCGAAGGCAACGGCCTGACCATTCGGACTGCTCGCGGCTACGGTGAACTCTCGCTCGCCCTCGGTGCGCGAGAAGTCGAAGCAGCGCTGCTGACGGCCCTGGGAGGGAGAGAGAGGGAGAGGAAGATAGAGAGTTTATAAGTAAAGATTCTAGCCAGAGAGCAAAGACAAGAGAATCAAATGAATGAATGGGACAGATTGGGGTAGAGCCAGAGCGGCAAAGAGAACCTCTTCCTTTACTTAGGTATTTCCAACTTCAACCTCAGTCATCTCCCACTTTCTCCACCCTTTACCCCTTACCATGCCATCATAAAACACAATCCGCTGATCACAGCCAGCAGCACAGAAGCCGCCCTGGGGCCAAGCGAGTGCAAAGGGAGGCACAGGATGCTGCACCACGCGGCCCAGTGGCTCGCTGACCTCCTCGGTCAGATAGTAGCGTATGATGGTGCCATCATTGTGGCCGCTGAGGAAGCCATTGCCCTTGGTATTGGCGGCCAGCGAGATGCAGATGCTGTCGCCGCCGTAAAGGCTCTGGGACTTGTTGCTCTTGCAGTGCAAGGCGCGCACTTTGCCATCTTCAAGGCCTGTCAAGACAGAAAGGGAACGAGAAAGATAGAGAAGTGCGAGAGATTGGTCTGTCATTCACTTACCCGCTACAATGGCTCCGGTTGTGAGCCAAATGAGCGCCGTCACGGCGCCCGCTTGGGGAAACTTATTGCAGATGACCTTCTTGTCGTTCCAGGACTCGCCCAGCTTGTAGACATACACAATGCTGTCGCTCTGGCCCACGGCCAGCTTGGTGGAGTCGGGACTGAAGGCCAGGCCGCGTATGACATAGGAGTTCTTGCCGTTGGCCGCATTCGCCGGCTTTGTACTGAACTTGTCCCGCCGTTCGCCCGCATCATCGTAGAGCAGAATGTGCCGATCGGCGGTAGCAATGGCCAGCTTCTGCTGGTTGGGCGACCAGGCGAGGCCCGCCACACGCTGGATTTGTTCCTGCAGGTGGAAAGTGTGAGTTTCGCTTGGTTAAGGGTGATCTCCTCTGATCTCACCTGCCCCTCAAGCAGAGTTCGCAAATATTTTAGCTGCATTGTTTATAAAATTCCACTTAAATCTCTTTAGTTTTTCAGTTGAAAGTCTTTTCGGTGTGCGTTTTCAGCTTGTTTTGACCAACAGTTGTCAAGGCAACGTAGTCTACGTAGTTGCTGCTTCCGTTTTGCGCCTGCCATTCTAAATAAATGGCTTTTGTTTTGAAATGCAGCAGGTGCCGGGCATGCCACAGGAAGTGGGACAGCGTCTAAAGCTGTATCAGGGGTTGCTTTTGTTGTTGTTGTTGTCAAACATGATAATGTCAGCATTGACGCTGGCGTCGCTTCCAAAGCTGTTGCTTGCTTTGCAGCCACGACAGCAGCTCAGCCTGTTGGCCTAGTCCTGGCAGCAGCAGCAGCAGCAACAGCAACAGCTCAAAGGGGCGCATGTGTGCGAGAGAGCGCAGAGAGTGCTTCAATTCATACAGGTGTGTAGAGCCAAGTGACTGAGGCAGCGAAAGTCAGAGCGAGCGAACGACAGAGAGGGCCTATGAGGGAGGATTCGATACGAAATAGGCATAAAAGCAGCTCCAGCGGCAAATCTGCGTGGGTTTGTGTACAGACTAGCACAAGCATAAGTATAAGTCTAATACCACTGCTTTGCAAAGTTTTCACATAATTTCATAAATTCAGCTATGTTTCCTCAGAACATGTTTAAGCTATTTAAATTTATCTAGATATTAACTTAAGCGAAATTCCTCACTTAACGCGCAGCAAAACACTCGCTGTACTATGCTCCACAAATTTTCGAAGGTTTGTGTACCAACTAAATAGTATAAGAGCACCATATACAAATTTTTGCTGACACACATATGACACATTTATAAGACTGCTTTACAGTTTCACTACGATTTCCTGCACTGCTCTGTGCACTGCTTGGTTAACTGCTGCTGCCCCGCTTAAGCTATTCACCTTTTTCGGATTTATTTAAGCTTCACCAAAAATTTCCCCAGTTGCTGCTCAGCAAAGCTTTGTGTTATGCTCTCGTCTCTGTTCGTGCTCGTCTCTCTTCGTGCCAGCAACGACTCGTGCATACCTCGTGCCACTACGTCGGCTCAGTTGGCCAAGTCGTTGAGTCCAAACGTGCCAGCACTGGGGACTATGGACTCGCGAATGAAGTGCGAGCCGGCCAGGCTAGGCCAGGCCAGAAGTCGGTCTGGTATAGGCTAATGTATGGCAACGCATTGTGGCAGGTCAAAGCGCGCGATGCTGTCTAGGGCTGCCTGGCCAGCACATGTGTGAATGTGCGTGTGAGCGTGTACGTGTGTGTGTGCACGTGTGTGTGCGTTAGCGCCTGGCATCTCTTTAATGAGTTTCATTAATTAAAGCTACTTTGTAAGCAGCGGCTTGCTCCTGGCTGTTGTTGCGGCTGTTAGTACAGCTGCTGCTCTTGCTAGTATAACAGTTGTCTGTCTGTGTGTGTATATGTGTGGGTGTGTGTGCTTAAGTAAACATGCAACATGAATTTCGTCCTTGACTTTTAATGGGTTTATGACAAAAACGTTGCTAACCACCACAGCCATTGCCAGGGCCATGATCCGCAGCTAATGTGCAGGGCGCACTTTATTGTCGCTGATTTTGCAGCCCCATGTGTGTAACTTCCCACTCTTCCTACTCCTTCTCTCTATGCATGTGTGTGTGTGTGTGGATAACAGAGTTGTTAAAGCGGACGTCTGCCGGAAGCTCTTGTGGGTGCCATTTTTTTGCTTCTGTTTCATGCTGCATGCGCCGCACGCCATTTTCATTTCTATATGTATGCTTAAAACCTTAAACCCTAGCCAGACTTTTGTCTTCTTCTCAAAACTTGTGCCATTGCTCCTGCCCTTGCAGCGTATCCGCATTCGCATCCGCACCCACATCCGCATCCCCATTGTCTGTCATTGTTTTAGCCGGGTTTTTTTCGTGCTACGCGGTTTGCCTGAAGCAAAGCATTCGCCATTTCCTGGCCAGCAGGATTCGGTGACTCTTGCTGCTTTCTGTTTCGCTGCTTGTTAATGAAGTGAATGGAGTATATTGGCTTTTGTGTACTTCCTATCTGAAGCTTGAGAGATCCAGAGCGAGTGAGAGAGATAGTGTAAGATCAGTAAGAATATTTCCAGCTTTTTTTTCAGCACTAACGAGTATTCTTCAGCCAGATACTCCCACTGTGTTGACAGCACTCTTATCTCTCAGTTGCGGCATTCGTCGACTTATTATTTATGTGCTCGAGTCAAGATGCTTTGCATTTCAGTATTAAGAGGCGACAGTGGTATATGCGCACTTATTCAAAAACGCATTTGCAGCTGGTATCCATTAAAGGATTTTCCACTTGCGACCGCTAAAATGCGCTAATTCGGCTATAAGCAACAATCTGGTTAAAACTCACAAACAGGCGCCAGTTAAAATCTGAGCACTGCAAGGCGAAACTTTTCGCTTCAACTTTCACACACACAGAGAGAGAGAAAGAAGGAGAACTTTCACCCAACAACTGCAGCAAACTGTGCATAGTCACGAGTGTGTGTGTGTGTGAGAGAGAGAGAGAGCGACTGAGCGAGAGTGGGAACTAAAGTAAATGTAACAAAATATATAATAATAATAAAAATGCAAGAAAAGCGCTGGAAAAAGCGTGGCAGGAAGTGCGCGAAAAATAACAGCCATTGCGAGTGCTATGCATAATGAATAACATTTTCAAATTAGTTTCCGGTCAGTGGAGATTTTAACGCGGCCTGTCGAGCGCAACGGGTGATGCCAACAGCTCGGTGTGCGTGTGTGCGTGTGTGCGTTTGTATGTGTGCAGTAGGTGCATTATGGCATTTTTGCAATTCAATGCAAAGTAGCTCTCTTTTTTGTATAAAACAAAGCAACAGCAAACAAGCTGACAGACAGAGAGCAACAATCAGATTGATTGCCAGCCAGCAAGGCTGACTAGCAAATACCCTGAACACAGTTTCAATCATTCTCAGCTGCTGCTATAAATAAATATATTCAGACACACGCAGACATCATAAGCATATGCAGCTCAGCTTGCTCTACCCACAATCGTTTATTATGGTATACTAGTATTTTAATGAAATGTGGCATCTGTATAGCAATAATATTGTCAGGATCTGAATAAAGTCCATACTTTTTACCTTCATCTCAACTTTATCCCTAATCAGATAAGCTCACATAATCAATTTGATATCTGTAGCCTCAATAATTAAATGAAATTAAATAAATCTGGCAAATCTTAATGTCGATTTATATCGATAATAAACAGTTATTGAAGAGAATAGTCATAGCGTTATATTTCAGATTCAAAGTCTATAGTTTTGGTGTTTGGCTTCACACAGACATTAAGATGGATAGACGAAGTTAGATGTCCTCTGCTTCTCATGCTTATCATGCAAAGCTATACCTCCGCTGCCCTCTATCTAAATTTCCAGCATCACATAATACCCTATTTAGCCACTTTCAACATAGAAGAGCGCACTTACTAAGCAAAGCTTTATGTTAACTCAAAGGCCAGACAGACAGACACTTGTGAAATATGTGAACTAATGAAATCAAAATATGAGTCGCACAGGAATTGCCGCAACAAATGCAAAATAATCACCTAGGAGAGCCGGGTCTGTGAATTCCCTGCGGCTTGTCAATTGGCTAACAGCATTAACGATTGCAGCATCCTTGACTGCAGTCGGCAGCCAGTCAGCCAGCCAGCCATCCGCCCACTCAGCCACTCAGCCATCCAACATTCAGCATTCAGCATTCAGCATTGAGCATTGTGAACTGCCTACGTTTGCCGTCAGAAGATGATGCAATCGCTTTGTTGGCTCGAGGGCAACATTTATGGCTCAGCTAGCGGGCTAACTGGCGTACACTTTTAGCCAAATGAAATGTGGCACAGTGGCCTTTGGCCTCAAATGCATAAATTTTAACGGCCAGCAACTTCTTTAAGAATCTAAAACACGCACAAAGCTAATTATGTGAATGCTGCAGGGTGTACTTAAAGTTTATATAATCTATCTCTCTATCTCTCTCTCTATCTCCCTGTCTTTCCCTTGGCTTAAGATTTAAAATTTTTCAGCTTGACTGAGGGTGAAACAGAATTTTTTTAATTTAATAATTTACTAACCAAATTAATTTTTTTTTTATTTCATGGTTGAACTTAAGTCGCAAGTAGGCAAAGCTGTCAGGACTTCAGGATAAATTACAAAATTAAAAGAAGAAAAGAATTTGTAGACTATCAAGACTAATTTGTATGCAAGCAATACAGCTATAGCAGTTGAAATAATTATTCATTCTCTAAAAGTTCCCATTTAAATTATAAATAAATCCTCAGTTGTCAGCCAGATTTTATGTGTACAATTTATTGAATGAATATTTTCTATTCTCTTCGTTTTTATAAAACATATTCCAATTTTTTTATTTAAATATTTATTTTTTATTTTGTCTCTAACTTTTGAGTTTCTGCCAGCAATCTGATTATTGTCTGATTATTGCCTTTCACACTCTTCAGGCAGTTAGGAATTTGCTAGGGTTAAACAACGAAGGACACATACATGTATTTAAATTGATTTAAGATATATGGAATGGTTTTGGGTGGATATTGATAGTTGAAGCAACAAGACCTTTTTTAAAGTATATAGCCTTAAAACTTGTCCTCATCTTTTTTCTTTCAGCTGAAGCGAAACAAAGCTAAAATGCGCAGCTTAAAATGGCTTCAGATTGATATGTCAAAATAAGAATAACAGTGCTGAAAAATGTATAAGTAGTTTTATGTATATACACATATACATATATATGTATATAATCTGCCTTTCAGTTAAGCTCCAAAAGGCAAGTTGTGGTGAGCTGAGTGTAAATGTGTAAAGCTGTGCGCAAATCTAGTGTTCAGTCAATGAATATAGCAAAAAAATTAAGTATAATATATAAATATGTATAGACATCTGTTTAATACCCAGATTAGCATTAAAAATGAATATTATATTGCATATATATGGCAGTTCAATAAAGGCTTAGCAAAATGTGCAACATATGTGTTAAATAAAGCTAAACCCAAAGCCTTTGGCTGCTGACCGCAAAGCCAACCAATGGCCAATGGTCATGCAAACACACACACACATACATATATGTATATGTGTGCAATGGTTGTGTGGATGGATCATTGTGCGCTTTATTGCTGATGTTTTGTGGCATTTGTGCTTTCCTGCTTTAAGCAAACAGTGTGCGCTATTAGCCACAAAGACTTGCCAAATAAAAGCATAGCAGTGTGCGTGTATGTGTGCATTCGTAAAAGTATATACATATACACATATATATTATATATTTATATATTTTTGTCGCGATGTCAGCATAAACACTTGCGAGTTTCATATTTGTCGCTTCACTGCACACTCACCCACACCCACACACACTCACACACACTCGCGCACCCTCACACCCACACAGAGACAAAGTGATATCGGCATTCGTTTGCCGCTAGCCGATTTCTTTATGCAAATTAGCCTTCGTTTCGTTTGGCTCTTTTCTGTGGGCCTGGCATCGCTTGCTTTCATATTTGAGTTTTTCTCTTTTTCTTCTCATCTGTCTTTTGCATAAATTTCAAAATTTCGCCTTTGTATTTATTTGAAGTTCTGCGTTTTGACTGTCATATGGCATACTTTTACGGCCAAAGCCTGAGTAATATGTCGTCTGTCTCCCTCTCTCTCATCGCTCACTTTGGCGGCTCTTTTAGCTCTCTGTCAGTGCTCATTGCCCTTGTCTTATTTATGCACTAACATTAAGAATTATTAACTTTGATAACTTGACTTATTGCACTACAGTCCCACTGAGTGAATGCCGAGTCTAAAGCCGTAAAGCCCACTCCTCAATAGCTTTTACTTACACTCGCTGATTATACACTATACCCTTGGGTATATGCACTACGTGATTGCATTCAACACTTTTCTTGCCTTTGAGAATTAAATCTTTTCAATGCGAAATACAGAACATTTTCTTTTTGCTATTGAAATTTTATTAGTATTTGTGCATATATTTTCATTAAGTTTTATATAATTTTGATCAAAAAGTGTGTTTACACTTCGTTTAACATGCTCTGCTTCTTTTTTAATACAATTTTCTGTTGCCCTCTCTCTGTTTTTTGTCTTTCATTTTGATTCCGTGCATGTGCGGAAATTTTATGTGACACTTGAGAGATTTATGTGCTGGGCGTATGAGGTGGGCGGTGGGCGGTGGGCGGTGGGCGGTGGGCGGTGGGCGGTGGGGGTGTGGTGGGAGGTTGGCCAGCAGCCAGTGCGATTTTACTCAAGTGCGTGCGGGCGTGTTGTAGTTGTAGTAGGCGCTGCTTGGAGGCGTGGCCTTGCTGAATTTTAAAACTGACAAAGAGACACACACAGACACACACAGACACATACATTTGGACCGGCTCGACCAAATGCCGAACACGTGCGACCGGTTCAGTTAATGCTTGGCAAATATTAATCATACGCCCCCGTGCCATCACGCCCGTTGTCCTTTGCCGTTGGCTGTGGATTGGCAGGGAACAGCAGTTGAGCGTCGCCGTGGGAAATGTTAATTAATTTTTGTCCTTCAACGCGATTTTTGCAATATTTGGCATTTAATTTAAGCGCCAGCTAAGCCCAAAACAAGTCGCGCAACCTAACGAGAATGAAATTAATTTCGAAAATTGCTTGACATCCGTGGATCAAGACAGTTGTGTGACACCTTGGCGACAGGTTAATGAATGCCAGCTGCAAACACACAGATGCCCCAGCCCCTTGCCTTTGCCTTTGCCTTTGCCATTGTCGGCTGTATAAATTACAAGGCTGTGGGGCGTTGTGGGCGTGGCCAGTTGGCAGTCAATTTGCAGCTTGCAGTGCATAGTCAAAAATAGAAGAAGCCGCACATACACACACGCACAATTATAAATTTGTTTTTGCATTTTTGTTTGCTGTCCTCGCTGCGTTTATTAATTAATCTCTCTCTGGGCAATCAATCTAAATCGCTTGTCAGCGCAAAACCCAAAAACAGGCAGCGCCAACAATAAATTAAATTCTATTGTACGTTGACTGACAACGGCAAAAGCAAGAACAACAACAACAACGAGTTCGGGGTCATCAAATATGAAAATCCGCCGGGGCAAAAGTTCAAAGCGTCAATTTGGTATAAGCCAAATTGTCAAAATGCTCGACTTTGGCCAGTTAATTAAAAATAAATTGAAATTATTAAAATGTTACGAGTGTAATTATAAACGGTCATGTCCAGCCGCATGTCAGGCGCACTGCTCACGCTCGCACCACGCGGCACCACCACCACCACCACCACCACCACCAGCATCACCTTTGAACCACAATGTTTGCCGCCCACAACAATTTCTGCAAACGATTCTTGTGCCAGCTCCCATTTGATTGATGGCTAACCCAAAATGTATATCTCCCTTTCCCTCTCCTTCTCTCTCTCTCTCTCACTCGCTCAGTCTGTTTGACTGCATTTTTTGACGAATGCGTCATGAATTTGTGATGCGGCCGGGCCAAATTGAAGTGGATTTGCGTCCCATGCAGCGCGACAATGCTCAAACAGCGAAAACAGTTGTGGCTACGCAGTTGTGGTGCGGGCACACCATGTGGTGCCCGTACAGTTGACCCACAGCGCAGCTCTGCTGCTGCGGTAATATGCATAAAAGCTCAGCTCTACACGTTGATGCATTGAATCGTTAACAAAAGCGTGTAAAAATAATACTTTAAATGCCTTTGCTGGACAGAAGTGATGCATCAAAATGTAAGAGCTGCAGGTGGACTAAGCAAATATGCTAGCTGAGTTGCAAACATTTATATATACTAAATATAAGATATATTTATCTAACGATATGGTGAACTATTTTTTAATTTGATTGTTGTCAGTCTCTTGCATCGACTCGAGTACAAATTTGTCAAGCACTCATCGAATTGAATTCAAGTCGTTTTTAAAGCAAAATTGAGCGATTTTATAAGTGAAGGCTTGACAAAATATATTATTTGTTGATTGAACTTCATTTTAACAATTTGAATTCAATAAAAACTTAACTGCTTTACAAATTTGCATGCAGTGAAAATTCAAATGAGAATAAGTAAAATTAAGTGCAAATTTATATGTAATTTATAACAATATTTTCAAAAGCAAAAATATATTCAAAATCCAACTAAGTGTGAGGCAAAATTTAAACCTTGATAGATAATATAACATATATTATAAAATCTAAAAATTGTACTTAAAAAAACAATTAATAAAAAATATATGAATATAAACTTACTAAATTAGAATATCCAATTTTAAAATATGAATGAATGAATATAAATATATTTTATTTTTCATTCATTCATTTATTTTATATGTTTATTTAAGTACAGTAAATTTTTTTATTAAATTTTACTTAGTATATATATAATATATAGGACTATAAATGTACTAAAATATAATATAATTTTAAAAAATAAATAAATAATATAAATATAAATATAATGTACATGTACTAAAATATAATATAAAAAAATATGTACATATATTAGTATTAGTATATGTTTTACATTTAGTATATATTTTAATGCATTTTACTGGAAGATATTCGAATAAAAATTTACTAAAATTTAAAGTATATTTTTATTAAGTATTTATTTGCATGGCTTTATTAAAAACTGAAATACAAGATTAATTTTAAACATATAGTATCATAAATTTACTAATATAATATTCAATTAAAAAAACCTGTAATAAATAAACAAATCAATATATTCGCATGCCTGAAAGCTAATCAGAAATATCTGGAGCTACACTATTTGATTATTGAATTTCGCTTAGCCAGCCTGCTGCCATTCAGAGCTAATAAATGTCTTCATGTTTTGGCCACAGCTGTCCCAGAGTAGCTGCTGAGCCACAATACACATACAATCCTTATACTCCACCTTATCGCTGTTGCTTTTACCTCAACAATAACCCACTGAAGCCGCATGGAATAGAAGAAAAGCTTTGCTCACTTTTGTGACGCTGTTGGCAGTCATCCACGGCGTATGCTTAACAGAGTGTAGCTGCTTATTGAAATATTTGATTACTGATTAGAGCTGTTTAGCAATATTGTGTGTAGCTTATCGGGCAGCAGTGTCCTGTGCGAGGCTATTAGACGGAGTGCAGGACCTGCTGCCAAGTTGCTTGCTCGCTTGCCTGTTTCCTGGCCTGCCATGCACATCAACAGAAACATGATCTCATTAATCATACGCATGCATAATGGCTCGTGTCGTAGCAGCGACAGCAACAACAACAATAACAAGAACATCATGCTAGGACATGCCCATTGGCCAGAGGCAAACAAGGACCTCTGCTAATGCTCAGCTATATGTTATAATATGTTTTTGCTACGGCCACTGGCAGCAGGTAGCCAAACGTGGCACTGAGTACTTTGTCGGCCAGCTGGCTTGGATTTGGGCGTGGACTGTGGCAGTGCAGGTCAGGTCAGGCCACTACAATAACAGCAGCGTTGCCTGATAATCATGTGTCATTGTCGCAGCTGTCGCTACATGCTTTGCCAACTTCCTTGCCCGAAACGAATTTTACCTCCTTCGAGTTGTGGGCTGGCACGCCCCGGACTCTAATGCCAGCGCTGGCCATTTCATGTTTCTTTGCGGATAATTAAAGAGACGTCAGCCATGGCTGCTCCATCATCAGGCGGCAGCCCAATTAGATCCACAATTTAATTATGCGTCCAGCAACAACCAGGCAGCAGCTTTAAAAGAGCACTACCTCTCGCTCTCTCTCTCTCCATATCTCTCTCTCTCTCTCTGCGTAAAGTTGGTTACAATTTGCTGCTTTTAGTTTATTTGATGCATGAATTATGTGATTTTAATTGCTGACCCGGCACAATCGATGCCTAAGCTGCCCGTTTGATTCATGGCATGCCACAGGACCCCTATCCTGACCCGACGATTTATCTTCGAGTGTCCTTTCGCTGCAATCGTCACAGCTGCTACCATTCCAGCTGTTCAAGTGCAAGCCCAGTTTCAAAATGATATAAGTCGCATATATATGTACATGGGTACATAACGAAGGTAAGCTAAATACCCTATAGGCAGTTGAAGTAGGCCAAGACAGTCTAAATATTCCATGTAGAGCTCTAGGGGCAGTAGAAGTGAGCAAGTTAGTCACAATACACATCCAACACTAATGACAGGAGAAGTGAATACTCTCTGGAGGCCTGGAGACAGCAGAAGCAAGATAGGGCAGCTTAAATACCCTATGTTGCTCTATAAACAGTAGAAGAAGAGAAGGTTTTCTGTATAGGCATAGAAGTAATGAAGGTAACGATATCCTATGGAACTCCATATGCAAGATAAGAACTGAAGGCAATAGAAGAAAGCTCAGCTACTCTAAATGCCCTATGAAGCTATTTAGACAGTAGAAGTAGATTTTAAGAAACTTTTTCGCTCGTCTTTGCTGCTGAATTCCACAGAAATGGTTCTTATTATATTATTAAGCCTTAGATCACTCACGTAGCTAATATACCCTGCTTAACTATTTATACCTTAGCTAAATGTCACCCAAATGTAAAGCCTGCTCTCTGAAGCGACAACATATAAATTGCAAACACACATATATATACCCTCTAAGGAGGCATCATGATTTCCACACTTAATGTGTAAAGCAGGATTTGGAGATGCCTTCTATCCCGTGTATATACTATTGATAGTTATGTATGACTGCTCTTTAAATTTCTATATATTTCATTAGACTTCAACTTCTTCTTCGGCTGCTTATGTTCAGTTAGATTTGAAGCTGTCTCTTAGAAAACTTCTTTTCTGTGTAGAGAATAATAATAGCCTATTATTCGTATTATTAATGGGTGAATAAGAAGTAGAACAACTCCATATTCTCATATAAAATATCTACAGAATCGAACGTTATTCGTTATATAGCGTTCCTTCAGCTAGGGTATCTCATCTTCAACAAGCTTTAAGTTGCCGCATTTTTTTCATGCTGTTGGTTTTTGGCCTCGAATAAACTCAGCTAAAATAGACCGGGAAAAAAAGTAGGTGCAAAAATAAACGAAATGTTCTGCTGTGCTCTGTAATTTGAACAACATTTGCTGAACATTTGCTGAACATTTTGTGTGCATTCGGTTTACTTAGAGGGTCGCACACCAAATCGGCATTCATCAATGCAGAGCCAACACACACACATATATATATGCATATATACATATATACACAGAGAGAGAAACTCGATTCGAAAAAACATTTTGTTTGTTTATTCCCCAAAGCTTATCGAGTTGTGTTTTTGCCGCCTTTTGTTGCACTAGCAGCGCCACTGCTGCTGCTCCTGCTACCGCTGCTACTGCTGCTGCTCCTGTTGCTGCTGTTGCTGCTGTTGCTGTCAAGCTGCCAAGCGGCAATAGAAATTTAAATGGCAGTTTTGTGATTTTTTCGTAACATTCTGCAGCTAGATATTTGCTGAAAGTGTGTGGACCGAATCGTTCGCAATTGACAGAGCGAATCAATCGCTAGTGATGTGAATGACGGCTGCAAACGAAACATTTCAATGGATGTGCTTAAATAAATTGAGCCAATTCGAGGGAATTTGCCTTCGAGTCAATTTCAATACATAAATAACATTTATTTAGTTGAGACATATTTTTTGTTGTTATATTTTAGCCAAGATTCTTGCATTATTTATGTCTTTCATCTATGACCCTTAGCTGCTTAAAAACTGAATTAAAATACTGCCACATAACTCATACGCTACGTACGCCCAGCGCTAAGAGCAGAATATGAACTGCAAGTGCATTAAAGACAAAAACTGACTTAAATTGTGCCCCTCCCTCTCTCTCTCTCTTTCTCTCTCTTCTCACTTTCTCCTTCTTTCTTGCTCTCCTCATAGATAACCCAGCTGCCATGTGGTTTTATATTTAGTGCACTGCAGCTGCTGCGTCCGCTCTGCAGTCAGTTCCTTCTTGCCTTTCATTTTAATAACTGTTCTCCAAACGGTAAGTAGGTGTTTAGTAGCTATTATCACTCTCTGTATGTGTGTGTGGTTGTGGCAGCGTTTGTTGTGTGTGTTGTTTGCACATTTTGAACTCTTTAGCGTCAATAATTTATGTACTGAGCCAACAGATTATGATTTATGTTTATGTGTACAGCAGCTGGCGCTTGCTTGAAATGAAAGCGTGCGGGGTCAGCCAGCAAGGAGCTGGCATTGTTCCGTTTCGTCTGCCTTTTAGCAGGGAGCTTTTAGCAGAGCTCCATATTTCAAGTGTCTCACTCGCCCCCAGCCCCCAAAATCAGCCTTTAATGTGCAAATATTGCGCCAAAAAATGGTTAAAGTGACGCTAAGTAACAAGTTGAGAAATTGCGAGGAGGCGCTCGTAAATTGTGCCACAGCAATAAACAGTCTATATCAGGTAAGAGGCGCAGTCAACGGAACGGGCACATATTGAAAACACATTTTAGCAATAAAACAGACAACATTCATACATATGTTGTGTGTGTGTGACAGAGTGTGTGTGTGTGTCTGTGTGTGAGTGCTTTTCAAAAGTAATTCAAGCAAGAAAAACTTGGGTAATTGAAAGTTTGCTCATAAAAATTTGTCGCTTTGCCTTTTCGCCAGCTCGTCTGCAAGTTTTCATTATGCAATCCCACACGCCGCTCCCACTTCCGCTCCCTCTCGATAGCTCGGCCACAAAACTATTATCTGGAGCACTATCGAGACGCCTGAAAACTAGTTGAAGTGCTTGAATTGTTTACGTTGATAAGTTTCGTTTCGTTTCGCTTCAATTTCAGTTTCAGTTTCGGTTTCAGTTTTAGCTCTCTCGTGATTTATTTATTTTTTTTTGCATTGCATTGCATTGCATTTTTATGGCTGGCCGTAATGAAAACGCAAACTGGATTGCAGTTAAATTGCAGTTGAAATGGGTCTGGAGACAGCGTCTGGCGTGCTCTGCTGTCACTTCTGGCCACTTGAAGCTGTTCCAATTTCGCAGCTAATGATAAATGGCCGCAGCTCAGCTCAGCCCAGCTTTAAGCAGAGCCATGGCAATGGCGTCTCCGCTTTCACAGCAAATGATATTGAGACATGACAGCAAAGGAATGAGAGAACGAGAGTGTGGGTAGCTGGAGGGAGACATGTCTAAAAGCCACATGAGCTCAGCCGCTAGCCACTCGCAAATCTAAGGCACAAACAAAAGCGCTGAAAGTGTCATGCACAAGGTCTTAGCACACACACACACACACACACACACACACATACACTGGCGCACAGTCAATTTGTGTAAGTTGTTGTCGGCTGACAGTTAAGGCTTTAAAGTGGGTTTGGCCAATGTAATAAATTAGATTTGCTCAACTTGCGCCGACGCCGCCAAATATTTAACAGCAATCAACGTGGCAGCGTCACGCCCACAACACAAAACAGCTTGAGTGAGCAGAACACAAAAGCAATGCGAAACTCAAGTCTAGGCGAGGCAGGCCCGACGAGCCGATGCTCTGTAAAGGCGAAATAATATATAAGCTCAGCCAAGGAATTATATATTAAAGTCTTCTGCAATAGTAAAGCAAACTCTTTATCTACATAAAAATTTCTCGGAATATTTCACTTGCTCAACGGCCTGCTCGCTGCTGAAGCTGCCTACAGGGTATTTGACTGTGCAAAGAAGAGGCACAGCCAATGCCAAAGCTAAAGCCAAAGCCAAAGGCAAAAGTAAAAGGGCAAAACTTTGCCCTTTGCGCTGTTTGCTGTCATTGTCGCAGTGTCAAATTGAACGACAAGACGAAAGGTGTCAACAATGACAAACACTTTTAACTAACCAAGTTTTGTTGCCTGTTGGCTGTTGCTCGTTGGCTTGTTTCGTGCCCGATAGAGAGTTGAAGCTTAAGGAACTTCCGGCTTGGCATTTGACACTGGGCAAGCAGAAACAGAGGACTGCCACAGCAGCTCATTCAGGCCATTCAGGGCTGGCTAAAGGAGTACAATGCAAATTGACCAGGCTGATATAATGCCCATGGTGACACATCAATTTGCTCTCCCTCAGCGTGTGTGTGTGTGTAGGGGGCTTTGGTCTCCTGTTACAGGTAAATCAATCGAAGGCTTTATGCGAGCGACGAGCCGTGGATTTTTATGGGGCCCCAAAGTCGCGACGAATTTCCTGGGGCCTTAGTGTTAGATATTACGCTAAGTACGACCTCTTCTTCTTCTTCATTTCTTCTGCTTGTCAGGACAAAGCCTTTTTATGGCCCACACACGCATTGTCAGCGTCGCGCAGATTTTATATGCTGCTCCCGGCCATGTTATTACATCTAAGTGGCAGCCGCGCGTTGCTCATACGCCATGTTGCAGCGACCAAATCAGACCGACTGGACTGAGACCCTTTTTGCCATTTTATAGGCCTGCTTTGCTGAGTGTAAGTGAGCTGCATGGGCTGCCACATAAGTTGTGAGCACATGTTTTGGTTACATTTCTTGAATCAATCATTTGCCTGCCCTCAGCTGGCATTCGCTCAGCTGTTAGTTCACCTATCTCATATCCATCGAGTGATATCTGATATCTGGCCATACTCTATGGGCCACCCTCGTTGATTCAACGTAATTTGCTTGGCGTTGTCATTTCGAGTGAAACGACTGTGCTTAGGCGTATTTATTAGCCTCTTGGACAGAACGAGGCAGCTGCAGCTGCTTGTTAGCAATGTGATCATCGTAATTGATAGTTTGTTGTTGTTGTTGTTGTTGTTGCTGTTCGTCTTGGTATTTGTTTCGTTTTTGCTGTTATTTTTTGGGCTTAAAAGGCTCAGCTTGCGGGAGCATATAACTCACGTGGCCATGCCATAAATTTTATTGGATTTACAGGAAGTTTTTTTCCGTTTGCTTTTCTATTTAGAATTTATAGAATTTCAAGCCCAATTAGCGGAAAATGTGAGCTACATTGGGCTTTAAGTAAAGCCAGTTATGCTTTAAGCCGAGCTAAACTAGTTGCAGCTGGCTGCTGCTGCTGCTGCTGCTCCTGCCAACGCGCTCGACGAGTCCTTGTCGTAATTAAGTTAAATTAAAAACAGAATAAACGTTGTTGTTGCCAGATTACTAAACAAATGCTTTGTTGTTGTGACAAATAGTCGAAACAAGAAACAACAAAAATAGAATTAGACTAAAAAATGAAATAAAATAGCCAACAAAAAAATTAAATAAATAAAAATTCAACAAAAAACGTGAAGGCTTTCGAAACATGCTTCCTCCACCTGCCGGCAGCCTTTAGCTGCTGATGGCAGTCATGGCTCGTGGATTTGAATAATTGTGCAACAGCGTGTAACGGTACATGCAGCAGAGTATATTGCATTACGGTGGCTGCTGCTCCTGCTGCTGCTGCTCCCGCTCCCTTGTGGCAGCTCCTCGCTCTCTCACTGTGTGCGTATTTGTTTGTAAACTTATGCTCAGATGTGCGCTAAATTTTTTATTGTTATATGCACAACAAACACGCCAGCATACACACACACACACACACACATATACACACACATAGTATATATTTTATTTGTTGTTCTGCACAAAAGCTTTTGTTGCTCAAATTAAAAATGATTTAGATGCTAGCAAATTGAGTTCGCTTTTAGATTCCATTTCTATTTCAGCTGGTGTGTTGCTTAATTGTTTGATATTTCGAAACATTCACACACACACACTCACGCACACTGATATGCACAAATATAGAGACAGTTTCATTTTAATCAAGCCCTGTCATTGTTGTTATTGTTATTTTTGTCTACCCTGACAAAGACCATGCAATTTCATGCTTTTGTGCATTTTTACTCCATTTAAATTGTAAATTCTCCAAAGAAAACTAAGAGACATAAATGAGAGTTTTACAATATCGACTGGCAGATACCTTTGGTTAATATATATACATGATTTTATTAATTTAAATTATATAATATATAATATATAGATGTCTATTATTATACCTTTATTTTAGAACATTTATAATAATGTTTCGTTGACATTCTCCTATGGTTTTTTCCAACTGTTAAACTTAGACAATTCAATCTTGCAGCTTACAATTTCCCAAGGAATGGATATCAAAACGGACAGATGTAAGCATCCCAATCAACTCAGCCCCCTATGAACTTCGACTTGAACTGGCTGATACATAAATTTCCCCAAAAAGCGTATACCCTTGTCAATCTGTTCAGGGTATCAAACTGCAAAAAACAGAAAAGAGGAGAAACTTAGCAAGTGTTTCTTATATGCAACAAAAACGTTTATCTGCATGCTAATTGTTGTCATCATGTGCTAACGCCAAAATGTATGCTTCACAGTTTTTCGTTTCCTACTCGTTGCGGCAACTTTAGAGGAATGTTTTTGGGGCATTTCTTTGGGCTTTAAATGACCTCATAAAAGAGTGAAATTCAAGCCGCACACAAGTTGAGTTTGTGGAATGTGCACACACACACACGCACACACACACTCAGGCACCGGATGTGCCATTTTGGAATGCCACAAGAAAATGGCTAAGGGCGAGAGCACAAAAAAAAGGGTTAAGTTGACCACTTGATAGCCGATGCCGTGCCACACAGCTAAAACTCTAACGTTTCACAGTTTCAGTGGAAGTGGCAGACCTTGCACAAGTCTTAAGGCTGCAAATGTTTTCGGGAACATCTCGCGGCTGGAACTGCGCTGTTAATTTTTATCAGCTGTCGTGCCCGCGTGCTTAGGCTTCGCTGGGCAATTTCAGTTAAAGCAAAGTTTTGGGCCATAAAACTCGCATATTGCCAACTTCTTTTTATGATTTGTCTTGTCTTGTCTTGGTCTTGGTCTTGGTCTTGGTCGTGGTCTTGGTCTGGGTCGTGGTGGCATCATGTCGCTGCCCGTTGTGCCAAGCAATTGAATCCATTCGCAATGCTTTACGCTCGCCTATTTCATAATCAAATACATAACTTTATTAATGCGCGCACAGCCATGGGCAAACAGCATAAAAAGTTCCACACAAAAATTTGCTTAGATTGGCGAAACAATAAATTTTCCATTGTCTAAGGATCGGAAGACAACCCTCGCTGGCATTTGGGGAGCGCGTGAATGCTGGCGCATAAATAAAAATATAATTGAGTTACCAGCCAGAGTTGTCGTCCAGCAGGGCGGGGAGTGAATCTCTATTGATTTTTTATATATTTTCCTTTTTTGGCCAAAATGCTGCCTCCCTCTCCCGCGCTCTCTGCTCTGCTGGCCAACTAAATTAGCTGACATTAATTGAGCAATCGGTCAGGGCTCAATTTTTACAACATTTCGCATCGTCGGGCGGCACTTGGTTAGTGGTCCGAGCTTTAATTGATTAAGCAGCTCGTCAGCAGCTGCTGCAATTGCATTTTATTCAATTCACAATTAAATTGCATTGGCAAAACTTTTGTGACAAGCGAGTAATTGCCGGGGCAACTTTTAACAAATCTCCGGCTTATTGCCACCGATGCGCCACAAAATTAAATTAAAATTTATAATAAAATATGCAGGCGGTACACAGCAGGAAAAAACATTTCAGTTTTTCATATCACCAGTTGCAAAGTTTGAATATTGCTGGCGCACAGGGATTTTCGAAAGTTTAATTGCAAATATTATTTACTGTTTTCATAATTCGTTGCAACTTTTGATTGGTAATACGCTTCGCTTGATAAATGGTGCATTTTCGATATGATATATTATAGAATTAAATATATTTTTGCATAGCTTGCTAGCTGCAGTTGGAATATTATAGACGTAGTATGGATTGCAATTAAATCTGAGCTATTGTAGATTGATATCTATTTTCTTCTTTTCATTAAAACTTTCTTTTTGCTTTCTACTAATTTGGTATTAATTAGCTACTATCGCTACTCTTTTGACATTGCATTAGCTGATTCTTCTCGCTTTGCTCTTTACTCATAAGACGCTTCTTTTTATTTACTACTTCGTACTCGCCACCCGCTACTCGATTCGTCTTTATTCTCTTTGTACTCCAGCTAACTTAAATTGATTTGTTGTTTCATTGCTTCATAATCAGTCGTTATTCGCTCGATTTCTATTATTGCATTGTAGCTTTCTTTGTTCATGGTCGTCTTAATATATCTTATTATGGCCTCTTTACTTACTTCTCAGTGTTATTCTCCCTAGTCCATCGCTACTCGTTCATTGCTACTCGCTAGTTGCGTTCTACTCAAAGCTTTTACTTCATTGCATCTTTCTCTCATGCTCTCTCTCCCTCTTTTACCTCTCATTTGACTCGTCTTTCGCTATTCGCTAATCGTTCACTAATACTCGTTACTTGCCACTCTCGCTCTAAGCTACTCTTTCATTGTTACTCGTTACTTTCTTCTACTCGCTACTTTTGGCGTTCATTTGCTTCTCTTGTCTCTTCAATACCTTAGGTAATTTTGCCATATTCGCTACCCACTATACGTAACTCTACGCTCTACCGCTTAATTGCGCTGTGTAGCTCGCTGCTCGCTCAGCTTTCATCGCCTTTATACTTTGTAACGATCTGCTTTCACATATCAGATTCGTGTACGCACAGCTTGACATATATCTCGTTCGTTTGTTATAGCTGCTACAGGCGTCTCTTAAATCTATTTTATGTTGGTTTTTGCTCCCAGGTATTGCAGCAAGCACCTGCCCATCAATCACTTAGCCATACAAAAATGCCACTGCATACAAATCGCAATTAATTTACCTATTCGTGTATGTCCGTCCGGCTTTAGTGTGTGCACGTGCTTGTATTCTATATTGGTCTGGCTTCCTCTCCCCCTCTCCCTCTCCCTCTGACTCTCCCGTTCTCTGTGCGTGTGTGTGTGTGTGGCTGATGCCCAGCGATTTTCCAGTGGATACTGGCCAAGGCCAGCTTCTCTGTTTGCATATGGAGAGGGACTGTGGATCGTGAGGCCGCTGTAGCCACAGTCGCTGGATGCACGTCATCGCATCGCATCGCATCGCATCGCATCGCAGTGAGGAGCAGTTTGTCGGCATGTTTGCTTGCATGTCAAATTCTCATTTCATTGAAATTGACAAATATTGACTAAGAACTTGGGTGCAATCAACGCTGGCGCTTGTCGGCGACAAATGGGCGTAGCGGATGCGAGCTCGATTCGGCAAATTTAACTTCAAGTTGACTTTAAGAATCCTGTAGCCATAGACCTCTCAGAGAGAAAGAGAGAAAGAGAGAGAGAGAGAGAGAGAAAGAGAGAGAGAGAGAGAGAGAGCCAAAGAGATGAAAGTATCGTCGCCAGGACAGCAGACACATCATAAATTGCTGCGCATCTTCGGCAGGCCAATAAACTAAAACGTTAAACGGCTACAGAAACCGAGCCGTATTAAGCTCAAGCTGAGCACCTGAAGGGTGGCAAGTCTTTGCTCTTTGATGCAAAACATTTTGCTTTTGTGCTGCAAACAAAACACCTGGGAAGCGAGTCAAAAAACAATTTTCGCTCATTATCATTTCAGCATGCTGTATGCCCAAGTGTTTCAGATTGTTCAAAAGAGCTAGACAGTGAATAAGATAGAGTGAAGGAGAGGCAGCTATAGCGAGAGATAGAGAGAGACAGTTGGAGGCAGAGCGGCGAGAGGGAGAGGAAGCACATGCTGATGAAGAAGTTTACAACACATTGTTGCTGCCATTGCCATTGCCAGTGCTGCTGCTGTCACTCCTCTTGCTGCTCCTGCTGCTGCTCCTGCTCCTGCTGTTGCTGCTGCCTCTGTTTTGGCCTTGTTGTAGTTGCTCATAAATGCGCCATGAATAAATTAACTCGCTGAAAAGCAAAAGGCAGGTACAGCGTTTGGATTTCAAGCGAGTGATAATAATAATTGAGGCAGCAGCACACACACACACATACACACATGCACACACTCAGTATAATATAACAACAGTTTGGCAAATTTACACTGTAAGAAATTTAGCAGGAATGCTTAAAATATTTAAGAAAGCTGGACTAGATTGAGTTTTATGTATGATATCATTTTTCTATTTCTGTCCTTATCACTCTCAATGTCACTCTCTCTCTCTCTCTCTCTCTCTTTAACTCTCTTTGTGTCTGTTGCTCTCTTGACCCTTATTGTTTCCCTGCATTTATTTGTTTGCTATGCCTACTACAACTCCACTTGCAGCTCATAACCTAGCAACCGTTTTGCTTGCCAGTTACAACACAACATTTAAAATAAATAGGAGCCACGCGAGCAATAGTTCGCATTTCTACCCGGTAGAGCTGTGCTCCATAGCTCGCATTTTTACCTAATAGATTCGGCCTCAATATGAATATTGCTCGGTCAACGCGGCAGGGCTCAGTCATCAATAGCAAGCCGCGATTATCTCGTAGTGTGAGGCATCCGTGCTTCACGCTCAACCGTCCGCTGGTCTTTCAGGTGCGCAAGTCCCTTGTGGAGTATGTGGATGAGAATCTGCTGAAAATGAGCACGTCGGTGTTCTACCAGCGTATCTTCATATTGGCCAAAAATGTGGAGCAAAAGGGCGAAAGTGAGCTAGAACAAGCAGAGAGCAAGGCCGAATCAGCTCCATTAAATGTGGATGTAGATGCAACGCACACCGCTGAGGGCATGGCGGATGAGGACGAACACTACTCGGAGGCGGCCACGACGGATATGACGGATGTACCGCCGGTAGCCCAGATGCCTGCTGCGTCTGGAGCTGGGGCTCACTTATCAGTAAAAATTCATGATAAAATTGAATTTGAGGCTGAAACCTTAACCCACACATTTCGATTCGATAAGCATGAAGATGCGGAAGATAAAGAAGAAGAGGAAGAGCAAGTTGATGCTGAGCCAGAAATAGTTGAACAGCCGAAGGACATTTTTAATTATTTTACCGAAATGCTACAGGAGCTTCACGCCAAATGTCGCGATTTGATCTACTCTCACGATCCCCTGTGCGGACTGGTTCTCTATATGAATGACTACACCATGATGATGCTGGAGGGCTGTGAGGATATGATAGGCATCTTTTGCACAAAACTCTTGAAACGTATTCCTGATTATTGGCAAAATCATCGTGTCTTCCATATTGAAGATCACATCAAAGAGGTGAGTCGAATGGAATACTTGAAATGCGGATTACTCTGCTACCTTTGCCTCTACCCAGCTCTACACTAAGCAGCTCGTGTTCAGGCGCATACCAGCTGCCTTTCTGAACGAAAAGTTTCCGCCTTCGACGCCCACTGATGAGTACCTGATGGGCAAACAGCATTTGATCATCAAGGATAAGTTATTCACCATATGCTCTCTGATCAGCGAGAGTATGAACCCACCCAAATCAGAGACGTCCCAGCACGATTCGTCTCTAAAAACAGAGGGGACTGAGCTTGACGAAATGGAAGGTGAAAGTGAAGAAACTATCTCGCAACAGAGAAATCAACCGCTCAGCCAAATGCAGCGTTTAACAGTCGCAATCTCAGAGACGTTGCCAACGGAGATCTTTCGGAAATGGTTGCCGGAAATACAGCGCATAGAGCTAGTGTTGGCCTCGACTCGGTTCTACTATACGCTGGAGGAGTTTTGTGGCTTGTATGGTCAGGTGCCATATAGACCGGATGATGACGGTGCTTTCTGGCCCATACAGAACAACTATACACCGGCAAATATCTACCGGCGTACACCGTTTGACATTAATCTGACCTTTGCGGAATATGCGGCCGATATGAGTCGACGCCTGCAGGAGGAGCAGGAGAAGCATAAGGCTGAGCTGGAGGCAGCTGCTGAAGCTGAGGCAAATGCCGCTGAGCAGGCGCAGCCACAGGCAAAGCCACAGAAACCACAGCAGGAGGAGGAGCCAGAGGAATAATATTCTTCCCATATTAGTTCTTGTTTTGTAAATTTTGTAATCAAATTTCGTTCAGTGTAGATCAGAATAAAGTTTCTACCGAAACTCGCATTCGGCTAAAATATTTTCGCTGTATTTAATGTAAAGCCGGAAGGCGGTCTTTCTGAACTACTTCCTATTGAGCCTAGTTTCAACATACTTGATTTTTATGTAGTCAATAATCAACAGTTTATAACCAAGCAACCGTGTTATTTTACAGTTACTAGACAACACTTAAAACACATACAATAGAATACTGGAGGGGAATAGATTACTCAATACACATTTACACTCAGCAGGGCTGTCCTCAATATGAGTACTGCTCCATGGCGAACCAATGGCAAATCTCGTAATATGAGGCGCCCCTCCTACACTCTAACGCGTCCGATTGTGTTTCAATTGCGCAAGTCCCTTGCGGAGTATGTGGATGAGAATCTGCTGAAAATGAGCACGTCGGTGTTCTACCAGCGTATCTTCATACTGGCCAAGAATGTGGAGCAAAAGCGAGAAAGTGAGCTGCAACCAGTGGAGTTCAAGGCCGAGTCACCAAATATATTGGTCGACGCGATGAGCGGCGCCTCGGAGACGGCCGAGACGAATATGGCGAATGTACAGGAGGTGCCGGATGTACAGGAAATGCCGGATGTACCGGAGGTAAACCAGGAGCCTGCTGCGCCTGGAGATCGTGTTCACGTGTCAGTGAAAACTAACGATGATTTTGAAACTAAACATGAAACGTTAACCCACACATTTCGATTCGATAAGCATGAAGATGCGGAAGATAAAGAAGAAGAGGAAGAGCAAGTTGATGCTGAGCCAGAAATAGTTGAACAGCCGAAGGACATTTTTAATTATTTTACCGAAATGCTACAGGAGCTTCACGCCAAATGTCGCGATTTGATCTACTCTCACGATCCCCTGTGCGGACTGGTTCTCTATATGAATGACTACACCATGATGATGCTGGAGGGCTGTGAGGATATGATAGGCATCTTTTGCACAAAACTCTTGAAACGTATTCCTGATTATTGGCAAAATCATCGTGTCTTCCATATTGAAGATCACATCAAAGAGGTGAGTCGAATGGAATACTTGAAATGCGGATTACTCTGCTACCTTTGCCTCTACCCAGCTCTACACTAAGCAGCTCGTGTTCAGGCGCATACCAGCTGCCTTTCTGAACGAAAAGTTTCCGCCTTCGACGCCCACTGATGAGTACCTGATGGGCAAACAGCATTTGATCATCAAGGATAAGTTATTCACCATATGCTCTCTGATCAGCGAGAGTATGAACCCACCCAAATCAGAGACGTCCCAGCACGATTCGTCTCTAAAAACAGAGGGGACTGAGCTTGACGAAATGGAAGGTGAAAGTGAAGAAACTATCTCGCAACAGAGAAATCAACCGCTCAGCCAAATGCAGCGTTTAACAGTCGCAATCTCAGAGACGTTGCCAACGGAGATCTTTCGGAAATGGTTGCCGGAAATACAGCGCATAGAGCTAGTGTTGGCCTCGACTCGGTTCTACTATTCGCTGGAGGAGTTCTGTGGCTTGTATGGTCAGGTGCCATATAGACCGGATGATGACGGTGCTTTCTGGCCCATACAGAACAACTATACACCGGCAAATATCTACCGGCGTACACCGTTTGACATTAATCTGACCTTTGCGGAATATGCGGCCGATATGAGTCGACGCCTGCAGGAGGAGCAGGAGAAGCATAAGGCTGAGCTGGAGGCAGCTGCTGAAGCTGAAGAAAATGCCGCAGAACAGGCGCAGCCACAGGCAAATGCACCGAAGGCCAAAGAGGAGGAGCAGTCAGAAGGATAATATTTTCAGTTTAGATATTTTGGTGCGTTCGCTTCGTTTGTAGCATGAAATTTCGTTCAGTGTAGATGTCGACATTGGATATGGAGTAGCTGTCGCTGTGTTATCTACCAAAACTCGCGTTCGGTTACAATATTCTCGCACTCGTGCACATGAGTGCATTCAGTGTAAAGACGGTGGGTGGTTCCACTGAAAGACTGCGGTGAGGCGGTGCGGTGGCTTGGCTGAGCTATAGCTGCTGGCTGGTGGCTCGGGGCTCGTGGCTGCGGCTGCGGCTGTAAACGCTGCTTACTTGTTTTGGTTTGCCACTTGAATGAGTCGACTCTGTTAACATAAACATAAATTTGTGCGCATCCTTAAGAAGACACACATGCACATTAATATACATGTGTGTGGGTGTGGGGGTGTGTGGGTGAGTGGAGGAGGAGTTGTGGGCTTTTAACATAAACCGCAACAGACGCCAGCTGTCAGATGTAATACCGTTAGCTTGCAGCTGTCAAAAGCTGTTGCTGTCATTTTAAGTCACTTGACAGTTCACACACACACACACTTGCACACACACATACACACTCTCATGTCCACCAAATAAACACACATAATTACAGCCGCTCAGGAACTGGATTTGCCTGCAAAAGAGAGGATTTTCTAACAGTTAGCTTAAAGCCTGTTGGAATTGGGTTTTTAAATTCAAAGTTCACTGTAGCAAAAGTGTGTGAAAACACATTTGTATATGAGATTAGTCGGTTTGGCTTTTCTGACTGCAAATTTGAAATAAAGTGTGAAATGAAATGAAAAGCGTGTTTAGAAATTGAGCTAAAAAGTTAATTAAACTTCTAGGTGAACAGCAAGTTGTTTGACACGCACACGAGTTGCCAGCCGGCTGCTGCAGGACATGCGCTGACAAGGACACAATTCAATCAAGCGCCACAGCAGCAGCAATAGTAAAAGCAGCAACAGGAGCAGGAGCAGCAGCAACAGCAGTAGCAGCAGCAGCAAGGAGTGTCGGCGCATAAACAAGGACATTGCATTCCAGGGTGCTCGCTCAGCGCAAGAGATGAAGAGGACGACAGCCTCTGTATGTGTGTGTGTGTGTGTGTGTGTGTGTGTGTGTGTGTGTGTGTGTGAGGCAGCGAGAGCAAAGCCAAGCATTTGCCACTGCAGTTTTCATAAACTGCCCGGCAACAGCAACAATAACAGCAGCAACAGCTACATGGCGCAGCAGAGACAATGGCGATAAGCCGCTGCAGCCCAGCACGAAAGGACGAAAGGACGAAAGTGCATTTTGCCACCACGTGGCCCACAACTTGAGGCGCAAAACTCATAAATTACAAGAGTAGAGCCAGAAAAAAGCAGCTCAAATGACTTTTGGCTGTTGGTGTGAACCTGTATATGGCTGTGGCTGTGTGCGTGTGTGTGTGCTGTGCCCAAGAGTGAAACAGTTTGCAGTAGTGGCCAAGTTTAGCGCAGCGCTGGCCATGCGAGCCATGTTGTCTGGCACGCCAAAGGCCAGGCATAATTCGAGCCAAACTCAATTTGTTTGTAATGTTTTAGACAACAGCAGCGTCAGCTACAACAACAACTAAATTATATATACATCTATATAAATATATGTATATTTATATATGTATATGTATAGTATATAAGGGTATATGTATCACAAAAACAATTTGGCGCAACTTTGCAGCCCGCTAAACGAATTTGAACATTTTTGCTGCCACCGAAACAGAAAACGAAATAAAGTGAAGAACCAGACAGCAGCGGCATAGCAGAGCACAAACAAGAGCAGCACGTTCAGCTGCTATTTGCCACAAAAAGGCTTACGTAAAGAGACTGCCTGCCTGCCTGTCTGTGTGTTTGTATGTGTGTGTGTGTGTCTACACTATAACAAATAAGTTTCTGATTTCGTTGTTTGAGAAGAGGGTACAAACGAGATGAAATAACATAAAGAAATATGTCATCTATTAAAGATCTCTATTCAGCAACCTGCTTGCCGGCAAGCAGTGCAAGCAAACAGAGGGGGCATGCAATTGCACTGCTTGTCGAGAGGAAACGGAAATAAAATTACATTTAAAAGAAGTTAATGATCTGCAAAACAGATTCAATTTGCCTAAATTAAAAACATATTTTATTTATTTTATATTTATTTATAATAAAGCAGATATATATAAATAAAATAAATAAATATATGCCAGTTAAATTCCTAAGTCTGAACAAAAATAAATTTGCTTAAAATTAATAATGAATTCAAATCCCAAAAGTGAACCTTATATACATGAAAATATACATATTTATACATACATAGGGAAATACAATTAGTAGGACGGCACACAAATCATTTAAAAATTCATAAGCAGTAAAAGTCTCATAATTTTAAGCTTGGCATGTCCTGCGGGTACGCTTAAGGCATATTTATGATACACAAGTTATTGACTCTAGAGAGCGAGATGCAAAAATATGTATATTTACAGGTTATTCATCTCAATGTGGACCTTAAATCAAATTAAATGCAGTGCTGCTGGCCTTAAGTCCAGAACAAATCAGCTTTAGGCCAAAAAGTTGGGCTATTAAATTTGTATAAGCTCAGCTCATAAATATGAACAAAATTAAATTTAATATCAAGCACACAAACAGACAAAGCCCACACACACACACATACACACAGGGCCAGCAGCAAGTTGAGTGAAATTAAGCGCAAAAGAGCAGTGCAAATGGCTGGAAAACAAGAAGCAGCTAACTGAAAGCAGACAACAACAACAACAACAACTAGAGCAGCGACAGCAGCAACAGCAGCAGCAATGAGTAACATTTGTGTGCGTCTGTTTCTTTGACTGACAGTTGTGTCCGTCCGTCTGTCCGCCTCTCCGCCTGTCCGCTTGGCCTTGACGCCAAAGTCCGGAACTTGTGCGCCTTTCAAATGCTGCAGCCACAAAATGTTTGCGACTCGTGAAATTCTCAGTCGAGGCGCATTTAATTACAAGCATTAAGCTGCTGTCATGTGTGTGCTGGAGTGTGTGTGTGTGCGCGCGTGTGTGTTTTAGCCTGAATTAGACTACATGCATATAGCCTTTCGCTTTATTGTTGTTTATCTTGATGCTGTCGGTCTGGCTCGCTTTTTTTTACACTTTAACTCATATTTATTATCGCGTTGGTTTTTGGTTTCCTGCTTCCCGTGAGTGCCTAAAATGTCCGGAAAATGTGCGCATGTGTGTGTGTGTGAGTGTGTGTGTGAGTGTGCGCGTGTGTCCTTTTTGCCCATGCCATGCCGCGCTTGTTTATTATGTGATTATGCTTGAGTTTAGCGCGGGGAGTGTTTTTTTTTTTTCATTTTTGTTTTTGTTTTTGTTTTTGTCTCTTTTTGTATTTTGAGCTCTATTCCGGATATTTTTGTTTGCTGGCCGGCGGCTGGATTTGTCCTTTTGCCTGTCCTGTTTATGTTTTTAAAGCGCCGACGACCCAAGCGCTCACACTTGCCTATCGCGGCCCATGATTGTTGTTGTTATTGCCGCTGTCAGTCTGTCTGACTTGTAAATTACGTGGGTCAGGGGTGGCCACCCCCGCCGCCTCTGCTGTCGCCAACGACATCCTTACAAATTACATTGTTGTTCGTTCCCACTCCCGCTCTGACAAGCTGCGACCTATGACATTTTTTTTAAACACTCCCAGGACTCGAATCGGGCGCTCTCGCATTGCAGTTGAAAACATGATAAATTGTGAGAAGGCTTTAAGGCATCCGGTGTCTGTTAACTTAATCATAAGGCCAAGAGCCCTGGCTGAGGCTGTAGGTTTTAATTTTCAGAAGCTTCTCGCTGGAATTCCCTTTGATTTGGGCTCGCATAGCTGCGCTGCAGCGCTCGGGGCACTTTAAATGTTTCCAGCCCGAGTTGAATGTTAAATTATTTGACTGTTTGGCAACTAGATTCAATTGAGTGGAAGCGAACGCTTTTAGCTTGAATCGCTCTTGGGGAAGTTCGGCTTTCAGGCACAAATTCCACAAATAATATTGTCAGAGAGCTGTCAAATACACTTCAAGTGTTTCAACTAATGTTGGATTTAATTATATATACATCTATATATGCCAAGAGCTTCACAAACAAATAAACATTATAGAGGGGCTGACATGCCTCTTGGTGTGTGAGTGTATCTGCTATGTGTGTGCGTGTGGGTGCGTGCGTGCGTGAGTGTGCGCGTGTGTGTGTGTGTGTGTAGCAAATATTGTGCAACATTTGCTAAAGCAAACAATTACAGCAGCAACAACAGCAGCAGCGGTTAAAAAGCATTTTCAAGTCGAGCACAGCAGGCGAAGTGAACGAGAGTGAAGGAGGGGGAGGGAGAGAGAGGGAGAGATTTCGCATTGTTTGCCGCATAGCTTGACGGAGTTTTTCGCTGCTTACAAAACAGTGCGAGTAATTAACTGACTTGTCACATAAGCCGCATTAACACAATGTCGCAAATGTTGGCACTGCAGCAGTAGCAGCAGGAGTAGCAGGAGTGGCTGCTGCATGGCATTACGATTACGTTTGTGCCACATGTGGCACATTTACATTGCATATGCAATGTGCTTCCCGCTGGCTTATTAATTCTACTCTGACTGGCTACGTGACACAGCTGACAAAAGTTCTCAAATCCTTTTCGAACGAAACCCTTAAAGTTCTTTCGCTTTAAGTATTCATAATTGAATAAAAAGTTATAGTTTTTTGTGACGCCAAAGTCGTGAGGCAGCGCGAATTGAGTTAATTAACAATTTCAGTGCACCGCAAATTATCAACAATATTTTCTGCGGTCGCTCGATTCTGTTTTCGTTTTTCCATTTTTTTTTCATTTTTTGCGATGCGTGTGTATTGAGTCGGGAGAGCGCGAAATTGAATCGAATGCCTTTTGATTTAATTTCGCGGCCAACGGCTAAAGCGATAAGCAGCATGGAAAAGCCGATTGAAGTAAATAATAAATTTAAATTGAGGCAATTTGTGACAAATTATCGCCTGAATGTAGTGAACTGGAAACCAACTTGCGAGCAGGAGATTTGTATTTAAAATGAATACTTAAAATATATATACCAATTGTTTACAATAGTTAATGTTTAAGTTATTAAGATAATTTTTAAATGAATCAAGCAGCTTCGATTCCTCTTACGTGGCGTATGCGTAATTTAAAGTGAATAAATGCGATAAGTTTTGGATGTAATAATAATAATATAATAATAGATAAATATCTATTATTGGTTACTATATATTATTTTCATAATTAATATTATTATTATTATTATAATAATAATAATTATTATTATTATTATTATTACTATTATTATTATTATTATTATTATTGTTACAAATACATATTCATAATTTTAATAAAATAATTGTAATAAATTCATGAATATATTTATATTTTTATTCTGCTACAAACATTGTTTAACATCGGCCCCTGCACTCATTTTATTATTTTGTTGGCGTACCAAGCGGCGTATGCGCAATTTCAGCGGCATATGGAGTGCAAATATACCTAGCTACGTGTTTATTGACATGCTGCACAGCAGTTTTTATAGGCAGCGCCATGAAATTTGTGCTATGCAGAGTATATAGGTTTTATATTAAAGTATGTAAATGGAAGCTTAAAAATTAAATATGCATAATTGATGAAGGTCCTTCTATTGTTTATGGTTATCTAGCTGTCTCTCTATGAAGCTGTCCGCTGAGCAACCCACCTAACTGTCATGCCTGTCATGCCCGCTCATGTTCCTGTTTAAGAATTTCAAATTCATTTCCCCTATATTATCGACTTTGCAGCTGATTTAACACGCTCATTAAAATTCCTCATTTATTAAATAGTTGGAATGTGCTTATGTATAAGAATATGTTGTATCTGTGAACAGCTTATTTTCAGTATAGTCCTTGTCTTACTTTTATGTATATGTATATATAGTTTTATATTCCATACTTAGCGTATCTCTAAGCCAATCACTTTCCAGTGCCAGAGCATCGCACTTATTTGCACTGAAATATTGCAATTTTATTGAATATCGCAAGTAAATATTTTTTATACGTGTTTTTTATGTTACGTGGGGCCTTTTTACGGCGCAACAAAAAATGAAAGGCATACACAGAATTCGGTAGTAATTTGAATCAACACAATAAAATAAATTGTTTTTAACACATTTGAACGTGGCTTACACAGCCTCGCCTCGCCTCATGCAGCAACTTGGGCTAACAGCGCACGCACACAATTATCACCTCAAAATATTGATTATTAAGCGCATTTCGAACGCTATTTTGGCACGCCCACGCTCACGTCTACGCCCACGTCGTGCCGCATTATCCAGCCGCCTGCTCCCGCTTCCTGCCCTATGCCAATATAGAAACAAATGCCTTGTTGTAGTTTTAGTGTGCGCTGTTTAGCAAATTTTTTGTATCCGCAGCTGCTTTGCATAAAAAGTGACAGTCCTCAGTGCTGTCTCTGTGTGTGTGTGTGTGTGTGTGTGTGTGTACTTGTTAGTATTTAGCATGCAGGTCGGTATTTGCGGCTGCTAATGAAGTAATTTCGAGGCATATCACGCATAATCCAAAGCACGTGAGCTACTTACAATGTAATTCGTTGTCTATTTGTTTGATATTGAAAAAGCGTACAGCTAGTCACGGTCCCATCGACGGCGTGGGCGGGTGGTGCCGGGTTTGGGGGCGTTTAAGCCTTGTCACACAACTGCTGCATACTTTCAGGCAACCAGCTCGCCTGCTGGCAGGATTTCAAGTGCAATTCATTGTCGATATTACGTGCCATGGCATTGAAAGTCTTCGATATGTACACATACATATGCACACACAGGCACGCGCACACACACACACACACACACACTTGTATATAGAGACAGCTATCGATATAAATCCCGCTCGGCTAGTGCCATTGATGAGCCACAAAATGGCCTGGCCATGGGGCATGTTATTAATTGCTTACAGCATATTTCAATATGCGTTGCCACAAGCTGTGCGACAGCAACAACAGCAACAGCAGCATTAATAACCAGCAACCACATCGGCAGCAACAGCAAACAGCTTAATAACTTAATGCCCAAAAAGTTTCACACGCAGCCACATCGATATCCCAGCTTTGTGCTCGGCCAACGGGGGATTGACTATTGCCCAATTGGCTTTTGTTGTAAGCCAATACGCACCATAAGTAACGATTACAATCTCAATTACTTGACCGACTTCGTCGTCTGCTTCTACTTCGTCTTCTTCTTCATCATCTTCCTCTTCTGCTTCTGATTTGGCCGTTGGCCAGCTGCCACGCCCACTCATAAACAGCACACAGCATAAGAAATTAACTTAAATGCCAAAGCGGAAGACGTTAACGTCCACGCCCACCAAATAATCTCCAGGGCCGAACTTGCTCTAATTATACGCAACATAAAATTTACTCAGCACGAATAAAAGTTGTTGCTCGCCCCACCGCTCCACCGCCCCACTGCCCCGCCGTCTGCCTCCACCTACAAAACATATATTGACTTGGCGCAGGAATTAACGAGCTGCAGATAATACCACCTGAAGTTAGGGAAAACAAGCAAAAAAAAAAAAAAAAGACGAGAAGGAAAAAGAACAAACGAACTGCAAGAACAACCGGAAAAGCAAACAAAACGCAATTAGATAGAACTGCGCCGGCAACAGACTCCTGCTGTTTGCAGTTAACTTCAAGTTTTCGTCGTTTCACAAAGGTTTTCGCAAGTGATTTATAAAGTATACGGAATATTATTAAATTTAAAACAATCAAAAAAAGCGAGGGACAAGAAAAATAATGTATATCATGGCTTAATGGCACACAGAATTAATTCTGCCTGAGTTTGATTTGCCCTTTTGTTCAAGGACTTTTAGCTGCTTGGAGTGAAACCATATTAAAGGTAGAGCCCTGTAAGGATATATACATTTATGTACATTTTATCAATATTTTATAGAAACTTATATATTATTTCACTTGTTATGTAAATTAAGTTCTCATTGCAGTTCAATTTTTAGTTCATAGCAAGCAACTCAAGTTGCGCATACGCCGCGTGTGCAGCAGCTAAAGTCAACTTTATGTGCTTATACAACTAAACAAACGTTTTCTATATTGACTATTATATAATTAAAGCACATTAAAAATTATATAATATGCATATAATATTATATAAATTTTATAAAAAATTAAAAATTTATTAAGAAATTATTAAAATTAATTAAAGTTTTTTTTTTTTCATAAAAGTTCATTTTATAGCAAATAATGCTAATTAATTCCCAATTATTGTTTAATAACAGACAAAATGGAATCAATTTAAGCTGATTCTCACTTTAAAACAATGATAATAATAATAAAAAAATGTAAGCGGAACTAGAACTTATATTTAATTGATTACATTTTGTTTGATTTGAATTAAGAAAAAAACTACATAAATTTATAAAAAAAGGCTATTTTTTTATACAAATTAACGCTCAATATGCTAATCAAGCAAATTATGTGCAGCAGTTAATATGAAAATGAATTCTTAAACAAATAGCATATTATGCAATTTTATGCCATTTTGATTAATTTTAATTATTCTTAAACAAATAATAGCAATTTATGATAAATTTTATACAATTTTATAAAGCTTTAAATCGAATAATTGCAAAATAAATATAACTAGTTTTTTTAGTCTTAATTCACCTTCAGCTATTCAAATTCTTCGCTTGATAATAACTATTTGAAAACTATAAAAATATATTAAAATCTAATAAAGTTTGGCATGAAAAGGCTTAATAGCCCTTAAAATGCTAATCAAGTTGCAAGTGCAGCTCCAGCTTTCCCTTTTTATGGCAGGAGTGCAGCAGGAGCTGCTTGTTATTGTTGAGCTTCGGCTTGCGACTTTTATTACAGCCACGCTTAATGCTGGTGGCTGGCGCATCAGCAGCGCATTAAAGTGCATTGAAAATTGCCATAAAATGGCGCCGCAAGTGATGCTGTGGCTCACGTTTGTTGTTCGAGGATATCTATATATCTATGCTGTGGTACGTGGCGTATGCGCAATTTATGAAGCACGACGAAGTGCATGCGTGTGTTTGTGTGTGTGCGAGAGAATGAGGGTGCAAATGGCGGAGGTGCTCGCTGTGTCTGGCAAGCTCCTATGTGTGTGTGTGTGTGTGTGTGTGTGTGTGTGTGATAATAACGAGAGCTAATGCCGCACTTTAAGCACTTTTCAAACAGTTAACAGCTTTATGCACAGCTCATAAACTGACCCCGCATTAAGGGTGCATGTGTGTGTGTGTGTGTGTGTGTGCGAGTGTGCTTGCTGTTTGTGCAACTTAATTTCAAGTCAGCGGCAGCTAAAAATGTGTCCATAAATCTGAAGTGGGCATTGCTGTCGCTGCAGTTTGCTCTACGCTTTGCTTTTAAGTCAACTTGTCGAGATTTTTATACACTCCAGCGCTTGGGGCATAATCAAATTGTCGTACAGGCAGACAGGGCCAGAGACAGTGCGAGACAGAGAGAGACAGAGAGAGAGGGAGAGAGAGAGAGAGAGAGAGAGAGGGAGGGAGAGGAGTCTACTCAATGCCGAAATTCCTTTTAAAATAATTCAATTGTTTTTTACATTCATAGAGCATCTAGACGTCGCCTCGCCTTCGCCTTTGTTTATTTGATGTTATTGAAATATATATGTATGTAAGCCAGCGGAAATCTGGCATTTGCATTTGAAGCGTTTTGTTTTGTTTTGCGTTTTTATTTGACATTTAATGGCATTGCAGACATACTTTGTGCTTGCTCTGGGCTATTTATTGCATTCCATTTTTCATTTTTCATTCCACTCTCAGATCAGATGTTGACGCTTAACGTTCATCTGCATGCTCTTTAAATCAGAGATGATTTTTCTCTCTTTTTTTTTTTGTGTGTGTAAAATAATTGTGGAGTGCGCTTACGCAATGTGCCAAATCCTTGGGCAAGCGCATTAAAACGCATTTTTAATTAAAACGAAAGCAAAATTGAAGGCGCGAGCATTAAAACATGACACGGAAAAGCGGTTAAGCGAGCCAGTTGACACAGCGCGATGCCAAGTGCAGCGCGCTTGGGACCTTAAGCTGACCGCAAAAAATTAATTAAAATTACATAAAATACGGTCGCAGTCGTCGCTGCATCGGCGCGTAATTCACGGCCGAGTGCCGAGCGGTGCAGAGCGCAACTCGAAGAGCTGAGCGCAATTCCTTGCCAACTTCATTGGGCAGGAGCTGTATATAATGTGCGTGTGTGTGTGGGTGATTTCGGCAAATAGTTTGCAATGCGTTGCTCAAAATGTTCGTTATTTGAATTGTGCAAATCGGATTTGTACGTGAGCAGGCCCCACGCAAGGGCAACTCGTCCAGCCACAAGGACACAGCATGCGGGCAGAGAGCTTGCACTAATGTTTGGCCATGTGGTTGCCCTCAATGTGTGTGTGTGTGTGAGTGTCTGCTGTGTGGCTTTGTGTTAACATTTGTGCCCGGACCGTGCATCTTTCTATTTGCCTTTGGCTCCACGCAGTCGCTCACACACACTCACACATTGATAGGGACACACATGGAGTCGCGTTTATTTTTCTGTTTGATTTCAAATTTAGCGCAGAATTTCGTTTTTTGCTGCATACTTTACAGCGCTCAGCTCAGCTCTGCATATGCCCAGTCTCCTCGCTGAGTGTGTTGGTTTGGCAAACTCTTTTTTTCTCGTTCTCGCTCTCGTTCTCGCTCTCTTCTGTTCTGTGCCCGCCTGGCTGACTGCCACTTTGACCCATTTGGCAGCGGCCAAGTCAACGTATATTCAACTCACACGGCACGGCATTTGAATTTGCATTCTGACAATGCTCGCAGCCATAATAGCGGCGGCAGGAGGCGGCTCAGTGCGGGGTCTCGAGCAAACAGGACTGAAAACGAAAAACAACATTGCGGCATTGTGTGCGGGTGTTTGTGTGTGTGTGGACAGTGAGTGTAAGCAGTATGCAAACAGCTGCATTTATTGCAATTTAAATGGATAATTGTCAGAAAAATTGCCAGCAAATGGCAATTAATTTGTCTGCTGCACAAAATGTTGATATTTGAGCAATTGCCGTGGCGTTGTTTAAGCACTTTTTGCGCCCACTGTGCGCTAGATTGCCACATATTTCACATATTGGTCGGGTTGGGCAACAAAAAAAAAAAAAACAAAGAAAAACAACAAAAATTTATGCGCTTTTGCAGTTTATTGAGAGCTCGTTACAAACATTTTTGCATAAGTCGAATTGTCTATAAATTTGTTTATTGGGTGCCAAGCCGATGGCCAAATCGAGTTCAATTCTTTTTAAATCGGGGCTGCATACTTTAATTGTTATCAAATTTTAATTTCAATAGGTTAAACATAATACTGAGGCACCTTTGCTTCAATGTTCGTCTTTATTGACGGCGGCAATTATATGTAATTACAATGAAATCAATGTAGAGTAAATATAAATATATGTTTATATATATATATAGATATATATGTGTCTGGCCACAGAATGTGGGCGTGCTTTATGGTGGCCACATTTGTCTACTTGGAAATCCGATTATAAATTAATATTTATTTGTTGCTTAATTGCATATGAATACGAGAGAATGCTCTATGGCATTGCATTCACTTCACTCTGGCATGCATTTTGCAACAATTGGCGAATGCCAAGTTTCATTCCAATCCCATTTGAGCCTCATCAGTTGCAGCATGGCTCTCATCTCGCATTACGCATATTTTTTTTTCTTTCTTGTTCTCCATTTGATAGCAATTCGCATTTTGCATTTTGTGTTTTCGCTGGGTTTTTGTTTATGGCAATTTGCAACTGCTAATTATAGCATGGCCAATGACTGGGAAATGGTTAAATGGCAATTGGTTGCATTTGGCTGCTATTGTTACGGCTTTGCTCAATTACCGTTGCGTAGTGCATGTCTGCTGTCAGTCCGCCGTCCCCTCTGCCCGTCTGCTGTCAGCCCAGATGACTACGCCGCAAGCCGCATGCATGGCGCCAATTAAAGACTCAATAAAATTCAATTGAATGAGCGCACACGATTCGCGTTGCAATCGAGCCAGCGACTATTTGAGCCTTGCCATGAAATGACGGCAATTCCAGCTTAACAGGAAACGAAACCATTCGACAGATTTGCCAGATTTGATAGATTTATCCAGTTTCGGTAGTTTTCGATTGCGAATAATAACTGATATTTGTTTAAGCTACGAGTTGCATGCGTTATATGCGTGCTGCCTGCTAATCTATGTAGCTCAAATATAGTTTGCTAATAACAGTTGAACAAGTGATTCGTGATGCTCTGTTCGCCACGTCAACCAAGTAAAGTCCCTTACTTGGCTTCGACTTCGTTTTCTGTTGAGTGCCTTGAGTTTAACTGTTCGTATGTCGCTCTTTTAACGAACTTCGTTTAGCGAGACAAACTTTCGCACTCAGTAAATAACTCAAAAAGTCAATGCAAATGTTCTTCACACTCACTCTCACACACACTCACACATGCCTCATAGCAATGGCAATAGCCAGAGCGAAACAAAACAGCAACAAAAACAACAACGGTTTCTAGCCGATCACGAACGAGCTCGTTAAGCAGCCGACGCAATCGGTTGTTCTTTGAGTGGTTTCTCATTGTGAGTGGAAGAGACTTATTTGCAGCATCGAGAAACGGTTAACAGTTATTTGAGAGCTATGAACTTAAATGATGAGTGAATTGCCATGGGCTTGGCTATTTTTACACTACATTGATGTGAGGTGCTGCGTTCTATGTTGTCCCCAGAGAAATAGTAATAATAGATAATAGATCAAAATTCTTTTCCCATTACCTATGCTTACTTTAGTTAATTAAAATATAAATAAAATACATCATACATATTAAAGCATTTTATAATTAAGCTTAGCTTATGTACTTATGCATTCTCTCGTTTGCTCTGCTGCTGCATGGTTGAGTGTGGATTGCTAATGCTGCTGCTGCTATTAATGAGTCCAGTGTCTGTGTTTGTTTGTGTGGGTGTGTAGGCTTGCTTCTCCTCTTTACTCAAAGCTCCTCTTTGTATGTATCTGTGCTAGTCTCTCGCTCGTTAGTTGCCGTCGGCAACAGACGGCATCTCGCTCTTTCCTGCTCAGCCTGATCTCTGCTTCATTTGCGCTGTGTACATACACATACACATTTAATTGCCCCATAAACTAGGAGTGTATTAAACTTCCTCTGCCGGACGATGGGCATATACATAGATTTGAAAGCCAAAGAGTATTAGTGTGCTTAAGTATTTAATAGTGTTTGTTATCGAACTTCTCTCCTGGTTCACAAACTTTTGGTATAAATTCACAATTTGTAGCTCAAACTCCAATTAAGCCAATGATCGCTTGGCAAATTGATTCACAAATCTTCACTTCGCAATCTGCTTTGGCAAATTAATAGAAAGCAGTTAAAACGTTTGCCCTCTCTCTCTCTCTCTCTCTCTCTCTCTCTCGCTTTCTCGCTCTCTTTCAGTGTCACTTGCATATAAGCAGATGCAGTTTTTTTGCGCGTTACGGCCACACGACAAATGAGAATTGCGGAAAACTGTGGTAAAAACAACAATACTCATTTTCAGTATCATTGCACAACACAAAATGCCCGGCAATTAATACAAATGATGCTGATGAGTAGGATAATGCGACAGCGGCGTGAGATGAAGAAGAACGCGAAGCCGAAGCCGATGCAGAAGCTGAAGCAGAAGCAGGAGCAGAACTTTTGAAGCTGCAAGTTGGCAGTTGAAAAAGTTAGAGCGTGGGGCAGAAGGCAAGCAGAGGGAAAGCCAAGCAGAAGCTAAGAGGAAATGGTTGCATCGTAGTATATTTGTGTGTGTGTGTGGGTGGGCGATGGGCTGATGGGGCGGTGGGGCGTGGTGGTGCTGCAATCTCAACTTCGCATGCATGAAAAATGCAGCTCATCTACTTAATGCGCGCGACGTGCCGTGCTGTGTTGTTAGAGGGGAGTGAAGAGCGAGGGGGCAGAGGACGGATTCAGGATGAGTTGGGCAACCAGCTTACAAGCAAAATGAATGCTACTCACACCCTCCCACCCCGTTCTCCTCCTCCTGCCGCTGTCTGACTAGCTGTTTGTTTGTTTGCTTGAGCGGATGTGCTGCTGAGCATGCTCTTTTAGCTGCCTTGGCAAATTGCCGTCTGCTGCGATAGTGTATATATGTATGTGTGTGTGTGTGTGCCTGTGTATGTGTGTGTATTAACGCTTTATAAATTGTTAATTATAATGAGTCCGAAGCATGGAGTCCACCAAACAGAGCTGCTTAAGACCAACAATGTCGACATGATTTACATTAGAGCTTAGCAAATTTATGCTGATGCGAGTTATAGAAGAAGGTTATGTTATGCTATACACATGTGTGTATCTATAGATATATATATCTCTCTATATATATAGTATACATCCATAGATATCTGTGGGTGCTCGCAGTTTGCCTGCTTGCTCGCTGCTGGCGCTAATCCGACTGACATTTTCATTTTACACATGAATAGGAGACGCACACAACGAGAAACTGTCATTGATAAAAATGAAGCACGCGCACGTGCACACACACACACACGCGCACACGCACGCACACTGACACACACAAGCTGCCACGTAGCGTGTCAGACATGGCGTATGTGTAATGTGGGGCCCGTCGCTGCGCCGCACGGCAATGCATAATTAGAATTACAACAATAATAATCATGATTATAATGACAACTTGCCAGGCAAGCAGCCCTCAGGCAACAACATTGTCAACATCTGTGTACGTGTCTGTCTGTGTGTGTGTGTGTGTGTGTGTGCGCGCAAATTTATATGCAGCTCAAGCAAAATATAGCTCGCAACTAAAAATTTCTGTTCATTTATAATGCAAGGCAAAATGCTGCAGAATTTGCACAATATCTTCAAGTGCACAACACCCACCCACTCACACACCCACCCACACACACACACCCGCACACACACTCGCTGCCACGTGCTTAAGAAGATGATGATAGATTTGCTAACAATTGCCAGACTCAGCGAACGGCGCAGCGCATTCAGCTCCATTCACTCGCTCTTATCTGCTATCTGCTATCTGCTATCTGTGCCAGCGGAACAATAGAAGCCAGCCAAATGGCCGAGCCACACTCAAGCTGACACAAGGATGCTCTACACTTCCATTAAGGAGGCTTACAGCCAGCCATTATATGTACCGCAGATTTGTGACATTTGTGCACTATTGGTGTGTAATGAGTTTAATTAGGCGTGGCTTAAGCTAAATATAATTAAGTCTATAGAATAGTTGGCTTAAATCTGCAAATTATTGGATTGGACATGGAGGAATATAATCCATTTATTAGTAATATAATATTAGGCATCTTAATTGTGTATAATAGGATTATTGCTGCTGAGCAAGTCCATGAAAGTCAGAGATGATTTGTATATTCTATATTTAGTTATCTGAGTAGTTAGAGATAGCTGAAGAGTCGGTTATAACTTAAGACACCTTTTCATTGCAATAAATATATATTTTAGGTAGTATTTAAATTTAGATTATTTTCATTATTATATCAGAGGCTTAGGCTAAATTTTTAATATTAATTATTATTCTGCTCTTCGTTTCCTTCTTCTGAATTTATATATATTTTATGCATTTCATTATAAAGTATTTCATTCCCAACAACAGTTATAATGACATTGACAAACACAGTTGAGTGATTCTACCGAAATTTACAAGGAAATTAGAGAGTGCTTCACTTTCAATTGGCCACATTCAGTTGACATCATTAGCAAAGGCAGCCAGAGAATGCTGAATGTGTGACAAAGTGTTTCTTATGAGCATTTTCCTAGACTGTATTATTAATTTAGTCAAACTCAATTTTAGTGATATATTTTTAGATTTTGTGTGTCTCTTTCAGACATTGCGCTGCTACATAAATCTTTAAAAATATATACCAGACATCGCACGGGTGAAATACCTAAATCTTAAACAAATAAACAAAAATAAAGGAAAACTAGAAAAACTAAAGAGTCTAAAATACTAGACTGAGTAGGTATTCTAATAATAGTTTGAAAATTTGTATAAAGGATTAGTCGGAAGATATACATATATCGATAAATAAAGCACATATCTGTCAAATACAGTGCCACAACGTTCAAAATTGATGGATAGTTATAATGAAATATAAATATATTATTGCACATGCTAATAAGGTGCGAGTGCTCGAATATATGAGCAGACAAACTAATATTTTTATGCAATAGTATCGATATATATCGGTACGATCAATATTATAGCGATAGACTGAAACTATCGTAATGACTACTTACAAATATTGGCAGACAAGCTAGTATTTTAGAAGAGTTACGATAAATTCTATATATTATATATATATATATATATATATATATATATATATATATATATATATATATATATATATATACAGTAAAGCCATGACAACATAATAATTGAAATATATCTGCCAAAGCAAACCGAATAGGCTGAAGTGCAAAGAGTTTCAATAAATGCTTTTGCTAAGCATATTTAGAAACACGATTATCACCTATACTTTTTCATAATCATCAGGTAAGCCGACTTTAAATGATACACACATGTTTTTTATACGTACGTATACAGACATATATAAATATCCTAAGCCGCAAGTAGCTTTCGAAAATGCAAATACCTCTAATCGCCTTTCTGGTAGAGTATTAAAAAATTACTTCAACATATTGCCTGACAATGTTGTTGCCGTTTAACTCTCTCCCTCTCGCTCTCTCTCTCTCCCTCTCTCTTTCTTTGTGTGTGTGTGTGTTTGGCTACTTTGTGATAAATTTGTAGCCATTTAATGGCTGCAGCAACTCCCACGCGATCAGCTGACAGTCGTCGCAGTCGCTAGATAATTTTTCAAGCGCAGCCAGCGGCGCCTTTTCGTGTCCTCCAATCGTGGGGCTATAAGTGCTGCAGATCACAATTTGGGTTTTTCTTTTGTGTGTCACAAAGAAAAGGACATCAATCAAAATGCCTGAGGTGGCGGGCTTTAACTTTTATAATTTTTATTAATGGCCAAGCATGCGCTTCGATATAAAAAGAAATGCTGTTGAATGCTTATAATTAATTAAGACATATTTATGGCAGAAGACATTGGACAAATTTTGTTGTTGTTGTTGCTGTTGTTGTGGTAGTTTGTTATTGTTGGGGTTGACTATTGGTAGGGTCGTTGGCACATTGTTGTTGGCACATTTTGTGGGCTCCCTGAGCTGTTTGCTGGCTGTCAAGTTGGACCGCCTAATTGGGATTCAGCTTGAGTTCAGCGCTGGCCGCATTGAGGCGCGATTTGGTTGGCAAATTGCGCTCCTTCTTCTCCACGAAGATCTGATAGTGGCCCTCGCCATAGCCAAAGCTGTGCATGGTCTTCCTCATGGCATCCGGTATGAGCTTGAATCCGCCACGGCGCTCCATCAGCGGCGAGTCCTGGCAGTCCGTCTGGCCGGGCTCGCAGCGGCAGTCGGGCTGCTGGCATGCCTTGTTCTCGATGATGCAGAACAACTGCAGGCACTTGCGCATGATATAAATCATGAGGAATATTATCAAATTGGTGGCAAATAGATGCTTGCGCGGCGCCAGAAACAACATCCTGACTGGTTAGACACTGGGCACTGACTATCACAGCACGTGTGCGGTAATTCTCTCGGTGGCGTTTGCTTTCTGTGCGAGACGGCTGTCCGACGGAGGACCAAACATGGACTGAGTGAAGGATGCAGCCGTCGCTCGGCCTTATATAGCAGCCATGCTCTTACCTACTTAGGTAATTTTCTTAGGGTGGTCAGGCAGGCTATGCAATCGCCGGGTACAGTCGACCGGCGTTAGTCCTTCAGATTAGGTTGGTTTGCCTGTCGGACAGTTAGACAGCAAACGTCTGCGCTGATGTGTTTATGAGTTTGTGGAAAATATTAACTCTGAAATTGGTTTATCGCACACAGGCAGCGGCGCTTCTAGCGAAGTCTCAGCTACAGTTGGCAAACACAAAGCGGCGCACTCACGAACACACACACACACGCAGACAGCTGACGGAAAAGTGAATTTCCCGTACGTCTTGATTCCTAAAAAAAAAAAACGAAAATACTTGCATAAATTCGCAAATTGAATATAAATAAATTTCCTGCAAAGCAGCGAGCGAAGGAAATCAATATCTATGCTGTGCATATGGCACGTGCCACGCCCACTGCATGAGAGAGCGCCCCATCTGCAGTCAATTCAATTTGACTTTGAGATGCCATGAAAATGGCAAGTGAACAAAAATATATGTATATACTCGTAGAAAGAAAAAGTCTGTTGGCCATCTAGCAGCAGGAGCTCGGGCTCTTGGCTAATCAATGTGGCCAGCGCTCATTAGGACGTCAAAAAGTTGGCTACTCTTTTTGCACCTGTTCGGAAAATGTTATATATAGCCTCACCTTGCTCTCTCTCACTCGCTCCCTCCCCCTCTCTGTCTGGCTCTATCTCTCTTCATCTGCAAAAAGTTGCAAAAACTTTAAGGCGAAGCCTCGTTCGGGCATCTGCTTCAGCTTGTTTTTCATTTATTTGTATTTGTTTGCTTTCAATTGGTTATTTTTTCCTTTTATTTAATCTATTTTTTATTTTATTTTTTGCGCAGCTTGGCCGAAACAATTTGACTCATTTATTGACTTAATCATTTGATTGCGTTTTTCTGCATGCGCTGATTGAATTTCTGCGCCAGTTCGTGCTCAGCCGGGGCAAATCAAGCTAATTAGTTTAATTGATAGTTTTGGCCTGGCTGGCAGCATTCCACCATTTTTTTTTTTTTTTTTTTTTTTTTTTTTGGCTTAGACGAATGAGAAACTTTTGTGTGGCTTACACGAGTATGTGCGGAATTAGAGACAGCTTAAAGAGCGGCAGGCTTTGCTTTAAGTCGAGTGATTGCAGGGAATCCTCCTGCTGTGAGCCTGAGACTGCTAAGCGGATATTGCATTACAAACTGAAAGAATGAAAATGTTTCTGTTTAAAGTTGAGCAGCGCGCCGCACTTTATAGCCGCACATCAAGTATATATTTCAATCTACGTTTCGCCCCATTTGATTATGATTTTACGATTTTTGTTTTGATACTCGTTAAACTCTTTCAAAAGTGTTTCGTATTGGTTTTGCCACAGGCTTACAATTGAATACTTGCGGGGGTGAGAGAGAGAGAGAGAGAGAGAGAGAGAGAGAGGGAGAGGGAGCGACTTATTATGGGCAATATTTATATGCCGCATGTGCTGGCATTTAAGATGAGTTTTTGATGAAAGCAAATATACATATCTATATATATATGAGATATATTGGTTTGAATGGCGGCATATAAATCGTGGCATGCCACACGGCGCACGTGCTAAGCAGAGGGTCTTGAGGAGCTCTCACGTCCTTGCACTTTTTGGCAGCTTTCATAAATATTTATGATATGGCGGCGTTCCATGCCACAGCTGTCCCTCTTTATAGCACACACACACGCACATATACGCAGATATTTATAAAGAGATATTTGTGTATCTGCGGGACGTAGTAACAAAGCAAAGGTGCGTTGCCTTAACCCGCCAGTTGACCCAGAGTTGGCGGGCCAACTCCAGGCCACGCAGCCCCCCATAAATAATGCATTAAAAAGTTCAGCATTCAACTTGATTTTGATTGTGGTTTCTAGCTTCGTAATTGTGGCAGTCGCGCGTGCCGCAGTAAATCTGCAACCATCCCCATCCCACCTTCTCTCTCTCTATCTCTCTCTCTCTCTCTCTGTCGCTGGCTACCTGTCGCCAAAGTTGGCTATTTTAAGCACATTATCCTGCAGCCAGGGCAGCAAGAGGGACGGCGGAGCCAAATAAAATGTACTCTCAGCGCGATTTGCATTTATTTCGTTGCGCAGGAGCCAGCCCACTCGGCTGCCAGCAAATTGTGGCCTCTAATTCTATTGAAATTGCGACTTTGCGTTGCCCAAGAAATGTGCAGTGTTTGCGGCCACAACACATAATGCGTCTAAAAAGTGTCTGCTTACTTAGCCAACTGATGACCGAGGCCAGACAGAGACTGAGAGAGAGACAGAGAGAGAGGGGGAAAGAAAAAGAGGAAGACCATTAGGCAACGGTATCTCGAGCACACTGTGGATGGGCATTTTGCAACAGCAACATCGGCAACAACAACATCAACAGCCACAGCAACATCGGCAACAACAACATCAACAGCAACAGCAACAGCAACACCAACAGCAACATCAACAGCTCTAACAACAGCATCTGCATCCATCAGACCAAACAATTTCCGTCAAATTTCCATGCGCTGACAAAAGCTTTTCACTTGAGTGCCAGACAAAAGCCGAGAGCAGGGCTAAAGGCAGCAGCCCGAGCAGGCCGGCTGAGAAATGTTTGCATTACGTAGCCAGAAATTAAATGGCTTACAAGTCGCAGCTTCAATGCGCTTTCCAATGTGAAATTAAGCACAACAAAATGAACTACTTATCAGAAAAATAGCTATAGGAATTTCAACTATAAGAAAAACTATAACTATAAGGAAATAAATAAATATAAGTGGACAAATGATAGAAAAATTGATTAGATGAATTCTGTATTTAAGCGTTTGCCCTCAGCCTTAAGCGTTTGCAACGTTTGCATGCCGGGTTTCCTTGATAAGGCAGCCCAACAGGACTAGCAATTGAATTGAGAGAATTCTAGGATACATTCAGCATTTCATACATATGCAAAGAGAAGCATCAATAAACTAACTTCGAGAAAAACAAATGGGATTGAGACGTAAATTTAACCTTCATAACTCAAGTGCACACGCCAACGTTCTGTAACTGAAACCCACAGTGAACCTTTGAGGTGATAATTCAACTAAAACATAGAGCGAACCTTCAGCTCCCTCCACCTACATTCCTTTTGGTTTTCAGGGTTGGCTTACCTTCTCCAGCCTCCACTTTACTCTTGCAAGGTTCTTTGCCCCAGACCCCAGTCTGAGCCTTAGCCCCGTTTAATTCTAAAGTTTCCCAAAGCCGCTTTTCATGTAACTCCAAAAACTTGTATAGATTTGAACACAGCTTAAGCTGCTGCTGTCGGCGCCCGGCATTGCAGCTCTGGCCAGGCGCTCGGCTTAGCTGATATACTAGAAATTCGTGTTAGGCCCGCTTAATGCGCAAAGCCAGTTAGGTGCCTGCCAGGGATCTGCGCCTGCCAGCCTCTTAACAGACATATTCAAAGTCATTACTTTGCATTTTACACCTGACAACAAGGTAGCGCAAAGGCTGAGCCGCCAACAAAGGGCGCAGCTAACCATGTCTTTTGGCATGGCTCCAGAAATATTTACATACCTATATATGTATATATGTATATATATAGATATACATTTTTGAAGGTACGCTGGTCGAAACTGGCGCAAATGAAATGCTGCGACAACAACATGGCTGTGGCAATTGTTATCTCAGCTGGCGGCTGGAGTTCGTGACAGCGCGGACAGCCACCGAATTGAGCTACTGCAGCCAGTTCACCCAGTGACGGTCATTAGCCAGTTGCAACTGCAACTGCAAGTGGGCACCGAGCTGTTGGCCCTGCCGCTGCTGTCATTCAAATGTCATTAGCCCAGGGACTGGGTCAAGCCCAGCCCCAGCCCCTGCACGGTCTGCAGGTGAGGTGGCAGGAGGCAGCAGGAGGCAGCAGGAGGCAGCAGGAGGCAGCAGGAGGCGGCAAGAGGTGGCAGGAGGCAGCAGGAGGCAGCAGGAGGCAGTATGAGGCAGCAGGAGGCAGTATGAGGCAGCAGGAGGCAGTATGAGGCAGCAGGAGGCGGCAGTCTCGTAATTTCATTTCGCAAAACGAGCGCAAATCGACGCTCGTCGCATGTGAGCAGCGGCTCGCCTTGGCCTGACATCTGCATTTGATTAAATGCTCCCACTTTGCGCCTCTTAGGTGCGCTCCATTCTTTCGCTTTAATTGCAACGAAATTAAAACGCTCTGCATACTCCACTGCGTCAGATTTATGATTGCAATTCGTTATTTATCACACAGCTGCCCCGCGCGGCGATGCCAATTTCAATTTTCAATTTTCAATTGCAGCAAGATTTATTCTTTTCGCTTGCTGCACTAAATTTCGCTTCCTTTTTTTTTTTGCCCCATTTTCATTTTCATTGTCGAGTATCAAAATTCTAACCGCCGGCTGCAATTTTCCACTGTTCATTTTGATTTTGGGCAGGATTTCGGGTCCCACAAATACTAGTCTAACAATTTTATTGTGTAAACTATTGTCGACATCGGCATTCGACGCATTGCTAATGGGTTTTTGAATATGTTTATACAAGTGCGGCCACGGCATGGATCTCGGCCAAAGAGCTCTATAAATATTTATTGATATTTTATCTCGTTTTGCTGTTGCTTTTGCCACGGCGCAAAAAGTGCAGAAACGGCAAAAGGTACAAAAATGGCAATCGCAATTAAATTCAATTAAATTGATTTGAATTGCGTTTTTTATTACCAAATATCGCATGCGATTTAATCACATTGATGCTTGCTCTTTTCTCCTCCCTCCCTCTCTCCCACTCTCTCTCCCTAGCGCCCTCTCTGTTCATTGTTGTCTATTCATTTAGGAGAATATTGCTAACAAATTGTTAATTGAATTCATTTGACCGGCTTTATCTGCTATATGAATTATTTTTGCGGCTCTTTGGCAGCTAAAGAGCTGACAACATAAATAATACAAATGTTAATTGAGTTTTTCTTCATATGGCTTTTTGTGCACTTTGATTTTTGTGATTGGCTAATGTAGTGGCAGCAGAAACAGTTTAACAGTATAGTGGGAGGTATTTAGAAATGTGTGTATTTGTATATAATTGAACTCTATGTAACAGGCAGCTATGTATGTGCTCAGGTTACTTTGCTAGTGGGTGTCAATTGACTAAAAACGTATAACAGCTTCACTATGTATCCAAGCTGAGGTATAAAATATCCCTTTTGTAACTGGCGACCTCTTCGTGCGCGGAATCACCAACAGAAGCAGAACCGCTCGCTTCTGGTTTCAATTTAACAATGACGGCGAGCAAGCAGAGGGAGAGTGAGTAGAGCGAGCAGAGCGAGAGCAAGCATTGGTTAGAGAGAACAGAGTGCAGAGGGAGAACGAGATTCACGCTCTTACAAATCCAACTGAAAATGCTGCTGCTCTTGTTATTGTTAATAAATTAGTGCTGTATTATACATTCAAATAATTTCATTTGAGAGGTATACAACATCTCTTATTAATCACCCTACCTTTAAGAGAGCCCTTTGCTATTGCTCTTAATATAGTTGTATTACTATATGTTTTCTTTTTATTATTCTTATTATTTTATATTTGTATATTAATATCCATATTTTCATATAATTATATTATTATAATATTTTATATATTATAGTTTTTATATTTTATACAATGTTCGCTGTCAATGCCAAAACGAAAAAGTTTTCTTCTGAACTCAAGCTTTTATCGCAAGACTCGCTCGCTCAAGATCACTGAGTGTATAATAAGTGCTCGAACACAACATACAAAAAACACACACATTCAAACATACACAAGCACACATACGACTGGAATATGGAGAAACAACAATAAAATTGCCTTTGCATTTGAAGCTTTCGTGTTTGCGATCCAGCGGCGCAAGATAAAGTTCTGTTGTTGAGTAAAAGCTCGTAGCTCACGCTAGCTTGAGCTTTTCAGAACATATGCATGTGATAATTAACAGCTGTTGTAAACCCGCATCAAAATGATCAAAAACTATAAAAAATGCTCTGCGAATCTGTCGGTCTCGCTGCTCTCTCACTCTCTCATTAACTCAATCCATTCAGGTGCTCTCCAGCCGTTGATTAACTCAGCTAATGAGAATGACTAAAGGTCAGTTCGCACTCTTTGCTTACACTTTGCTTCTGATTTTTGTTTTAGTTTTAATTTTGCTGGCGAGCTGTTCGCGTTCATTGCTCTGCGCCGGACTCACAACGGAAACTAAATAACTTTGGGCTATATTAAAACATATATGTAAATCAAATAGAAAGCATTTAGTATATGCTTTAGCGTATGCCCAGATTATATCACATTCAGCGACGCGTGTGGGCACCAATATGACAGCAGTTCCAGCGGACGCCAAGCTAATTGGACACAATGAACAACAACAACAACAACAACAGCAAGAACACGAACAGGTAATTAATTAAGCAACAACTGATTGAGTGGGGATCATAAACGGAATTGCAGTGAGGCTTATCTCAGTCAGATACAAATCCCGTCGTCTATGGCCGAGAGAGTCGAGAGTACCTTTGAACCGGTTCGATTGCAATTTGAACCCTCTCAGCTTATCGCCGGCGGCCAATATGTAATGTCTGCCTGATAAGATTTTTAAGCCCCACGCATCAGAAATCAATAGGAAATTAGACAGTTGCGGTAGCTAAACAAAAGTCTCGAGTAGAAATTCCCAATTCCGATTCCGATTCCGAATGCAGGAGATAAGTGGAGTTGAAAGTTGCTCGGTTGCCCTTCGCTGTTATTAAGCTCATTAGAAGTTCATCAAAATGCTGGCAGGAGGCGGCAGTGGGTCGAAGCGGGCGGCAGTTTTTGGTATGAAAACTTTTGCAGACGCTGTGTCACACTTGAAAGCATTTTGCGCTAATTTTCAAGTTGAACGAGCCAAACTCTTCGGCAAAAGCAAAAGCGACAACAACAACAACAACAAAGACAATCGAAAAGTGTCGTGAAAAGTTTTTTCTGTGGCGCAGAACTACGAAAATCCATTTGTCGACATTTAAAGTTTGCATGCGCTACAAGTCAATTGCAGACGGGGCAGACAGCCAGACAGGCATGCCTAGCTCAGCCTTCGCCTCCCCCACCCCTCTCTATCTGCCTCTCCTACTCTCTCTCTCCAATCTCCGGCCAACAGAAAAAAAGCTAGATGATAAACTGTCGGCTTGCTGCGCACTGACTGCTGGCCATCAATCTGCAGCGGTGCGCGGCTCAGTTGTCAATTGGCTGAGCTTCTTTCTCGCGTAAACCGAACGATTGATCAAACCAACATGTGCGCCATAAGCGTGAAACCGACCAGCAAATACCCTTTCAAATTGCTATCATAACAATAATATCAATGTCTTGAGTGATTTGTAAGTTTTTTACATAGATTAGATTAGGCCAATATTAAAGTCGGACAACGATTTACTCAAAGAGTAGCCGTTATCAATTTCTGTTTAGTTTTTCCCTCAATATATATGTATATACTTGGTATTCCTACCCAGCCAGGCATATTTGCAAAATGAGCTGCCAAACTGCCATCCTTTTGTCTAGCTGCCGCATCGAACCCTTTTCGATTGTCTGAACACCCTCGGGTTATTCCGTACACTATCAAGTTTTGGCATGTCAATTAGCTCTGTGTGTGTGTGTGTGTGTGTGTGTGTGTCTCACCTACCTTTGCTACCTTTCCAGCCGATGGACGTGCGCATCAATATGCCCTGGGGCTATGTGGTAGGCCGCTGGTATGGCAATCGACAGGTACGCCCGATACTCGCCCTGCACGGCTGGCTGGACAATTTGGGCACTTGGAATACGCTGTTGCCGCTGCTGCCCAAACACCTGGGCGTCCTGTGCATTGATCTGCCTGGCCATGGCTACTCGTCGAAGCTGCCGGAGGGGATTGCCTATCATTTTGTGGACTACCTGTGCGTGATACTGCGCATCATGGAGGAATACGGCTGGCAGAAGGTCTCGCTGATGGCCCACTCCATGAGCGCCATGCTGTGCTTCATCTTCGCCTCGCTCTATCCGCACCGCCTGGACATGCTGATCAGCATTGACATTGTGAAGACGCGCTACCGCAAGCCGCCCTCGCAGATCGATTACCTGCGCACCAACATCGAGCGCTACATGATCGAGGATGAGCGCTTCGCCAATGCCAAGCGCGAGGAGCCGCCCGCGTACACCTGGCAGGAGCTGGAGCATGTGCTGCACAAGGGCTCAGCGGGCTCGGTGCCTCTAGAGAACTGCCATCACATTCTCGACCGCAATGTGGCCAAGTCAACCAAGTATCCGGACAAATACTTCTTCTCCCGCGACGGCCGCTGCAAATACTACTTCGAGTTCCACACGAGTCCCCCCTTCGCCGCGGAGCTGGCGCGCACCATACGCAACGTGCCCTATTGTGTGATCAAGGGCTCCGAGTCGAACTTCATTGACGAAGAGAGCCAGGAGGTTATTGACATACTGCGCTGCAATAATCCACACTTTGAGCTGCACGAGGTGCAGGGCACTCACCACGTGCACTTGAACAATGCGGAGGGCGTGGCCGAAGTAATCAATCCGTTTATAATGCACCACAGACCGCCCCACCTGGAGACCTGGACGGTGGATGAGCAGGAGGACCTGCCCGCGGCTGTGCAGGAATTCGCTCTGGCCGTCGACGAGGCGGAGAATGTGAAGCGCCGTAAGAGAAAAAGCAACCTCTAGCTGTTGCACCCATCTCTGAGGCGTGCTGACAGCGCTTGCCGGAATTTAGCTAGAAATTTAAATCAATCAAACTGTAGTTAAGCCCAAACAGATACAGAAAATCATAATTTAAGCGTCAGCAAATAGATGTGAAATAATATATACTGATTACCACAATAAATAAAATATTTGTCTTGCCTTCTGTTGCAGTTGGCGAAATCCAGACTATTTTATCTTAATTACTTTCGCGAAACCTGAACTCTTTAAAGCTTATCAAATGTCTGCTTCATAAGAATTGATATATACAAAGTCAGCTATATGTGATATAGTAAATTACACCACATGCACCTTTGTTCTTTCGCTCCCCCATTCGATCAATCAAGCTGGGGCTGGCATTTAATTTCGCTTTAATCTTCGGGTCGCAGTTCATTGGCCACTTCATTAGTGATAAGGGAGCAAAGGATGTGCGGCATCCACTTAAAAACAATGGCGTTGCAGAAAAACAAAAGGGGCCACCAGAGGGAATGTGAGTGTGTGTGTGTGTGTGTGTGTGGGTGGGTGTCCCTCTCCCTGACTCTGCCTCTGTCTCTGCCTCTGTCTCTGTGCGAACATTTTGAATGTGTGCCTCGAGCCACACTAAACAGCAAAGGCAGTCGGAGCGTATCGATATTGAAAGCGAACCACACCCACTCGCGTAGCACGGCGAGGCCCGGCTTCAGGCTTGAAAAAATAAACAAATTTAACGTTTTTATTGCCATAGCACGTTGTGGCCGGGTTTTCTACGTAAATTAAATTAGGTAGGAGCCGGAAAAATTGCGGCAACAGCGCTCACATCGACTGTAGATAGACAACGCTGCCCCGACTGCCAGCGGCTGCAATGCGATTACGTTTTTCCGACGTAACGAAATTGATAGCGGATATAAATGTTTAATGTTTCGGCAATAAAATTGTGGCAAAAGGCTGGCGAATCACTGCGAAGTGAGCGGGCCCCTGCCAGCCCACTCAGTTCTGTGGGCAGCAGCACAAGTTCTGGCCGCCGGACTGATAAAACATCTTTATGATAAATTCGGTTGTGGTTAACGCGCAATTTCATTTGTTAAAAATCAATAAAAAGGCAAATCATTTATGCGAGCAGCGCCCATTGGCCGAGCTCAACTACTTTTGAGGCGCAGCTAACCTGCACTTAAGCTCTTATCATAATATTTACATTAAAATTCAGCGGGCACTTTTAGTAAATTGCATTACATGAATTAGTCCATTGAGTGGGGTCAAATGATGCCTGAGAAATTGAAAACTTTAAGTGGCTCAGCTATGAATGTTTATGTTGTTTTTCGGCTTCATTGCATACAGTAAAGATAATATAAAAGGAATAACACGTTTGTAGAATACGGAATATAGAGAGTGGAGTGTGGAGATGTATTTAAATATATATTTTTGTTGATATATTTGAATATATACTTTGTAAATATATATATATTTTTATATACAGAATATAATATATATTATAATATAATAATTATACAACTCTCAGCTAAGCTTTATTTAATTTTGAAATTAAACAATCTAGGAAAATTATGCATATAAAAAATATACAAAATTAACAAACTAAATCAAATTTAAAAATTCTACTTTGAGACATTCAGAGTCAGAGTCAATTAAATTGCTGGGCTTAGAGGATTTATCTTTGAATATAGCAAAGCATGAAGCATTAAGCATTAAGTAATTATATGTGTATATAAATATATATGTATTAAATATATTCCCTAAATTTTGAAAGTTGCCCCTCTTCGGCTTTTACTGCTACAACAAAGTCGAATTTCTTTGATTTTTATTGCTAAATAAACACAACTCAATATAACTTGTTTTACGTTCATCTACACTGAGACAAACAATATATTGCTAACAGCTTAAGCTTAAGAGCCTCAAAACTTATTCGCTTTGTCGTTGGCAGCGGCGGAGTTCACTGGAAACTGCTGGAAGACGCGCGTCTTGTCCAGCTGCACGGACTGCAGCTCATGTGGCTGCTTGTCGTGGGCGAGAAAGTGATTGGTGTGCCAGAACTGGGTCTGGGCAGCTGGCAGATGGAGGCGACGCACACCCAACAGGCGATTGCGAACGTCAACCAGGCTGGCGGAGCGAGGCTGTAGCCAGAGCGTCAACACGATGGCCAGCAAGGTGAGCAGCAGATAGGTGAGGCTGCTGGCCAATAGCGCTGTCCACACATTATCCACGCCCACCTCGTACTTGCTGGCCTCCATGACGGCCAGCTGCAGCACAAAGCCCACGGCCAGCGAGAGCTCGGCGTAGAGGAATGGCGAGCACTCCAGCAGCCAGTGCAGAGCCTGAGTCGACAGCATGCCGGCGCTGGCATAGATGAGGCACAGGAACAAATAACAGTGCTCCGATTGATCCTCATTGTAGATGCAGAGCAGAGCAGCCACCAGCGTCAGTTGAATGACGCCCATTAGCAAGTACAACAGCTTTGGGGTGTAGCGCAGCAGGAGGAGGGCGCTCAGTGCACAGCCGGCGGCATATAGAGCGAAGGGTGTGAACAGCTGGGAGCCTTGCATAAATCCCGTCGTGGCGGTCCACATCAGCTGCAGGTGAACGGGCGAGTGCAGCAGGCAGCCACTCTGCAGCACCAACACAAGTCCGCCCAGCAGGAGAACAAGCCATTGGTGGCTCTGCTGCAGCCGATAGTCCTGGCGGTCCACGAACTGTGCCAATACGGCCTGGCGTGGCAGAAAGGCCAAGCGCTCCTCGTTGAGCAGATTGAAGACCAAGTCACGTGATTGCTTGTAGTTGTGCACGCCCAGATGCTGCAGCAGCTCGTTGATGAGCACGAACAGCAGCAGCAGCAAGTTGACGCCCAGCGCGATGAGGCCGCAGCGCTGCGGCTCGAACTCGTTGAAGAGGACAAAGCCAGCGGCCAGGCCGCAGGCATGCGAAGCATTGCCCATGGCGATCCTCGCCGGCCGCAAGCCCGAGGCATCGCTGCGCAGGCTCACATAGCTGAAGCCGCCCAAATAGACCACGCTCAAGCCAATAAAGCTGAAGTAGTAGCTAACCGCTGGCCAGAGGAATGTTGATAGTTAATCTCAGTGTGAAATGAAGTCATTTTGCGCGCTTACCCAACTGTTTGCTGAGCAGGAAGCAGCTGCCCAGCAGCGAGCAGAGCAGCCCGTAGAAGATGATGTAATAGTGATCGAAGCTATAGCGCTGCTTGATATGCTTGCGCACTGTCCAGCCGATAGCCAGCACCAGCAGCACGCTGCCAGCCATCAGGGCATACCAGTGCGGCCACAGATTGTCGTAGACCAAGGCCGACTTCAGATAGTAGCCCAGCGAGAGGCCGCTGCCCCACAGGCAGCACAGAACTGCGGAGCAAGCACACAGCACAACAAATCAGACAGGCCAACCAGAGCTCGCTCCAAGTTCATTACGACTTACCAAGCACATCGGGCAGCTGGAACATGTTGCTTACTGCCTGCCACAGGGAGTCAAAGGCCAACGAGCGGAGCTGCATCGGTGGGCAGGGACATCTGTGCGTGCCGAGAGCGTTTCCACAAATGATATCGAATGCATTCGCCGAAGCGGGTAAAAGCTATCAGTGGCTGCTGGCAGATAGCGCGATCTTGTCATTGTCGAGCAGTCTGATAAGATAAATGCGCCGAACATGAGACGCCCTAATTAAACGACTCTCGAATCAATAAGGCCTAACTCTGATGAGGGCTGTGAATCAGCACCCAACGGCCAGATTTTGTCCGCTCAGTTGCAACATAAACAAAACGATAATTACGAGTGGGAATCAAAATTATAATAAAATTTAAGTAGGTAAAAAATAAAATCAAATTAAAAAAATTAATAAAAAAATTAAAATAAAAAATAAAAAATAATGTAATAAAATAAGTAAATAATAACTTTCTCCCCTCAGTTGCAACATAAACAAAGCGGCAATTGTCATTGAGAATCAAAATTATAATTAATTTACATAATTAAAAATAAAATAAAATAAATAAATTGATAATAATTAAATACAACGAATAAAAAATAGAATGAAAAAAACAAATATTTAAAAAAATATAAAACAACGATTATTTGCCATTTAATATATGTATTTGTATTACTATTGGAGAATGTCGTTACGATGTGTGCCCTTTATTTTATTATTATTATTTTTATTTATTTTTTAATTTCAGCTTTATTTACTTTACTTCATCTCTGGTTTTTTCAATAAAATTATTTTGATTAGGCTATTTATTTTTTTGTTTAATCTCTCGTATTGCATAAAAATGTAAATTAATATAATTTACATATTTTTACTATTAGCTCCATTCATTTTTGGTTGTTATATGTTAATTACATTATCTAATACCATTTCGAGAAAGTATGATTTAGTATCTATAAGCGATATATATACTACAAATATTTCAAATCTCCAGCCACATTAGAGATGACTTTAATATATTGATCCGTATACTCTAACCCTTCATAACAAATTTCAAGCTGTGCCTAAAATCTCTACAAAAATGTTTTCACATGAGGCGTAACAAAATATTGATAGAAATTTCATGCTTCTTCCTTCCACTCATTCACTTGAATAAAAACATTTTACCGCATTTAGGCAATTTTCAATGTGCTAAGGATATAAGAGTTATCTCTTAATTTATGGCCATAAAGTATTTATAGCCAACTGTCGATAAACTTTGAGTGAAATCAATTGAGAGATTCGGCTCTATTCATGAAATGAATTCATTTCATTTTAAATATTGATAGAAATCTTCAGAGCAATTTCTTCTACTCGCAAATGTATTGCATTGTGTCAGCATTCGGTTGAGGATGGCCAACGATGAAATAAATCAAATTCAAACGGAAATGCAATTTGTACGAGACCTAAAGCAAATATTTGGCTTGTGCTGGCGTAGGGTAAGGTATGCTGGCTTGTGTATTTCATGGCTAATGAATCGGATCTAAGATATGCAATCAATTGAAATAAACGATTCCAAGTACACAAATCAAAATATTTGCAACAATGAAATGCGATAATTTCTAGTCAAATATTGAGTTGTGAGCTGCGTGATAGATGTGTGTCCAGGGGTGGGCTGCAGCCAACTAATGCCAACTGTTGCCGTTGCCAACCAAATACAACATGCAACCGAGTGGCACATAAGCCCACGGCACTTGACGCAAACACACACACACACACACACACGCATGCATATCTAACTATGCCTGCAACGTAAAGTGTTTGCGGAATTCTGTGTAGCGCCTAAAAGCATGCAACACTTTTTCCTTCCTTTAGCCGAGGGGCTGCTGAAGAGCCAGCCACGGCACGGCCCTTGAAGCCAAGCACTGGCTAATTAGTTGAAGTTGTTGCCAGTGTTGCCAGTAAATTGACTTTTGACTGTTGCAGTTGCTGCTGCAGTTGCTGCTGCTGTTGCTGTTGCTGTTGCTGTTGCAATTGCCATTGGTTTTTATGCTTATTTTGGTATTTTGCACGCATTTTCTTTTGACTTGGACATTTTTCTAAAGACTGCAGCGCGAGGGAGAGACTGAGCCGCTTATGAATGCAGTGAAGCAAACACTAAGCTGCTTTCATACAATTTCCATTTAACATTTTCCATTTTCCTTTGCCCAGCTGAGTGAGTGTCTTAGCTTAAGAAGATTTGCGCTGTAATTACGCATTAAATAACTCAGCTGCGGGCTGAAGAATGCAGTTTAGTGCATAAATATTAGGCGTCTTATGGACCATAAAACTAAACACATTGTGTTGCCATAACAATAAATTGTATTTAAAAACAGCAGCAGCAGCAGCAGCAGCAGCAGCAGCAGCAGCAGCAACAGCAACAACATTGTTGACTGCATTTAATTTTGCTGAGGGCGGCCACTTAGTGGCTCTCGACTGGGCTTCCGCTCTTTGTTGCTGTTGTGGCATAAATTAAATTAAAGCTGCACGAGGCACAGAATCAGTTGTGACCAGGCCAAGAGCGAACCAATGGCTGGCCCGCTGCCGTGCAATTACTCAGTGTAGGGCAGTGCAGGAGGAGCTGGCGCCTAAATCATGCCACATACACACACACACGCCCCCAGTTTGACCTTCAGACAGTTGGAAATGTGTAAACATTTTTCAGCAGCAGGAGCAGCAGCAGCAGCAACCCACATGACAAACAACAGGGAGACCTATGTCACCCCCGACTGGCCTGACCAGGCCATCTCTTGCGTTGTCACAGATACTTTGCGCTGATTTATGCAAATTGCTTCGGCCCCGCACTGGAATCATGAAAAATCGTTAATTGTGGCAAGTGCAGGACGCTCGTTTGGCTTGAAAAACTCCTTGGCTGCATGTGTTGCACGCAACAGCAACAAGAGCCGCAGCACATAACAATTACAAAAATCCTTTAACTCCCGCGCACGCTCTTTGACTCGCGCCTGACTCGCAGCAATTATGCAAATTTTAATGCCTCCTGCGCGGCGAGAGTTAATGCAACTCGCTGCATGTTTGCATTATTAAATTAATGCCCTTTAAAGCATTCGCTCTTGCAGCGCGCTTTGCACTTTATCGCTACAAATATTTTCCCATAATTTTCGTCTCTCTCTCTCTCTCTCTCTCTCTCACGGTCTCTGTCTCTGGTGCAGTCAAAGTGCATTTTCAATGCGCGCATGAAGCGAACTCTTTTGCTGAATTTTTCATGCAGCTCCTGCAGCTCGACGACTGTCTATAGTGTGTGGGGGAGTGTGGGCTGGGCTGATTGAAGCTTTCTAAAATACAAACATATTAAATTACTTTACTTGCCACGCCATATTGCCAAGTGGAAAGAAAGGAAATCATTGAAATATAATAAAACAAAATGTGAATGCTACCTATATAAGCTAAAAGACGGAGAGCTCTGCTGGCAGCAAGGCCCAAATAGAGAAGGCCTAACTTTTAAGCAAGTTGATGAAACTGCATCAATATATCAATCAGGCAGTTAAATCTCGAGCCAGTGCTTCAGCAAAATAATCAAAGTGCAATAAGCAAATTAAATAATTAAAATAGTAAAAAAGAAGAAATTTATAAGAGAAAAGCAAAGAGAAATCAATCAAAATAGAATCTCATATATAATTTGAGAGAGAATATGAAATGAGACATATTAAACTGCAAAGGAATGAAATGAATGAAATTAGAGAATGCAAATGCGAATTTAAAGAGAATGGGGTTGCAATAAATTGATATGGATATATAAATGATTTAAAATAATTTAAAAACTATTTGAAATGGTATAAAATGGAATGGAACTACTGAAACATTTCCCATGGGCAACTGGAATGGAATACTAAAAATGGAATGATTAGAATATTTATATATATATATTTATAATCTGACACCAAATCTCTGATATAGTAGAATAAGAATAAAGTGCAGCAAAGCATATTTATTATGCACAACAATCAATTTTTAATAACAATAATTATAGTATATCAACTATCATATATATATATAGCTCATTCAATTTTATGCTCTGCCATATACAGTGTTGATTGCCATGTTTGCATATTGAAATATAAATAATGTGTATAAAATCAAAATATAAATACATCATAGTCGTTGTTTCGCTTGTTTCGCCTTTGTTTGTTTATCTGTGCTATTTGAGTGCAAGACTGAGTATACCGTTATTTGATGGTGATTCCTGACAAGGCAAACAAACAACGTCCGCGGGCAATTACTTAAATTCATGGCGTTTGTCTTTTATGAAAATGATGAGGCACTCACACGCTGCAGTTTTATTAGCCAGCGTGCGGCAGGTACAGCTGCAGGTGTGTGCGTGTCGCAGATGGCAGCTGTAAAAGTGCGAGTGGCGCAAAAAACTACATAAAAAGGTTATGTGGCTCTGGCACAGGAGACGAGAAAAACTGAAATCCAACCCGGAGCAGAGCCCGAGGCTCGAGGCTCGAGGCCCGAAGCCCGAGCCTGAACTCTAAACCAAAGCTAAGCCAAAGCCCCAAGCGCTGCCAGTTTTTATGTGGCGCTATAAATAAAGCAATAACATCATTTTGAAGTATCTCATTACGTGTTACGGCGGCTATGAGTATGTCAATTTTTTACGACATTCAACCGAACACCAGCCAAAAAACTGGCACGAGCAGGAGCCGTGCTCGGCTCTGCAGAAGACATTTGCAGCCAAAAAGGAGACTTTCGAGTAGTTTCGGCCTTAAAGTATGCCGCACAAATGTTAGTGTGTGTGTGTGGGCGGGTGGGCGTGTGTGGGCAGGCATTTATGCAAAAGTTTGCTGCCTGACCTCAAATCCTGATGCTTTAGCAATTAGTTTTTTCTTTCTGGCCAGCAGTCCAATGTCGGTTGTGTGTGTGTGGGCGTGGCATGTGGCAGCCTGACAGCCTGAAAGCCATCAAAATGATGGCCAACTATCAAATGGCCAAGGCACACATTTGCACAGCTGCCGCAATTAGCACGTTTCGCACATTGATTTGACCCAAAGCACTCACAGAATCACACACACACACACACACACACGCACACAGTGACAATTTGAGAACTTGAGTAGATGGTGCTTGGGCATGAGTTATTAAAATACTTTTCCCACTATAATTATTAATTATGTAATGTGCCGAAATGTGCGAGCATTTGCCAAAATGCAGCCATCACTCTTGGCCTCAAGTATTTGGCCAAGTCAAGAGCCATTTGCACTTGTGGTTGTGCTTTTGCCTCCATCCAGATGCGAGCAGTGTTAAGTGTCTCGAGTGCAAAGCAAGCCAAAACTTTTATTTCTTTATAAATTCCATTGTTCATGTCTTGCTTGGCAGAGTGAGCTCTGAGGATACGAACTTGAAAGTTGCAATCGGATTATTTTTGGCAGTTTCTGTGCAGCGTACATAATATATATAAAGATATATACAAAGTAGGCTATGTACATATACATTTTTGTTTTCTGTTCTTTGTTTTTCAGTTTTTCAGACAGCCTCATTTGCCTCTCGGTCTATGGCCTGGCCAACTCCAAGCTTAGCTGAGCTGCTGGGATATTATATGCAAACTTTATCTAGATTGCAGTACACAAATTGTCTCTATATAGCATCTAGGCATAGTCAGCATCATTCTCTCTCTCTCTCTCTCTCTCTTTCTTCATTCATTTCCTTCATTGATTTAGTTGTACTCCTGCACTTTTTCATTCTCTAGCATAAATGTATATGCTCTTTTCTCTTTACTGCTTAAATTAACTGCCTGTTCATTTCGAGCATATTTATTTGGCTCGCGCCTAGCATTTGGGTAGCGCTCGACTCTTGCATTAGCATAAAATGTCAATTTTATTTATTTTATCGCATAGCACGGCCAGCAGGAAGAACAAGCGAACAGCGACTCATTTAGTTTCGTTTGCTTTGCTGGCGACGCATTTTTCACTTGCAATTTACATTTCTATTTCTTCTTTTTTTCATCGCGATAAGAATTAGCTGTTTGTTCACTCTAAAGCGGCTATCGGAGCTGGCCAAATCAGAGACAGAGAGAGACAAAGAGAGAGAGAGAGAGAAAGGGAGAGAGAGAGAGAGGCTGCTTTTGGCAACTTCGCAGTGCTGGCTCGCTCACAGTTGAGTGCATTATGGGCAAGCATGAGTGTTATTCGCCTGCAAATTTCAATTAGAAGCTTTTGCCATTTCGCAATTACCGCGAGCTCTGCGACATGGTGAAGCCATGCAGCGACAATGTCTAGACTAAATAGGGGCAGCCAACACGTGTCTGACAGCGCCAGACACGGCCAAGACTGGCCTGCCTTGCCCCGCTCGAGCCAACTGAGTGAACTGACTGACTGACTGACTGAATGACTGACGGACTGACTGGCTGTCAACAAGCGTCAGCGGCAGTTGTGAGCTGCTTTCCTTAAAACTGTCGCTTCAAGAAACTCTGAAGTGAGAAGAAAAAATTACAAATTGAAAACAGGCTGTCAGAGCGGAAAGAGTAAGAAAACACAGCGGGGACTGCACCCACAACAATACACACACACACACATATATACGTGAATGCCTTGCTAACTGACAGGCCGCTGCTGGTGATGGCTGCTAATGTCCTGGCATGCGTGCAAATGCTTCGCCACTTAGTTTTGATCAAGTTGAGAACTTTACATTTTGCACTCAAATGTTCCGACAATCAAAAGTGAAACAACTTTTTGCCTCAAGAATCTTGCCCCACTGCATTTAGCAGTTGTTTGTGCCTGCTTGAGTGTGTGTGGAAGCCGAGGCAGGACTATAGGCATACCCTGTACAGAAGGGCTGTTAGACTCTGACACACAGAATGATCCATAATGGGTGAACCAATGCAGCCAACTAGAAAGTTAGTCAATATGTTCCAGGGTATACATTGACAGAATTTCTACATCAACCTGCGGCTAAACAGTAATAAAAGCTATATAGTTGCATGGATCTGTAGCTTAAATAATCATTTCCTTACATAACTCTCTGCTGCTTAGCTAATCTGCATTGCAAGTCCACTGCAAATAGGGTCCAAATCCCGAATGGCATTTGTTTGCATTTGTTTGAAATGTATGTGTGCTTATAGTTAAAGGGCTTGGTTGCTGGGTTATTGGTGTTTGAATTTGTGTACGGCGCTCGTTCATTTCGGTTGTGGCAATTTCACGGCTCAATTCATGGCACAGAATGCTGCCAGAAATATATTTGCCAAACAAATTAAAATTTACATTGATATCAGAAAGTTGTTGCAACAAATTACACGGCATTGGCCATTGGCAAACAGCAGGCGAAGAGCCACACTGGCAGCGAGAGAGATAGAGATAGATAGAGAGAGAGAGAGAGAGATAGCAGCCAAAAACTGAATAAATACTGAAATGCAAGTGCAAATAAACAGAGCGAAGGATGCGAATGCAAATGACGGCCGACAACAGCGGAGAACAACAAGCGGAGTCGACTAACGGTTAGCAAACGGAACTGCGTGTGGTGGGGCACAATTTTTAGGCACTGTACGTGCCGCGTTGCCAACTCCCAGCTTTGCTTTATTCTTACTTTATTTGATGAATTTCCTTGGCTTTCGCTGGCAGGCACACTGTGGCACGCCCGCCTGGCAAATTCCAGCAAATGGCAATCAAATTTCGCTTGGCTGCCGTTGCCGTAGCCGTTCCCGTTGCGGTAGCCGTAGCCGTTGTTGCTGTTTAAATAAACCCAAAGCCAACTACTCAGCTTATCTGGATGAGAAACTAATGTGCACATGTCAAGCTGCCTGGCAGCTCGGATATTTATCTTGATTGCCCTTTTTCAGCTGTTGTGGCAAGTTGGGGACAACAGTGCGTATGATTTATTTGAATTGGTTAGATAAAAAGTTTAATTGGATTTCATGCAAATTACAGCTTCACGTTGCATTTATGCACTCTCATTTAATTAAAGGCTGCTGCATTATTTGACTTTCGAGTTAATTGTGTTTAGCCAGCCCAGAGGAGGAGGTAAACAGACGGGGCGTAACGAGAGAATCTCTTTTTCCGGATATATATGGATATTCTGGGTTTGGCATAGCATAAATTAATACGCACAAGTTTCTGGGCACCCAAATTGAAATGCCAAATTCTAATTACTGACCTCGTTTGAACTACTGTGACAGTTCGAAGTGCAATTGCTGGCCAAAAATGGCCAAAATGCCAAAAATTCCCAGCGTACCCCACAATTAAGCACACAGACACAGAGGCAGAAGCACAGCTACAAATGCAGAAACTATTGTCTTTGCTTGCCTTGGAGCAAAATCAAAAATAAACTTTTCAATTACAAACTTTTTAACTACAATTTCCAATTACAAGGGATACGGCCAGATGCATTTTCGCCCAATTCATACAGGTTCGGACCAAAAACAAAACCCCCAAAAACCAAAAAAATGCAAACTATCCTCTTTTGTTGGTGTAAATTCCCAGAGTGTGTTAGCTCACTTACTGTGTAAATCGTGCTCTCTGTGGAAATTTCTGCTGGTAAAGCTGGCAACAAACACTGGGGACTAACAACAGTTAACCAAGAACGCAAATTTATGACCTGGCCAACACTAAGCATCGATACATACAACTGCTCGATAGTAAATAGTAGTTGGAAGCAAGCAGTCACTGCCATCTGGCGGTCAGGTGGGCGAGTCTCAGTACTTGACTTGGCATACAGGCATACACATGCATGCCACTGGATTGCGAATTTGTGGGTAATCGTAAATTACGATTGGCATGCGGCTCAAGTGGCCAAACTCGGAGAAATGCGTGCCCACAGACAACAAAGCAGCCAACTCTACAAGAAGTTCCGGGCACATAAATCGAACGCATTTAATTATGAAATAATGTGCGTTCTGGGCGTGCGGCACACAGATTTACGCTTGACAAATGCTCAAATATATATGAGCGGGCATTATGACAATGCATAAATTGGCACCATTAATTATTAACTGGGCAGCGAAGCGCAACTAATAAGCGAATGAACAAAACAAACGAAGCCAATCCATGGGGGAGAACAATGAAAGGCAGAGCTGAAATAAGAAAATAACTCAGCTCGGGCTGAATCATAAATTTGGTGGCTAATTAATTTATCGGCACAGGGATTTCCTCAGTTGCCACAAAATGTGGCTGGCGCGTGGCATTAAGTGGCAAGCGTTGAGTATACGCCCAGTGCGTCAGCATGAAAAGCAACATAAAGGACAAACAAAAAAGCCTTGCATAATTTTGGGCGACATAATTTAATTACATGCGATACCCACTCAAAAGCATTGCATACTTTTGTGCGCCGCCAATAAAATTATTTAAAGCAGCCAAAAACTGTTGCATACTTTTATCGGCAGCGGAAAATGTTAACAAACATAAACGAATGACAATAACATAATACATGCATTTAGGACGCATGTTTCAAATTAACACAAACACAAATACACACACACACGCGCGCGCTTAAAGCGCATTTTCAACATGTGTTTTTGTTTATCGACAACTTCCTTTTAAATAAATTGCTGCCATCCAGTCGGAGGCCATCAGCAATGTCGTGTGCCTGTCCGAATTGTGGTTTTTGTGCGCATTCAAATTAGAAATGCAGCCAAAAATGTAAATTTGCCTGGTTTTGTATAATTGCACGGCTCATACAATTCTAAACACATACCACACACACACGAACACACAGACACACGGACACACACTCACGTGCGAAATGCATCAGGGAAAGAAACGACAAACCGTAGAACGGCACCACAAAACGAAACTTTTTAGCTTAAGTAATTTTCGTGTGAAAATAATTCATTAAAATTAGATTAAAACGCTGCACGGAAACTGAACAAACCGAAAAAGCGAAAAAAAAAAGAAACGAGAAAATAAGAGAAATAGAGAAGAAACGTAAAACTCTAACGTACTGCACATTTTGCCAAATGATTTCTTAATGCAATTTCTTCAACGTTTGTTTTGGGCCGGGTTCATGAGACCGGATGCTATTGTTGCTCTTAAAGCCCACACGCACGCACACACACAAACACATAAACTCACCCACACACCCATACACCCACACAACCACACACACGAACGCTTGGCTTAGCCGGAAAATTCGGGGTTGAAAAAAGCAAAAGCACATAAAGAATAATAGCAGAAGCAAGGCAAAAAGTTGTCCCATTTCATATTGTTGTTGCTCTTTGTTTGGCTGATGTGCGTATCAGAAGCAGCAGGCAGCTTCCGGCGTTGTCTTTTGTTGAAACATCCACCTAGCTGAGCCCGGCTCAGCGCTCCATGCACACATACTTAGCTGGCAGGTTGAACGCGTCAGGGCATGAATTGAGCTGAGCAAAACTTGTACAGTGGAGTAGAGTAAGTCGGAGTGGAATGGAGTGGAGTGGAGTGGAATGGAATGGAGTGGAGTGAAGTGCACTATTCTATAGATCCTCGAGCATTGTTTATCTACCGTTGAGCAAAATGAAAAATAAACGCCATGAATGTTACTCTAGGAAATGGCAAAGCTCCGGTTAACCCTTTTTTTATTCGTTCGGCTGCCACCTCTACCCATTGTTGCTATGATAAATATTTATCAAACAACTGTCATGGGACTGGCAGCACTTAAGGTGTCAAAAAGGACACACAGGACAATATGCTATAGCCGCAAACGCAAGTAGGACACGCTCAATAATGAAAACGAAAAGGAAAACCAAAAGCGAAAAAAAGAAGAAAAGCAAAATTAATTTGCATATGTTAAGTGGCAGAAGCAATTAAAGGCGAAAGCAAGATAGAACTGAGCAGCAGCACCAGCAGGAGGCGGAGCAATTGCTGTTGCCAGGACGCGGTTGATTGAGATGTGAAAAGGCGCAAACGATGCCAAACGGCACAAAGAACGTCGAGGACCTCAAAGCCCGACTGCGCGACCCTTACGGTGGGAAAAATGGAAAATGGGAAATCATAATTGGCTTCCAAATGCTTGAGCTCAATTATGTGAGCAAATTGTGGGTGGCTGCTGTCGTTGACAGGCAAATTATGGATTCAAGGCCGACGCATAAGCATACAATATAATATGTACATAGCACACACACACACACACACACACACACACACAGGCACATTTGTATAAACATATATGTATGTATGTATGCAGGGAAATCGCACTTTCACTGTGGGCTTAGGTGCCCAAGATAATTTGCATAGCATTTCCAGAAGGGAAATGCCACTGAGGCATGAGCAGTGCCTTGCACTTGAGCGGAGATCACAGCCAGAGATATGATAAATTGCTCAAACATTAAATTAAATATATAAATCATAGCGTTCACATACAGGAAATTCATGCAAACGCATTCCGAATTGCAGGCGTCTCCACAGCAGTCCAAATTAAGTCCAAAATTCATAGACTGAAACGTTGCCGCGCCATTTCCATGCAAAGGTGCTAAAAGTATTAGGTAAATATTTAGTTTTTATAGCTCTTTGCCGAAAAAAGAACGACAGACAGATAAGAGAATTTCGGCAGTGCACTGCAGTGCAAAACAATGAAAGAGAAATGAACGAAGGCCAAAGTTGAGCTAAAGTTACCTTTTATTAATATGGGCTTTATGAGAGAGGCAATAATAATAAATGCTCTCGCTTAAAAAAGTTTATATGTATGTTTCAATTAACTTGCATAATCTAAATGTATTAGTATAAGTTTTATATTATACTTTCACTTATACTTATACTTATACTTATGCGTATACTTATACTTACTATACTTATACTATAAGATAATACATCTTCGTGAATTCCGATGATATCGTTTATGCAATAGCAATGAGCTATCAGCCAGCCTCAGCTGGTCTTCAGAGTTCATAATTATAGACATCATATATCGAATCCACTCATAATTACATATGTATGTGTACATGTGTTGTCGATAATTATGCATGCTCAGCCAAATAAGCATCTCAAAGCAATTGCAAAAAGAACAAAACGAAGAAGAGTAAATGAAAAATAAAAAATCTCAATCTAATCTAAAATTGAGTCATATTTCAAGCAAATACAACTAAGCCCATGCATAGAGCATGCTTTTGCTCACATAAAGCCTTATCACTAAAAGAACAGTGAGTGGTGAGCCAAACATATTTTGGTCTGTCCCTAGTTTGTTTCCAGCATTTGAAGGGAGAGACTGAGTAGCAGTGGAAAGTACGTGTCGTTCAGTTGTTGTGGAACCAGCAAACCGAGAGGAGCCACGATGGACAGCAATGAGGCAAGTGAAGTGGAAAATTCGTTTCTAGAGTCACGTGCTAATCGCAGCGCATTCCGTAAACCTCCCGGCAGTTTATTGACTTTGACATAGGCGCGCCGTGGGGCCGCATCGCCTGCCGCTGGTACGGCAGCCGTCAGGTGCGTCCGCTGCTCGCCATTCACGGCTGGATGGACAATATGGCTAGCTTTGAACGTCTTATACCGTTGCTGCCGGACCATCTGGGCGTCCTGTGTATCGAGTTGTCTGGCCATGGTCGCTCCTCGCCGTATCCGGCTGGCATGCAGTACTCCGTCATTGAATGGACGAGCATCATTCGCATCGTGGTGTTGCATTTCAAGTGGAAGCGCGTCTCGCTGATGGGCCACTCGTTTGGGGCCGTCGCCTGCAATGTGTATGCCTCGTTCTATGGCCAGGATCACGTGGATATGGTGATTGCCATCGATCTGCTAACCATACCTTACAAGAGTAGCAGCTACTACATCAACTACTTGGCCAACAGTGTGGAGCGCATGCTGACGCCCACGCCAGTGCCCAAGCTTTATACGGCAGATCAGCTGAAGAACGTGCGCTGGGGTCCAGCTCCCACGATAAGCAAGGAGCAGGCATATCCGCTCATCCACCGCTGCCTACGGCAAGTGCCCGATCAGCCCGAAAAGTTCTATATATTCCGCGATTCGCGCCTCTTACACTACTCGCTTTTCCCAACCGGCACCGGGCTTGTGAGGGAGCTGAATCACCGCATACGCAACATACCCTACATGGTTATCAAGGCAAGCAAATCCAAGTTTATTAACGATGGCTTCATACCGGCTTTCGAGACTCTGCGCAAACAGAATCCCGCCTTCGAATATCATTTGGCAGACGGCTCCCACCATGTGCTTATCAGCGATCCCCAGCAGCTGGCTGCTTGGATTGTGCCATTCATAAACAAACATCGACCGGCCACTCGATGGGAGCAGCCGGGCGAGCTGAATATGATCAGCAAGTTGTAAAGAGTCTAAGAATTGCAGCCGAAGTTTCCTTCTCTTTCAGTCGAACGCAAATGATATGTCAATAGATGTTATAGATTATATATTTCTAATGATATTAATATTATAATTTACATTGTATACGAATTGCTATCTATAAATGTTTTCCATCTATTGCAACAAATTTTTATCTTAGGCTCTAGATTCACATAGCCAGAATTGCGGTAGGTTTTGGCATCTGCTGCACTGATATTATTTAAAACAAGATTTTTGTTTGCATTCTTAGAGAGAAAGTGAGACAATACTTCAAAGAAGTCCCATGATAAACAGCAGCTGATTCAACTCACTTTTTACGGTTTTTGGGATCAACGCTGAGCTTTTGAAAGTTTTCTCATTATTCACATGCCATGGGAAGGGTTTCAGCATCAGTGAGAAGAAGCCGAGCATGATGGAGCATCGCAGGGAGTCGAAGAGGCGCCTCAGTAAGATTTAAGTCCGAGAGTAACGCAAGAATACAGCACAGTATATGTTGACTTTAAGCCAAAGCCAAAAGAAAATTAAAGATATTGTGAATTAACTAAACATAATCTACTTAATTTTGGACCTTGGCTTTGTAACGGACAATTAATTGCACTGCATGAGACAACTTTATTTCATTTGCACACATTTTTTAATTGTATGAAAATTCAGTTTTTATTTATTTATTTATTTTTATTATTATTATTAATTTATTAAAGCCATACGGGGTACTCCGTTACAGCTTTCAAATAATAGAAATAATTACCACTAAGCAGCTGTAACGCAAAAGAAGAAACAGCTGATTTAGTTTGTTTATAGCATAAGAAACTACATCAGCTGTTGTTTAAAAAAGCTTTGTGCTACAAATGCGATCGCAAATAAGCTTGCGAAAGCTTTCACATGGTACACAAACTACGCAAAGCTTTTTCTGTTCAGTACGCGACGAGTTGTTATAGTGAGAAGAGAAGGCGGATTTTTAGTATTTCTTTTGCAGCATTCATTAACTCGGAATGGTACGATGTTCATTAAAAAGTACTAATTGCTCGCCGATAACACAATCTAGAGCCAGATAATTAGGAAAACCTTTTGCAGCTCCGAAACAAGCAGCCAAGACATTTTTAAACAGACGGCCAAAGTTCAGGGAGCCACATGGGAACTTTGTCACTGAGCGACGTGAGTAAACACAATTAAAAGCTTCAGCAATTTATTTTGTTTATACACTGCTCAACATGGAAACGTTTCCTCTGTGACACTTGATAGTACGAGGATGTGCACATCTGGGTTCCTTGGGGTCACATTGCGGGTCGCTGGTACGGCAATCGATCGGAGCGTCCCATTCTGGCCATTCACGGCTGGCTGGACAACCTGGGCACCTTTGATACGCTGATACCCTTGCTGCCCGACTACCTGGGCGTGCTCTGCATCGATCTGCCTGGCCATGGATGCTCCTCACGGCTGCCACCGGGCATGCACTACAGCACAATGGAGTATGTCCTTGTCATAGCTCGAGTCATGAAGGAATACAAGTGGCAGAAGGTTTCGCTGATGGGTCACTCTCTTGGCGGCGTCTTAAGCTACATCTACACCGCACTCGCGCCACACACAGTAGATCTGGTTATCGCATTGGACATTCTACTGCCGCCATTCGAAACGCCCATGGCTATCAAGTATTTCGGATATGCTTTGGATAAGCATCTTGTGGAGGATGAGCGTGCCGTAGAGGACTCACTACATGAGCCACCTTCCTACACGCTGGCGCAGCTCCGCTCTGTCCTCAGCAAGGGCAGCAACAATTCGGTTGCCCCAGAGTTCGCTCAGCACTTGTTGCATCGCAGCGTGGCCAAGTCGCAGCTGTATCCAGAGAGATTCTACTTTTCAAGGGATGGCCGTGTCAAATACTATAATATTTTACCAGTCAATGGTCCATTAGCCGCCGAAATGGCTAAGCGTATCAAAAAGAAGCCCTATCTGGTCATCAAGGCATCCAAATCCCATTATATCAACTCAAAGGCAAACGAGGCTATCTCCATCCTAAGGAAGCAGAACCCGCACTTCGAATACCACGAAGTGCCAGGCACTCATCATGTTCATTTGATCAGCCCCGAGCTCTGCGCCCAGTACATAGTTCCCTTCCTGAGACACCATCGTCCGCCCACTGTTTCCAGCTGGTCAGTGGATGGTGAGAAGAAGCTGAGCACAACAGAGCATCGCAGGCAGCAGGAGAGCTTCTTCACGCGACATCTGAGGCGTCTTAGTAAGCTTTAAGTATTGTAATTATAATTGACAAGAAACCTGTACAGTATTTGTCACGTTGATTAAATACTCTCAGAAATTTCTTGAAAGCTTTTTCTTCAAGTGTATGCCCGCAGCTGAAACCAGGGCTAAATCAAGTACCTAAATCTGATAAAGGTACTCGAACCATAATACTATACAAATAGGTACGAACTACGATAATCATCGTCAAGAGGATAGATAGCTTTTTGAATTCGTTTTGCTGTGGCATTGTAAAAGCTTGATTAGTCAGCACTTTGCGCTAAGAATAGTCAGTTTCATTGATTTAAATGAACAGTAGATATTAACTAATTAAAATCCAGTGCTTATCGAATCCATTGTTCTTCATAGTACAGATAATAGAATAGAACCCCGGGCGGTTTGCATATAAGCAGCTAGTATCAAACAGTTAGCAAAGGCCATCGCAGCTACCATGGGAACGCTATCACTGAGCAATGTAAGTAAGGCGAACTGAACCCAACTGTTTGGTTGGGGACGCTCGACAATTTATGTGAACTTTGGTATTCCGTAGTACGAGGATGTGAGCATCGAGACGCCCTGGGGTGAGCTTAGCGGTCGTTGGTACGGCAATCGGTCGGAGCGCCCCATTTTGGCCATTCACGGCTGGATGGACAATCTGGGCAGCTTTGATACACTGATACCCTATCTGCCTGACTATCTGGGTGTGCTTTGCATCGATCTGGCTGGGCATGGTTGCTCCTCTTCACTGCCGCCTGGCATGCATTACAGCGCGGACGATTGGATTCTGACCATTGGACGGGTCATGAAGGCGTACAACTGGAAAAAAGTATCGCTGATGGGCCACTCGCTTGGCGGCATACTGAGCTTTATATTCACAGCCCTGGGGCCGCACAGGGTGGACCTGCTGATCACGCTGGACGTAGTTGTGGCCCCATTGCAATCTGCTGAGAGCATCAATACAATGGCCTACTTCATGGAGAAGCATCTCATGGAGGAGGAGCGCGCTGCCCTGCATGAGGTGAGTGAGCCGTCCAGCTACTCACTGTCTCAACTGCGCCGTATCCTTAGTAAGGGGAGCAGCAATTCGGTGCCGCCGGAGCTCACTCATCACTTGATGTACCGCACGGTGACTAAGTCCAAGCTGTATCCGGATAAGTTCTATTTTACGAGGGACGGACGAACTAAGTTCTATTCCCTCTTGTGGATGAATCCAGGGCTGGCAGCCGAATTGACACGTTGCATCAAGGACACACCCTACCTCGTCATTAAGGGCTCCAAGTCGGCCTTCATTGGACCAACCAGCGAAGAGGCTATTTCTATCTTGAAGAGTCAGAATCCGCACTTTGAAATCTACGAATTGCCTGGTGCTCACCATGTGCATCTCACCTGTCCCGACCTTTGCGCTAAGCACATAGTTCCGTTCCTGAGACGCCATCGGCCGCCCAAGGTGGAAGGCTGGTCGCTAGCTGACGAAGATGCTGCCCTCAGCGCACGGGAGCGCCGCGAGGCACAGGAGAGCTTCTTTGCAAGGAGTCAGAAACGACAGCATAAGCTGTAAGAGGACGCAAGGGAAATGCTCATCGGCAACTGCGAAAAGCGGCGATAATATGGATGATACTAAGAGAGCACTGGGAGTACATAAAGATGCACACGAATGCAAGAAATCATGAACTTAAATATATAAAATACCTGATTAAGATGCCAAGCTTTTCATTTAGTTTCGCTGTACAGAGGAGCTCGACAATTTGTTGGCATTTCATGATGAGTATGTGTTAGTGTGTGCGTGTGCTGCAGCAAGTTTAAGCTGTTAAGCGCCTTAGAACAATTAGCCAATTCGGCTTTGAATGGCAATGCTTTGACTTGCCAAAGTTAAACACGAAACAAGAAATGGCTGACAGCCGGCTTAACACATAAGCCCAAAGATATGAAATTTTCGAAGGCTGACAGCACAGACATTGAACAATTACCACATAGACCTGCAGGCACTTAAATAACACGAAATGTAATCAATTGCTGGCTGATGAGCATTTGAAAATCATTTCATTGTTGGCGTGACAACAAAAGCGTTGCCTACTTTTCGGCGGAAGCGGCAAATATTAATTTCTCGCAGCCGCACAACATTTTCGTTGCCTACTTTTAGGTGCTGCATAGTAACGAGGGCTAAAGGAAGAGAGACGCTCATAACTTATTTAATTTAAGCAACTGCTGTAACACACTGTAAAATGAGTTTAGACTAGACTATATTTGAGTTAATTTGAAAGTGATTTGATTTGCTATCAAGGGTTTTATTGGTAATATCTCCTGTATCTTCCCTATCTTCTGTTTGTTTAAATAACAAGTAAAAACACATTAATAATTAGAATAAAAATAAATTTAGTCAAGCTAATATCAATCACTCAATATACAGCTTTAAGCGAGAGGGCATTTGCCATTCGCATCATCACTACGCTTCATTGCCTTCTGATGTCCTTGGAACATCTGCTGTGCGTGTGTGTGGCAGCGTCTGGCGCGGCAACAGCTGCCTCGATTGCTGAATTTCAAATAAGTATTTGGCTTCCCAGCGCATAATTTTCTTGTCATACATTTTGATTGCTGATATTAATATTTATGCTTAAAGTTCCGTCGTAATTGCACGGAAAATTCAATCAATTAACAGACAAATTTCTCGCATATTTTGGGTATGTTGATTAAACAACAACAATATGAAAACACTATCGATTTTACAATTTGCCAGAGTTTCCCTCGCTCTTCCTCTCTCACTCAGCCACTCTCATCGCCGCAGGAGGTCGTCGTGTGTGCCTAGCTGAAGCCATAAACGCTTAGGCATCGTATGGCATATGCCCAGATTTTTAATTTAAGGGCCCGCAGCAAGCAAACCTGACAGCTTTTATGACGAACAGCGTTTTCGTCTACATTTCGCCGAAATTCGCAGCATTCTTTTAGGTGCGCGTGTATTAAATTAAGTTTGCCAAAAAAGGAAATTGAAAATTTGAGGCTCAATTTGCTAAGCGACTAAACGACAGCCAATCAGGCTTAAGTCGAAAGTTCAATTGACTTTGGCTGGATTTGCCTTAAATGCAGTAAAAGACATATTCAAGGAGAGAAAGGATCTAGAAACAGCAAGAGTGAGATAGAGGGAGAGCGGCGAGGGAGCACTTATATAAAAAGCTTATTAACCCCACCTAGCTATACCTCTATATTATTTGAGAGAGAGAGAGAGAGAGGGGGAGAGAGAGAGAGAGAGGGAGAGAGGATAATAGAAAAAGTCTTTGTGTATATAGGGAAGCTAAGAGGTCTTTCTGCTCTAGTACTAAATTACTGCAAGTTCTGTTTATAAAGCTCACCATTACAAATCTTTGATGAACGATCTATAAAGAGTGAGAGAGATAGAGATTTCCATAAGCAAACCTATTTTAATGGATTCCTCAACCATATCTACTCTTAAAAGAAATTCAATTAGGCCCAGGCAAATAGCATTAGACTTTTAACTCTCGCACACACACACACGCACGGCCACGCAGTCGCTCGCACACACACATACACACACACACATACACGCACACTCGCTCGCACGCACGCATCGATGCCTTGCAATGAAATGGAAAAAACCCTTAAGCCAAATGAATTATGCATGTTAAGGCCATCACATTGAGCAGCAACAGCGAGCGCTGGCCGCTTAATAAACTGCAACTAGAGCCGCTGCTGCTTAAAATTCTAGTTGTGCAGCTCTCGACGCAGCAATAAATCTGAAATTGCACTCAATTGCTGCGGCGCATGCAACGCAGTCGCCATCGCTGCCAACGTCGGCGCAGACGTCAGCGTCAGCGTCGACGCAGACGTTTGTTTAAAACGTGCGCGCAATTTTCGCAATTTTCTAATAGCCGCTAACGCATTGAGCCAGAGTCGGAAACAGTTGGGCGTGCAGCGCTACTATATTGAGGCTTGGTTATTAAAAAAAGGAGAGGAACATGGAAATGGAAATGGAAAGGGAAAACAAGCCGAAAAACATTTCACGTACGCTACGTTTGCCGAGCTGCATATGGGGGTTTTTGTTTTGCAACTTGGCCGGAAGTGCTTCCGACGCCATTTTGCGGTCAGCTTTTATGGCCAGTATGCAGTGCAATTGAGAGTGCAATGCCAGCTACAAACTATACGCCAAGCTCCTTGAATGCCCTTTATCAGCTACGTGCCCATTTAACCCATCACGCGCTTTAACATCCATCTCCAACCAAAACCAGAAAAAAATACCAAAAAATACAAAAATGGCAAAAAAAAAAAAAAACGCGCCTATGCTAGAAAATTGCCAATAAATTGTTGCTAAGCAGCAACTGCGACTGCGACTGCGGCTGCGGCTGAGGCAGCGCTCCTGGCCATGGGCTTAGGCAACAGCTTTGGCTGCGTCACGGCCTCGTCCTTGCCGTTTGCTTGCTGACGCAGCAGCCATTTGCCATTTGCATTTTCTCGCCATCCATCGACCCACATTCCGGGCCGGCCATTAAGTCCTGCTACAATTTACTTGTGATTGACATGTTTATAAGGGTCGCACAGCAGGACCTTTGCGGCGCTGGGCGTGCGTCCTTTTTCCGTTTCCCTTTTCTAAAGGGATTGCTTCTCGGTTGACGCTCTTGCCATAAGTGAAGCCTACAAACTGGTCTTCGATGGCAGTGCCATAAATCTTTGATATTTGCACTGTCCAGAGCATACTAAATATCCTTTTGCATTTGCAAGTGCTTTATAGAGACGGCAGCGGCAAGACTTCGAATTCCACGAATCCCATACGCACACACAATTAAAAGTTCCCACGTTTGCGGCCGCATGAATAAAACAACAAGGGAGAAATGCCAGATGAGTGGAGTTCATATAGACGATCGCATACGCTAACCATCCAAGAGAGATGATGGATGGACGATTGAGATGGAGAATTATGGTATGAGCGGATATGGGGTAAAGGGGTTTTACTCAAGTATTTACGCTTATTTGTTATTGTTGAGTATAGAGCTCATAGAGAGTAGTAGTATTAAAAGTAGCAGTAGTAATAGTAGTAGTAATAATTGTAGTAGTAACAGTATTAGTAAGAGTAGTATTAAGAGTAGTAGTAAAAATTGTGATAGCAGTAGTAGTAGTAATAGTAGTAGTAATAGTGGTAGTATTAATAATATTAGTAGTAAAAGTAGTAGTAAGAGTAGTAGTATTAATAGTAGTAGTAATAATAGTAGTAGTAAAAGTAATAGACAGAGTAGTAGTATTAATAGTAGTAGAAATAATAGTAGAAGAAAGAGTATTAGTATTAATAGGACTAGTATTAATAGTAGTAGTAATAATAGTAGTAGTAGTAATAGTATTAGTAGTAGTAGTAGTAGTAGTAGTAGTAGTAGTAAGAGTAGCAGTAATAATAGAAGTAGATAGAGTAGTAGTAAAAAATATAATAGTAATAGTAGTAGTAATAATAGTGGTAGTAATAGTAGTAGTAAAAATGGTAGTAGTTGGAGTAGCAATAATAATGGAAGTAGATAGAGCAGTAGTAATAATAGTAGTCGTACAAATAGTAGTAATAATAGTAGTAGTACAAATAGTAGTAATAATAATAGTAGTAGTAGTAGTAGTATTTAATTATACAAATCTTGATTATTATACAGCTTTCAGCAGATGTTCTCGCTGCCCTTTCCAAGCCAGCTTCATAGCCAATCTATCCGCTTGAAGTAACTTTCAGCAACTGCACACACTTCGATAACAACTGCAGCAGACAAAACGCATGTTTTGCTTTTAATTTAGCAGACAGCGAAGAAGACACAGCTTCGACTCACCTGCGAACAGGTTTTTGTGTGCAGGCAGACAATAAAAACAAAGAAAAGAAAAAGGGCAATCGCAGCAGCAACTATCCAATTGATATGCAAGCGAGAGGCAAGTGAAAAACAGCTGAGCCGACACGCAACGCCCGGGGGCCAACAGTCAGCAGTCAGCAGTCTGCAGTCTGCAGTCCGTGGCCAGCAGACAGAAGTGAGCAGGCATCATCCAACAAATCGCTTGCAACTCAAACTCAAACCGGGTTGCAAAGCGCGTGGCGCAGGCGCCAAGCAACCTACGAAGCCGAGCAAAACGAACTTTCAGTTGAGCGCGCGAGCTGTTGGCCAGCGCACACAGACGACTCCAGCGGGCCAGAGAAATCTGTTACGGGTACGCCTGCGGGCACGGGATCACGGGGCACGGGGCACGGGCTTTATTACGGGTTTACAGTCCAGCGACGGAACAAGTGCAATTTTGAAAGTCAATAACTCGAACTGTGCCGCAAAAAGCGCCTAACTGGAATTTAATGTCAAATTAAAATTTGAGTGCCGCATAAAAGTCCAAACGCAAAATAATTAATTACAATAAAACTGTAATGAAGCCAAAAGCCAAAAGCTGAAAAAAAACCGAGCACAACAAAAAACATTTGTCAGCTGTTAAAACAAATTTTTTGGTCGAAACGCTAATGGGTTTCGTGTTGCTGCTGCTGCTGCTGCTGCTGCTGCTGCTGCCAGTTGAACTTTTCAATTAATTTAACAGCTCGAACAGAGACGTCGCTCATTTTCGCTTGGCCCGCATAGATCTTATCGCCATGTCATAAAAGCAAAGTAAAAGAGTTCTTAAGAAAGTTTCAGAAAAACGCCACAAAACGGTTTCTCATTTGTTTTGTTTTTTGGTTTGTTTGTTTTTTTTTTTCCTGTCTATTTTAGTAGCATATTTAACTTGCCGCAAGGCCTAAAACCCGCCTGCTAAGGTGTGCCCCGAACAAAAGCGGGGCATTAAATGCCCAGCAGGGCCTACCTAACCATCTCGCTCTTCCCCTCTCTTTCCCTCTGCCTGTCTGTCTGGCTCTTTCTAAATTACTTATTTATTTTTGGGTATTTTTTTTCATTATGAATTTTTGCCGCGTTGCTACTTTTTGCCCCTGCAAAATTATTCAATTTGAATCTGACATTTGAAACTTGAAATTCATGTTGCTGCTGTCGAAGTTGCTGCTGCTGCTCCTGCTGCTGCAGCAATTTTCGTCTTCGTTGTTGTTGTTAATTGTAATTCGATGCGGAAGAAGCAGCGGGCCATAACCGCTAGTCGGCTCAAAAGTCTTGACAATTATATTGCTGGCAACAAGTTGGCAACTGGTGCAAATTGCCCACGGGCCGCATTGAACATTCTTGGCCATAAAACGGAGCAAGTTTTAGACTCACTTAACGCATAACTGTAAGATAGACAACGAGCTGGAAAAACAGAAAACAGGATTTCTGCACAAGTGAAAGATTATGGGCGTATATATATATGTATGTGTGTGTGTGTGTGTTGTGAGTGTGTGCCACGCCTCTTATCAGTCAGCAACAAATTATGCCAAAACTGCAGCTGCCGTTTGGCCTGGCATAGAAAAAGTTTAGCGGCCTGCCCGTTGACTACAATTTGTGCCAAGTAATTTTCCGAAAAAAAGACGCAAATGCCAATGCTCTAAGCGAGAGTGCGCGAATTGCAGATACCCTGTGAGTGTAGTGTGAATGCTAGTTGATTTCAGTTGGATACCTTAGATACCTTAAATACCCTGAACATAGCTAACCAACTCGCCTTTCAAGTGAAGCATATAAAAACTCCTCAGCCAACTCTCAGCTCAACTACAAAAATCTACAGGGTATGTGGAAAATTGGTATTTTCCATTAGTGGCAAACAAAATCAACTGGCTAGCAGGCGAAACGAGCTGCCCAGGCAGCTCTTAAACTAACATGAAAATAGTGAAAATCATGTGTGCAGTTCCAGTCTTCAGTCTGCGACTTGTCAAACGTGTTCCACAACGGCATTGGAAATGCATTGTGCAGCAGCAGCAGCAGCCGCGGCAGCAGCAGCATCAGTTGCTGCAACAACAACAGCAACAGCGCTAACTGTGACTCGTATTAATTTTCAACAACAACAACAACAATAATAAGAAGAAAAGGCCGCCCCAATGAAAAACAAATAGTCATACGTACAAGTTTTTGCCTCCTTTAACTCGGCTGCTGCTTTGTGTTTTTCTCAATTTTTGTTCTTTATTTTATTATTTTTTTTTTTTTTGAACCGACGCGTCGGCCCGTTAATAGAAATGACGTTTTCTGAAAGCTGAAAGCCCTCACAATTAAAGAGTTCTTTACGGCCGACTCATGGAGGAGGACGTCTTGAATGCACTGCAGATGCGCTGCGCTTATCTCTGCGGCGGCTACGATCGGGAGAGGCGAATCATATTCATTGTGAATGCATTCAATGATCAACAATTGTGGAATCGCCGCTGTCTGCAACTGACGCTGGACTATCTCAAGCGTTCGCTCAGGTGAGTCTGCGCTGCGGCCGGCCAGGTGTATAGAGCTAGAAACAGGCCGCTCGAGCTAATCGAACTAATTAGCATAGACCAAATATGCAAATGGCCCGCAGATGATTTAGGCCTCATATCAAACTCTTTTCATTAGCTCTCTGCACTGGGCTCTCCACGCCCCGATATGCTAATGCCATTATAAGAACTTCTTAGCTGTTTGTACTCAGATCAAAGCGAATGACCTGCCGCGAGATACGTCAAAGATAGATCACTCCACAATATCTAAATTTGTATCTCAGCTGATGGAGTGAGGCTCTTGGCGAGACTTTTGGAGCCACAATAAAAACAAGAAATCAAATTAAATATGAGCTAAGATATTGATGTGATCAATCAACTGGCATTAGGCCCAGAGCTAATCCTAAGTTAATCAACAGCTAAACGAGATTTCTATGAATAGTCTGTTAACTTATCTCCACGCTCTTCTCTCACGCTCTCTCTGTCTCTTTCTTGCTCGCTGCAGTGCGTCCGTCTTGCAGAACGGGGTGAGCGTCGTTGTCAACGCCCAGGAGATCAGTTCGCGCATATCCAGGCAGCACGTGCGCCAGATTTATGCGCTCTTTGGCGGCGACATCAGTGTCGATGTTTATCTAGTCAGGGCGGAGGGCTTCTGGGAGAAACACGTGGAGCCTTGCGCCAAGTCGCGGACCAAAGGCGAGGTAAGCCACCCATGCCCATGCAAATGCAAATGAGGTGCACACCCGATGCACAATAAAATCGTGTCTGTCTGCCCCACAGCCCCTGGTGCTGTCGAAGGCACGCCTGGCCAAGTTCATAGAGCTGCACCAATTGCCCGAGGAGCTGGGCGGCACGCTTCAATTCAATTATGATCTATGGCTGCAGCAACGCAAGGTAAGCGCCAGTCCATCGCCAATCGACTGCCAACTAACCAATGCTCTCTCCCACTGCAGTCCGTGAACGAGTTCAGCAAGACCCACGCGCAAACTCTGGCCGGGATGGAGCAGCTGTTGACGCTGCTGAAGTCGCTGCGGCCGGCGGAAGCGGATGTCGAGCTTAAGAAGTGCGCTCAGCTGCATACGCACGTGCAGCGCAGCATTGAGTCGGCCATTGAGATGGGTAAGCGAAGCAGCAGCAGCAGTCGGAGGGGAGGGGCAACTGCGGCAAGTTCGTTGCCTGAGTCTTTCGTATTGCGCGGTGAGCGAAACAATTTACATAATTTCAATGAGCAGCGTCGCCGCCGTCGCCGTCGACTTCGACAGACGAAACGAAACGAGTTAACAGACAGCAAAATGTGACAAGTAATTCACAACAACAACAACAACAACAACTACTACTACTACGTGCATGTCGTGTGCGTGTTTCAATTAGAAATGAAAATGTTTGGCAAACTTGTTTTGTGGCTTTGTGGGTTGAGTTTTTATTACGCTGATTAACATTGGAATTGATTTCTGTGCTCTTGAAATTGTGCGTGATCTGGAAAGTGTTTTATGTTTTAGTTTGTTGGCCATTCGAAATAAAACCAAATTAAAGCTTCGGCCAAGGCATAATTATAATTTTATGCATTATTTAGTCGGTTCCCACTGCCTAAATTTGAAAAGCTTCTTAAAAATCAGATAAACACATAAGTGAAAACTTAGAAAATCCAGATAAATTGTGTTGAATAGTTTTCCATTGTTTCAGTTTTAAGTTTTCAGTTTTCAGTTTATAAGCCTCTTTTAGCCTTTCACACGACGATAGAAGAGATTTTATTCAAGCTATTGTAAGTGTTGGAAATTAGAAATATATGCCCAAAAATTATCATAAATATGTTAAGTAAGAGTGGGAGTAGGAGAGATAATGGTAAATGTATTATACACGAAAGTTGTAGAAGAACAGCTATAGATAGCTAATACTAGCAGCTCGCAGGGGCAATGTATGCGGAATAGCTCATGCGTAAAAGGTTTAGTAACTATGACTTTGTATACAAATTGGCTTCATATTAGGTAACATTTGGAATACGTCAACAGCATTTGTTGACCAAGAATCAGGTTATATGTTATAAAAGTCTTTCGACTTGCTGACTGCGAATATTGAACGCTGATTGCCAAGAAGTTGGATGAAATTTCAAGTCTCTTGTCTTTTGGCTTTTGTAAAATATTTTAATCAAATTCTTAAGAAATTCTTTAGCTGTGAGCGATATATCTTGCTGAAGTTACTAACCTACTCCTCATTCCTGCTTAGCTCTCTTCTTCAAGATTAGCTTAATCTAAATGTATTGCTATCAAGTTTCCAGACTTGTTGCTCATTCATTCATTTGTCGTCATCATATTTATATATTGTTGAATTTACTGCCCTGAGCTAAGCTACTCTCTCATTCACGCCTAAGTTACATCCACTGATTGTATATAGTATATTAAAGTCTGTATTTAATTTATATTAAATATCTGCATTTAAATGAAATTCCTGCTGGCAAATCGCAGCTGAACTTCAAGCACTTCCGATGCAGCCATTTCACAGCTCTGAGCTCGGCATCGCGTTGCTTTGTTGGGCTGTGTCTTCGGCGAGTGCTGAACAAACGGAGAATACCGCAGAAACCACTGAACCACTCGATGCTCATGTCATTGTGGTGCTGTTATGGTGTGGCGCGTGTGTGGGTGACTGCGATTCGTATGTATCGTGACCCTTCACTTAGATAGCTGTGATTTGATTTTGTTTTGCTTTGCTTTTGTTTTTGCTTTTGTCAGATCTGCGTTGATGCGCAACGAAATAGCCACGCACACAATCTGAGCGCAGCTTTTCACTTTTTTACATAGGCATAGGCAAATAGAAATGTTGTGTTAACTGGGCAAGCAAACGCACGGCTAATAAACAGATTTTCATTGAAACTTGAACCCTTTTCCCCATTTCTCTTTTTGCCGCAGGTAACGCGATCTTGGCGCGCTTTAACGAAGTTTACGAGACGCAAGCGGCAACGCCACATGCCACACCTGCCGCTGCCAGTTCAAACGCAACAACAACTGCAACTGGCAATGGTCAGTGCCCCGATAAGCCGCTGCTGCCGCCCGACCTGAGCTGCGAGCGAGCCCGCATCGAGCTGCGACTGAATGAGATCGAGAAGAAGCAGACAGCCATACGCACCGCTTGGCTGGAGCTGTTGCGGGCGCTGCGCGAGGCACGCGAGCTCTGCACCCTGGCCGAGGGCGTGGCCTTTGTCACCAACTGGATTCTGAACCAGGCCGAGCAGCTGCTCAGCCGGCAGCGCAGCGTCGGCAGCGACGTGCGCGCCTCTGAAACGCTGCGTGCGGCGCACGATCAACTGGAGCTGGAGTGTCGCGACACCTACGGCTGCTATGCAGAGCTGCTCTACAAGATCGAGCAGTTCGCCAAGGAGCGCGACGCAGCCCTGTGCCAGGATCTGCTCTCGCAGCGCGACTTCATGCAGTTTGTGTGCCGTTCCTTTGCCGAGCGCCTGGAACGACGGCGCAAGGTGCTGATGACGGCGCTGCGCTTCCACCGGCTGCTCGAACAGTTCGAGGAGCAGCTGCACATAGCCAACCAGGCAGCCGATGCCGAGCCCAGTGAGTTGAGTGCCCCACAAGCGGAAGCCATGCTCATGCAGCTCAAGACCAGTCAACAGCTCTTGGGTAAGTCTCGCAACAGAGCCGATCTGTATGCCGTCGCTCTATGTGCAATCGTAACTATTTAACGGCCCAACAGATTCCAAGTGAAAGTCTCTAAATTGTCGCGCTTGATGCGACAGCCCAAACATATAGATTGACGTAGCTAAAGATTACGCCTGAGCGTGAAACATCAAGCTAAAACAGTTTAGATCCCCCTTCAGAGTTTTGTTAATGGAAATTTTAGTCGACGAGCTTTGTTATCTTGAGATTGTCATTCACTTGATAATGTCTGCTTTGACATAGTTTCGACTGAGATATCAACTATGGCACTCATATGACCTATATCGATAAGGCAGCGCGCATAACAAATGAGTATTCAAAGACTTCTATACGTGCATATATGTAGACTAGAAGACCTCGGCACGACTATTCCTAAAATATGTTCATAATTCTGATTTTTAGCACACATAATAGACACCGTCTATTTGATACAAGCAGGCAATTTTTCTTTTACTTTGTAGTATAGCTAGGGCCATGCAGGCCCTGCAAGCTAAGCACTTGCACGTAGCACGCTCTCCTTAGCCGAATCTGTTCTCTTACCCCCCTAACTCCATCAGTGCTTGTCGACACAGCAAACTCTATTCAGACTCAAATAAGTTTCATCGTGTTGGCTGCAACCGTTTGATGCCAACACTGATCACAATTTCCCCACTCGCACACACTCACACACAGGCAACATCGAACGCGAACTTGTGCGCGAGGGCGAAAAGCTGAGCGACATGTTGGCCATGCCAGTGAAAGACGCCTTGGGCCGTGACCTCCAGCTGGACTACAGCAACGACATTGCCCAGCTGCGTCGACAGATCGACGCGAGCCGCGAGCGCCGGCAGCTGTGCGGACAGAGGCTGGCGCTGCAGCGGCTCACCTTGGAGCAGGTGACCCACATTCACGGCTACGAGCAGGAGGTGCGCTGCGCTCTCCAGTGGCTAAACGAGCTGTACGCGGTGCTGTTGCGCTGTCACTCCCATGTTGGCTGCAACATACACGAGATTCAGCTGCAGAAGGACGAGCTGCAGGGGTTCGAGGAAACCGGCCGGGTGAGTTTTCAGCCAACACAGCGAGCGAGGCAGAGAGAGTGAGTGAGACAGATCTCTTTTTGTTTTTTGGGCAGGCTTCTTTTTGTGTGCAATTTTTGATGCTGTCTTCCATTTCCCTTGCAGAGCATTTTCAACTACGGCTGCCAGCTGCTAGAGGCCGCGCAGACGTTGCGCCTCTGCTGCAAGCTGGAGCAGCCGGGGGCAGAGCAGTTTCAGTTGCAGCTGCAGCGCACCTGGCACAGTCTGCAGTCCATTGCCCAGGAGCAGATGACCCGGTTGCGCGTCTCTGCCGTCTTTCATCGCAGCGTGGAGGCCTACTACAGGCAGCTGCGCGACCTGCGTCCGCTGCTCACCCAAGAGCTGGCCTCCCAGCTGCAGCAGCAGCGCCAGCAGCACAATCGCAGCAGCAGCGGCATTAGCAGCGATGCCGAAGCCTCGCCAGAGCTCTCGCCAGCCGACGGCCTTGGCGCTCGCCTGCAGCGCCACCTGTTGGCGAGAGAGCAGCTGCTGGTTGAGGTGGGTCGCATGGTGCGCCTAGGTCGGCTGCTCAAGAAGCGGCTGAAGGAGCCCTTTGTGCTGGATGCGCTCACAGGCAAAAGGTGAGTGAGATCCGCGATTTCTGCTATCACTTTCCAGTTGAGGCGTCTGCGTGAGTGCACAGCGAGAGCGGGAGAAGAGAGAGAGAGAGAGAGAGAGAGGAGAAACCACTCATAGGCAAAAAACACTCAAATATCTGACTAATAATTTCTTCAGATAAAACCAAAATAAAAGCTGACAAAACTAAAGCAAATCAACTCAGCGAAAAGTGCCGCCAACTAAATTGAGAATTCGGGCCTGAACAGTCTATTTCGGTGCGTGATCCAGCGCAGAGCGTCTGATGCTCGACGGGAAGCGTCTTTGTCTTTGTCGTCGGGAACACTCATAAATACATACACAGCGAGGCAACTTGTCAAGCTGTCAAGTGAATGAAGCAGCCGGCAATCGTTCTATACGTACAGTATATATAGACTGGGTATATCTTTAGCCCCGACCCGACTGGAAAACAGAAACGAGAAAACGAGAAAACGTGCGCGTGTGCCAACAAGTGGGTCAAAGTGGAACTTTCCTTCCGTCGTGTGCTTAAAATAAAAGCGTCTGCATAATTACGGCAGCCCTCGCCACAGATCGACCCTTGTTTGGTGGGTGATCCTGCATAGTCGAGCACTTGCCGCAATTGACATTTGGCCGACTGGCTCGGAGCCAAACGCGTGTTCGGCTATTGCGTCAAACTACTTAATTGTGGGAGGCGCCAAGAAACGGAAGCAGAAACTGAATCTGAAATGTTTGCCAGATTTCGGAATATCTTTGGCAAGTCCAAAGCCGATGAAGTGCCGACAATTGTCGTAGACGAGGCACCCGCCGAAGAATCGCCTGGCGCGCCCTTGGCCAGCGAGGAGGAGGACCTCAGCAATGGCCTTGAGCAGCCACTGAGTGCTTCCACGCAGGAGCTGTCGGAGCTGCTGGATGCCATTAATCTAAGCAGCCAGCTGCCAGACTTGAGCAGCGACGATACGGAGCAGGATGAGCCAAAGCAGGACGACGACGACGAGGAAGATGACGATGAGACGGCAAGCACTTCAAGTGTTAAGACCAAGATAGCCAAAGCCTCCATAGAGCGCGACATCATTGTGGAGGATGCCCTAGAAGAGGAGGAGGAGGAACAAGATGGGCCGCCAGAGCAACCTGGCCAGAACAGCCTCGACAAGATTAAGGCGCTCATACGCAACGACAGCGAAACATATCCCCATAGCGACTACACGGACACCGATGAGCCCTCGCCCCTGCACTCGCGCACCGCCTCAGTGGACTCGACAGCCGAGCAGCAGCAGCAGCAGCAGCCGCAGTTGAGTAAACCCAATTTGTTTTCATGTGATTACAGCGTTGTGCCGGATGAGCTGCCGCTAGACAGCAGTCCGAGTCCGATGCACGACAGCGGACGCAACAGCAGCACGGGCAGCGGCGAGTCCATTCATGTGGAAACACCAGCCACGTTGACTGTGACGCCGACGGGCAGCAATGACCTGGCCTGTGCCGCCATCTCGCACAAGTTGAGCGCAATCGCCGAGGTGGCCGAGTCCTTGGATGCGGTCATACGAGACTGCAGCGCCGCTGAGCTGGACCTGTCCACCAATGCCACCCACAAAAAGCTGGGCATGGCCAGCGAGGTAAGTGCGACCAAGGGGGCAGCTGCTTCGCTTATGTTTGTTTGGGCTCTTTCATTTGGTTTTCATTCGATGCATGCAGGATTGGCAGTCGCGTTCAACGGAAGATGAGTCCTTTGCCACGGCCTCCGAGGGCAATTTTACGCCCAATTCGCATTCGTCTTCCTTTCAAACGGCCTCGGGTCGCACCAGCTCCTACATTGGCTCCGCCAAGAACTCCTTTGACGAGGCGGACGACTCGACGCTGAGCAACTTTGAAATACCCGAGCTGCCGCAGTCGCCGGTCAACATGTCCTTTGAGAGCTCCGAGCTGAGCTACTTCTCCGCCCAGCAGCCTCTCAAATCGGATGATCAGGATAGCGTGGTGGGCGTGGCCGAGCTGCACAGCCAGAGCGTAACGCCCACGCCCGAAGAGCAGCAGCTGCAGCTGAAGCTGCTGGCCCAGCCCATCGAATCGGACAGCGAATTAGAGGCCTATGGCCTAGATGCAGCTCACATCAGCACCGAGCTCCTGCCCAGCGTCTCCACGGCCGTCACGCCGGAGGTGAGTGCCCAGTGCGCTGCTACGGCTGACAATGCGCAGCAGACGACGCCGCCAGCATCGTGGCGCCGCAGTAAATACTACGAGAATATAACGAAGCAAACGATCAAGGGATTTCTCTGAGAGAGCCGCCCTCGCCTCCTGCGCCTCCTCGAGAGCCCCCACTAGAACCCGCCTAATTAAGATGCGCCATTCGCCTCTGCCCCGCTATGCTCTTTGTTGTTTGTTTGTTTTCTTTCATTTCTTGTTCTTGCCAAAAACGAATTTGCTGGCATTTTATTTTATGTTCCGTCTAATTTTATTTTAAATTCGCCTCTATTTTAGTTATTTTAGCGCATGAGCTAACGAATGTCTTCATGTTTATTACTTTTTAAGTGAAATGCATGTTTTTAATTGTATTTATTTAAATTATGAAATTAGCCTAAACAATTTGTTTGTTTTTGTTTTGCTTGCGACAATTAGAGAATTCCAAAATAATTTATACTCTATTTCTAATTTATTTAATTGCACACAAATTATATATAAAAATAATTTTACTTTTTAGCTATAAGTGAATTTTTACACATTTATGAACACTCTTTTTTAGTCACAAATAAGTCACACAAATAGTTAAATTGACAAACGAACAAATATATATATTTCCCTATAATAATGCATTTTAGCCGTAATTTTTTGTTGCATAACTTCTGGCTGCAGCTGAAAAAGCCAAAGCTTAACCCTTGTGCAGTCGAGCGGTTGAGTGAGAGCCCACAACACTTGCCTAATTTTAATTGCCTCGACCTGGTCTGCTCATAAATATTTATCAAATGCTTTTTAAGTGATTTTAATTAGTGTGTGAGAGCTGTCACGCATACACACACATACATATATAAACACATATGTATGCAACTCAGCTACTCAAATGTCACATTAATCTCAATAAAAAAACAAACATTATAAATAATATCTACGCAAAAGGGGGATGCCCCTTGTTTGCCTGCGCTCATGCGAGTTTTAGATCAAAGTTCTTGTGAACTGCGCAGAGCTGCCCCTCCCCTCCCTCGCTCGTCTATGTGTATCAGCCAAGCGCCATGCAGCAATCAAATCAAATTGCTCGCTGCTCGAAGCTGGCTGGAAAGTATAATTCAATCAATTTTTGGTGCCGTTGATAGGCTGCAAAATAATAACAGAATACGTTGATTGGATGCAGCAACAGTAACGGCACGAACTAACCTGCCCCGCGCTGCCCCTCACCCACCCGCCATCTCCCTCCTTCCGCATGCCTTTGGTCAGCTCTGCTCGAGCAGTGCCTGCCACACGCATTCAAGTAGCGTAAAACTGGGATAGGGCGGGGGGTGATGGGAGTGAGAGGGGCGCGGGTTAGCTGTGAATGCGGGCGGCCGCCTGTTGCATTCTATTAAGACACGATGCAGTCAGGTTGTTGATGCTGTTGTTGTTGTTGTAGTTGCTGCTGCCTCTTCGGTTGTGTCTGTTATTAAAGTACAAGCTATGCTTGAGCACATCGTTGCAGTTGTTGTTGTTGCTGTTGTTGATGTTGCTGCTGCAGTTGATGTTGCTGTTGCCGGCGCAGGGCATTAAAAATTGAAATCATGAATTAACGACGCAACGAATGCCAAGAGCACTTGTTTATTTATGTCGTCACTGCCTCCCACTCTGCCACCACCCGCTCTCACGCTCCCTCGCTTCCTCGCTCTCACGCTCTCTCGCTCTCCCTCTCTCTCTCTCTCAGCTCAGCTTAGCCCAGCTCAGCCGGCATCCGAGCTGCGTCGCTTGAGAGCGCAAAAGCTGAGCGAATCGGTTAAGTGCCGGGCTCCCCCGGTTTTGGCACTCGCGCTCGCGCTCGCATTCGCCTGGCACTCGCAATCGACCCGATCTCACGGCGATCCGGCGGCTGCCGTCGTCCGGTTGAGCTGCTCAGTCTTGTTCGAAGTTCGCGTCGTTCGGTTGTGGGGCATGCGGCGCGCGCGTTGCTTTTCAATCAATTTGCTCATCAATTCGTCGTGTTTCTCTATTTGCTCGAAAACAACATCAAAACGTGCGAATAAAGTTTTTGAATAATGTAAATTTGGCATCGAAATGTAAATGAATTTCTGACGCTCGCTAATAAATTAACAACTAATGGCATTGAATGCTAGATAAATTATATTTAATACAAGAACAAAAACAAACGCACACATTTATATATACACACAATATATAGAAAACTGATGCTGAGGCACAAATTGTGTTCTAATTTAGTTATTGTTGTTGGCCGTCGTCAAATCAAGAGACAAGCGAATTGCAAAAAGAAAAAGACACGAAAAATAAATATCATTTCGTTGACTAGCTTTTTGGGGCTGTCAGTTAAAATTGACATTTGTCGGGGAGTTCGCTGGCAGCAGGCTGGCAGGCTGGCAGGCTGGCAGGCTGGCAGGCTAGCTGGCTGGCAGGCAGGCATCCACAAATTCTGGCCACCACGCCCCATTTCCAGTCATCTGCTCCATCTCCCTGTCTCGCTCTCCATCTCTGTATGTGTAACATTTTTATAGTGGCTGTTTATTTTTAGAAAAAGTACAATTAAAATCATTTACATTGGCCCATACGAGAAATGGCTTCAAATGTTTTGGCCATAAAAATCAAGAAAATAATGAAACTAAAATGAAATTACCTAATGCCACAGCCGGGCGCACACACACAGGGCAGCAGCAGCAGCAGCAGCATCAGCTCACATTGCGTATGCGTAATAATTCAAAAATAAATGAAAGCTGCCATAATTTCTGCCAAACCGAAACAGTTGCAATTGATTGAGCAGCCAGGCGTCGGAGAGAGCAAAGGCACACAACAGCCAAAAGGTTAACATTTTCAGGCACTGCAACGATTTTTGGCTCATGTGCGAGATTGTATCTCAGTATCTCGAAGATACAATACAGCAACAATGATTAGCCTGACGCACATCCGCCAAATGTGGGCTATTCAAACAGAGGAAAGCAGCAGCAGCAGCAGCATCTGAGAATTACTCAATATGCGCGTAGTTCTACGTTTTAGTTTGATTTTCAAAAATAGCGCAAATTGAGCATTGTCATCGGGCGAGCAAAGATCGGTGCGGCGCACGCATCAAAGGCAGCGCTAGAAATTTGCTCGGGCGCATATGCAAAATACAGCTGTATAGGTAGACTCTTATATATTGTATATATATAAATATACGTGTATATATAAATGTGTAGACAATGTTGTGCTTAGCACACAATAATAAACAGGCAGCGCGAGGCATGAAGTCATAGTCGATCTATTTGCCATAGTTCTTCGCTCTGAGCGTATTCAGTGTGTTGGGGGGCCGTCAGACGATCGCCAGCATTGATAGCGAGCGCGACAAACGAATAACTCGAGGAAATTCGCGAAAACGAACAACGAAGCAACAAACCAAACCAAAGTAAACTAAACTAACTTAGGCTAAACATATTTCTTTAAGGAAATCATACAAAACGAAAACAAAATGCACAACAAACTAAGCGAGAGACGCGCGCTATAATAAATACTTATATATATATAATAGAAAACAAAAGAAAACTAAACGGGAAAGATTAAACAACACCCACGCCTTCACACAAAACAACTCGAACACGTAGCCACTAAGCCGACAACAACACTCAACACACAGAGACAGACAGAGGTAGACAGCCGCAACATGGAGCGTCGTCAAACGTTAGACTCATCGATGTCTTCACTGTACTCGGCCAGCTCTTCGAATCGCCAGCTCCAGCTCCAGCCACAGTCACAGTCACAGTCGCAGTCGCAGCTAGACGCCTTCAATTATTCAGCAACAATGTCATCATCGTCGCCAACGCCGAGCCAGGCCACGACGTCCTCCTCTCTGCGTGCCACCACAATTGGCACCGTTGTCGTACGCTGTGGACCCATACAGCTGGTGATAGCGCTCTTGCAAGTGAGTTGTCGTCCTCGTTGTTGTTCTCGTTGTTGTTGTTGCTGTTGCAACATGAACATTGTTGCAGATACCAATAGATAACTATGTCTTCAAGTAGCAAACGCTGCAATTTATGCAGCGACACTTGGCCGCTAAGTCAAAAGGGCAAATATGTAGATGTTTGTCCTGGCCGAGCACTGAGATCTCAGTGGGCTATATAAATAAGATATCAGCATAGTTTATTGCCCTTCTAGGCGATTTTCATGACCTTAGAAAGCGTGAAGATTTCCATGTTCATGTTATTCCTATGTTATTTGTGTTTGTAGTCAATCGAGATGTTTGTTATACCCTAGCTGATATGATGATATGATATTTTCGCATTTTTGTTTTAAAGTCTTTTAAGTTTCCCGTCATATCTATCCTTTATTCTCAATTTGCTATCTCTTCAAATTTTGTAAACATTAGTTAATAGTTCTGTCTACATTTATTTACTCTAGATAGTTACTTTCCATTTATCGTGCATTTAATAAATCTCTCTCTGTTTCTCTCCTTTTATAATTCTGCTTTGGGCTCCCTATCTAGGAGAAAGAAAGTAAAAAAAAGAGACTTTATCTCTTTTATTTTGGTCGGGTTTTCCATGAAGTAGAATTGAAGTAATTTCTCTCTTTCGTATACTGTACTGCCCCCTTGCTGTGTTGTTTCATTCCTTCCATTCCTTTCTCCCAATCTTTCATATATTGTTGGCCGTTTTGTCCCTCTCTGTTTAGCTCTAGCTGATTCATTAATTCTCCCTTTCTCTCCCCCCTTCTCTCTCTCTCTCTCTCTCTCTCTCTCTGTTTCACACTCTCTTTTTCTTTGGATTTATCTATCAATACCTCAGTTATATGTATTTCATCCATTAAACTCGTTTAGCCCTTAACCTTTCGTTCTTACTCTATTTCTCATTTAAGTATTACCTCTCACTCTCGCTCTCTCTCTCTCCCTTTCACTTTTTGTCCGATTCGCACCTTATTTTGGTATCCATAAATATTGATCATTTTACATATCACATCTCTAACCTTAGTTTATGTACCCCCATACACTGCCTCCCTTGACGAGGCCTATAAGAAACAACTCCGCAACAACTCGGAATTAATCAAAAGGCAATTCAAATATTTGAGTTTTATTTCGACTAATACCAAAAACTGGTTGCTAAATTGGTTTGAAACCGGCTTCAATATAATTTCCGTGCCAATTAGCACATTGAGCGCCCCACAACGAAAGCAAAAGTTGTTGATAGCAGTTGTATGAGTAGAGTGTGTATTTATTTACTTATTGTGTCTGTCTCCCTCTCTCTCTTTCTCACACTCAGCATGTATTTGAAACTAAAACAAAGGGTTCAAGGTTGTCTGACATCAGCGGAGCGAGCGTGCGCGTTCTAACGTGACAAAAGAAATGTATCTGCAAGATACTTTGGCAATTAGGCGCAGCTGCTACCTGCAAATTTATATATATATATGAATAAAAACAAAAAACTGCTGCGCAGAGTGAAAAGGGTAAGCCAGAAGACCAACAACAACCACAAGAAATCAATGGGAAACTTTAGGGCCTCACATGCGCACCGAAAATTGAGCCAGAATAAATCTGTGGCCTGAACTTGAGCTGAGTTTCGGCGAGTTTTATGACCCAGACCAGACAACGCTCAATAATTATAGAAGACGCCAAAGTTTTATGCCACGGGCGTATATATTTTTTCGTTGTTCATTCAACTCGTTTAGCCAAAAAGCCATTGAATTTTTTTCTTCTTTCTGTTTTTTTTTTTTTTTTTTGTTTTTGCCACTTTTTGTGCCACTTTTTCGACAACAATTTGAATGGGCTGCTCAAAGCAAACGCGCTGCATGTGTTTAGCATTTGATTTGATTTACACAATTTGATGTGAGTCAGAGGAAAAGCGAGCAGTTTGTTAAGCGCTTTTCAGCACGTTTTCATATTTTGGCAAATATATCCCAAAAAGAATTCCGCGAACTGAAAATAATATGAAAAGCTGTAGACCAACGCCCACACAGGGGCGCTGGCAACAGTTAAATTGAAATTGATTGTCGAGGACTTACCTGTTGCAGCGCCCACCAAGTGTTAAAAAAAGGGAAAAAATAAAGAAACGAACAATGAATTTCTGTTCAGCGGGCAGGTAAACAAATTAGCTGACTGCGAGAACAAAGTCAAAATAAAATTCCAGAAAAAACAGCAAACAGATGTGTGTAGTTAGCATAGATATATATGTATGTATATGCATGTATATTTATATATAAATACATACACCCAAGTACGCCAGCTATAACAAAAGGCGTGGCAGATAGCTTAAAGATACTTTTCGATGAGCTCAGTTTTTTGTTCCGTTTGTTATTCTTATGTTTGTTATTGTTATGCTGAAAGGAAGCGAGTGTGAGAGATCGCATGATGGGGGCGGAAGCACATCGCAAGTATATGGATAGCCTGGGAACAGCATGAGGCAACCATAACTATGTTAATAAGTTAGAGTACTTACGCATATGTCAAAGTTTCAGTTACAGATAAATATTTAACTCTTTCTTTTCGAAGTTTGCGTAAGTTTGATTGCGTTTGTTCAGTAGCAAAGTTTGTGCTGCTGTTGAAGAGCAGCTGTGCTCGGCTGAATATTTTAAAAGGCAATTTCTGTCATAGCAGCACTGCGATGGCAATTGTTAAGATAATAGCAACTGCTTCCCCTTTTGCCATAATTCTTGTTGAAATTCCTCAATTGGCCATTTCGAAAATCTGCTAGACTCTCCAGTCTCCCATCTCACCGACATGATTTACATGTTATGCTTCTTTCATCTAAATCAGCATCTTATGCTGCGTATCTGCCATCTGAATGATGGCCCAACCCTTGGCCAATGGAATTCATTTACTCGACACATGTAACTCTTGGGCAACGCATCAATCTCAATGGCTTTAAGAAATTTAGGCAAAGGTTTATTATCTTGGTCGCCGCTGTTTGTTGTTCTTGTTGTAGTTTTCATGCTCCAAATGAAAACATTTCTATGAAAAAATATTTACAATTGATACAAATTGTTTCTCTAGATTTGTTTAGTTTAGTTGCCCAAGTAAATTCCATGGGCTGGTCAGAAATGGAAGGCAGCCAATTAGAAGGCAGAATCAAAGCAAACAGACCAAGAAACCAACTTCAAAGGGGGCCTCAAAGATTTACGTATTCCGCCTAGACTCACTCTAAATAAATAGTTCTCTGAAGCGTGCCGAGCGTGCAGACGCCTCCAGTTGCTCCATAATTGGAACTAATGCGCGAAATTAATTTGGCATTAGCATTGGTTAAGACCATTTGATGGCTATAAACATATATATATGGTATGTGAGAGGAATTGGTGCGCAAAGGCGACCTGCTTTAGGCGGCTGAAGATACTTGAGATCCATTGTTGATTCGCTCTGATTTGCAATTGAAGCGCAGCTATGGACCAGGGCAGCGCCACTAATTGAATTTCTGGCAATTTCATTTGTAAAAGTCGCAGCTTTTCACTCATAAATTGCGCCGACATATGAGCAGCACACACACTCGCAGACACATGAATATCTAAGTCTGTAGCTAAGTTATGTGCCGTCGCTTTGGGCTGGCGTGGGTGAACGCTGCAGCTGCGCAAAGCACGGACACTCAGCCAGAGTCAGAGTCAGACTCACAGCTGAAGCTGGAGCTGAAGTCGGGCCTGGCAAAAGAAAGCCGTGTGCCAAGTTAGAGAAATGTTTACGACGCTTGGCAGGCACATAAATTTACGCATGAAAAGCTGCGCATTCCACTCGCACTTGCGACGAGGGCTGGGCTAACCGAAAATCCCGACGAGAGTCACGATTGTCACTGTGATTTATAGCACACCGATCACACGCCGTGATTTGCCGCCTGATTATGCGCTCAAAAGTAAAGCCATAAAAGTCACAGCATGCCAAAACTCTCTAAGGCGAGCTGTAAAAATTTGCAATTTGCAAAAAGCAATTATTGGCATATATTTAAGTTTATATGTAGTCGATATAGATGAACAAGAAAATGTTTAATGGAGCAACAAGCAATATCTTGGCTACTTTATCTGCCTTCAGTTTGACCTATCTATAGCTGGCATTCCCTTCTATTTCATCTTCATTTTTCTTTTTAAGAAGCAAGATAACCCATTCATATAGCCTAGCTAGTGAATTACTGTGTATAGCTGTTTATAGCTGCCACCATCAACTCTTATTTTACTCTGCATAAACATTTTCACGCTTCATTTAACAAAGTTAGAGCTGCGTATGCAGCCCTCGCCTGACCGTATGCACAAGGCGCAAGAGGTGGCGCTGGACAATGTCAACATGTCCAGTGTTAAAAAGCAAGAGATGTTAAATAATGTATTCTGTGCGCAGACGCTGTTGCCAGTTGGCCGAGACCGGCTTCTCCTGGGCAGCTGCTGGCTATCGCCTATTGGCGGAGCTAATGCAGTTCCTACTTAGCGCAGCTGACAAAACAGTTTTGGCACGCACTGATTGATAATCGAAGGCAGCGGCATAAATTCACCAGCAGCAGCAACAGCAGCCGGAGCAGCCGAGCCCGGCTGCATCTGCCAGCTAAGTTATCTGTGGAGCAGAGCAGCTGCCGTAATTACCAGGCACGTTTTCTGGTTTTCGGGTAGATGCGAAATGTATTGCATGTTTACATGAAAACTGATATTTACCGATAAACGTTCAATGAAAGTCGACGCTCGACGCCCGACGCTCGACGCCGGCTGCTGCAACTGCGGCTTTTGGCTGCTGCTGCGAGTCGTGGTTAGCAATTTGTACAAACAATTATAGAAATTATCTCTCGCCTGGTTGCGAATTAAATTGAAATTTAAATTGCATTCGATTGGAGCGATGCGATTACAGCGAGAGCCACTCTCTCTCATACACACACGCGCTCTATCTCTCTCTCCCTCTCTCTCTCGCTCTGCTAGCTCACGGTGTCTGTTGCTGCTGCCTGGGAACTGGCCAAGTGCGAGAATCAAACACAGCACAGAAATAACTGAAACATATTTGATGTTTATTTTGTTTATTGTACGCGTATTAATAGAACTCAAAAGTCTGACATCACACGCCAGCGACGCGAGCTAACCTTTGTTGGATCATTAAGGCTGACACAATGCAAATTAATGGAAAAAACGAAAAATAAAACAATGTTTTATGACACAAATCTAGCCGAGCTGAACGAGTATAGTGAGGGCGCAATGCTCTACAAATGAGCCCAAGTCGAAGTTATCTTGCAAAGTAAAAAGCTTCAATAGCAAAGTGATGCAACTCTAATCCAATTTAACATAAAGAGAAACTAATTAGAGCTCAACAGATCCATTCTATAATTTATATAGCTCAGCTTCAGATCTACTTAGTTTGTTATCCAAAGAAGATATATATTTCAAGCAGCCAATATACCCCTTCGATACCCATTGAAATGAATATCTTAATAAACAATAACAATGTCTCACAAATCATTTGCATATGTGTATTTGCTAAACTTGAAAATTTTTGTTTGGCTCCTGCCAATTCGCCCACAGACAATACGCTAATGCTCAGGCTGATACTAATGCGGTTTTTATGGCATTTGGCTATTTGTCCAAACTCTTATTGCTCTATGCTCTGCAATTGGCAGTGTGTGCGGGTCAGTCTCAGTGAATGATTGATTTATGTGTTTTTAATGGACTCAATTCCATTGATATGCAGCGCATACGTTGGCTATGTAGAGCAGTCCAGTATTCCAGAGAAATATGCAATATATAGAGCTGAAGCAGCTCTCCATACACACATACATACATATATTAAACATATTGTTTAGTACAATTTAGCATTAGCTTAGCTATAGATAGTCCGTCGAACAGCTCGTAATTTGTGGCTAGTCGCGTGTCGCGAATTGCCAATTGTTTAAATTGCTAACGTTTTCCAATGAGAATCCGGCAACGCCCACGCTACAACGCGTGCAGAGCTCTCCGAGATGCTCAATCAAATCATCAAAAAGCCGGGCTCTGCAAACTAATAAAAGAGACAGACGAAAAATAATAATAAAAGCGCGCAATGATTTCATACAAACGATAACCACGTCAAGGTAATTTTATATCGAAATCGTGTTCTACCCGCTGACACAAAGTATTAATTTAAAAGCCAAAAACGTGTTTGGGGCTAAGCGCCTCAGAAGTGGACTTAGACGGACGGACAGACTGGGCTGGACATACCCAGTTGCCCATGGGAGCTCTTGGGTATTATATCATCGCTGTATCCCATTGACATGATCGTCTTAGACTTCCGTCTCGTTACCAGAGCTTAGCCAAATGGTGTCCAAACTCACTTTATAAATGGCCAAAATGCACACACACACACACTGACACACGCATACGCAGTTTGAATGGCCCGCTGCGTGTGGCACGCTGAAATATGATTCAACAGCAAATGTTGCAATGAATGAAGCGCCGTGCGCAGAGTCGCGTATGAATATATCGCATACTCGTCTCTGTATTTGTATTCGTATATGAATATTGTTATGGTCTATGGCTGCCTATAGTGATGTCATGCCATATATGGTTCACATTTCAGTTAGACGACTCTGACGTGATTCGTATTTTGGTGTAACGCCGCCCGTTACATCAACTCGAATTATCCGGAGCCAACAATTTTTGCATATTGAAAACTCACTCACGTCCAACTAGTCGAGCCGGAGACGGAGCTAGAGACAGAGGCCGAGACAGAGGCAGAGCCGGCCGACTGCCCCTGGGCGCCAATGTTGTAATTTCAGTGTAATAGCACGGTTATTAGTTTTCATTGTAATTGATTGATTACGGTCATTAGTGAGATGGTTGATCTTGAGCGTATGCATTTGGGAACGGCAGCTGTGCGCGCTGTGGACCCATAGCAAACAAATTAAAGCTCAATTTAATCGACGGCTAAACGATGCGTTCCGCGCCAGATATGGTTAAGCGACGCAAACATAAAAAACAATAACAATAACAATAACGTCAGACGGCGAGCCCTAGGGGAAAGCGGGCATCAAAACATTTGCGATTGTCGTGACTGTCAAACGAATTGACACCCACGCACGGGAGCTGCTTAAGCATTTGATGGGGCAGAGGCTACCGCTAAGAAATGCCAGCGAGTGGCTTTCGCTGGGCGTAGCAGGAGGGGGCGGTTAGGCAACAGCTGAAATGTTCTCCATGCTCCGCGACATGTTGCACTTTTTCTTACAGCAAACTGGAACCACATAACTCGGGCTAAATATGTGTGAGCAGCAGCAGCAGGAGGCGGGCCGGCAGGCAGGCAGGCAGGCAGGCAGGCTGACTGGCAGGGTATTCCAGCAAGCATATACATATATATGCGCATCCCAACAGGAAAAACTAACGGATGCCATTACCATATAGAGTCACAGCTGACCTTCATTGCAATCACACACAGATTCCAATAGAGTTGGGTACTGTTGTTATTCTCCCAGTTGTCTCTGTGGTTGTTGTTGTTGTTGTGGTTGTTGTTGTTGCTATTGCTGTTGTGCATCGATAACTCGACGACTACCAAAATTAGAAGCTGCTGTGCAGCATTGCCGTCGCCTGAGCAGGTTTCGATGTCAACGACTAGTTTCATGAATGAGAACGCAGCATTGGCTGCGACTGAGCGGCAGAAGGCCGTGAACGTGACTCTGAATAATATTAGAAATATTAGGCACATTTATGAGGCTAAGGGTTAAGTTTTATAGAAACAAAACTCGAACTCTCATTCGTGAGCTTTCCTCCAATTGCTTTGATTATTCTGTGAAAAAAGTGTTTTCTTTTACTTCACATTTCTCTTACAGAAAGCCCGCCCTTCTGCACGCCTCTCTCTGTAATTCTCCTATAGTCAAGGTCTATAGAATTCTTTTGTTTTCAGCGTGTTTAGCTAACGCCTCTAGGATGTCGTATAGCTTGGCATGCTTCTATAGATTATATTTATTTAATAACCAATTCACAGAGTCCCGAAAAGATTTACATCAAGGTTGTGGAGCTGGAGCCAAAGATCACAGCGCTCGGCGAGAATCTGGATGAGTCGCTGCACATGCAAAGGGAGCACGATGAGACGCTGCGCAATCTACAGGTAGCTAGATATGTCCACTAAATAATCTCAAATATATAACTAAGTGCTTCATACTGTCTCTTAGAACCTGCCTGGGCCCATGGATGAGTTCGTGCAGAAGGCCGACAAATTGCTGGCCAGCAAACGCATCAGCTCGGAGCTAGTCAATGCTATGGCGGACACACTGAACATCATTTGGCAGGATATACTGAATCTGCTGCAGGATCGTCAGCACATTCTGCACCTGTGCACGCAGTTCCACGACAAGATGACGCAGTGCTTCAGGCGCATGGACCAGCTGGAGGTGGCCTGCCACGAGGCAGTGCTGCCTGCTGAAGTCTCTGGCGTCCAGGAGTTCCTCAACAAATTCAAGCAGCTGCGCATTGACATGTTGACCGGCGTCATGGCGGCGCTCAAGGATGGCAACGAGCTGCTGGCCCAGCTGCAGGAGCTGGAGAAGCTCGAGACCCTGGACACACGACCCGAGCACATCAAGCGGGATGCAACTCGCGCCGTGCACCAGGTGCAGCAGTGGCTGGAGGCGCTGCACGATCGTCGCAACTCCCTGGAGCTGGCCTGGCAGACGCGCAAGACACAGCTGGAGCAGTGCCTGGCCCTCAAGCTGCTGGGCCGAGAGCTGCTCGAGCTGGAGTCTGCCCTGCAGCAGGCCAAGCACGAGCTGAACACCATGTACAGCCTGGGCGAGTGCGAGCACACGGCCAACCAGACGCTGCTCAAGTATCGGGAGTGGAAGCAACAGGCCCTGCTCCTGCGCGATCGCGCGCTCAAGATAACGCGCGCCAAGGAGAAGGTTCAGGCGCCGGGCTACTTTGCTGGCGATGAGGATTGCGCTCGCGCCTACGCCGTGTTGAGCATGTGCACGGAGCACCTAGATCTGGTGGATCAGCGCGAACATTGGCTCCAGCAGTCGCGCGACTTTTTTGCCAAGGCGGAGCACACGCTCAGCGTGCTGGAGAAGCTCGAACTGGAGCTGGCCAGTGTCAAGCTGCCGCCCAACTCACCCGAAAGCTATGCCATGTTTGCCAAGGTGTCCCGCGACGTGCGCACCTTCACCGAGGAGCCACTGCGTCTGGGCTATGGCATACTGGACGAGGTGGGACGCACACAGCCCGAGACGCAGGGCATCAAGCGTGTGCTGGACGAGCTGGAGAACCGCAAGGCGTACGTCGAGGGCATCTGTGCGAACAGCAGCGAGGATCATCAGCGCGTACAGCGCGCTCTAAACGAATTCCTGGCGCAGCACAACGAGCTGCTCGCCTGGCTGCGCGCCTCCGGCCAGCTGCAGCTGCAGCAGAGCGTAAACATGGGCCACAATCTGCATCAGGCCAAACAGTTTCTGCTGCAGCATCACGAGCTAATGCAGGACCTGGAGGTAACTTAAAGAGAGGAAGCTCGAAGAAGCCCTTACTCATCAATGTTTATTCTCTCACAGATCAAGGGCGAGCTGATAAATCTGCTGCTGGAGTCCATCAAGCAGCACCTGGAATCGCTCAGCCCGCAGCAGCGCTTCGACGTGGATTCGAAGGCCGAGGCGCTGCACAAGCACTGGATTGAGCTCAAGGATCTGGTGCTGAAGCGCGTCGACTACGTCTCGCTGCTCATCGAGTTCTTCGAGCAGGCCAACGAGCTCTCTAGTCAGTTGGACCATTTGCAGCGACAGCTGCTGCAAACGCCCGACGAGCACAAGCTGCAGTTCCTACAGGCCACCTGGGCCAACATTGCCACCAGCTACGCGGAACTCAAGTCGGCCGGCCAGCGATTCGTCAACCTAAAAGTCTGTATCGTCATCCCCATTAAGATACTTATTAATATCCATATTGTTTTTTGGAATTCTCTAATGTCAGGGCAGGCCTTTGCATGAGTTTCATTTCCTTTTTTCTCTTGACTAACCGCTGATGTCAGCTGCTGGCGGCTGGCAAACATTCAGACACTCTGTCACATCCAGAGCAGACAGAGCCCATAATATGCTCCAACATGCTGCAGCGCTGGCTATTTTTAGTGCACTTTGCGAATTGGCAAAAACAAAAACCAAAGTACATTGCTCGCCTGCTTTGTTTATGCTGCTGTCCTAACTAAATAGGCCTCACAACTATCTCTTAGAGTTGGGCACTTTGGATGAGCAATCAATGAGAAGAACTAGAGATTTTCTTGAAAATAATAGAAATAGAAAATGGATAATAAATTATTTATCGCGTTAAAAGAAAAAATCTATTAAAATCATGGGATAATAATTTATTAATATATTTGATTTTAGATGTTTTTTATAGATTCATATCATAAATCATATATTTAAAGCCAATACAGCATTAGCCTAGATATCTTCAGTGTGGCATAATTTTATTTAGAATTTCCCTCGCACCTCTTTAAGATCTCCATCAACAGTTTAATAAGAGTATCTTCCATAGAGAGCTGAGAAAACATATAATTCAAGTGTTGATTGCATCTTAGCCGGGTTGTGCAGCGACTGCTTTGTACCTGCCAGCTAGGGCACATAAATTTCCAACAATATGATTTCGGCTGGCTATAGCCACACCATAAACATATTTTTTAGAAACGACAAGCCATTTTGCCCCTTACATGCAGCAGATGGAGCCGAGAGGGAGGCGTGGCGGTGGTGTTATAGCGCCAGAGTGCGGTAGTCGCATACAAAGATTTGAAATTAGAAAATTCGCTTGGCTGCCAACGCCTCGAGTCGAGTTGAGTCCATAAATAAAAACAGGCAATTTGCGCAGCTCGTCTATAGATAGAGAGCGAGAGAGGGAGAGGGAGAGAGAGGCATCTTGGTTCGGGTCTGGTTCGGCCTGGACTCTGGTGCGCCAGAACGCGTCAGACCCTGATCACAGGCAGATGCGTGCCACGTGCCACGCGCTTTCCACGAATTTTCCAACTTGTCAGCCAAGACACTTGAGCAAGAAATTATAGAAAAGCGAAAAAGGCAAACGCAAAACTAAAATAAGAAGCTAAAACGAAAAAAAAGAAGAGCAAAGAAATAGAAACAAACTGAAACTGATTTCATGTTATTCATGCTATTTTTAACGACATCGCTGCGTAGATTGTGGATCCATATCTCGAGACGAAGCCCTCGGTGCAGGCAGTGGAGGAGACGCTGAACGGCTTCAGTAAGCGGCAAGTCGACGTGACGAGCAGTCTGGAAAATTGGACAACGACCATTGCGGAAAAGCGCGAAGTAGAATATCTGCTAGAGAAAGTCATGAGCGACAACGAGGAGGTAATGGGGCGAAAACGAAATGAGTTTCTCACCTTAATGTTTCCCAAATTTTCTTTAGACTGTGGCCAAGAGCACGCAGGTGGACACACAGCTATATCCGGTGTTCAGCACACCCAGCTTGGACTCCAAGCAGCTGCTGACGAGCACGCGCGAGAAGCTGGGCTATGTGACCCAGGACATAGAGCGCGCCCAGGAGGAGATTCAGCAGCGCATACAGACCACGCTGAGCATACAGACCAAGGATCAGCAGTCGCTGACGAAGATCGAGCAGGTGATCAACAATCTGCGCATGCTGAAGGCGAAGCTGGATGGCATCAAGTACGACTATCGCACGCTGCTGGAGAGCGTGCTGCAGTTCCTCGAGAACATCGTGCAGCTGCGCCGAGAGATCGATGCGTATTTCGCCAGCAGGCAGCAGTCGAGCGCAACGGGCCCGGCCTCGGGCGTGGAGCGCACCATAGCCGAGCACGAGAAATTCCGCGATCAGTGCATGGATAAATTTAGATCGTTAATCACACAATCCGAACTGCTGATCGATCGTGTGCGCGTATTGGAGCCGCCGGGCTCTCGCGAAATCGACACTGATCGCATTTTGAAGTTGTTGGAGAATTTGCGCATTCACTTCGAGTCGAACAGCAGCGCCACCATGTCCACTCTGGAGCGTCTCGAGAAGATCGAGCAGTTTCGCAGCGACCTGGAGGATATCGATCGCAGTCTGGACAGCGTCAGCAAGCAGCTGCACGATATTAATGGACAGAATGTGGATAGTCTGGCGGCTGCCAAGACAACGTCGCTGGCATTCGAGTACTTTGAACGTACCATAGAGGTGAGTGAACTCGACGCGCATTGTGCGCGAGGGGCTATCGCCGCCTCCTTCTCCTTCTTGTACTTCTACTTCTACTTGGCTAACAGACAGATTCAGCTGCAAGGTATTTAATACTAACCTCAATCTTATAGTGTTCAATGCCCAGATTTGTGAAATCGACGCCTCATCAGCGACGCTGGGGCCAGACAGCGCATACGTTAGAGGTAGCCATTGCGAACACCCAGTTGTAATCCATCTGAATGCATGTGGCAAGACTTTCCCTTTCCCATTTACCCATTCCCTTTGCCTTTGCCTTTGCCTTTGCCTTTGGTTTTTGCACTGGCTGTCGCCTCATTTTGGGTGGCCAGAACTCAAAATGGTTTTCGTATGGAAGCAGCCCCGGCACATTCATCAAATTTCCAAATGCGTTGAGACATTTTCGAAAATAAGTACAAATTCAAATTCAGCTCTCAGAATGTTGTCGCCGTCAGCGCAGCGTTGGACGGATAGCAGCAGCTGTCGTTAGTTTGTAATTAAAAACTTGAGAAATACATCTTGCAACTAATGCGGCAGCAATAGATATAGATACAGATACAGATACAGCTAAAGATACAGATACAGATACAGATACAGATACATATACAGCTAGAGATATGAATATTTGAATGCTTGGCACTTGGCTGTTTTAAAATTCACTCCTCTTAGCTGCACATTTGCCGTTATAAATTGCTTTTGACGTTCTGATTTTTATGGACTTTTTGCCTAGGCACCCCATGCAAAAGTATCTATATCTCTAAGGCCCATTTCGGCTGCACTTGTGTGCCTTTTAGCCCAGACATTTAGTGTTAGCTGCGGCCGCTTAATGGGTTAATTAGAGAACGAGCTGCTGTAATGAATGTTCTTTGGCAGCCTTTTAAAACAAATTTTCCTCGCCTCTTCTTCCACTTCGCAAGCTGCTCGAGAAGCGCATCGAGAAGTTCACAGAGACCACGAGGCAGCAGCTGCTCATTAGCAATCCCGAGAGCGAATCTTATGTGAAGGACGAGCTACGCAAGCTCAACGACAAATGGCAAAGCTTCAAGGATCAAGTGAGGCAGAAACGAAAGAGCCTCAATCAGGCCAACGACTTCTTCGAGGTGGTCGAGAAGGTAAGTATCTAATCCCCCAAAGCGTGGTCCCAGTCTACTTACTTACAGTCTACTTACTTACTCTACTTACACATTTCTCCTCTCTATTGCAGATCGATGCGGAGTACCGCGAGATCAGCTACTTCTACAATAGCGTCTCCAACAAGGTGCCCTACTTACGCGACGCCGTCGAGGCTTCGAATCTGGTTAATGACATTGAGAAGTATGTGACCAGCCGAGAGCCGGCGCTGCGCGCCAAGCTGGACAGCGCTTCGCAGTGTGCGCACGACATGAACAAGGTGTCGACGCTGTACAACGACGTAATGAACATTTTCCAGTCGTTCATCAAGCTCAAGACGGACATCAACACCGTGCAGGAACGTCTCAAGCAGGAGCAGCGTCAACGCGAACAGCGGGAGCGCGAGGCGCGCGATCAGGCCGAGCGCGAGAAGGCGATTCGTGAGGTAGAGGCCAGAGAGCGTTTGGCGCGCGAGGAGCAGGCGCGCCTGGATGCGCAACGTCAGCAGGCGGCCATTGAGCAGGCGCAGCGCGAGCTGGCGGCCAGGCAACTATCGCTGCGCGAGCAGGCGGTGCGCGAGGAGGAGGCACGACTGCAAGCAGTGCGCGAGCAGGCGGCCAGGGAGCAGCTGGCCCGTGAGCAGGCCGCGCGCGAGGAAGAGCAGCGTATCCAAACGCTGCGCGACATAGCCAAGCGGGAGGAGGAGCTGCGCTTGCAGGCGCTACGCGATGAGGAGGCGCGCCTGCTTAACAAGCGCGAGGAAGACTTGAGAGTAAAGCGCGAGGAGGAGATACGGCTGCGACGCGAAGAGGAAACTAGGCTGCAGCGCGAGGAGGAGGCCAGGCAGAAGCGCGAGACTGAATCGCGCATTCAGCGTGAGGAAATCACGCGGCTGCAGACGCTACGAGATCAAGTCGACCAGCAGCGTATCGTGACGGAGAACATACGCAAGGATATTCAGGTGAACCAAATTTTCACGGAGCTGCGCTACGCCTCGCCGCTTTTCGTGCGCCCGCTGAAGGATGCGCTGACCCGCGAGGGCGAGCGCTTCGTCTTCGAGTGCGAGGTCACGGGCACACCGGAGCCGAGCGTGGAGTGGTTCAAGGACGGCATTAGCATTCAGAGCAATGCGGACTACAAGACCAGCTTCGATAAGGGCATCTGCCGTCTGGTCATCGAGGAGACGTTTGCCGCGGACACCGCTCGCTTCAGCTGCCGCGCCTCCAACCTGGTGGGCACTTGCGACACCAATGCCACGCTGACGGTGCGCGAGAATGCCGCCGAGCTGCAGCTGGTGCCGCCGCGCATCCTGCGCTTCCTGGAGAGCGGCAAGGCCACCGAGGGCACCGCCTTCCAGTTCTCCTGTGTGGTCAGTGGCGTCCCTCTGCCCACCGTGCAGTGGTTCAAGAACGACAAGTGCATCGACGACTCGCCGGACTATGTGATCAGCTACAACAATGGCGAGGCCATGTTGCGGTTCGACGAAGTGTTCCTCGAGGACGACGCCGTCTACACCTGTAGTGCCTCGAACCCCGCAGGCATCGAGCACTGCTCGGCCAGTTTGATCGTAGAACGTAAGTGGGGAACATAGTAAACATTTACAGCTCAGATCAAATGAACTCAGAATCTCGTTTTCGCAGCACTCGAACCCACTGAGCTGCCCTGCTTCAAGATGCCGCTGCAGAACGCCATGGCGCGTGTGGGACAGAAGATCAAGATGGAGGCCTTGGTCACGGGCATACCGCAGCCCGAAATCTGCTGGCTCCACAATGGCAAACAATTTCAGCCACGCGACTCAAAAGTGAGTATTTGATGAAATTGGGGGAAAATTCTACTAGTCAGAAAGGGAAATTTTCATTAAATTTCCGTAGCGAAACTTTAAATACCCTCACCAAAAATATTGACAGCTGGCATCGTGGCTGCTGTTGATAAATTTCTAGGTCACCTCGTCGTCTATATGACTCTCTCCTGGGATGAAACTTTCTTCTCTGGAAATTCCATGCCCAACTGTTACCCTCATTCTGTCTGCCATCAAATAAATATATGCATATAGAAAAGAAATGGCACAGCGCACAATTCCCCAATGGCGCGATCCCACAAATGATATATATAAGTATATATGGCTTTATGCATAGTATAAACAAACTTTGCTGGAATTGCGAAAATAAAAAAAAAAAAAAAATAATAAATAAATAAATACAGTCAGAAAATTTGCGGTGGGCGTTGCAGATACATAAGAAGCATATATGTATGTATATGTATATACATATGTATAAATGCGAATGAATATGTGATAGTTCCATAGAATATTAAATGAACTTGTTTAATTTCTCGATTCGCTTTCGCTGCTGACGTCAGCGTTTAGATGTGCTGGAGGCGGCCTCATCAGTAGCTTATTGCAAAAAGCAGAGCAAATCTATATGAAAGATAAACTATACGATTCAAGGCAAATGTTTTAAAAATAAGCCGACGCATAGTATACACTGCATAACTATAAATTACAGGCTAAGAAGTCGCCAGCCATATAGCTGCAATATTTTTTTGTTTTCTGTCTGAGATTTTGGCAGCTTCGCGTCGCAGTTGCAACGAGCCGTGTGGTGCGGCGCAAATCCAATTCACCACAGTCGTCTTTCGTGGGCGCTGTCAGCCAATTTGTTTATTGTGGGCGCCGTTATTCGGCACAACACATGTACTCATACACACACACACACACACACACACGTCGAGCGTATATACTGCGTGGCTGTATATATGTATGCTTTAAAAATTTTCATTTAATTTTTATAGAGATCAACGCTTTTGGCCAAATGCAAAATGATTTCATTGCTTTTAATTGCCTTTTTGACAAACCAAACATGATCTCATTGCATCGAGCTGATTAAACAATTATCTCGATTCTTTATATACAATTGCGTATCTATAGCATTATTGTTCGATTTCGAGTGCTGCACAACACCTGAACTGAGACGCTTCCTGCAATTTAGTTGCCCAAACAAAAGAAAATTTCCAGCTTCTTTATCAAATAAACAGCACGTCAGCCGAATATTATGGGATTTACCGCACCCGCCTTCTCACTCGCTCTCGCTCACTAGATTATTATTAGTTTGTTGTTGTTGTAGACTCCCGCGCCGGATACGAAGCGCACAGACATAGGCCGGATTGTACATCCGTACGGCAAGCATAAATAAGTTTTTGTTTTTGGGATTTGGGTTGGGTGTAAAATGAAAATTCGATTGCAAAAAACCATAGAAAAGCACACAAAAACTGGCACAAATTGAATAGCATTAGCCATTAGCAGAGGAACTCAACACACGGCCCCGTTGCCAGCGAACTCACCATGTGGTGAGATGTGCGCAGTCAACGCTTAACATATTTCAATATTGTTTTTAACGAATTTCAGTACGAAAACGGACGCGTTACGCTCACAATACCGCAAGCTTATCCAAACGACGCCGGATCCTACGTGTTGAGTGCGAAGAACTTGGCTGGCGAAGCTTACAGCAGTTGCAACATTATTGTCAAGGGTCGTCTGCCGAACGAGACGTCCGATTCTGAGATGGCTAGCGATATCGAGCCCATCCGTCCGGCGGTGCATATTCCACTGAAGGACGTCTTCATATTCGAGGGCAAGCCAGTGCGCTTGGACTGTGTGATCGTGGGTCAGCCCGAGCCGGAGGTCATTTGGTATCACAACGAGCGACCCGTCAAGGAGTCGGCGGATGTCCAGCTGCTGTTCCAGGGCGATCGCTGCTCGCTCTTCATACAGGAGGTGTGCCAAGAGGATGGTGGCAACTACAAGGTGGTAGCCATCAACTCAGCGGGCGAGGCCTCGAGCAGCTGTGAACTGAAGGTGACGTCGTTGAACACGTCGGAGTCAGCGACCAGAGTGCAAACCGATCGTCAGTCCTTGCCCAGGGAGTCGCTGCCCAAGTTCGAGCGCCTGCTCTCGGATGTGCTCGCCGATGAGGGCGAGCAGGTGGTGCTGGAGGTGCACGTCAATGGCGATCAGCCATTGCGAGCTCAGTGGTATCTGACCAACAAGGAGCTGCAGCTGAACGAACGCGTCACCACCCAGTCCGATGCCGAGGCTGGCATATTCAAGCTAATTCTGAAGAATGTGGATGCCAGCGACAAAGGCGTCTACACGGTCAAGGTCTCGAACGATGCGGGCGATGCCAAGTGTTTCTCGCATCTAATAGTCAAGTCCGTGAATGCCCCCGAGAACCGTCGCGGCAGTCAATCATCCGTGGAGATCGTCGAGCGACAGCTGTGCCCCGAGTTCAAAGAGCTCTTCAGCGACAAGCAGGCCCACATCGACGAGGTGGTCAAGTTCGAGTGTATTGTGGTGGGCAAGCCAACGCCCAAGGTGCATTGGTTTTTCAATGACCAGCCGGTGCACGGCCACAATTTCCTCGTCTCCACCAGCGGCGATCGTCAGGTGTTGACAATTCAGCAGCTAACGCACGATGCCGTTGGCAAGATCAGCTGCACGGCCGAGAATGACGCAGGTAAAGCCACTTGTGTGGCCTTCCTGAATATCATTGGCAGCAGCCCAGTGCCCGCCTCCAGCAACCTACAGACCATGACACAGGAGCACAACACCGAATCGTCCCGGGTGACCATCAAGAAGCAGACCTTCACCACCACCTCCACATCGCAGGTGAACTCGTATGAGGGCAACGTGCCGCAGACAGAGGTGCATCATTCGTCGGCACACATTGATCAGTCTCTCAAGCAGCTGGGACAGCAGCGACCAGAGATCGTGGAGAGCCATCACTACCAGGAGCTGCACAAGAGCAAAGAGATGAGCAGTCCCTCGGTGCAGCAGAAATCCTTCACGCTCGTGCAGTCCACCAATGGAGGAACAGCTGCACCAGCCATCGGCATGCCCGAATCGCCAACAAGATTGCGTAAGGAGATCGCACCACGTTTCACCACCCCGCTGACGGGCAATATTGTGGATCAGGGTGCCAATGTAAGCATGGAGGCAATCTACGATGGCTATCCCTCGCCCGAGATCAAGGTGGAGAAAAATGGCGATCAACTGTTCGACAATGCGCACACCAAGATATCCAACAAGCACAATCGTGTGACTATTGAGCTGAAAGAGGTGGGCGTGGCCGATGCGGGACGCTATGCGGTGACAGCATCCAATGCGGTGGGTCAGTCAACAAGCACAGCGGATCTGGTCGTGAAAAGTAAGTAAATATTATGCTAAGCAGTTTCAATTGAATCTATGTTAAGGTCAGGTTAAGCTATAAGCAGATATATATATAGAACACGGCACATCAGAGTTAACAGAAAACTTTTAATGTATCGGTGTTAACTTTTATGTTCTTCGTTCTTGTTTACATTTAATGATAACACATGATTTTAATTAATTTCTAAATCCTAATGAGCTAACGAATCTGCGCCTACATATGGGTCGCATCGCATGTCAATATTCCGTACGTCCGTCCATGCGCCACATCAATCAGTGGGGAGCATTAAAGTGTCATTGTCGGGGGCGTCAATAGATCTAGAAACGTCAATGCCGACGGTTTCGCATATTGATGAGTTTTTAGTGGCGTCGCTGTTTTTGTTTATATTCAAACGATTTTTCTAGCCCGCAGGCGAACAGTTTTTTTTTTCTTTTATTTTTTTTTTTCTTTATTTGCTTCTTACACAGAAATTTCTAAATAATTTTTCCTTTTTTTTTTTGGCGGGTGGGTCTTGTGGGCCGGGGGCATGAAGTGGGCAATAATTATGTAAATTTATCTTAAACACAAGTTTTTGTTGGCGGACTTGTCGTCTTGTGCGGTTGAAATCTGTTTGAGCAAAAAGAAAAGAAAACGTGTATTTTTACTGCCTGTCTACACGAATTATTCATTATAGCTGATCATTTTGACGGCTGTGCAAGTAAATTATATTTGCGAGAGATCTTCTGAGATCTCTGTTGCAATGACACACAAAAGCCAATATTTATTTTCATTGAATTGCTTTGTGTGTGTGTTGTGGCTTTCAAATGAAAGTGCCCACGGCGAGCCACGACACATGTTGAACCCCAACTGTTCGATTCTTCTAACGAATTTTCGGTTTCTTCTATCCCTGCAGAGACCGTCTTTCCGCCAGTCTTCGGTCGTCGCTTGCAGGCGCAGGTTAGCAAGAAGGGTGACCGACTGATAATGGAAGTGGAAGTAACTGGACTGCCAGAGCCCACAGTCGCCTGGCTAAAGGACGACAAGCCACTCAAGGATGCTGGCATCTCTGAGCATCGCCTGCTTGCCCAGGGCAACTCGTACAAGTTGATCATCGAGAAAGGTAAGCCGATGAGCTCTCCTTTACATTAGCTCTTCTATCGAGCCCCATCTTTCCGTGCAGCACAAACAACGGACTCCGGCAAGTATATGGTCAGAGCTACGAATGCTGGCGGTGAGGCCAAGAGCATTGCGGACTGCGCCATATTGGAACCGTCGCCGGAACGCATGCAGGAGGTGGTCAAGACCATCGTCTACGAGGCGCCGGCCAGTGAATTCAAAACTGAAGTAAGTGTGCATGTGCTCAATATATAAACACGATACTGCATTATCCATCTGATATTGTATTTATCATGACTCTATCGATCTATCTATCTACTCTTCCATATATATATAACTTTATCGAACTGTCAATCTATGCAATTCAATTCTTTACTATAAACTATAATATTTCTTCGACTTGTTACGTTCTTGACATGATTTATATATACATATCTATATATACATTTATTTATTTATAATAAACAAATCTTGTGAATTTCTTCTCTCATTGATTTCGACGTTGTTCGTTTCGCTTTGCTCATTACACTCATGTGGTTCTCATGCAACGACATATATACACACATATATAAATATATATAAATATCTGAATTGAATCGTAACCAACAACCAGAACCATAGCCACTTCAACAAAGAGCCCAAATCATATCAGACCAATCAAACCGATGCAACCACTGCCAACGATCTGCATGGCCTGTCCGAGTCGAAAGTTATCACTGAGCATCGTTGCACCACCGAGGCAACGATGCGTCTAGAGCACAAATCGACATATAATGACCTGCCCGAGTTGAGTCTGCGACCAAAGACACCAACCGCCACCAACACCACCACCACCACTGACACCACCAACACCAACACCAACACCGCTACCAACAACACTGCCAGCATGGACCAGACCGATACACAGACCAGCTATAAGACTGGCGTAACACAGACCCCGCCGCCAGTGCCACCCAAGCCCTGCCCGCCCGTTATGGGCACGGCTTTTGGCCAGCAGGCGCAGCCGCAGCCACAACCACAACAACCACCGCTGATGCAGACGCAAGTCAACACCAGATACGAGAGCAGCAGCAACGAGCACAAAATGTCTTCGTCCTTTGAGTACTTCAAGAAGATCGACGAGGAAACCGTTACACAGCGACCGAAGCCACAGGCCCAGCGGCCCTTAGAGACGGTGGTGCGTCAGCCGCAAGCGCAAACACTGGCCGAAGAGCTGAGAAGCTTGAATCTAATACCAGGAGCACCGCCAGAGCTCTGCTATACGCCCAAGACCGAGAAGCAGCTGCCCAAGCAGCCGCTCATCACCGAGAAAATCAAGATATTGGAGGAGGTGCAGCCCAGGGAGCCACCACCGCAAGGTGGTGTGCCCGTCTTCCCGCCACCTCTAAATCTGCAAAGCGTACAGCACGAGACAACCCTCTCCAAGGAGGTCAAGGTGGAGTATAAGCAGCCCATTGTGCGTCCCGCCGCGGTGCTGGCAACGCCGGCCCAGCAGAACACGCGTTCGCCATCGCCCAAGCCATCGGCAGAGGGCGTGGCCATGTCTAAGCTGTGGACACCCAGTGGCCCCACAGGCTACTCTAGTGATGTGGAACAGAAGACAGAGCGCCAGATCAGCATCACTAAGCTGCCCACGCCCACGCCCACCAAGGAGCTGAGCGCCCCCTTCCTGGTGCAGCAGGTCGCCAAGAACATTTCGCCGCCGACCCCGGCTCCCGTCACACGACTGGTCAACGTTGAGCTCGAGCCTGGCACTCCGCCGGAGATTTGCTTTGCGCCCAAGCAAGAGGAAGTGCGTCGACACTCTCTGGTGGAGAGCATGGAACAGAAACTGGAACAGAATCTCATCCAGGGTCCCAGCAAAGTCCTGCCACACTCGGTGCCCACGCTGACGCCCGTTGCGCCACCCAAGCCCAATGGCACCACCAGCTACCGCCCGCCGCCCCCAGTGATGCCCAGCCGCCTGGGCGCCCACTACGAGAGTGATTACGAGAGCGATCGCTACAAGTACAGCGGTAGCGAGTCCGACGAGCCAGGCAATCGGGCGCGCCAGCAGCAGGCCACCATGGAGTCTTCGTTCAAGTCGAGTGGCTATGCCGCCGACACGGAGGAGCACAGCTACCGCAAGTCCGAGAGCAGCTTCTATGAGAGCAAATCATCGACAACAACGAACAAGTTGCAGCCAGAGCCACCGGCGCAGCTCTACTTTGCCCCACCAGCGGCACCACAGCAAACCACCAGCAGTCAGGAGGCGAAGGTTCGCATAGACTTCTTTGTGTACTGCAAACGTGCAATATGTGTTGTCGTTGTCGTTGTTGTCGTTGTCGTTGTCGTTGTTATGTGTAGCACTTGGAACTGGCTGCGTCCTGTTCCCCGTACACGATCTCTTGTTGTTTATCCTTGTCTAACCATGTTCATCTCGTGGCCTGCCTCTAACGCTCATCAGCCAAAGCATCTGCCATGCTAACACTGCGTCTCATCAGTTTATACATACTATTGATAAGCATTTATATATTTATATGTTCGACCACTTTAATTATTTAATGCAACTCAATTCATTATTTTGCATTCGCCTGAATATCTAACACTTTTTCGTTGTTCCTTTGCACCTCAAACTTTGATCCTTAGTAATCCTGTTTGTCTTTCGCAGAACTACAAGTACACTTCGTCGAGCATGACAAGCAATATGCAGCAGAGCAGCAGCAGCTCCACACACCGCGAGACCAAATATTCCTCGAGTGCCACGCCCTTGATCACGCCCAGCCCAGTGCCGGCGCAGCGCAAGACGCCAGCTGCAGAGTTCAGCGATTACAGCTGCGAGGTGGACGAGCGCTTCCGTTCGGTGTCGCGAGCCAATGAATCCGACTCGGACATCAAGGGCTATCGCGTGGTATTCCCACCCACGCCCACGCCGCGCACCAACATTGCCAACGGTCACAAGTCGCCGGTGGTTGTAGTGACGCCCTCTCCCATGGAGTTTGAGCCAACTCCTCCGCAGCTGGGCAGCTTTACACGTCCCAAGTTCGAGCCGATTGGCAAGGAGATACGCCACGAGATCAGAGCCGAGAGCAGCTCCAAGCAGTACTCGAGCAGTCAACAGAATCAGCAGCAGCAGCCCAAGCAGCAACCGCAGCCTGTTTTCAAACCCAAGCCAGTGGCAGCCAAATTCATAGCCGCCACTCAGCAGCAGCAGCAGCCGCTGCCCAGCTCGAGGCCGACCATGTACTACAATGCAGTTGCAGGAGCACCAATGCACATGGCCAAGGTGGCTCACGAGACGAAGAATGTGATGCAGATGCACGAGTCCACGGAGAGCTCGCAGCGCGTTGTCAACATGCAGCAGACCAAGCGCGTCATCCACTTTGACAACCAACAGCAGCAGCAGCAGCAGCAGCAGCCAGTTTTAGAGCCCTTCCCTTACAGCCCGGCGGGCAGTCGCACGCCGTCGCGCCAATCGTATCTGCCGCCGCCGGCCACGCCCACCAAATTCATACCTGGCGAGTATCGGGAGAGTGACTACGAGAGCGAAGTGGAGGGCACACGCATTCAGCCACTCTGGTCGCCATATGGCGATGGCATGACCAAGGGCTATCGTCGCGTGGCGGCACCGCAGGGTGGAGCTCGCTCCTGCAGCCTGCCGCGCAGCTACGAGCGCGTGCTCTCGCCCATGGAGTTCGATCGTGGCCCCGAAATGCCCAGCAAGATATTCGTCGATGTGAATACCTTACGCAAGGAGCAGCGCGGCGGCAGCACTGTGACCACACAGCATCGCACGCAGTCGCTGAATCGCAACAGCACCATGAGACAGCAGTTCGGCAATCGGTTGCCAGATGGCTCCCAGGATCAGACAGATTTGCAGCAGCAGCAGCAGCAGCGAGCGGGCACCTTGCCGCGGTATGGCTACAGCTCCCTGCAACAGCAGGCGGAGGGTCAAGGCAAGCGCATGGGCTCCACGTTCCTACAGAAGTCGCATCAGTTCGTCGAGGACGTCAGCCGGGACATGCAGAGCCAGCAGATCGGCTCGAATGGCGGTCTGCGGCCCGGCTTTAGGCGTGCGCCGAGCGAGGGCAGCAACCAGCCGCAGGCCTACAGAGATGAGTCGCGCGTCTCGCAGTACGGTGAGTACAGTGAAGCTTTTTTTGTAGATTCTAGATACTAAAACGACTGTAGAAATGGGCGAACCAAACCCAACTTCAAGTAAAAGAAAACACATTGGTTCCATTCAAATTGGTATTGAAAGTTGAGATTGAATATTTTGAAAATTTTGATTTTGGAGTGCCTTTTCTCGCATCGACCACTAACCGCCCATGAAACCATTAATTTGTATATGCTATCTCTAAGTTCTGTACACACCTTTCCCATTGTCAACAAAACACGTAATCAGGCACCAAATGCGTCGATCCCAATACTGGTTTAATCTATTTCAAATACGACTTCGGCTACGAGTTCGGCATACTCTTTCCCGGCGAGGGCCACAAGTTCGTGAGCAGCCAGTGGAAGAGCAAGGGCGCTCCCGGCTCCATCAGCAATGGCCGCCACTCGCCGTATCCTCTGAAGATTGCCGCCGGCAATGAATTGATAATACCCGTGCGGCACGAACGCACCACCCAACCAGCGGGCGCGATGCCGCACGGCTACAGCTCCGACGGCGAGGCAGCGGCACAGCGTCGCACCTATGGGCGTGTCAAGTCGCCAATGGCGCCGCGCTTCGCCCACAAGCGCTACAGCCTGCCCAGCTGCCACAGCCTCGACATTCATCTAGATCGCCTGCATGCGCAGGCGCCGCGTCTGCCGCCCGATCAGCTAGTGCGCACAGGTACAGCTGGCAGCAAGCCAAAAGCCAACCAGGCTAACAGCCGACCAGGCCAACAGCCTGCCTGGATGGCTGGCTGGCTAACTATCGATGTTGTCAACTAGTCTAGGACAAATTGTCATTGTTGTTGTTGCTAGCACAAATTGGCGGCGCTCAGCAGCAGCAGCAGGAGCAGGATCAGCACTTGCACTTATATATTTTATATGACAGCTCAAGAGTGTGATGAATATTCAGAATCTAGTGTAGGTTACCCACTGAAAGTAGGTGGAAGCAGGTATATTGTTGCTCTGCTAATATATGTAACAGTTAGAAGAAAGCAATTCCACTAAGAATCAGTTTAATTGGATATGGAATACAAGATCGTTTGATGTTGCTAGTGATTAGACGAGATAGTTGAGCTTTTGAAAATATTCCATATCAAACGCTAGATGACAATTTTACAAGTCTTGTAAGCCATATTTAAAGACTACCGCATACCAGACAGACAGATGAAAGAAATTCACATTGATGTGCTGCTTGTGTCTAAGCCATGTATGATTATATATCTTCAGCATTTGATCTGATACCCATTCCAGGGTATCTCGATTTCCCATCACACTATAAGGAAGATAGATAAATCAAAAACTTGCTGCTGATCGCCGCCGAATGCTTTGCTTAGTCCTCAGCATTTGCCACGTGGCGTATACTTAATTTAAGTGCCTTCTTAACCCCATCAAATTGCATGCTAAACCAAGTTTTGCTCGATTTATTTTGTTGCTGCATGTTTTAATATCTGTTTGTGTCTTGTGCTTAAAGTGAAAATAATTTAAAAATTCAAGAGAAAAAAACTCGATGAAAAAACTTAAGAATAAGCAAAAAAAAAAAAAAAAAAAAAGAAGAAAAATGCTTGCAAATGTAAATATTGTTGTGTTGTGTTTTGCCTTGCTGTATTTTGTGTGTGTTAATCCCACTAATGGATGCTGCTATAAGCAAATTTCTGCAATTTCTAATGGCTGTTCAACCTCATTAGTGCCGGAACTGCCCAATACGGAGCCCGTCAATGCCCATTTGAATCGCGATGAACAGGCACAAAGGCCGCCATTATTCATAACGGTAAGCGAAGTCATTAACCTGGCCGGCGGGTTTGGTCCTCTGCGATGCGCTGCGCTGAGCTGAGCCCCAGTCGCAACTAAACTAAAATCTGGCAATTCCGTTTGCAGCCCCTGAAAGATATAGCAGTGGGCGTGGGCGGCACAGCACGTTTCGAGTGCATTGTGCAGGCGCATCCGCAACCGCAGGTCAACTGGACGCACAACGGTGGCCATTTGGAGCAGGGCAGCCGGCATATCATTGAGTACCGGAACGGTGTGTGCCGTCTAACACTGCCGCAGGCCTATCCGGGTAAGTTGCCAGCCGTTTGCAATTCGACTGTCGGGCGAGCTCATTAATCGCTGAACCTCCTATCTACCTGCTGTCGCCTCCGCCTCCCCCACGGCAACTTTTTTGATTCATTGCAGACGACAACGGGAGCTACGTTTGCAGTGCAGGCAACGCGTTGGGTGCGGCCAGCACTAGCGGAACTCTGAACGTTTCGAGCACAAATCGCGGATTTAGATACTAAGATAAACATTTAAATGAGATTTACATGTATACATATATATATTTATTTATGATTTGTTCATGCCAAAGTTTTACATTTTATTATGTGTGCGTGTCCCTAATTTTGTTGCTTGATTTTGAGTCCTGCGATCGAATGGATACAAATTTATAGCCCCCTACGCACTCATGCCGAGGGCGTATAGTATTACTTGTGTTTTTGTCGAAAATTCAAATATATTAATTCAAAACGAATTCCAGTTTAGTTTTATTTGAAATCTTTCGAGTCATGCGCGCTGATCTCTCGCTTTTTGAACTCGCGCCAAGAGCGATTTTCGCTGGCGCGCTCTATGGGGAAATGTGGGCAGCCAGTTCGAAAAAGCTATGCGGCATGTTCGAAAGCTTTCGAAATGGAATCAAGCACTAGATGGCGCTAGCTGATCGTTGATCTGCAATGCGGGAAGATTATTTTTGATTTATGCGCAACACATGGATAAATAATACGAATTTTTCGCTTACAGGAAATCATTTCTCAAAATTTATGTTTATATAATTGGGGCTCAAGGTCCGCAAAACAAAGTGTGCGCCATTAATATTTAAGTGCAAATGCCAAGACTAAGTTAATTACATATTAAATTATAAATATGCATACTATATATGTGTATATAGATATAAATATATATATTTTCATTCATGCATAATGAAATGCCTTTTCGGTTGCTTCAGCTTGTCAAATGCAGAGAGAGTCTGATGAAAATTAGGTCAACTAATTTATACGCCAGATGTTTTGCATTTCATTAGAAGATTCAAGTATTTTTTAAACACGATTTTTCATATAATAATATTTCAAAATCTAAATCAGAATTGGCTAAAGCAAACAAACCTGTGTGGGCGTCTGGCTGACTGACTGACTGACCGACAAAATGTTGTTGTTGCTGTTGTTGATGTTGGCCTGCTGTTCATAAACGATTTATTTGAATTTCGTACAATGTTTATTTATCTATTTTTCTTCAAATTTTCAAAGTACTCAGCCGTCGCTCTGCAATGCGAACGCTTGCCAAGAATACGAAATGAAACAAACCGCGCAATATGCGAGAAATTTGCACAAAGACAGCCCCAGACATAATAAACACTCGGGCCAACAGGCCCATGGGGCTGGGCTGGCTAGCTGGCTGGCTGTCAAGGTGCTGCCACACAGCAGCATCAGCAAAAAACTATTTAGTCCAAAACTAATGTCCTTGACACTGACCAAACAATACCTGATTATCAGAATCAGAATGGGGCTCTATTTATAGCCAACTGATTCGAAAAACATTTTGGATGACACACTTTGCTCTAATGCGTGGGCATCTAAGTGCCTGCCAAACTGTCAATTCTCATGTACTTGGCCCTCCTAAGCACCGGCAGCAACCACAACAACAACAACAACCACTTGGATGCTAGTCAAGAAAAACTGAATCATTTATCTATTGCTTGTTGGTGTATCTCTCGATAAATTATTTATAATTGCACGATAATTTCCCCAAATTGAATTTGCAAGTAAGAAAACGAAAGATTTTGGCTGCTGCCTGAAGATGCTCTTTTGTAAATGATTCATAAAATTGGTCGTTTCCTGCACAACGAGCTGACAACATATTGAATTTATATATTTGTATATCTGTATAATGGCAGCATAAATCGCAAAACGCTTCAGATTCTTTGTGGCCTTGTGCAGCATTATATTTTATTTATTTATTCTGTTTTATTTTTTATTTTTTGGCACATGCGCCAAAAGAATTCACATGTTCGATATATAAACAGATTATGTTTGGCCAGGCGATACTGAAAATATTTTCTTTTACTCTCTATGCAAATGCGTCGCCTGTTTTCTATTTTGTTATAATATATGATTTACGTCCTGGCACAGGAAAATTTTGCATCGCTTCCATTGCCACGCGATTTGGTTTTTATGTTTCTTTCGTCATTTTTTTCCGATTTGTCCACACAAAATCCGTACGCAAATCCGTTCGCAGATCGAAAGAAAATACGAATATTTGTGTGATGAATATGCCACAGTTATACAAACACTCGATGGATGGTTTTGTTTCTCTGATTTTTCTAAATTAATTAGGCAATTTCTAAAAATATCAAAATGAACTCAACGCCACTCACACAACAATTTTCGTTCTGCTTCTTCTTATTTTGCTACTTAAAATTTTTCAACATTTTGCCATCATCCACTTCAATAGCAAATTCATCTCATCATTTTTAACATTCAACGTAAAAGAAATGTTGGCTAAAAAGATTAAGATCGATTGCGGCTTGAAAAATATTTCAAATGATAAATATTATACAAAAACCTAAAATTTTGTTAAAAACAGTTTGGAGAGTTTTTATTTCAAGCAAGATTCTGTTAGGATTATCTTGCAATGTTAATGTTAATAAAGTAGGCTTCATATAATTGGCTGCAACTACAGCTATTGAAATAACAAAACTATATATTCCATAGTCCTTTCCTTCTCATTCAAGCGCTGGGAGCTGTGCGTTCATACTGCTCGCCTGTCTAAACGAACACTCAGATATAGTTTGATCGAGTCAAGTGGTCTACATGCTCAGCAATTATATATATTGATTCCTTAGGGATCACTGTTCTATATATTTCACCTCCAATCTGTCTTCCCTTAAGAAATGTCGACTATGAACACTAAGATACAGCTCGATCTGCTCAATTGATCTACATAATCAACGATCCTATATATATTGGTTCCTTCGGGTTCACTGTTCTATATATTTCACCTCCAAGCTGTCTTCCCTTAAGAAATATCGACTATGAACACTCAGATACAGCTCGATCTACTCAAGTGATCTATATAATCAACGATCCTATATATATTGGTTCCTTCGGCTTCACTGTTCACATCCAAGCTCTCTTGGGAAATGTCGATTTCATCAATTGCGCCGCAATGGGGATTGCATTTCAATAGCAAAGCAGAAAAAACTTAATACTAAAAGGAAATCTACTTTATATATACAGCCAAGAGGCTGATGGCTCGTTGGGCACTTGTCTTGAATAAATAATAAAATATTTCCGCATGAGTTTGTGTCAACGTAGCGTGGTATAGAGACGGCATAAATATACGTTTATACATTTGGCTAATGAGCACCAGCCTTAAGCCAAAATATAGGTATTAGATACATATAGTTGGATGGATAAAAGCCAAGAGCATTTGATATTATAAACAGTTGGGCGCATCGTAAAATTGTTTTCCTACATGCTCCGCCCACGAGAAATGTAATAAAAGCAGACGCCCCGTAAAATGTTAGAAAATGTACGCAAATCCAAATGCCAGATACTCTTAGCACTTCAATTTGCTTAGCACATTAAGCATTTAGCGAGCAAGCACATCAAATTTAATGTGTATATATTTTAATTAGGCAAACAGCGACGGCAGACAGCAGAGACAGAGATGCCTCAATATCAAGCCCCAGGCGTGCAACAAATTGAATTACATAAGCCCCTGTTGACAGGCTGTCCGATTTACATACGGCATGAGATATATCTACTCTGCGGCTCGGTGGCACGCGTTGACCCTGCCCGTTCTCGGTAGCCAACTGCCAGCAGGCAAAATGTTGGCAACACATTTATTTATACGCACGCTGTAAATGAGCAAAGGCAGAGGAGAAATCAAATCAAAACAAATGAAAAAATGAATCAACAACAATCGCAAATGCAGCAAACATTCGCACTGTTGCTGTGAATTTCATTTCAATTTGATCAAAACGAGGCCAAGTTTTTAGCAGCAGCAACATTTTGCGCACGCATTTTGGCATTCAACTCGTAAATATGCCACTAATTGCTAAAGGAATAAAAATAAAGACAGGCGGCGATCGGATATTTCAGCGCTGAGCTTGTTTCTTCTGTTTTCAGTTTTATTACGATATATGTATGTTTAGGCAACGCTGAATTGAATTGGGAATAAAAAAAGCATGCAGTACATGCAGGCCATAAAAAGCATTTGGGCAAAAACATTTCCGCATATCTAATTTGTGCTTGCTCCACTAATTGCAGATCAGGGCACCCAAACGGAGTGTCTGCTCATCACCGAGGATGAGGAACAACTCCAGCAGCAGCATGAACAGCAGCAACAGCAGCAGCAGTCAGCTAGTCAGCAGGAAGCCCATAAAACGCCACTACGTAAATCCGCGTCATTCTCATCCTCGACCCAATCGCCGGGCAGCTCCTCGCTAGGCTCGGCCACATCTACCATGTCGTTGCGCTCCACAACGCCGCAGCGCGTCAGCTCGACGCGTGCACTGCGCAGCGATACCATCAACACGTTCCAGAAATGGGAGACAACAATTGAGTCCATCAGCTATGTGAGCACCAAAACTGTTTCCATCTCCGACTTTAGCCAGGAGCCGCAGCTGCAGACAAATGGCCAGCAAGTGCAAGCAGGTAAATCCAGCTAATTCAACTCACTAACTGGGCTAAGATCGGTTTAATGGCTTTTTGCACTCGCTTCTTTGTTTTCTAAACAAACTCGTAACTCATAAACTCAATGAAAACAATTTTCACCAAACGATCTGGAAAATCGATAGCTACAAATTTGGGGTTGGGCTCGCACACACACATACACATACACATTAGCCACAATAAATATATGTATCTGTGTGTTCGTGTGTGTGTGTATGTGCATATTTCGAATATCTTTTGAGGCACCGCATGTAAAATCACTAAATATAGATTACAACCACACGCACCGCATCGCAGCGCATTGTAACTTTCATTTGCTCAAAGCGAGAGACAGAGACGGCACGAGAGAGGGAGAGAGAGAGGGAGTGAACTACGCCCAACTCTAACTATGCCCTGTCTCACTCTCTCTCCCTCGCTCGCTCACTCTATATCTTAATTGTATAAACAATTGATATGAAAAACGAACGCATTTGGACATTTTATACCTAAATTGCCGCTTGGCAGGCAGCTTGCTTGAGGCGCAGCTCGTTGCAGTAAGCAACTGCAAGAGCAACAACAACAGCAACAACAACAACAGCAACATTTCATTTCGTTTCGGTTTTCTGGCTTTGCTGAATGACTGCGGCGGTCGCAGTAATTTGATGCTTAATACTTATGCTGACTGGCAAACCGAATTAAAACGCGTCGCAGCATCTGTGTGGCAATAAGATACAAAAGTATATACAAAGAGCATGTGGCGCTTTGCTTGGGGTCGCTCATTCGCCTGCATATTGGATTCATTTCATTTTCTTATGCCTCTTTTGGGTCTGCATGCACCATACATACGGCATTTCAGCATGTGTTTTGTGTGTATGTCTTATTAAACTGAAATTAATTGATATGCAACTATTCTTCTTCTTGTTTGCAGTAAATTGAATGCAGTGTTGGTCCTACTCCAATGAGCTGGGCACCGCCTCTCCCCAACACCTTCCCCAACACAAAACAACTAACTAAGAGAAACTAAACAAAAACAGCCACGTTAAACTAAGCAATTGCCCTAATTATCTACCTATTATTACTAAAAGTTAAAACAACAACAAAATGCTATTAATAATACTAATTAAAGAGAAAGATTTATCTGAGGATTTGCAGTTTTCTTCTTTTGTGTGCCAAGCAACATTCTACTGCCATGACATAATTGGGCGAATATTATTTTTTGCAACTCTTGATAAGATAATATCTGACTGCCTGCCTGCCTGACTGACTGACTGGCTGGCTGATAGGCTGCTGTTAATCTCTGCTACAGCTGACAAGAGCCAGCGACCTACGAGATACGGTTTGTAGCGCATCACTGCAATCTGCTGTACTGTTGCTGTTCATCTTGCAGAACCGGCTCACTGATTGTTATTTTCTAGACACTTAGGCAGTGGACATGCTGCGTGCGTTTACTTATCTGCCGATGTTCTTAAGACAACGTTACACGGCTATAAAGATACATACATATGATGAGACGAGCAAACGTCGATGCATAGACATATAGATAAATAGATACATAGATGCATAGATACATAGATACATAGATACATAGATACATAGATACATAGATACATAGATACATAGATACATAGATACATAGATACATAGATACATAGATACATAGATACATAGATACATAGATACATAGATACATAGATACATAGATACATAGATACGTAGATACATAGATACATAGATACATAGATACATAGATACATAGATACATAGATACATAGATACATAGATACATAGATACATAGATACATAGATACATAGATACATAGATACATAGATACATAGATACATAGATACATAGATACATAGATACATAGATACATAGATACATAGATACATAGATACATAGATACATAGATACATAGATACATAGATACATAGATACATAGATACATAGATACATAGATACATAGATACATAGATACATAGATACATAGATACATAGATACATAGATACATAGATACATAGATACATAGATACATAGATACATAGATACATAGATACATAGATACACAGATACATAGATACATAGATACATATCTAAATATCGACATAATACTTAGATAGATACGTACGTACACATGCTATTTTATCTCAGAAATAATAGCTTAAAATTGGCTGCTGACGTCTTTAAGGCAAAGATAGATAGCTCTATAGCTACAGATACATTTGTATCTCTGCCATGACAGTTAGCAGCTACGCCTAGCCGCGCATCAAAATTTAATTACTATAACTATTTGCTGTTCTCATAAAGCGTAACTTGTGATTTCATAACTGTGTCCGAGCGCCACATTAACAATTAATTTGTGCAGTAGCTGAAATTATGTAGTTACATTCATTGCATTGCCAACCGGGCTGCCTTATAGAGTCCCACTCAATGCACATCCCATATAAGGTCAAAGCGAACTCAAACGCATTCGAGTTGCAATTTGTAAAAACTGCAACATATTTTTTCTCATTTTATTTTTGCTTATTTTCTACGTTTTTAGCCAAAAGAAATAGAAAGTTTATTGCCAAAGGCGACATTTTGTATTTTTCATTTCAAAATAAAGAAGAAAAATAAAGCAAACATCTTGGTCGCTATGATTAAGACACGGAATGAATAATCAAGTTTATATGTAGCAAAGCAGGCATCCAAATCGTATGTATGTGGTTTTTAAAATTAGAAAAAGTCAAATAAATTGTGTGGAAAATTTGAAAAGAAGGTGCAAGAAAAATATTTTGAAAAAATCGAATATAATGTATGTAAATTGCAGAAGGAGTGTGAAATCTCTATAACAAATCCAATTTATTGGTTTTGAGCTATCTTTGCATTAGTGTTTTGTTGAGCTACTGGAATTAGATAGATGGAAGATAGTTCAGAGTGCACTTGATCGTCCACTTTTGCAGTATCTAGAATTTCTCTACATTTCTTTTTGTTCTGCAGCAAAAAAAAAAAAAAAAACAAAAAATGTTGAAAAATACGTGTCAAAAATAAATCGTGATATATTTTTAGCCAACTTACTCAAAAGCCGAAAACTTGCCGAATCCCAACGATCTGAGATGAGTGAGAGAATCGCCGCGATTCTCTGCAAGTCAAATTGCTGTGAGCTTTTATCAGCCTTCTCTCTGCTAGAGCAGCAGGCGAAACAGCGAACAGTGCACTTTGACTTGGCAGATGAGGCATGGCTAGAATGGAGATCGATGAGACTGAAAGTCGACGCTGTGAGCTGCTACAGTTCACTTGTTCCTCGGCAGATGGAAATTAATTGAACAGCTTACAATCTGGCTAATGTCACTTCTGACACCGAATCCAACCAGCAGAGCCTGTTTTGAAGATTAACAAATTCTCAGCCGCTGACCCGTTTTCCAGCTAGTAAGGCAAAGACAAAGACAAACGGCCTACTCGTAGGCCCACATGCCGACTGTGTAGCGCATCTGCGCTCTCTCAGCAATTTCCACAGCAACAATCGGTCGTGGAAAGTGCAAAAATATCTCGTGTAGAGGGAGAGCCATCGCGTACGAAGCTCGTTTGGCTCTCGCTTGGTTCGTGTGCCTTGTGCAGCAGCTATTTGATCGCATTCTCAACGATATTTTGTCATTCTTCGCTCGCACCTCACAAACGATCGACGTCTTGGTTTCAGTCTCGGGGATTATGACTCGAAATAGTTTGAAAATAGATATTATTTAAAGAAATATATATATAATAGATATATACGGTACATATATCTATATATATTCAGCCATAGAGTTCGCATAGAGTTTTTTACGAAATAGTCACATATACATATAAAACGTCGCAAGGATAACGCAATAAAGTAAGGATTAATGAGCTCTACTAGCATTTCATTTGTGTAAAATCAGTGGAAAATATGAAGAAAATAATGTTCATGAAATCTTTTTGGTTTCGTAACCACTTTGAAAATTCCGAAAGAATTTTTCAGTGCGCTAAATATCTAAAAATAATATCCGAACAGTGCTTCGGTCGCGTTCGCTGGGTGATTCGGCACACCGCTCGGTACCAGATCGTGGGGTCCGCACCCAATTCAACGAATGGACTGTGAATTCGTGCATACACACAAACCGAAATGTGCATATAGATATGAATATGCGATCCGTCACAAAGATATCTTAAATATATATACAGATTTATATATATAAGTTAGATATAAAAAAATGTGTATGCATAGATATATATTTAAATATATATATATATATAAATATATATATATAATATATGTATCTATTTTGTTATACATACTTGAATGTATTATCCTAGCTCATCCTGCCCAGGATTACAGGCAGCGAGGGCTGCGATAATGCACGAAATTGTGAAAATCAATACCGAATATACTGTGTAATCATGAAAATCAAAACTGTGCAGAGTTTTTCGCATTGGAAAAACCAGGAAAAAAAGAAAGAGAAATGTTAAAAATAGCCCCTGAAAAATAAGTAGATACGACCGACAACCGACACAGTGTGTATAGGAGACGACGTCTCTGTGTATGCGCTGCATGAGTGTGTTTGTGTGTCGCAGTGAAATGTTCGAGGGGCTAAAAATAGTCCGAAATGCCTCAGTGGAGGCTGAGAATATGAATATGAAGAAGGATGGATGGTGTTGGTGATGATAATGATGAAGAAATCTTTTTTAATGTGTATATGTAGATAGATTCGTATTTATAACGAAATCTATATGCAGCTCGATCTAAAATATACCGAAAAATCAAGATAAAAACCAAGCATCTATACATATGTATATGAATCTGTGCGTGTGAGAAAACTCAGAAAGAAATTTGACAAAGAAAATTAGTCAAATAAAATTTTAATGGTTGCCAAATATCTATTTTGGTGTGATAAATGATTAAAGTGTTAAATTTTAATTCGAATTTTCTTTTCTATTCCTGCTTTGCATTCAATTTCAGCAATAAAAAAGCGAAAGTATCTGTAAAGAAATATATTTCAAAGTGAAGAAGCAAATCAAAGAGAAAAGTGATCTAGAGGTGTTTTTATTTTAGTGCAGTTGACAACTGCATCGATTTGGTTGTCATTTTCGATGATATATAGTGATATATAACGACTTAAAATGCAACGACAAAATCCGAACCCATACCAGCAGCAACAGCTGCAGGAGCAGCACCAACAACAGCAGGTGCAGCAGCAGTACACCACCCAGGAGTACTCGCACTCCACTCAAGAGCAGCACCAGCAAAGGATTAGCCGCACTGAACAACATGTTCAGAGGAGCCAAATCACCACTCAGCAACGAGGTCAGTCCGTCTGCCTGTCTGCGCCCGTTGCCTTGCCATGCCCTGCCATGCCACGCCACGCCACGCCCGAATTGTCTCGCTTACGGATTTCGACAAGCTGTATTGGCCAGTGGGATTCACACCGTGGATTTAGAATCCCCACTGCTCCAATCTCTTGTTACAGAATTTCCATACGAAACAGACAATCGCCTTTTCCGCTCATTGTAACCTTCACTAAATGCATGCCATGTTAGTTCCATGATAGATTTACATGTTCATACGGAGGGATTACTATTTATAGTCGCTTCCATATTTTTGTACTCCTCTTGCATTGCTATAACAGAGAGAGAGAGAGATATAGCTTCAATGTTATCTGCTTGATATTTAACAAACATATATATTTATATACACTTGCTCACTAAAATATGCAACGGAATGACTTATTGTTCTATAAAAAAGTACACGAGATAGTCACTATAAGTTTGAAAAAGACTGAAATCATGAACAATGCCATTTTAATTCCAATTTTAATATTAATATGAAAAAAGATAGCCACATATTTTAAAAAACACTGAAATCATGAAAAATGTCATTTTAATTCCAATATGAATCTTAATGTGAAAAAAGCAATAATCTTAAAAAAAAAGCTTTTCATAAGGAACAACGATAATATTTCACGTAAACATCTGGATATTTCTTTCCCAATAATTCTCATGAAAAATATGTTTTGTTTATGTCTAAAATATGATAGATAGCATGCAATTTGTTAACTGTAAATAGTCTCTTAATATTTGGAAAAATATATATAAATACAGGGGGTACACAGTTTCTAAAATGTTATAGATATTGTTAGCTAATAATAATATTTACAGATATTGATACAAATGATATTGACTACAAATGTTAGTTGAACAGAAAGTAACCCAGGAATATCGCTATGGGATAGCGATATAATAATATAGAAATTCATTAGATACATTCTGTATACAAATAGTTGTAAAGAACACTTTTTGCATCTGATAGCATATACTTCACATATAAATAGTTAAGCTTTTCTGATCATTCAAATCCAAAGCAATATGTGATTCATCACAATATATAAAATTAAATAATTAATTGACTAAGAAACGGTAAATTCATTGGTAATATTCCACGTATTACTCATCATGTATGTATTCTTCAAGATATATATATATATATATATATATATATATATATATATATATATATATATATATATATATATATATATATATATATATATATATATATATATATATATATATATATATATTAATATGACTACAAGCACACGAATTATTCATTTCCATCTTATATTTCAATACTTATATCTTAATTGATGATCAGCCAAAAATTTGATCTATTTATAAATATTTCCATTCATCTGCCAAAATCTTGTATTGACATACTTATGTAGAAGAATTATATTTATAATAGAATAATAGCAGTATAAGAACTCTTATACTGCTCGCCTTGTTTACATTTGACAATGCTGCATTTCGTATGAGATGAAGGGAGTAAGATATATGGCATTTAGGCACTCTTATACTGGCTGCCGATGATAGCCGAAGTCGATTTGCCGAACTAACTGAGTGTGCGCATAAAACAAAGAGAAAGAAATAGAAAGAGCGAGATAGAGAGGACAAGAGCGATTAGTGATTGAGAGTACGGGAAGAAAAGTCCGAGAGCAAGAGCGAATTAACAGCTGATCTCTTTTGTTTACATTCACCTGTTTGAATTGGAGAAGCAAACTAATGTACATATAATTGACACACTTTCGTGCAGCCAAGAGATATACATATGTATATAAGTTAATATATCCGCATATATATAGTCATATATATAAACTTTTTATGCGTGCCAACTTCTAAATATAAGTTATCAAAGCTAGAAATATATATCCTCGACAATACGTTTTCAAGTTCTTGTTTACATTTCTTATTATTTTTAACTAATATTTTTTTTACTTTATTTTAACTTATTTTTTGACTAATATTATTACAAAATATATGATTTTACAGAATTAATATTTTTAGTAATTTTTGAACTTTTAACAAACATAAAATAAATAAATTTATATTAATGACTTTTTAAAAATAGTTATGTTTATATGCCTCAATTAAAGCTCGCATCACTGCTTTTCTTTAGTAATCCTTAACTGTACTCATAACGTTATTAATATTACAGTACAACAACATCAAGGCGGTTTCGGAGGCACCTATGTACCGCCCTCGTTGACACACGTTTATGCCCAAGGTGACATCTCACCGCCTGTATTCGAGCAAATCTTTAAGAACGCTCGCTTCGCTCAGGGTGGCAACGCCCTGTTCGAAGGTAGGCTCCGTGGCAACCCGAAGCCATTCGTTACATGGACCCGAAAAGGCGCACCACTTCTCGAGTCGCAAAAGTTCCGGATGAGCTACAACGAGGCCACGGGTGATGTGTCCCTGCTGATCAACCAGATCGGACCCGGCGACGAAGGCGAGTACACGTGTACGGCTCGTAATCAGTACGGCGAGGCTATCTGCAGTGTCTACATTCAACCGGAAGGCGCCCCAATGCCTGCACTGCAGCCCATCCAAAATCTAGAGAAGAACATCTACTCCAATGGTTATTCGTATACGTCCATTGAGGAGGAATTCCGCGTGGACACGTTTGAGTATAGACTTTTGCGCGAAGTCTCCTTCAGGGAGGCTATAACGCGCCGCTCTGGCTATGAGCAGGACACTCAGCTGTCCCATGAGCTCGACCGTTCTCTTGGCCCTGCGTACGCACCACAATTATCGCAGAAGCCCAGAAACTCCAAGCTCATCGAAGGCTCTGATGCTGTGTTCACAGCCCGCGTTGGCTCCAATCCGAAACCACGTCTCACCTGGTTCCACAACGGACAACGTTTGGTAGCCTCGCAAAAGTATGAGATCTCTTATTCGAGTGGCGTTGCCACACTGCGCGTGAAGAACGCCAATGCCAAGGATGGCGGGCACTATACGCTCTTGGCTGAGAATTTGCAAGGCTGCGTTGTCTCGTCCGCTGTGCTGGCCGTCGAGCCGGCCGCTGAGACTGCCTACGAGCCCAAACCCGTGGACACGATGGCCGAGCAGCTGGAAGTCGGGAAGGCTTTGCCGCCCACTTTTGTGAAGGCCTTCAGCGAACGCGAAGTCACCGAGGGACGCATGACGCGTTTCGATTGCCGTGTCAGTGGCAATCCCTATCCCGAGGTATTCTGGTTTATCAATGGCCGTCAAGTGCGCGACGATGCCTCGCATAAGATTCTGGTCAATGAGTCTGGCAGCCATTCGCTGATGATCACGAACGTGAGCCGTCTGGATGGCGGCTCTGTTCAATGCTTGGCCCGCAACAAGGCTGGTGAGGTGGCCATCGAGGCGCCGCTGCATGTGCTGGAGAAGGAGCAAGTTGTCGCACCACAATTTGTGCAGCGCTTCAGCACTATGACTGTGCGCGAGGGTGAGCCCATCACCATGAGTGCCAATGCCATTGGCACACCAGTGCCGCGCATCACATGGCAAAAGGATGGTGTGCAAATCTCGTCAACTGCTGAACGATTTGTGGGCATCGATGGCGGCGCCACCTGCCTGGAGATACCACAAGTTAGGGCAACTGATGCTGGCTGGTATCAGTGTACCGCACAAAACATTGCCGGTTCCACCGCGAACCGCGCAAGACTCTATGTCGAAGTTCCCAGAGAGCAACCAAGTCAAGAACAAAGGCGTCTTAATCTACCAAGACCAACGAAAGTTATCGAGCCTGAGTAAGATCTTTACAGCTATTGAGCATTTGGCATTTTTGCATTGAACTCCTTTTTTCTATTTATAGGCCAATCCCTGGGCCAGAGATTATTTATTTGCGCCATGTGGAACGCGCCAAACCCCATCTGCGACCCGGCGAGGAGGATCGCGTCTATCCTCCGCCACAGTTCATCATACCACTGCAGAATGTGCAGCAAACTGAAGGTGGTCGAGTCCACATGGAGGCGCGCATTGAGCCCGTCGGCGATCCCAGCATGGTCGTTGAGTGGTATCTCAATGGTCGTCCCCTGGCAGCTAGTGAGTAACTCTTGTTCTACTTACACTTATTTTGGGTCTCATCTCCTGCTCTCTTGCTTACACAGGTGCCCGCGCCACATCTGTCTTCAAGTTTGGCTTCATTGCTCTGGACCTACTGAGCATTATGGGCCACGATGCTGGAGAATATATGTGCCGTGTCAGCAATGCCAGCGGCGTGGCTGAGTCGCGTGCCATTTTGTCGGTGGTGCAGCGACCATCCATTGAGCAATCGTCGCAGAATCCGAACAGCTTGCAGTACATCAATCAGCTGGAGGACTACTCTCGCTATCAGCGCCAGGAGAGCTCAGAGGAGTTGATGAATCAAGCTCCACAATTTATACGTCCACTGCGCGATCTTGGTGAGTTCGAGGAGGGCAAGAATGTGCACTTCGAGGCACAGGTGACCCCCGTGAATGATCCCAGCATGCGTGTCGAATGGTACAAGGATGGCTTGCCAATCACCGCCAGCTCGCGCATCACGGCTATATTCAACTTCGGCTATGTCTCCCTAAACATATTGCACCTACGCGCTGAAGATGCCGGCAACTACACCGTCCGTGCCGTGAATCGCATTGGCGAGGCCGTCAGCCAGTCCACCATTCGCGTGCATTCGCGCTCCCAGGTCACCGCCGATCTGGGCATACCCGAGCAGCAGCGTTACATTGAGAAGGTTGAGGAATTGGAGGACTATCGCAAGTCTCAGCAGCGTCGTCACGTTCAGGAGGCACCTGAGGCCATTGCGCCACCCCAATTCAAGACGCCAATCCAGAATCAACTGGATCTGCGAGAGCACGCGCATGCGCACTTCGAGGCACGCCTCGAGCCCATTGGCGACTCAACCATGCGCGTGGAGTGGCTCAAGGATGGGCAACCCCTTGAGGCCAGCTCACGCATAACTACTTACCATAACTTTGGCTACGTCGCGTTGACCATCAAGCAGATAACCATCTACGATGCCGGCACCTATACCTGCCGCGCCTACAACGCCATGGGCCAGGATACCACCACGGCCCAGTTGACGGTCATATCGAAGAACGAGATCGTCTCGGACACCCAGCATCCGGGTGGTCTGCAAAAGATTCAGCATCTAGAGGACTCGTCGCGTTATGGTCGCCGCGAGGAGGAAGAAACCTCCATCACGCAGGCACCACGCTTCCTGGGCCCTCTCAAGGGCACCACCAAGATCTTGGAGGGTCAACGCGCTCACTTTGAGGCACGTGTCGAGCCACAGAGCGATCTGGGCTTGCGCATCGAATGGTACCACAATGGACGTGCCATCACCGCTGCCAATCGCATCCAGACCTACTACGACTTCGGCTACGTTGCCCTGGACATTTCCCAGGTGCGCGCCGAAGATGCTGGCGTCTACACTGTGGTGGCTAGAAACAAGCTAGGTGAAGCTCAGTTGCAAGCAACGATGGTAGTGGAAAGTACGTCCATGGAATTCGAATTAAATTGTTCATCATTTAACCCAATAATTTGCATTACAGCTCGTTCCAACATCGACACATCTAGCATGCATCGTGGCCTCTATGAAAAAACGCAGAATCTGGAGAACAAGCAATTCGTCGAGCCCCAATATGATATTGAGGAGATCTCCAAGTCAAAGCCCGTCTTTGTGCAGCCGCTGACCGATCCCAAGCCCATCCACGATGGCAAGAATATTCATTTGGAGTGCCGTCTCGAGCCCATGGGCGATCCTACAATGCGCGTCGAATGGTTCCATAACGGACGCCCCGTAACCGTTGGCTCACGTTTCCGCACCTACTACGACTTTGGATTTGTCGCCTTGGACATCATCAAGGCCACGGCGGCCGACTCTGGCGAGTACACCGTGCGCGCCACCAACCACCTGGGCACCGCCCACACCTCATCTTGTGTGCGTGTGATTGACCGCACCGATGTGGTGACCGAGACCCAGAACGAGCAGTCGCTGGAGCAGATTCAGCTGCTTGAGGACTCGCGTCGTCGCCAGCACCAGGAAGAAGATATTACCATCATGCAGGCGCCTCAATTTACACGCGCGCTACATAACATCGAGACCGTTGAGGGCACCAACGTACATCTCGAGTGCCGCCTGCAGCCAGTGGGCGATCCCAGCATGCGCATCGAATGGTTCGTCAACGGTATGCCAGTAAAGACGGGCCATCGTTTCCGTCCCGCCTACGAGTTTGACTATGTGGCGCTGGACTTGCTTGGCTGCTATGCCATTGACTCGGGCGTCTACACGTGCCAAGCCCGTAACCAACTGGGCGAGGCCGTCACCTCCTGCTCCGTGCGCATTATTGCCAAGAAGGATTTGATTCTCGAGACTCAGAACGAGTCTGGTCTGCAGAAGATTCAATACCTGGAGGACTCCTCACGCTACCGTCGTCACGAGTATGTGGATGAGGTGGTCAACATTCGCCCCCGCTTCCTGACCCATCCGAAGAGCCTGACTAACACTCGCGAAGGCGGTCATGCCCACTTTGAGTGCAAAATTGAACCCGTTACCGATCCCAATCTGAAAGTGGAGTGGTTCAAGAATGGCCGTCCCATTACCGTGGGCCATCGTTTCCGTCCCATTCATGATTTCGGGTACGTGGCCTTAGACATTGTTGGCCTGATTGCTGAAGACTCCGGTATTTACACCTGCCGGGCCGTCAATTTGATTGGCTCCGATGAGACTCAGGTGGAACTGCAATGCCGCAGCGGCGAGCAAATCGTCACAGTTACCCAGAACGAGGCTGGACTCGAACAGATTCATTATCTGGAGGATCGTTCACGCTACAGCCGCCGCGAGGAAGTCGACGAGAGCACGAAGCAGGCGCCAGTGTTTACTACATCCCTGAAGAACATTGAGATCAAAGAGAATCAACGTGCTCACTTTGAGTGCCGCTTGATTCCTGTCTCCGATCCGTCGATGCGTGTGGAGTGGTACCATAACAACATGCCTCTGAAATCGGGCTCACGTTTCACTGAGACCAACAACTTCGGCTTCGTTGCCCTGGATATTATGTCCACCCTGCCCGAAGACGCTGGCACCTACACTTGCCGCGCTTTCAATGCTGTGGGTGAGGCCATAACATCGGCTGTTGCCGTCGTGCACACCAAGAAGTCCATCTATCTGGAGTCTCAGCACGAGACTGCATTGCCGCGACTGCAGCACCTGGAGGATGGCTCCAAGCGTCAGCGCGTCAGCGTACAGGATGAGTTCGTTTCGCAGGCACCGGTCTTTACCATGCCCGTGCGGGATGTTCGTGTGGCCGAGAACCAGGCTGTGCACTTTGAAGCCCGCCTTATTCCCGTGGGTGACCCCAAACTCACGGTTGAATGGCTGCGCAACGGCCAGCCCATTGAGGCGTCCAATCGTACCACCACCATGCACGATTTCGGCTACGTGGCTCTGAACATGAAGTACGTGAATCCCGAGGATTCTGGCACCTACACCTGCCGTGCGGTCAACGAGCTGGGTCAGGCTGTGACGTCTGCATCGCTGATTGTGCAGTCGAAGACTGCCATTCAGATGGAGACGCAGCACGAAGCTGCCATGTACAAGATCCATCAGCTGGAGGATCACAGCAAGTACCAGCGTCGTGAGGAGGAGGAATATTCCGTTACGACTGCGCCAATGTTTGTCACCAAGCTGATCGGACCCACCAATCTGGTTGAGGGCCAGAGTGCCCATTACGAATGCCGCATCGAACCGTACCCAGATCCAAACCTGAAGGTTGAGTGGTTCCACAACGGCAAGCCCTTGAGCACCGGCCATCGCTTCCGCACCACCTATGACTTTGGCTTTGCCGCACTCGACATCCTCACCGTCTATGCGGAGGACAGTGGAGAGTATACTTGCCGTGTGACTAACAATCTGGGCGAGGCCGTCAACTCTATTGCACTCAACGTTACGACTCGTTCGTCGATTATTCATGAAACCCAGCATGAGGAGGCTCTGCACAAGATCCAGCATCTGGAGGATACCTCGCGCTTCCAGCGCAAGCCTGACGAGGATCAGTTCCACGCTGAGCGCCCGCAGTTTGGACGCCCACTGCGTAATGCCAAGGTCAATGAAGGCACACCTGTGCATCTGGAGGCAACACTGATTCCAGTTAATGACCCCACCATGAAGGTCGAATGGTACTGCAATGGCAGGCCCATCCAAACGGGTCACCGCTTCAAAACCACCTACGATTTCGGTTTTGTCGCCTTGGACATATTGTATGCCCACGCCGAGGATACCGGCACCTACATGTGCAAGGCCAAGAATGCTGTTGGGGAGGCTGTCACGACTTGTGCTGTAAACGTAACAGGTAAGCCCATTGCTTATCCCAAACTGCCCCTAATGCTAATCACATTCAACTTGTAGCAAATAAGACACTGGATCTGGATACACTCGATGCCCAGCGGCTGGAGAAGATTCGCCAGCTCGAGAGCTATGCGCCACCCACAAAGGCCGAGGTGGAGGAAAAGGGACAGAAACCAATTTTCCTCACCCCACTTAGCAATCTGGAGCATCTGAAGGAGGGTGAGCACGCCCACTTGGAGTGTCGCGTTGAGCCCATCAACGATCCCAACCTGAAAATCGAATGGTTCTGCAATGGCAAACAACTACCCACTGGTCACCGTTATCGCACCACCCACGACTTTGGCTACGTGGCCCTGGACATTTTGTATGTTTATGGCGAAGACACTGGCACCTACATGTGCAAGGCAACCAATCTCCTGGGCGAAGCAGTCAACACCTGCAATGTCCGTGTGCTGAACAGACGCAGCATGATTCTGGACACCCAGCATCCGGATGCGTTGGAGAAGATTCAGAAGTTGGAGTCCAAGGTTGTCACCACCCGCACTGAAGTCGGCGATCATCCAATTGGCCCGCCCCACTTCACCGCAGATCTGCGCGGCTCCACTGAGATCTATGAGGGCCAAACGGCTCACTTTGAAGCACAAGTAGCGCCAGTGCACGATCCCAACTTGCGCATCGAGTTCTACCATAATGGCAAGCCTCTGCCATCGGCTGCCCGCTTCCACATCACCTTCGACTTTGGTTATGTCTCCCTGGACATTACCCATGCCGTGGCCGAGGATGCTGGCGAATATTCCGTGCGTGCTGTTAACGCTTTGGGCCAAGCCGTCTCTTCGACCAATCTGCGTGTGATTGCCCGCGGCACCATTATTTCGGACACTCAGCATCCTGAGGGTCTGGAGAAGATACGTAAATTGGAGTCTACGGCACCACACCAGCGACAGGAGGTGGAAACTCCTGGCACACGCCAGCGACCCATGTTCACCCAGCCACTTCAAAATATTGATCGCATCAATGAGCACCAGACTGCCCACTTTGAGGCGCGTCTGATCCCAGTGGGTGATCCCAACTTGAAGGTTGAATGGTATCGCAATGAGAAATTGATCGAAGACAGCTCCAGAATCACCAAACAGCACGACTTTGGCTTCGTTTCGCTCGATATATCGCACATCCGCAAGGAGGATGAGGGCGTTTATATGTGCCGCGCTGTCAATCCACTTGGAGAGGCCGTCACTACCGCCTCTATGCGTGTGGTTACTGAGGCCACCATCCAAATGGATACTCAGCATCCGGACAGCATTCGTCGTATTCATCAGCTGGAGAAGCCTCTGGCTCCACTACCCACCGAGCCAGAGCGCCTCTTTGAGAAGCCTATCTTTACGCAGCTACTGACAGGTCCCTCCGAGGTATGGGAGGGCACACATGCTCACTTCGAGGCACGTGTGGTGCCCGTTGGTGATCCCTCACTTAAGTTCGAGTGGTTCGTTAACGGCGTTGAGCTGCAAATGGGCTCACGTCTGCGCACCACCCACGACTTTGGTTTTGTCACTCTCGACATTGCCGCTGTGGTGCCTGAAGATGCTGGTGTTTACATGTGTCGCGCCTTCAATGCCGCTGGTGAGGCTGTGTCCTCGACTGCCATGAAGGTGAAGACCAAGGCCAACATCGACGGACAGCCCCTGATACCCGAGTCATGGGAGGCCATTCGTCTAAAGGAGGCCGCAATGAACCGTGTGCCCGAAATGTTTGTGGACTCTACTCCTCAGCAGGCTCCAGTGTTTACAACGCACTTGCAGAGCTACGACAAGTTGCACGAGGGCCAGCATGTGCATCTGGAGGCTCAGGTGGAGCCACGAGCTGATCCTAATCTGCGCATTGAGTGGTTCAAGAACGGCATCTCACTGACCACTGGCTCACGCATACGCAGCACCTTTGACTTTGGACTGGTTACCTTGTCCATCAATGGCTTGCGCGAGGACGACTCCGCTATTTACACCTGCAAGGCCACCAACCAGGTGGGCGAGGCTGTCTCGACCTCATCACTCAAGATCGAGGATCGTCATTGGCTGCAAGCGGAGTCCTTGCATCCGGACTCATTACCACGCATTGGCGAACTGGAGGCACCAAAGGAGGGACGTAAAGACGCACCAGAGCCGACATATGAGACTCCTGTATTCATCACGCATCTGAACAACATTGAGTGCAAGGAGACGGACAGCGTTCGCTTTGAGTGCAACGTGGAGCCGGCCCGTGACCCTACCATGAATATCGAATGGTACTACAATGGACAGCCATTGCAAGCAGCTGCCAAATTTAAGTCCATTTACGATTTTGGCTATTGTGCCCTGGACCTGAATAACTCGTATGCAGAAAACAGCGGCATCTACACTTGCAAGGCCACAAACAGCAAGGGCTCGGCTACTACCTCGGGCACATTGAAGTGCACAGGCGGCAAGACCATGTTCCTGGACACTCAACATCCGCAGGGCGAGAGCGGGCTGGAAGCCGTGCAAGAAACAGAAGAAGCATTGGCCAATCGCTATGCCCAGAAGCCAAGCAAACCAGAAACTCAATACCCAGCACCAGTCTGGACCAGGCCATTGCAGCAGGAGTTCCATCTATCTGAGGCGCAGCCCATCCATTTGGAAGCCAATGTGGAGCCGAAGGAGGATCCAAATCTGTTCATCGAATGGTATTTCAATGGCAAGCTGCTGCAGCATGGCTCACGCTTTAAGATGACCAGCGAATTCGGCTTCGTCACCATGGACATGATTGAGGTGTACTCCAGAGATCAGGGCATCTACACTTGCAAGGCCTATAACAGGGCTGGCGAGGCATTCACTTCTACCACCATATTCTGCTCAAGCAAGGACAGTATCATTGAAGCCACACAGCATCCCAAGGGTGCTGAGGGTCTGGAACAGATTCAGGACCTGGAGGAATCACTACGCAGGGACGGCATCAAGCCGGAGCAGCCCGAAGAGGGCATTGCACCACGCTTTACCTCCGAATTCGTTAACATTGCTGACATTGGCGAAGGTGAGCTGGCCCATTTCGAGGCCAATCTCATTCCTCTGGGTGATCAGAGCATGGTCATTGAATGGTTCTTCAATGGCAAAGTTCTTGAGGCCAGCCACCGCGTGCGCACCATCTACGCCTTTGGTACCGTTGCCCTGGAAGTGCTGGGCACCAAGATCGAAGACACCGGCACATACACCTGTCGTGCCACCAACAAGTACGGTTCGGCTGAGATCAGCTGCACGCTGGAGTGCGTCGACAAGCCTCGTGGCCAGAAACCTCACTTCACATCGCACATTCAGCCACTGCAGGGCCTGAAGGATGGCCAGTCTGCTCACTTTGAGTGCACCTTGATTCCGGTTAATGATCCGGATCTTAAGGTCGAGTGGTACCACAATGGCAAACTGCTCCGTCACTCAAACCGCATCAAAACGGTATCCGACTTTGGCTACGTGGTCCTCGATATTGCCTATCTGCAGGATCACGACAGTGGCGAATACGTTTGCCGCGCCTACAACAAGTACGGTGAGGACTTCACTCGCACCACTCTTAACTGTGGTGGTCGCGGTGGCGTATTCTACGACAGCTTGCAGCCTGATTCTCTCCAAAGAATCCGTGAGCTGGAGTGCCCGCAAGGACAGCAAGCGGACAGTGGAGCTCCAGTGGTTGCCGAGCCACCCAAGTTCATCACACAAATCAGTGATGTCACCAAGCTGGTGGAGGGCCAGAGCGCCCACTTTGAGGCTCGCTTGACGCCCATTACCGATCCCGACTTGGTGGTCGAGTGGTATTTCAATGGCAAGAAGCTGCCCCATGGCCATCGCTTCCGCACTTTCCATGATTTCGGCATTGTCATCTTGGATATCCTGTATTGCTATGAGGAAAACTCTGGTGTTTATGAGTGCCGCGCCTACAACAAATATGGCGAGGATGTCACCCGTGCCAGTCTGAAGTGCGCTTCCAAGGCCAGCCTGATCTTGGACTCCCAGCTGCCACGTGGCATGGAGGGTGGTCTGGAGAAGATTGCCAATCTGGAGTATAGCATGGTGCGTACCCGCGAGGAGACCACCGAGGAGACCAGAGGCAAGGCACCAGTGTTCACTGTGCCCCTGGAGAACATTGACAATCTGCGCGAGGGCGAGAATGCTCACTTTGAGGCTCGCATCACGCCTGCTGATGATCCCAAGCTGAAGGTGGAGTGGTACTGGAATGGCCGTCCATTGAAGGCTGGCTCTCGGTTCCGCACTTTCTGCGACTTTGGTTTCGTTATTCTGGAAATTTCTCCTGTCTATCCCGAGGACTCTGGTGAATATTCGTGCCGTGCCATCAATGAGTATGGTGAGGCAGTGACCAGCGCAACAATGAAGATTCAAGGCAAGCGTAGCATCATTATGGAGTCGCAGCTGCCCAAGGGCATGGAAGGCACGATCGATCGCATCGCGGAGCTGGAAGGTCTGGGCTCTCGTAGCACAGAGTTTGTGCCAGAAGACGATACAGGCAAGCCACCCGAGTTTATTACGACGCCATTCGACATGGTCATCGGAGAGAACTCCTTGGCCCACTTCGAATGTCGCCTGCAGCCCATCAACGATCCTTCCATGCGCGTGGACTGGTTCCACAATGGCAAGGCCTTGTGGGCCGGCTCCCGCATCAAGACCATCAACGACTTTGGATTTGTCATCCTCGAGATTGCCGGCTGTTACCAGCGAGATTCGGGTCTGTATACCTGCAAGGCAACCAACAAGCACGGCGAGGCCACCGTGTCCTGCAAATTGCAGGTCAAGGGTCGTCAGGGCATTGTCATGGAGCCGCAGCTGCCTTCGAACTTCCGTACTGGCACTGAGAGCCTGCAAAAGCTGGAAGAGAGCATGCACAAACGTGAGGAGATGGTCATCAATGAGGAGCAACCAAATCCACCAAAGTTCATTGAGGATATCAAGGATAACTTGGACGTGCCCGAGGGTGGACCAATTCACTTCGATTGCCGCGTAGAGCCCGTTGGGGATCCAACAATGCGCATTGAATGGTACTACAATGGCCGCGTCATGGCCACTGGTTCCAGAGTTCATCAACTGAACGACTTTGGCTTCATTGCTTTGGATATTGACTACATCTATGCTAGGGACTCTGGCGAATATACCTGCCGCGCCACCAACAAGTGGGGCAGTGCCACCACCACCGCCAAGGTCACCTGCAAGGGTAAGCACAGCATTGTCTACGACTCACAGCTGCCTGAGGGCATGACCGCCGAGAAGTTGAAGGAACTGGAACGTGGGCGCATACCAGAGGCACCCAAGGTTGTCGAAGAGCAGTACGGACCACCAAAGTTCATCACCCAGATCGCATCCTGCACAGCCGAGGAGTCTGAAGCTGTCAGATTCGAGTGCCAAGTGGAGCCAAAGACCGATCCCAATCTTCGTGTGGAATGGTATCGCAATGGCAAGCCTCTGCCATTGGGTCATCGCTATAGAAACGTCTTCGACATGGGCTTCGTCTCGCTAGACATTTTGTATGTATACAGCGACGACTCTGGTGAATACGTTTGCCGTGCCGTCAACAAGTACGGTGAAGATCGCACCAAGGCCACCGTCTCCTGCAAGAGTAAGTCATCTAGCACACAACTCATATCCCTTATATATAATCTCTCTCCATTTGAATTAGAATTGCCTACGATTTTGCTGCAAAATCAAGTACCACGTGGCATGAAGCGCTCGGAAACGCTCACCCAAATGGAGGCCACCATCAAGAAGTACACCTCCGAGGTACATTTGACCGAGGATGATCTCTTCGATCCCGATCGCAAGCAGCCTCCACGCTTTGTCACGCAGATCAAGGAGCAGCTCACGTTGACGGAAATGGCTAAGACTAAGTTTGAGTGTCAGTTGGCACCAGTGGGTGATCCTAACATGAAGGTCGAATGGTTCTTCAACGGCAAGCCCTTGCTCTACAGTAAGTGCCTGCCATCGATGGGTAAACCTGTTCAGCATTTATTTATGCTCTTATTTTTCCACTCGTAGAGAACCGCTTCCAGCCCATTTACGATTTCGGCTATGTGGCCATGAACTTCGGCTGGGTTTATCCCGAGGACAGCGGTGAATATGTCTGCCGCGCCACGAACTTGTATGGTATGGATGAGACTCGTGCTATAATCAAGGTATCCGGCAAGCCAGGCATTGTCTACGACTCCCAGCTGCCTGCTCATATGCAGAGCATTGATCGCATTCGCGAAATGGAAGCTTCCTGGCAAGTGTAAGTTATCTGTGGTATTAGCTGGGGAAAAGACATTGGATACATTTGTTACCTACTCCCGCAGTGTTCCCGAAGAAGCAGACCCTGATGCCAAGCCCAGAACGAAGCCAGTCTTCGTTAGCAAGCTGGAGCCACAGACGGTCGAGGAGGGCGAACCAGCCAGATTCTGTGTGCGTGTCACCGGTCATCCACGTCCTCGTGTCATGTGGCTAATCAACGGCCACACTGTTGTTCATGTAGGTGCACTCTGGCGCATTTAATCGAGTCAGTGATTAATTTTCTCACATGCAGGGTTCGCGTTACAAGCTGACCAACGATGGTATGTTCCATCTTGATATACCCAAGACGCGTCAATATGATACCGGCAAGGTGGAGGTTATAGCGCGCAATTCTGTGGGCGAATCGATTGCTTCGACCGAGCTGAATGTTGTCGCACGCTCTGATGACTATCGCAATGTTCTCAAGAACTCACCACGCCGTAAGTCACACTCACACACACACCCATACACTTTGGTTATAGACACGGATTGTTATACAATCAGATATATCTAAACAGCTATATGAAATTAACACAAATTTTTAAATGCAGTAGTTCTTAGCTGGCAAAACTAAAAAAAGAAACACACAAGTGATATTACATTAAATATCGCATTGTAAATATACATACACATACTTTTTATATATTATATGCATACATATATAGTTCACATAAAGTACGCATTTCCAAGTAGAAGTAGCAACCAAGTTTATTGCGTTTCTCAAGCACATGTCACAAAAAATACAAGAATAGTGCCACTGTATAGGTCAAACAATAGAAAACCACCAACCAAAAAATCCCCACCCACAATACACCCAGTCCCCTATTCCGAAAAGTGCTTTCCTTCAATTATCCCATAAGAGCGTCTAATTGTCCACGCAACGAGCCTGCCAAGGAGCGACCCAGCGGAAATTGTGCCCCTCTGGACGCCACCGATGAGTATCGCCGGATCATGGGTATTTGGTTGTGCAAGTTTTTAGTGTGTGCGTGTTTAAAGACTGTCTATTCTAAGCTGTGGCTGATCACTTTCAACTTTTGTCTGTCTTCATAAGCAGTTGAATTCTGAATTTAAAGGAGTTAGCAAACCTCTGTGAACATCATAAAAAAGTACCATCCATGTGTCATACTTTCGTTTTGCTTATTTAAATTCATGTACTAACACTGAAGCTATACGAATGCAGTTTTACTTAACCAAGCGGCATGCCAATAGTTAAAGTTTTTCTTGTGAATAGCTGAACGTAGTCATACCTTCTAGAAAGTGTTTACAACCGTCAATTTGTTTTACATATAGCATGGTACGATTACGAGCTAGCGGCCTATCAAAAGGAGCGCCAGGAGAACGAACTGGAAAAGGTATTCGATGAACGTAAGCAATATATGTCCGAGCAGAGTGCGCACACCCTAAAGGGCGTTGAGCACCTGAAGCCCAAGCAGTACAAACCCCAAGCACCCGATTGGCAGCAGAACGTCAAGGCCAAGAAGAGCGAAGAGTACTACAATAAGATTCAGGAGCTGGAAACCGAGCAATTGCTCAAGGAGACCAATTTGCGCAGAGACACCCATCAATATGCCATTCCCGGCGAGAAGGTTGTTAGCAGCTCAGCTGCCAAGGGCATGGCACACTCCTACGAGGAGAATCTGTAAGTACACGAAAGATCATTCAGATGAGCCTATGCATATTCATACGGAAATTCTGTCACTTATAACAGCCAAGAACAAACGAGCACCACCCAAATCAAGGGAGCCCCACCAAAGGGCATAGCCCAACCGTCAGAGTCGTCGGTGCATGGACGTGAGGTGCACATGAATAAGCAGCAGCAAGTGCAGAAGGAAATCCAAGGTGACTTGGAGATTACACGCAAGATCACTGCCACCGAAACCACCGAAGTGGAGCACAAGGGCACCATTCAAGAGCGCGTTGTAAAGGGTCCAGTCAAACCCTCCAAGGCACCCGTCTTCACCAAAAAGATTCAGCCATGCCGCGTCTTTGAGAACGAGCAGGCCAAGTTCGAGGTGGAGTTCGAGGGCGAACCCATGCCAACCGTGAAGTGGTTCCGTGAGAGCTTCCCCATCCAGAACTCACCTGATCTGCAGATTCACACGTTTAGCGGCAAATCCATATTGATCATACGCCAGGTGTTCATTGAGGACTCGGCTGTGTTCACCTGCGTGGCTGAGAATCGTGGCGGCACTGCCAAGTGCAGCGCCAATTTGGTTGTGGAGGAGCGTAGGCGCGCCGGCAAAGGCGGCATACAGCCACCAAGCTTTGTGTCCACCATTCAGAGCACCACCGTGTCCACTGGCCAGCTGGCTCGCTTCGATGCTAAGGTAACCGGCACACGCCCTATGGATGTTTACTGGCTGAAGAACGGCATGAAGATTCAGCCCAGCATCAAGTTCAAGATGCTGGAAGAGGACAACATTCACACCTTGCTGATCATTGAGCCGTTCGCCGAAGACTCTGGCCGCTACGAGTGCGTGGCTGTCAACGCCGCTGGTGAGGCACGCTGCGATGGCGATTGCATTGTTCAATCTCCCACCAAGCCGGAGAAGCCCACAACGCCCGGCAGCGAGAAGCCGCCACACATTGTAGAACAGCTGAAGAGCCAGTCCGTAGAGGAAGGCAGCAAGGTAATCTTCCGCTGCCGTGTGGATGGTAAGCCCACGCCGACAGCTCGTTGGATGCGTGGCGAGAACTTTGTGAAGCCGTCTCGCTACTTCCAAATGTCGCGTCAAGGGGAATACTATCAGCTGATCATCTCAGAGGCCTTCCCCGAGGATGAGGGCACCTACAAGTGCGTTGCCGAAAACAAACTGGGCAGCATTCAGACCAGTGCACAGCTCAAAGTGCGTCCCATCGAAAACCTGGATGCACCACCAACCATCACCGCTCTCAAAGATGTCTCCGTCACCGAGGGTATGCCGGCACAGTTCAAAACCACTGTCACCGGCAAAGTGAAAGCAACCAGTGTGCAGTGGTTCCGCGAGGGACAACTAATACCGGAAACACCTGACTTCCAGGTAGGTTGGACTAGATTAATCATATAGTCGCTTGAACTATTGAAGATCAGTAACTTAACCGAAATTTGATATCGTTGCAGATGATCTTTGATGGCAACAGTGCGGTGCTTTTGATTGGCACCACCTACGAGGAGGATTCGGGCATCTTTACTGTGCGTGTGACCTCGTCAACTGGACAGGTCGAGTCATCAGCCAAACTGACTGTTAAAAGTAAGGATTAAACTAAAAGCTAAGCAAAACCAAAACCAGAGTTCGTAAACAGCAAGAAATCAAAACGTAAGCGAACAGTGTTCGAAATCTCCAAAGAATGCTCAAAAGAAAAGAAAAAAAAAAAAAAACAACACACAGACATAACGACCAAAAAACCTAAAAAAACTATACGTATATTTTTTACATAACGGATCCTTATACTGACGAGGTTTCAGCCCAACTAACTGAGTACTGTCAAGACTAGTCCAAAAAGTTTGAGTGAAGAATACTTAACTGAAAACGAATATTTCGACAGTTTCAATTTTTGTTCCTTTTACTTTCAAATTAGATTTTTATATTGAATACAACGAACGAGTTCTTTTAATTACTAACCCAATTTCAATATCAATATGTGAACCCAAGCAACAATTAAATGAAAGATGCTTAACACGAAAAGGTAACAAAAAAAAAAAAAAAAAAAAAAAAAAAAAAAACACATAAGAAAAGAAAAATCAAGAAAAAAATCAAAGTTTATTTAAAAGAAATTAATATTAATAATAAAAACAATTACAAGTATTTTGCAATATAAATATATATAGAACATTTTCTTTCTGGCATAGCCAATCATGAGGGAATTGCTTGTCGGTTGTTATAAGTCTTGAAATTTGAGTGAAAGTGAAGTGAAAACAGAAATATATAAATATAGAAACATCTAAAGCACTCAACTCTTGCCCCTTTGAGTGAGAATTATAAATAAGGCAGCTTATGTACTTTCATATTGCTCAGAGAATACCTATACATACTTAAGTTTATATGTATTATACGTCTTAGGCACTTTATAAATATGTTGAGTTCTTCTGTATTTAGGCTACATACATACATATATAGAGGAGCTATGTGTATAAGAAACATATAGAAACATGTGTCGGAATAGTTCTGGGGCCGTGTGCAAAACGCACATTTGTCCCGCCTCCGCTCGAGCATGAAAGTTTTATTTTTCATTTGAATATTAGCATTAAATATTGTGGATGACACATCTAGCGCGCATACAGCTCGCAGCTTTTGCTGTATCCATGTCCATACTGCCATCGAATACTTGAATATGAAAATCTAGAAACGAACGTGCGCAAAACTAGCACAGCCCAAGGGGGGATACGTTGATAATAAGTAAAAAGCAAAACGCCGAAAATATTGAAAGGCATTGCAGACATTGAATTTGTTCAGCTGCCAGCAGCCAGTAGCCAGATTATCTATATGCTCTACTATACTATATACACACATCTAAATATATATGTGCTGCTGGCTGTCTATTCTATTTTCAATTTCATTTTTGGAAAATGGTTCTGCTTTGAAAACTAATTTCCAATAGATTAGCTAGAACAAAAAAGAAAATAAGACCAACAACAATTAAAAAGTAGAATCCATTTGATATTTTTAGACCGCAGCGCAGTCTGGATATTTTGTTTGCGGCTACAATGAAACACACTTTATGTATTTTTCAAGTAAATCGTGAAATTTATTTCAATTTTCTTTCATTTAAAAATTAGAAAAAAAATAAATGAAAAGCGAACATATAATATTGGCTTTCGATGTATGAGCACAGATGAAAATAAACTGACATTTAGTTCAGGCAAAAATAAAATAATTAATTACCTACGAGTTGTTTGTTTTGTTGTTGCACCGTGTAGACAAGATTTGAGTAGCCGATTTACCCAAGAGATTTATTCAAACACACACACACACACACTCCAACTTGTGTATGTGTCTTTTATTTGGGTCTGTGTGTTAGTCATTAGACAAGCTAACATGAATAAATGATTCTGTTTATGGTGCAGAAATGGGTTTTAATTAAATTAATCAGTTACGGTAGTTTACTCATCCAATCGCCCTCTGGCGCTGATTCAGATGCTTTTGCTGTTATTTATAGAAGCCAGCCCACAAATCTTGTATCCAACCGACTATAAGATCTGCAATCCCTCTGAAATCAAAAAGTGCATATTAGTATTGAACATCATTTATTGGAACGATACTTTCAAGTATTACTATCAAACTTTGACCATGTACTCGAACTTGAACTCGTACTCGACCTGGACAGACTCGGAGATCTATGATATATACATATTTGACGTTTGATTATAATCGATTTGTATTGTTTATTTAAATTACGTTTATTTATTTTGTAGTGATGTTGCATGAGATTTTATTATTCATTTTTTATTGCTGCTTTTTACTACTAATTTGTTTCGTTCTCATTTCGTCCACTTTCCACAAAACTATTTCGCATTTCCGAAAAACAAAACACACAATACAATCAATATTTCGAACCTCTTAAATTATTATATTACCGTGTCGAGTGCAAGCATTTGCCGCTTATGCCGCCAATAAATTTGTTTCCGTAAATTCTGTGGTAAAAAATGCTTTACTAAAAAATTAATCATAAAAACTCATGCGACTTTCGTTTTAAGTTTGATCTACAATATATTGAGATACTCGTACTCCTCTGTCAATTAAATAATTTATGGTTATGTTTACGTTTCGTGTTTTAAGTGTTCATCGATCGACCGATAATCAAATATCCGAATCGATCTTTCAATTTAATAATTCTCTTGTTCTTCCACATCACTCTTGTTGTTTAATTGTATTTCTCATGTATTTAACGCTTAAAACCAATATCGCGTCTTTCAAATAAAAAACAAAGCAAATGCATCATCAACTGATAATCGTTTTTGATAACTTCCAAACTGCCAAACTCCATGCTTGCGCATCCTTTGCCGCTGCTTGCTCGCACCGTTATAGGTAATGTATGTATATTTATATATTAAGTACTATTATGGTACATCGATGTTTTATGTTAACGATTTACAACACTCGATTGGGGACTGCACTTTTTAAATGAACCACACATTTGCCCCGTGTGGCAATTGGCTACCTTCTGCGCTCGATTGTTGTCTACATCCGAATGAGATCGTTCGAATGCGCCGCGGTGCGCTGGCTGCGCTGCGTTGACTGCGATGCTTACCCCAAAAATACCCCATATCGATACAGCGACACAGAGCACCGCCTAAGAATCCGGCCGAGCTGTTTACCCCACCTGGTGACGTAGCCGCCCCTAATCATAAATCTATTTCGGGCACCCATTGTAAACACAAGCGATTTAATTGTGCACGCTCTCAAACTAAATTGTTCTCGCTGAGCCGGATCATTCCTTTGGGCCCATACTTCGATTGGATGATGAAGCAGCTGTACTTAGCTGATGATAAATATGTACATTCATTGAAAATGTGCCAAAAAAGTAGCTATAGGTTAATGCAAGAATCACAGGTGAGATTCATCACAGACGAATAGTGAATCATGCTAAAGATTCACATCTTTTTCTCTATCAATGTCAAACATTGAGTTGAGATGTGCGTGGAATATTATTTAAGTACCTAATTATTGATTCACGGCCAACATAGAAGAGCTGTCTTATGCGATTTATGTGTCGTGATTTGTGGCTGTCGTGCCCCCTCTTAGGCGTCCACATATACCTTTACAGCCAAGCAGAAATATGCGTTCTGCCATGGTATTTGAATTTTCATTTTGCACACTACATTAATATTTTCAAGTTCATTGTTTATACATAAGTTGTATATACACATATGTGTTTGCAAGGTATTTTGATTTATTTTTAATGTTGAGTATAAGCACCATGAGGTATATACTCGTATATCAGAGGTATGTATCAAATTGCCACACCCTCAATTAATATCATTTTCGAGGTAAGCGACTCAATCTAAATGTCGAACGCTGTTGTGAACTCTGGAGAATGTCATGCGATTCTCAAATACTCTACTAACACGTTGACTTCCCCTTTGAACTTCTAGAACGACGTATCTCGGCTTATCAATTGCGTACGATTGATTCTGTCGAAGATGAGTCCTCGTCATCTGGCAGGGAAGATAGTTCACCTGAATCGCCCAACCAGTTCCAGCAGCAGCAGCAGCCGGGCACGTATGGCCAATATTTGGGCGTTAATGGGCAGGTACAGCACCAGGGTCGCTCTCGCACTAAGAAGACAAAAGTGCGCAGCAAGTCCTTGCAGCCGCCCACTAATATTGTGCCTTGGCGCAAGTCCTCGCGTCCGCACCGTGGACGCTCACTAGACAAGCAGCCATTCCTGCCGGGCTTCAAGCCAGATCCGATCAAGTCGTGGACCGAAGAGACAATCAGCTTGAAGGCCACGCCCATTGAGAAAAAGAAGCCGATACCCAAGCTAGAAGCCGCAAAGGTTGTCCTCAAGTCCATCAAGTCTGAGCGAGATCAGGGCATCATGAGCCTGGGAGCTACTTTGGAGCAGATTATCGCTGGCAAGACTGAAAAGGAGGCAGTGCCTTGGATAACAATGCGTGAGAAGCTAAAGCAGGTGGAGAGTGTGCAACGACAGTTGAGCAAATTTGACCTTGATGAAGTCTATTTGCGGCCATTAGAGGGTCAAATCGAAACGGACCAGCAACAGCCACAGCAAGCCCAAATGGAGGAAGTGCAACGAACCAAGGAAATTCAACGCCTTAAGAGCATGGAAAGTGTGGAAATCATGGAAATGACTGACCAGATTGATAAGCTCATTACCCAGCAGCAGAATAATAAGGATCTCATTCCATGGAAGGAGATGCGACAGCAGCTGAAGAGCGTGCAGCGGGTAACCAAGCAAATTGACAAGTTCAAAATTGACGAGGTTGAGCTGCGCCATCTGCAGGCTCAGCAGAGTATCGCGGAAGAGTTCCAGAGTGCTACTCAAGACACAGTTGTCATGACCATCGACGATAGCTCCAAGAGCTCAATTTCAAAGATTATGACACGCGATGAGATTCAGCACTACGAAGACCAGTCGAATATCTACAAGCAGCAGTTCATAACCACTGAAGACGTTAACATAATGCATGTTTCAGAGCGTGAGAAACTCGAGGCGCAAAGGCTGATCAGGGAACAGCAAGCTGTCAACTGGAGACAGCAGCAGCAGCGTCCTCAGCTGCAGCCACTAACCTCTGTCGAGGATACGATCTCACAGACCAGCGAGCGCCAAAAGATTGTGCAGCAGCAGGGCCTTATCGAGGAGAGCCAACGTCAGCAGTTTGTGCAAGTCGAAGACTCTCAGATGATGAGCATTGAGCAATATGAACATCAAAAGATGATCAACCAGCGCACTCAAGGAGAGTCCTTCAACTGGCGTCAGCCACGTGAGCCCCAGAAGTTCATTCAGGTTGAAGACTCGTCTCTGTTGCATCTACAGGAGCGACAAAATACTCAGGAACAACAGTTCATACAGCCCCAGCCCGTCATGTGGGATCGTGGTATGAAAAAGCCACAGCCTGTGCAACCCCAAGGTCCTATTCCCCAACAACAACAGCAGTTCGTGGAGAAACCAAAGACATATGAAGAAATGCACGATGAATTGGTTGAACCAGTTCCAGTCCAGCAGCCAGAGCCAGTGCCGGTTATGTGGGAGCGTGGCAAGAAGAAGCCAGTCCAGCCACAACAGAAGACATTTGAAGAGCTCCACGATGTGCTGGATGAACCTGTTCCGGTTCAACAGCCAGAGCCTGTTCCTGTCATGTGGGAACGAGGTAAGAAAAAACCAATTGCTCAAGAAGTTACTGACACCCAACAAATTGTGGAAACACGGCAAGTGGTTGAGCAACAAGTTGTTGAGGAGACAAAGAAAACGGCAGTACGCCGAGTAATACCATCCCGTGAGCCAGAACAGAAGGTAGAGCAAGTGACTCTAAAGCCCACACCACGACCGGCACCTAAACAAGTCCAAAAGTCTGAAGAATTCCAATTGAAACCACTCAAGACTACGCGAACCATTCAACAAACTGTTCAAGAGTCGGTTCAAACGACCACCGAAGAAACTCAACAAACAGAGGTTGCAGAGATCTCGAAAACATTTGAAGTTGCCGAGGATACTTTGGAAGAAGAAACAATCAAGACCGTTGAGCCTCAGCCGCAGCCAGTAATGTGGGAACGTGGCAAGAAGAAACTTCAACAGCTGACAGCTCAAGAGATACCAAAGTCTCATGAAGTTACTGTTGATACTCTTGAGGAGGAAACAGTTCCAGCTGTGCAGCCAGAGCTACAGCCCGTGATGTGGGAGCGAGGCAAAAAGAAGCCCCAGCAGCCCAAAGCTCAAGAAATCCCCAAAACTCATGAAGTCGCTGTTGATACTCTTGAAGAAGAAACAGCTCCAACTGCTGAATCAGAGCCGCAACCAGTGATGTGGGAGCGCGGTAAGAAAAAGAAGCCAACTCCAAAATTGGTGGAAGAGATTGCTCCCGAAACACCAACAAAAACGTTTGAGGAAGCTGTCGATGTTCTGCCTGAGGAAGCTAAGGTTGAGGATAAGCCAGAGCCTGTTTTATGGCAACGAGGTAAGAAGAAGCCGAAGCCAGCTGAGCAGCAGCATCCAGATGAAGTCGATGCGCGAATAGAACAAGCTGTTGAAGAAGAGGAACAAATCGTTGAAGAAAAACGGAAAATCAAAAAGGTTAAGAAACCAAAGCTTCCTCAGGAGCCAGTTGAACAGCCTGAGGAAGAAGAAATAGTTGAAGAGCAAGAAGATATCGTTGAAGAAGAGGAAGTAATAGTGGAAGAAAAGCGTAAAATAAAGAAAGTAAAGAAACCAAAGAAAATTGTAGAAGTAACTGAAGAGGCAGAAGAGCCCAAAGAGCCTGAAGAACCTACGGAAGACATTCCAGAAGAGGAAGTTGTCCAGGAGCAGGAGGAATTGGTTGAGAAAAAGCGTAAAGTGAAAAAGACAAGAAAACCAAAACCAACAGAATCAGAGCCAGAAGAGGAAGCTGAAGAAGAGATTCCAGACGCCCAACCCGAAGAGGTTCCAGAAATCGAACAACCTTTAGCTAAAGAGCCTACGAAAAAGAAGCCAGTTATTAAAGCGCAAGAAGTGGAACAAGTTGAAAAGGTTACACTTAAGCCCGTTCCCAGAAAGCAGCATCAAATACCTGAAAAAGAGCAAGTTGAAGAAGTGACACTCAAGCCGCGCGCAAAAACTTCAATTGTCTCCGAGACACAACAGCCCGAAACAACTGAAACTGAGTTTGTTGAGACTGAAAAGATTGTTACATTCGAAGACCAGGTAGTGGATGTTACTAAGAAACGCGTTAAGAAGAAGAAGCCGAAGGCAAAGCCGGAGAGTCAGGAATCTACCGAAGAGCCAATCGAAGAACCTGTTGAAGAAGTAGAAGAGCAAGAAGAAATTTTACCAGAAGAGATCGAGCCTGTGGAGAATGTGGCCGAGGAACAAGTTATCGAAGAAGCTCCAAAGGAAAAGGTTACGAGGCTCAAACCCAAAAAGGAGGAAGTTGTAGAAATGGTTGAAGAAGTTACTTTGAAACCGATAACCAGACCAAAGAAACAATTGCCTCAGGAAGCAACAATAGAAGAGGTACGTCTCAAGCCCACAAAACGCACAACTGCCATACCTGAGGAAGTTAAATTGGAAGAAGTCGACTTGCAACATGTTGAAAAGACAGAAGAGCAAGTAATTCAGGAAGAGAAACGCAAGGTCAAGAAAGTAAAGAAGCCCAAGCACGAAGAACTTCCGGAAATTCCAGATGCCGAGCCAACTGTCTTGGAAGAGGCAGAGTTGGTCGATATCGAAAAAGAGCCTAAGCCCGAAGAAGAAAAGCCACAAATACCTTGGAAGCGTGGTGAGAAGAAGAAACCAGTTGCCGAACCTTTAGAGGAAAAACAATGGCCAACTGGCAAACGGCGACTCCTGCCCGAAGAACAGCCTGAAGAGGTACAACTTAAGCCGATTCCAGCCAAACCTGTGGAAATTCCTGCAACACCTGAAAAGGCAGTTTCTCCACCCGAGCTACAGCCTGAAGAAAAGGTTGAAAGCGAAGATGAGATTTCTGATTTGGAGCCTCTGAAGCTACCAGAAGAGAAACAGCCCAAAGAAAAAGTTAAAAAGGAAAAGAAGAAGAAACCAAAGTTGAAGAAGGCAACCCCATCAGTGGATGAAGTTTCCGAAGAAGTGGCCCAGCCATTTGCAGAGCCAATTGCTGAAGAAGATCAAGTTGAAGAGCTCCCAGTTGATGATGTAAAGGTGGTTGCCGTCTCCGAAGATGTGCAGCCAGAGGAAGAAGTTGTGATAACTGAGAAAACACCCGAAACCAAACAAAAGGCACATAAGAAACGTACAAAGCCACTAAAAGAAGTTTCGGTGGAAGGACAGCCTCAACTACTGGAAGCAGCTGTTGCCGAAATCGAAAAGGCTGATGAAATTTCCCAAGAGATCTCACAAAAGACTATTACTCTACTGAAGAAGACTGAAGACACAAGACCTCAATTCATAACAACAGAGCAGCTTATTGAACTCGACGTGGAGGATGTAAGACGTGATCTGGAAATGAAAATCACTTCAAATATTATTAAGAAAGAGAAACGGCGCGTTGTGCTCGATGACAGCCAGCCTCTGCCCGAATTGGAGCTAATCACACAGAAGCGTATTCAAGAGGGCATTGACAAAATGGCCGATGAAGAGCTCATCGAGGATCAGCAATTGACTCAGAACTTAGAGGAAACAACTACGTCTGAGGTAATTGGCCAGGAGCGCAAGCTAGTCAAAAAGAAGAAGAAGGAAATCAAGCCACCGCGCATCACAGAGAAGCTCCGACCGCGTCAATGCGTTCCCGAAGAGCCCACCATCCTGGAATGCAAGGTTGAAGGCGTACCCTTCCCAGAAATCAATTGGTACTTCAACGACATGCTATTGTTTGCATCGGAAAAGTATGAAATCACCGTCGTGGAGCAGGTGGCCCAGCTGAAGATTGCCAAGGTCACGCCCAGCGATGTGGGAGTTTACACTTGTGAGGCGAAGAACGAAGCTGGAGTGGCAACAAGTCGTACCAACATCATTTTAGGTAAGTTCAATGCACATTTTCAATCATTCTATGCAATTGTATTCCTGTTTGTGTAAGTCACTTGAAAGCTTTCAAGAAAGTTGATTGGTGTCTTAATTATTTTAACCTCTTGGAAGAACCACTTAACAAACTACTTCCATGATTTCATTCCATTTCTATGCCCAAAACACAACAACAACACACTTTTGAATACTTTCTATTCACAATGAATATAGAAAAAGAACAAGGAGTCGCGCCACAATTTACGAAACCACTTAAGATCGAGTTTACAGAAGAAAAGGAGCCCGAGCGGCTTAAGGTAACTGTAACGTGTCAAGTGACAGGTAAACCCAAGCCTCAAGTTAAGTGGTATCGTGGTATTGAGGAGGTGATACCCAGCGAAGCTTTACAGATGTTTTATGATCAAGAGACTGGCGATGTTGTCTTGGAGGTTATAAATCCGCCTCCAAATGAAGCCATTACCTATTCGGTTCAGGCTCAAAATCAATTTGGACGCGCCATTGGCAATGCAAATATTATGAGTCGTGTGGATGAAACACCCAAAGAGATTCTCAAGCCACCCACAATTACGCCATTGAGTGCGGTTGTGGTTCCAAATGGAGGTACTTTATTGTTCGAGGCCAAATACGATGGTAGCCCAAGACCAGAGATCAAATGGCTGCGCAATGGCCGTGAGATTATCGAAAATGAGGAAACCATTATAGAAACCACCGAGACAACGACAACAATCAAGGTTATCAATATGACTCGTAAGCGTACAGGAAAGTATGAAGTTTGCGCCAAGAACAAAGTGGGTGAGGCCAAGTCTTCTGGCTCTGTGGTTGTTTCTGATCAAGCACCCGATAAGCAAATCAGACCACCCAAATTCATTCAACCACTTGAGCCGAAGTTCTTTGGAGAACATGAAGTTGCAATACTTGAGGTGATTGTCGATTCAGAACCGCTTTCATCCTTCCAATGGTTTGTTCACAATGAACCCATCAAGAGCTCGAATGAATGCCGCATTGTTAGCCAGGCCAACAAGTCAACGCTCTTGATTGAGGACTTCCAACCGAAGTTCTCCGGACCATTCACTTGTCGAGCTGAGAACGTTGGCGGCTCGGTCACATCAACAGCAACAGTTAATATGCTGGATAGCGCACCGCAGGAAGAGGCTGTGGAATTCGAATCGCCACGCTTCATTGAGGAATTGATTCAGCCCATAGATGTAATGGATGGCGAGCCACTGCTATTGACTTGTCGAGTAACGGGCAAGCCTACACCAAAGGTGGAATGGTATCACAATAAGGAAAAGATAACGGAAACAAAGGAGACAACACTGTCGCAGGATGCGCAAGGAAATTGCCAGCTCCAGATAACGGAAGTCTTCCCTGAAAATCAGGGCCAATATAAATGCGTTGCGACAAATAAGATTGGCAAAAGCGTTACGAAGACAACTGTTAATATTCAAGGTACTTTTAGATGGTATCAATTGATAGTTGATCTTTAACAATAGATACTTAGGAAATGTAGCATACACCATATGCATCGCATTCTATATAGGTTTTCCAATAACTACACTCTTTCCACTATCCTCCTACTATTTCTGCCCTGAATACTATATAAATATCCTGTTTAGTATGTTCTTTATACTAACTCACATCTTGAAGCCTCCTGCATGTGATACTAGCTAAAGATCTTTCGATTTCAAATCCATATTATCTGCTCTCGCAAAATCCTTTTGTAAATAATTTTCCGTTCTTGCGTTTGATAATTTACCTGTCCTTGGACAAGCCAATATTTATAAAATTTAAAACATTTTTTTAGCATTTGAATATATCCCCGATTCTGAAATCACTGGACTCACAGGATCTGAGGAGGATCTACTTGATAGAGTAAGCGTGATTGTAGTTATGGAGTTGCTTAGGTTTTTGTTGAAGCTAACTTTTTCATATATGATGCCACCGTTTTAGACTATCTCAATCGACGAACAACCTCCGAAAATTATTAAAAAGCTACCAGAAAAAATCGAACCCAAAGAGGGTGAACAAGCGAAATTGGAAGTTAAGGTTATTGGTAAACCAAAACCAAAAGTCAAATGGCTACGTGACGACGAACAGATATTCGCCTCCGAGGAATATCAAATCGAAAATTTCGAAGATGGGACCTCAGTGTTGGTCATCAATCATGTATATCCCGATGATGTGGGCACAATTAGTTTTGAGGCCTACAATCCGTTGGGAGTGGCAGTAACAACTGCACTATTCGCAGTCGAAGGTACTGTTATGGTTAATGCTGTGTTTATCATGCACTTTATAATATTATGGAAAAGTCTTGGAATTGTCAGTAAAATTCTCTTTCAGATCTGCAGCAGCAATGCCAAATTCCCTTCTTTCCTTATCCCCCTTATAATATATATCTACAAGCCAATTTGATAACATTCCAACCCGTATTCTTTACACAAAAACACTCTTACTATACACTTTAATACACAAAAGGTTTAATAAATATAAATAGAACTTACAAAACATATTTTCTCACAATATCCTCACTGCATTGCTGATGAAATGTTAATAATAATCTACTATTGTCACTTCTACTGTATCGCAACAATAATAGGCATCGTTGGATCAAAGGATTATCGTAAACCAGAATGGGTCACCCACATGGAAGAGATGCAAGTCGCTCTCAAAGGTATGTATCAGAGAATTGAATAATAACCGAATTCTACCACTGTTATGTGTATATGTGTTTTAATTTCGTGTTATTCAACACACAACTGTTTTCCGTACTGTTGTCTTAAATCACAAAACAAAAACAACATTTCACAAAGTCTGTCTCAATTGTATTTGTCCATGTATTATACAATGTTTCGTGCACCAACAACAACAAAACTATGTGAATCTGTCGATTTCGTCCAAAGAAGCTTACAAACTATATGGCTTTGTAATTGTCTCAGCCCTTACAGCTCTAAGGCTTATATGCCCCTTATCCCCCATAAACGAATCCAAGCCCCATTGACACAAGTAATCGCCTTTAGAAATAATAGTATAAAATTCTTGTTATCCCTTAAATACATATATATTTTTTACAGTATCAGTAACTCATGTACAAGTAATTGGTTGTATTCTAAAATGTTTTAAATGAATTTTACTTTTTCCAAATTTTTACTAACCCTTATATTGACTTTATTTCCAAGGAAACACTATGACATTCCCCTGGCGCTGCTTGCCCACTATATATATGCTATATGCAAGCTGATTCTGTTGCCTGTTTACTCGTTGTGTTTGTGTTTATTCAAAGATTTAACCAAAAACAGACAAACAATTTACATATTACTCAAGCAAACTACATATATCACACTAGGATTAAATACTGACTGTAAGTACACGACATACATATAGACTAACTTCTGTTGCTTGTAGAGCTTTGTATCTAATACGTAGTTAAATTATGCTATCTTTATGCTTATAGCTGCTAAATGCTCGCCATCGATACTTAATGAAATGCGTGACTGTCGTGCTTCGATTGGGGAAACAGCGAAGTTCTCCGTGCAATTTGCAGGCAATCCGCAACCAGGTACAGTATACTGTCTGTAGAGCGCTGCAGTTGGTTGGGGCTGATGGTAGATTGGTTTGATGGTTTTTGTAGATATTCAGTGGTATTTCAACAATGTTCAACTGAGGGCGTCAGAAAAGTACCGCATGATAGTGCAGGAATCAGAAGCAACACTTGAAATATTCAAGATTACAAACGAGGACTGCGGTTACTACAACTGCAAACTTATCAATGAAATTGGCATGACAATGACCCGCGCTAAATTCGACATATCCTCCACATCTGCAGTAGCAGAGGAGGTGGAGCAAGTAAAGACAAAGACAACTGTCAAGAAGAAGACAGCCAAAAAGACAGCGAGCACAACGGCTAAACGAACCAGTGCATCTGAATCTCAGTCACTCCAGAAAACGGAAATCAAAATAGTGCCATCAAGGGCTGTAGAGACGACGGTGAATATAGTGAAGGTGAAACAGGCTGTGCCCATATTGGTGGAGCACAGTGAAGTCTCGGAAGTGATGCAAGTCAAGGATCGTAAGATAGCTGATGCTGAGCAACGCAGCAGAATCATTGAAGAAATCGCAGAAGAGGCAGAAGAAATTGAGTCGGAGGAAGAAGTCCACGTTGAGAAGAAATACACGTCGAGTAAAACGATTGAGCTCAGTGAAACAGTTGAACTAATACGCACAAAAATCACTATGAAAACTATTAAGATTGAAGACGTCTATGAGATAAGCCAGCATGAAGAGGTGCAATGGCTGCTCGAGTCCATCGAGGCCGAGTCGTTTGGCAAAATTGGCGAAGCAGCACTCAGGGACTTGGCCACAATTGGTGTGCTCTTGCGCTATGGCTGCACTCATTATGAGATCACATACATGTACGAACAGAACATATTCATATCGCTACAGAAGCCCGAATCACAGTCAGCTCTCGTTCAGCTCGTGGAGCGTGAAGGTCACGAGGAGCTGATCACACAAATCCTAAGTGAATCTTCGAACGAGGACGAAACTATATTGGCAGCGACAGTTGGTTTCAAGGCGTTCATACGCATGATACAGACGTACGAAATTACTATAGAGACAGTGATACGAAAGTTTCATAGGGAGGATTTCATCTCTCACGATTGGAAGATATGCGCAAAGGAGGTTTGAATTCTGTTTTGTTTGTTTTTGTTTCGTTCGTTGCGGTTATGTAGACAGTTGAAATGGCGGACTAAATTTGACTTAGATTGAAATAATCTTGCTCTAATTGGAAACTTACATTTCAACTGGAAAACCTAAAAATGTTTTATACTCTATAGTCTGAAGCTGTGATATTCTTCTGGTTTATTGACGATTGTTTTTTATAACTTTTTACACGATTTATTGAAATCTAGAGAATAGTAGAGACATCCCAGATAATTGAAAGTCATGAGGCTATAACGCGTGTGAAAATAGGTGAGTAAGCTGCTTATAGGTGTATATATGTGAATATTGCTTATTAATTATTTTTTTAGAAATATGCTTTAGAACAACAGAATTTCGATTACTGAAAAGCTTTTTTATTTCTTTTTTATTTTCAAAAATATAAAACTGCTTTGTAAATGCCTGCGCTTATGTGCCAATCCCAACAACAAACTTAATCTAACCCAAACGTAGAGGAAACATTTGTCGAGGAACGCACGATAGTTGTCGATGAAGGTTTGAACATAAACACAGATGAACTGTAAAATCCACAAATAATACCTACCAGTACTGATGTATCCCAATGAAATACTCAACTACAGTTACTACATCAATTTATGACACAAAAAACAAAAACATAAACAAAAACAAACAATAATCGATATTGACTTTTCAAATATATAACAATTAAATTTTGTTAAACCAAACGAATCATGTGTATATTCTAAAAAGACGCCTACCTCAAATTATCTCAAATGCCCATTAACCGCTGATAACAACCTACTACTATTATGATTTAATGATTTTCTTTAGCCTGTTGTCATATAAGCTTTTTTGGTATATTAAAAGGCAATTTTTAATACTTCTACGTACCTGAATACAAATGTAGAAGAGCTTATTTTTTATTGAATGCACGGGGTCAAACAGTTTGCTTGGCTTGAGGTAAGTTTTCACAGATTTTTCCTTTTGTAATATGTATTGCATATGCTGTTTGTCTGTTTAGCTCTGTTTATGTGTCGCCAAGAACCTAATAAGAAGCAAAAAGTATTATATCAATCACAAATGCTGATCATTTAATTTTAATTATAAACTAATTTCATTTGCCTTGCTTTTATGCAGTTTATGAACATTGTTAGTGAATTGTCTTTAATAGCACCTGAAAGAGAAACCGACATTGTCATTGTTTAATTACATTACATTCGCAGAAACTACAACCACTAAAGTGGAAAAACAATTCATACAGCAACAACAAAAACAAGAACAAGAACATGAACAAGCACTAGATCAACAACAACAATTACAAATTCAGGCTGAACAAACTGTGCATAGAACAACCAAAACTAAAAAGCATAAAAAACATACAGAACAACAACAAATACAACAAAGTATTGATGAGATCACAAAATATGAGCAAAGAGAAACATTTGCAGAGGAATCAAACACTGAGTCACCAACAATTGAGACACTAGAGCAGATTGAAGAGCTTTTCCCATATAGCACAAATCTATCCACCCAAAACGTACCAAAAAATACACACGAAACAATTCCACTTTCTGTAACAACAGAACTTTCCACACCGAAACCTGTAGCAGCTCAAGTACATGACGAGCTCTTACCACAAAAAACTTTAGCTGTGAACGAGGAATGCTTAGCATTCGATGAGGTAAGTTCTAGCTTGGCTCCGGCTAGTCCGGCGACTAGTGAGCTAGTCAAGCAAGTTGAAGTTCAGGAAAGACATGCTGCCTCTACTATTGAGACTCACACAAAGCAGACTCCCAAGGAATTGAAATCTTCAAAAATACCAAAGCTCATAAAAGCTGAAAGCAAAATAAAGGAGTCACGTCCATTACTAATTGAAGCACCTAGCATCGAGGATTCTATCGTAGAGCTGGAGTCACTCAAAGCACCTATTCAACAAGCACATAGGGAAATCATTTATTCACATGAGCTAACCTCAGAACAGCAGTCCACTTTAGACAGTATCGAAAATTTGAAAACCCCAGCAGTTAGCACGGGAAAAGCAGCATCACAATTGCTTGAAAACGAAAGTATTGTGATCACAGAATCCTTTACAGGGGAGACAGTAGATAAGGAACCAGCACAAATAAAATCCAGCAGCGAGAAAATATCTCCCATATTCACCCCAAGTGTTAGCCTAAGCATTAGTGAGTGTCAACCAGATGACTCTGTAACGGAACTCACAGCTCCAAAAGAAATTCGTACCGAAACGACATCACTTACAGTAGAAGAGCTTAAAGCATTCAGCATTAGCGAATCGAGAGCATTAGAGAGTGAAGAAAATATGGGCGCAGTGTTTCAACCAATGAAATCTCTCGCTGAATTATCCATAAATCCCGAAGTGGCGCCGATTGTGGTGCAGGAAGTTGATATAATGGAGTCCCTAATCGATGAAAAGCCATCACAGCAGCGCATTAATGAAGCTCAAGCCCATAAACAACTGGTATTGATGGAGAGCCTTATAAATACAACAGCCGATGCGCGCACTCCCATTGAAGAGAATTTACCAGCCTTCCGGACAGAATCGCACGAAGCCAACTCAAACTTGGAAACACAATCACATATTATTACTGAGCAGACTATTTCCAATGAAGATGGCCCCAGAGAATTAACTTTAGAGCAAATACCTGAAAACATAGCAGCTACATTAGGCCAAGCCAGCTCTCTCACAGTAGGAGAAACTCGGGAAATGCAATTAGTAGAAACGACAGAAAAGCTGGATAAGCCAGCTATAGAGCCTGCTAAGCCCGCGAAAGAGTCATTCACAAAGGCTTTTGGAGCCGCCCTTGGTAATCAGGAAATAGTATATGATACCACTGAGGCAATAGTACCGACAGGCAATGACTTGAATGAAGGCAAAATAAATATCACAGATGCCGAACTGGTTGCAGAAGTGCATGCTCAAACAATAATTGACTCAGAACGGAAACTGGTGCCTGAGCTGCCAGAATCTGCAATGGCTACTCTAAATTTTATTGAACAGAAGGCAATGGAAGTCAAGCAGGATACGGGTATTGAGAAAGAAACCAGTTTGGTCCCTGTAAAGCCAGTGGACGATCAAGTCGCTGTAGAAAAAATGATTCCCGCCGAGCTGAAGGCGAGCAGTGTATGGGAAGTGCAACCACAACATATGCCTGCTGATATTACAAGTGATAATTACAAACCAGCAACAGCCAGTCCTGTTTTTGAGACAAAAACAGTTGGAGTAACAATTCAGCAGGAATCGCTGAAGAGCACAGATTACCTCAAACCACAAAATAAGCCCGACCTTAAGTCTGGAAAATTACTAATGAGTGAAAGTCAACAATCACTAGTGGTAACAGCAGTGCAGCACATTGAGAGCTCCGAAATCATAGAATCAGCGCCACAGCAGCCACAACCAAAAGCTGAGGAGAAAACTGATACATTAACTCATGCTCAGCATGACGAGCAAATAGTATTGGAGTCCACTTCGGATTATGCACCTAAAATCAAGCCGACAACAGCTCTTGCAGATGTTACGATGCCAGCTCAGATTGGAACTAATGTGAGCGAACAGGCTATACTGGAAACTTTGCAGCCGCATCTGCAGACAACTTTGCCCCAGCTGCAGGTATTAGCGACAAACTTTGACCTTCTGCAACCCTTAGAGACCAGTTCCCATCTCAGTCTAGAGCAGGAAACAGTATTGCAGCCAGATGAACAAAATAGAATTCAAAGTGCAGCTGTAGGAACTCTAAGCGCCTTTCAGGTGGCAAATAAATCAAGCCCTCAGCATATGGAATCTATTCAAGATCTTGGTGAAGAAACGCAGCCCACTCAACAACAAGCTATTGTCAATATTGGAGTGGTATCACTACCTGAATGTGAAGTGGTGACACCATTTGATGCTGTCAAAGATTATTTGGCCCCTGCTTTAAATAAATCCTCTATAACTAACGTTCAGATCATTGAAAACACGTCTGCTTTGGATACGACGACAGCTATCTTTCATGAAAAAGCTGATGACATCAAAGAGTCAACCATCATTCAACAAGCTGGTTTGACGCCAAAATTAAATGATATTACCAAAAAATCCCCTATATTGGAGCAGCCGAATATTTTTGATCAAATTTCACAACTACAGGACTTTAATCCAACTTTGGAAGCTACTCAGCCTACAATAAGCAGCTTTGATGAAATATATGTTCAGGAAACAAACCCACTTGAAAAAGAAATTACATTCGAAGACGACTCTAAGCCGATCAAGCAGTTGGTTAAAGTCTCTCTAGATTCCACAACTGGTATTGTGATCAGCCAACAAGAGAATACTTTCGAGCTGGAACGTGATCTGAAGGTGCCAAATACTTCAATGGAGCAAGCGAAATGTATTTCTTCCGAATCGTTAAGGCTTCCACTGACCGAAGGTGTGCAGGAAAATCAATCAACTGGAGATCTGGCAGAATTTAAGGTCTCTAATAAATTTGCAATATCAGGTATCAATGCCTTAACTGAATCCACAACATCTGAAGCAATCGTGTATGACAATGTTTTTACAACTGAAATTAAGGATCAGCCCGAATGTGTTAGTTCTCAGTCAATAATTCCCCATGAGCATAAGCTGATAACTGAATGTGTTGTCGTTTCTGAAGTGGAAGAGTACGAGAGAATAAAGGAAAAGGAAATGAAAGCTAAGCCCATTCAGGATATATTCAGTCAGCTGCCTATAAAAGAAAATCAAAATACATTAGAGGCAGAATCAGAATTCAACACAAAATCTTTGGAAGAATTTAATGCAAAGGTGAGCAATGTTCTTTCTCCTCTCTACACCAAAGGGGTCGATGAAATCAAATTGTATGAAACAATTGCTGAAACAAAGCCTACTGATCAAAGTAGTGAGCAAGAAGTCAGCATTTCCCATATAATGTCGCATGTACCTATAACTAATCTACAACAAATTATAGAATCAACTGACAAGTTTTTCGCTGAGGGCCAAACCACGTCAATTGCCACCTCTACTGATAATGCTTCACAATTAAAAGTACCTGTAAATACTTGCATACAAACTGTTGAAGACACTAATGAATTCATTCCAAGAACATATATTGAAAAAACTGCTCAACCCATCTGGGAAGGACATCATTATGAAGTAACTGTAATAGATAGTCAATTCGCCGAGGATACAGAAGCTATCTCGCCAAGTAACGAAGGGCTTAAAAAGGCAACTGAATCATTAAATGATATATTCAAAGCTTCTCCACAATTAGAAGAAGTGAGCATCTTTCAAAAGGAATGTGCTATTCAACCTACAGAATCACAGGAAATCATTGCCAGGCCAAGCTTAAGTGACATTCATCAACATACAACAACAACTGATGCAATACCCTACGAACTCCCACAAAATATTAAGGAAGCCAACTCTAATGGTCAAAAGCTTCAAGAACCTCGCTTGGTATCAACTGACGCCAATAAGCTTAGCGTCCAACTTGAAGATCTCATTTTGCAACGAGAGGATACGTTCTTGGACAGTCACCAAATTGGTTTTGGCAAACCATTTATTGAAGGTACGCAACGTGAAATGCAAATCTCCGAAGTCATCCCTATTGAAAATATTGACGATTTAGATTTTCCAGCAATTAAGACAGAAGAATTGTCGAGCAATGTTATATGTCAAACCGAAATCCATAAAACTGTATCCGTGGTTGCTGCATACGAAGAAGCAAAGGATCTAAAATCCGAGCGTCCAAATGAAAAACGTGTTGCGCAACATACGGAATCTGATACTAAATGTGCTCAAATTACAACAATACAAACTAGAGTGAGCTCCATACTAGAAAGCTACGATCTTAGTGTACCAACAGAAGGAAATGCTTCTATAATATGTGATATTGGAAAACAGGCCCCAACTATTACTCAGCAATTTATCTATGAAGAGTCTCCAAATATAGAGCTTGAACAGAGCACCCAATTAACACCAAACATAAACTTGGCAGAAAGTTCTACGAGCCCAGTTTTAACATCTACTGTAAGCATATACGAAAATATTGAAGGACACGGCGATTTCAAGCCACACAGCGCGCAACCAAAGTCCGATATTCTAACAAATCTAAAGGTTTCGGTGGTGGAGGAGATTGCTGTTATATCTTCTATAGATGATTTACCCAATGTGGAGCCTATCGTAGCAACTGCGACTAGAGATAATATACCACATAAAGAATTGCTGGAAACTAAGCAAGAACTCTGTGAAAATGTGATGAATTTGGTGGACGAATTCCCTCCTGTAATATGTGCGAGGTATGCTCCTGCGGATGAGAAAGTTGCAGCCGTATCTAGTGAGCCACATGTTACGGACACAATTATTGAAACAAGCAGTTCTCCTGTCGAACTGTTACATGCCAAGCCTTCAATAATTCCTTTGAGCTCTCAGTGTCTCAGTGAACAGGTAGTTACAGAAGAACAAGTCACAACACTACATAAAAAAAATCAAACACAGTCCACAAGTGCAAAAACAAGTTTTGAATCTATCAATATAAATAAAGTTGATATATTACATTTAGAATTGAATAAAAATGTTCAGCCTACAATCGAGGATAAAGAGAGTACTTTGCAGAGACCATTATTTGTCTCTAATAACGTAAATATAAATGTTCCCATTGAGGCAAAATTGCTAGAAGATGAGCAAATTACGTTAATGCTAAATACTGATTTAGAGCTAACGCCTGAGTCAAAAGTACAAAATCTACCACCACTAAATTCAAATGTAATTAAACATATTCTAAAATCACATTCAGGTAAGTTCTAATAAGGTTAATTTTAAGCAATTCAACAGAAAAAGGCGTATTACTTCCATTAAGATATGACCCCCACAAGCTACGAAACACATATTACACAAAACAATTCAAAAATAACATACAAAATAAAGACTAAAAGATAATTTTTCACACAGATACAAAGCAAGCCACAGACACAAAACACACACAACAAAAGACACCAACACAAGAAACACATGAAGTTGATATAACGGAAATTCCCAACACTATTCAAATTGTTGAAAAGCTCACAGAAGATGGCCAGCATACACAAAAAATAGTTCGTACACGATTATTAAAAAAGAAAAAGGACCAGAAACAGGAGATAAAAACGATTGAAACAATCGAAGAGGATGGGAAGCCAACCGAAACCAATGTCTCCGTCAAAGAAGTTCCTGTGGAAGAGGAACAACCTGAAGAGATTCGCGAGCTTCCAGAAGAGGTTCGTGTGGTTGAAACTGTAACAGAGGACGGCAAGCCCAAGAAAAAGAAGATACGTACACGTGTTATCAAGAAGGTAAAAGGTGATAAACAAGAGGTCACCAAGATTGAAACCGTCGAAGAAGATGACAAACAGCCCGAAACTACAGTCACAGTAGAAGAAGTTCCTGTGGAAGAGGAACAACTTGAAGAGATTCGAGAGCTTCCAGAAGAGGTTCGAGTGGTTGAAACTGTAACAGAAGACGGAAAGCCCAAGAAGAAGAAGATACGCACTCGTGTCATCAAGAAGGTAAAAGGTGATAAGCAAGAGGTCACCAAGATTGAAACCGTCGAAGAAGATGACAAACAGCCCGAAATTACTGTCACAGTAGAAGAAGTTCCTATGGAAGAGGAACAACCTGAACAGATTCGAGAGCTTCCAGAAGAGGTTCGAGTGGTTGAAACTGTAACAGAAGACGGAAAGCCCAAGAAGAAGAAGATACGCACTCGTGTTATCAAGAAGGTAAAAGGTGATAAACAAGAGGTCACCAAGATTGAAACCGTCGAAGAAGATGACAAACAGCCCGAAACTACAGTCACAGTGGAAGAACTTCCTGTGGAAGAGGAACAACCTGAAGAGATTCAAGAGCTTCCAGAAGAGGTTCGAGTGGTTGAAACTGTAACAGAAGACGGAAAGCCCACGAAAAAGAAGATACGCACACGTGTTATCAAGAAGGTTAAGGGCGATAAACAAGAGGTCACCAAGATTGAAACCGTCGAAGAAGATGATAAGCAGCCCGAAACTACTGTCACAGTGGAAGAACTTCCTGTGGAAGAGGAACAACTTGAAGAGATTCGAGAGCTTCCAGAAGAGGTTCGAGTGGTTGAAACTGTAACAGAAGACGGAAAGCCCAAGAAGAAGAAGATACGCACTCGTGTCATCAAGAAGGTAAAAGGTGATAAGCAAGAGGTCACCAAGATTGAAACCGTCGAAGAAGATGACAAACAGCCCGAAACTACAGTCACAGTGGAAGAACTTCCTGTGGAAGAGGAACAACCTGAAGAGATTCAAGAGCTTCCAGAAGAGGTTCGAGTGGTTGAAACTGTAACAGAAGACGGAAAGCCCACGAAAAAGAAGATACGCACACGTGTTATCAAGAAGGTTAAGGGCGATAAACAAGAGGTCACCAAGATTGAAACCGTCGAAGAAGATGATAAGCAGCCCGAAACTACTGTCACAGTAGAAGAAGTTCGTGTGGAAGAGGAACAACCTGAAGAGATTCGAGAGCTTCCAGAAGAGGTTCGAGTGGTTGAAACTGTAACAGAAGACGGAAAGCCCAAGAAGAAGAAGATACGCACTCGTGTTATCAAGAAGGTAAAAGGTGATAAACAAGAGGTCACCAAGATTGAAACCGTCGAAGAAGATGACAAACAGCCCGAAACTACTGTCACAGTAGAAGAAGTTCCTGTGGAAGAGGAACAACCTGAACAGATTCGAGAGCTTCCAGAAGAGGTTCGTGTGGTAGAATCGGTTTCAGAGGACGGCAAGCCGAAGAAGAAGAAGATACGCACTCGTGTTATCAAGAAGGTTAAAGGCGATAAGCAAGAAGTCACAAAGATTGAAACCGTCGAAGAAGATGACAAACAATCCGAAACTACTGTCACAGTGGAAGAACTTCCTGTGGAAGAGGAACAACCTGAAGAGATTCGAGAGCTTCCAGAAGAGGTTCGAGTGGTTGAAACTGTAACAGAAGACGGAAAGCCCAAGAAGAAGAAGATACGCACTCGTGTTATCAAGAAGGTAAAAGGTGATAAACAAGAGGTCACCAAGATTGAAACCGTCGAAGAAGATGACAAACAGCCCGAAACTACAGTCACAGTAGAAGAATTTCCTGTGGAAGAGGAACAACCTGAAGAGATTCGAGAGCTTCCAGAAGAGGTTCGAGTGGTTGAAACTGTAACAAAAGACGGAAAGCCCAAGAAGAAGAAGATACGCACTCGTGTTATCAAGAAGGTAAAAGGCGATAAACAAGAGGTCACCAAGATTGAAACCGTCGAAGAAGATGACAAACAGCCCGAAACTACTGTCACAGTAGAAGAAGTTCCTGTGGAAGAGGAACAACCTGAAGAGATTCGAGAGCTTCCAGAAGAGGTTCGAGTGGTCGAAACTGTAACAGAAGACGGAAAGCCCAAGAAGAAGAAGATACGCACACGTGTTATCAAGAAGGTTAAAGGCGATAAGCAAGAAGTCACAAAGATTGAAACCGTCGAAGAAGATGACAAACAGCCCGAAACTACTGTCACAGTAGAAGAAGTTCCTGTGGAAGAGGAACAACCTGAACAGATTCGAGAGCTTCCAGAAGAGGTTCGTGTGGTAGAATCGGTTTCAGAGGACGGCAAGCCGAAGAAGAAGAAGATACGCACTCGTGTTATCAAGAAGGTTAAAGGCGATAAGCAAGAAGTCACAAAGATTGAAACCGTCGAAGAAGATGACAAACAACCCGAAACTACTGTCACAGTGGAAGAACTTCCTGTGGAAGAGGAACAACCTGAAGAGATTCGAGAGCTTCCAGAAGAGGTTCGAGTGGTTGAAACTGTAACAGAAGACGGAAAGCCCAAGAAGAAGAAGATACGCACTCGTGTTATCAAGAAGGTAAAAGGTGATAAACAAGAGGTCACCAAGATTGAAACCGTCGAAGAAGATGACAAACAGCCCGAAACTACAGTTACAGTAGAAGAATTTCCTGTGGAAGAGGAACAACCTGAAGAGATTCGAGAGCTTCCAGAAGAGGTTCGAGTGGTTGAAACTGTAACAGAAGACGGAAAGCCCAAGAAGAAGAAGATACGCACTCGTGTTATCAAGAAGGTAAAAGGTGATAAACAAGAGGTCACCAAGATTGAAACCGTCGAAGAAGATGACAAACAGCCCGAAACTACAGTCACAGTAGAAGAAGTTCCTGTGGAAGAGGAACAACCTGAAGAGATTCGAGAGCTTCCAGAAGAGGTTCGTGTGGTAGAATCGGTTTCAGAGGACGGCAAGCCGAAGAAGAAAAAGATACGCACACGTGTTATCAAGAAGGTTAAGGGTGATAAACAAGAGGTCACCAAGATTGAAACCGTCGAAGAAGATGACAAACAACCCGAAACTACTGTCACAGTGAAAGAACTTCCTGTAGAAGAGGAACAACCTGAAGAGATTCGAGAGCTTCCAGAAGAGGTTCGAGTGGTTGAAACTGTAACAGAAGACGGAAAGCCCAAGAAGAAGAAGATACGCACTCGTGTTATCAAGAAGGTAAAAGGTGATAAACAAGAGGTCACCAAGATTGAAACCGTCGAAGAAGATGACAAACAGCCCGAAACTACTGTCACAATAGAAGAAGTTCCTGTGGAAGAGGAACAACCTGAAGAGATTCGAGAGCTTCCAGAAGAGGTTCGAGTGGTTGAAACTGTAACAGAAGACGGAAAGCCCAAGAAGAAGAAGATACGCACTCGTGTTATCAAGAAGGTAAAAGGTGATAAACAAGAGGTCACCAAGATTGAAACCGTCGAAGAAGATGACAAACAGCCCGAAACTACTGTCACAATAGAAGAAGTTCCTGTGGAAGAGGAACAACCTGAAGAGATTCGAGAGCTTCCAGAAGAGGTTCGAGTGGTTGAAACTGTAACAGAAGACGGAAAGCCCAAGAAGAAGAAGATACGCACTCGTGTTATCAAGAAGGTAAAAGGTGATAAACAAGAGGTCACCAAGATTGAAACCGTCGAAGAAGATGACAAACAGCCCGAAACTACTGTCACAGTAGAAGAAGTTCCTGTGGAAGAGGAACAACCTGAAGAGATTCGAGAGCTTCCAGAAGAGGTTCGAGTGGTTGAAACTGTAACAGAAGACGGAAAGCCAAAGAAGAAGAAGATACGCACTACGTGTTATCAAGAAGGTTAAAGGTGATAAACAAGAAGTCACCAAGATTGAAACCGTCGAAGAAGATGACAAACAGCCCGAAACTACTGTCACAGTAGAAGAAGTTCCTGTGGAAGAGGAACAACCTGAAGAGATTCGAGAGCTTCCAGAAGAGGTTCGTGTGGTTGAAACTGTAACAGAAGACGGAAAGCCCAAGAAGAAGAAGATACGCACTCGTGTTATCAAGAAGGTAAAAGGTGATAAACAAGAGGTCACCAAAATTGAAACCGTCGAAGAAGATGACAAACAGCCCGAAACTACAGTCACAGTGGAAGAAGTTCCTGTGGAAGAGGAACAACCTGAAGAGATTCGAGAGCTTCCAGAAGAGGTTCGTGTGGTAGAATCGGTTTCAGAGGATGGCAAGCCGAAGAAGAAGAAGATACGCACACGTGTTATCAAGAAGGTTAAGGGTGATAAGCAAGAAGTCACTAAGATTGAAACCGTCGAAGAAGATGACAAACAACCCGAAACTACTGTCACAGTGGAAGAAACTCCTGTGGAAGAGGAGCAACCTGAAGAAATTCAAGAACTTCCAGAACAGGTTCGAGTGGTTGAAACTGTAACAGAAGACGGCAAGCCGAGGAAAAAGAAGATACGCACACGGGTTATCAAGAAGGTTAAGGGTGATAAACAAGAGGTCACCAAGATTGAAACCGTCGAAGAAGATGACAAACAACCCGAAACTACTGTCACAGTGGAAGAAGTTCCTGTGGAAGAGGAACAACCTGAAGAGATTCGAGAAATTCCAGAAGAGGTTCGTGTGATTGAAACAGTAACAGAAGATGGAAAGCCCAAGAAGAAGAAGATACGCACACGTGTTATCAAGAAGGTTAAGGGTGATAAACAAGAGGTCACCAAGATTGAAACCGTCGAAGAAGATGACAAACAGCCCGAAACTACTGTCACAGTGGAAGAAGTTCCTGTGGAAGAGGAACAACCTGAAGAGATTCGAGAGCTTCCAGAAGAGGTTCGTGTGGTAGAATCTGTTTTAGAGGATGGCAAGCCCAAGAAGAAGAAGATACGTACACGTGTTATCAAGAAGGTTAAGGGTGATAAACAAGAGGTCACCAAGATTGAAACCGTCGAAGAAGATGACAAACAACCCGAAACTACTGTCACAGTGGAAGAACTTCCTGTGGAAGAGGAACAACCTGAAGAGATTCGGGAGCTTCCAGAAGAGGTTCGTGTGGTTGAAACTGTAACAGAAGATGGAAAGCCCAAGAAGAAGAAGATACGCACACGTGTTATCAAGAAGGTTAAGGGTGATAAACAAGAGGTCACCAAGATTGAAACCGTCGAAGAAGATGACAAACAGCCCGAAACTACTGTCACAGTGGAAGAAGTTCCTGTGGAAGAGGAACAACCTGAAGAGATTCGGGAGCTTCCAGAAGAGGTTCGTGTGGTAGAATCGGTTTCAGAGGATGGCAAGCCCAAGAAGAAGAAGATACGTACACGTGTTATCAAGAAGGTTAAGGGTGATAAACAAGAGGTCACCAAGATTGAAACCGTCGAAGAAGATGACAAACAGCCCGAAACTACTGTCACAGTGGAAGAAGTTCCTGTGGAAGAGGAACAACCTGAAGAGATTCGAGAAATTCCAGAAGAGGTTCGTGTAATTGAAACAGTAACAGAAGATGGAAAGCCCAAGAAGAAGAAAATACGCACTCGTGTTATTAAGAAGGTGAAAGGCGATAAACAAGAGGTCACCAAGATTGAAACCGTCGAAGAAGATGACAAACAGCCCGAAACTACTGTCACTGTAGAAGAAGTTCCTGTGGATGAGGAACAACCTAAAGAAATTCAAGAACTTCCGGAAGAGGTTCGAGTGGTTGAAACTGTAACAGAAGATGGAAAGCCCAAGAAGAAGAAGATACGCACACGTGTTATCAAGAAGGTTAAGGGTGATAAACAAGAGGTCACCAAGATTGAAACCGTCGAAGAAGATGACAAACAACCCGAAACTACAGTCACAGTGGAAGAAGTTCCTGTGGAAGAGGAACAACCTGAAGAGATTCGGGAGCTTCCAGAAGAGGTTCGTGTGATTGAAACAGTAACAGAAGATGGAAAGCCCAAGAAGAAGAAGATACGCACACGTGTTATCAAGAAGGTTAAGGGTGATAAACAAGAGGTCACCAAGATTGAAACCGTCGAAGAAGATGACAAACAGCCCGAAACTATAGTCACAGTGGAAGAAGTTCCTGTGGATGAGGAACAACCTGAAGAAATTCAAGAACTTCTGGAAGAGGTTCGAGTGGTTGAAACTGTAACAGAAGACGGCAAGCCGAGGAAAAAGAAGATACGCACACGGGTTATCAAGAAGGTTAAGGGTGATAAACAAGAGGTCACCAAGATTGAAACCGTCGAAGAAGATGACAAACAACCCGAAACTACTGTCACAGTGGAAGAACTTCCTGTGGAAGAGGAACAACCTGAAGAGATTCGAGAGCTTCCAGAAGAGGTTCGTGTGGTTGAAACAGTAACAGAAGATGGAAAGCCCAAGAAGAAGAAGATACGCACACGTGTTATCAAGAAGGTTAAGGGTGATAAACAAGAGGTCACCAAGATTGAAACCGTCGAAGAAGACGACAAACAACCCGAAACTACTGTCACAGTGGAAGAACTTCCTGTGGAAGAGGAACAACCTGAAGAGATTCGGGAGCTTCCAGAAGAGGTTCGTGTGGTAGAATCGGTTTCAGAGGATGGCAAGCCCAAGAAGAAGAAGATACGTACACGTGTTATCAAGAAGGTTAAGGGTGATAAGCAAGAAGTTACAAAGATTGAAACCGTCGAAGAAGATGACAAACAGCCCGAAACTACAGTCACAGTGGAAGAACTTCCTGTGGAAGAGGAACAACCTGAAGAGATTCGGGAGCTTCCAGAAGAGGTTCGTGTAATTGAAACAGTAACAGAAGATGGAAAGCCCAAGAAGAAGAAGATACGCACTCGTGTTATTAAGAAGGTTAAAGGCGATAAACAAGAGGTCACCAAGATTGAAACCGTCGAAGAAGATGACAAACAGCCCGAAACTACTGTCACTGTAGAAGAAGTTCCTGTGGATGAGGAACAACCTGAAGAAATTCAAGAACTTCCGGAAGAGGTTCGAGTGGTTGAAACTGTAACAGAAGACGGCAAGCCGAGGAAAAAGAAGATACGCACACGGGTTATCAAGAAGGTTAAGGGTGATAAACAAGAGGTCACCAAGATTGAAACCGTCGAAGAAGATGACAAACAACCCGAAACTACTGTCACAGTGGAAGAAGTTCCTGTGGATGAGGAACAACCTGAAGAAATTCAAGAACTTCCGGAAGAGGTTCGAGTGGTTGAAACTGTAACAGAAGACGGCAAGCCGAGGAAAAAGAAGATACGCACACGGGTTATCAAGAAGGTTAAGGGTGATAAACAAGAGGTCACCAAGATTGAAACCGTCGAAGAAGATGACAAACAACCCGAAACTACTGTCACAGTGGAAGAACTTCCTGTGGAAGAGGAACAACCTGAAGAGATTCGGGAGCTTCCAGAAGAGGTTCGTGTGGTTGAAACAGTAACAGAAGATGGAAAGCCCAAGAAGAAGAAGATACGCACACGTGTTATCAAGAAGGTTAAGGGTGATAAACAAGAGGTCACCAAGATTGAAACCGTCGAAGAAGACGACAAACAACCCGAAACTACTGTCACAGTGGAAGAACTTCCTGTGGAAGAGGAACAACCTGAAGAGATTCGGGAGCTTCCAGAAGAGGTTCGTGTGGTAGAATCGGTTTCAGAGGATGGCAAGCCCAAGAAGAAGAAGATACGTACACGTGTTATCAAGAAGGTTAAGGGTGATAAGCAAGAAGTTACAAAGATTGAAACCGTCGAAGAAGATGACAAACAGCCCGAAACTACAGTCACAGTGGAAGAACTTCCTGTGGAAGAGGAACAACCTGAAGAGATTCGGGAGCTTCCAGAAGAGGTTCGTGTAATTGAAACAGTAACAGAAGATGGAAAGCCCAAGAAGAAGAAGATACGCACTCGTGTTATTAAGAAGGTTAAAGGCGATAAACAAGAGGTCACCAAGATTGAAACCGTCGAAGAAGATGACAAACAGCCCGAAACTACTGTCACTGTAGAAGAAGTTCCTGTGGATGAGGAACAACCTGAAGAAATTCAAGAACTTCCGGAAGAGGTTCGAGTGGTTGAAACTGTAACAGAAGACGGCAAGCCGAGGAAAAAGAAGATACGCACACGGGTTATCAAGAAGGTTAAGGGTGATAAACAAGAGGTCACCAAGATTGAAACCGTCGAAGAAGATGACAAACAACCCGAAACTACTGTCACAGTGGAAGAACTTCCTGTGGAAGAGGAACAACCTGAAGAGATTCGGGAGCTTCCAGAAGAGGTTCGTGTGGTAGAATCGGTTTCAGAGGATGGCAAGCCCAAGAAGAAGAAGATACGTACACGTGTTATCAAGAAGGTTAAGGGTGATAAGCAAGAAGTTACAAAGATTGAAACCGTCGAAGAAGATGACAAACAGCCCGAAACTACAGTCACAGTGGAAGAACTTCCTGTGGAAGAGGAACAACCTGAAGAGATTCGGGAGCTTCCAGAAGAGGTTCGTGTAATTGAAACAGTAACAGAAGATGGAAAGCCCAAGAAGAAGAAGATACGCACTCGTGTTATTAAGAAGGTTAAAGGCGATAAACAAGAGGTCACCAAGATTGAAACCGTCGAAGAAGATGACAAACAGCCCGAAACTACTGTCACTGTAGAAGAAGTTCCTGTGGATGAGGAACAACCTGAAGAAATTCAAGAACTTCCGGAAGAGGTTCGAGTGGTTGAAACTGTAACAGAAGACGGCAAGCCCAAGAAGAAGAAGATACGCACACGTGTTATCAAGAAGGTTAAGGGTGATAAACAAGAGGTCACCAAGATTGAAACCGTCGAAGAAGATGACAAACAGCCCGAAACTACTGTCACTGTAGAAGAAGTTCCTGTGGATGAGGAACAACCTGAAGAAATTCAAGAACTTCCGGAAGAGGTTCGAGTGGTTGAAACTGTAACAGAAGACGGCAAGCCCAAGAAGAAGAAGATACGCACACGTGTTATCAAGAAGGTTAAGGGTGATAAACAAGAGGTCACCAAGATTGAAACCGTCGAAGAAGATGACAAACAACCCGAAATTACTGTCACAGTGGAAGAACTTCCTGTGGAAGAGGAACAACCTGAAGAGATTCGGGAGCTTCCAGAAGAGGTTCGTGTGGTTGAAACAGTAACAGAAGATGGAAAGCCCAAGAAGAAGATACGCACACGTGTTATCAAGAAGGTTAAGGGTGATAAACAAGAGGTCACCAAGATTGAAACCGTCGAAGAAGATGACAAACAACCCGAAACTACAGTCACAGTGGAAGAAGTTCCTGTGGAAGAGGAACAACCTGAAGAGATTCGGGAGCTTCCAGAAGAGGTTCGTGTGGTAGAATCGGTTTCAGAGGATGGCAAGCCCAAGAAAAAGAAGATACGTACTCGTGTTATCAAGAAGGTTAAGGGTGATAAGCAAGAAGTTACAAAGATTGAAACCGTCGAAGAAGATGACAAACAGCCCGAAACTACAGTCACAGTGGAAGAACTTCCTGTGGAAGAGGAACAACCTGAAGAGATTCGGGAGCTTCCAGAAGAGGTTCGTGTAATTGAAACAGTAACAGAAGATGGAAAGCCCAAGAAGAAGAAGATACGCACTCGTGTTATTAAGAAGGTTAAAGGCGATAAACAAGAGGTCACCAAGATTGAAACCATCGAAGAAGATGACAAAGAACCCGAAACTACTGTCACAGTGGAAGAAACTCCAGTGGAAGAGGAACAACCTGAAGAAATTCAAGAGCTTCCAGAAGAGGTTCGTGTGGTTGAATCGGTTTCAGAGGATGGCAAGCCCAAGAAGAAGAAAATACGCACACGTGTTATCAAGAAGGTTAAGGGCGATAAACAAGAGGTCACCAAGATCGAAACCGTCGAAGAAGATGACAAAGAACCGGAAACTACAGTCACAGTTGAAGAAACTCGAGTGAAAGAGGAGCATCATGAAGAGATTCGGGATCTGCCGGAAGAGATCAGTGTAGTTGAATCAGTTTCAGAGGATGGCACAACCAAAAAGAAGAAGATACGCACACGTGTTATCAAGAAGGTTAAGGGCGATAAACAAGAGGTTACGAAAATTGAAACCGTCGAAGAAGATGACAAAGAACCCGAAACTACTGTCACAGTGGAAGAAACTCCAGTGGAAGAGGAACAACCTGAAGAAATTCAAGAGCTTCCAGAAGAGGTTCGTGTGGTTGAATCGGTTTCAGAGGATGGCAAGCCCAAGAAGAAGAAGATACGTACACGCGTTATCAAGAAAGTTAAGGGTGATAAACAAGAGGTCACCAAGATCGAAACCGTCGAAGAAGATGACAAAGAACCGGAAACTACAGTCACAGTGGAAGAAGTTCCTGTTGAAGAGGAGCAACCTGAAAAAATTCAAGAGCTTCCGGAAGAGGTTCGTGTGGTTGAATCGGTTTCAGAGGATGGCACACCCAAAAAAAAGAAGATACGCACTCGTGTTATCAAGAAGGTTAAAGGCGATAAGCAAGAAGTCACAAAGATTGAAACCGTCGAAGAAGATGACAAACAACCTGAAACTACTGTTACAGTGGAAGAAGTTCCTATGGAAGAGGAACAACCTGAAAAGATTCAAGAGCTTCCAGAAGAAGTTCGTGTGGTTGAATCGGTTTCAGAGGACGGCAAGCCCAAGAAGAAGAAGATACGCACTCGTGTTATCAAGAAGGTTAAGGGTGATAAACAAGAGGTCACCAAGATTGAAACCGTCGAAGAAGATGACAAACAGCCCGAAACTACAGTTACAGTGGAAGAAGTTCCCGTCGAAGAGGAACAGCCCGAAGATATTCGAGAACTTCCGGAAGAGGTTCGTGTAATTGAAACTGTAACAGAGGACGGTACACCCAAGAAGAAGAAGATACGCACACGTGTTATCAAGAAGGTTAAGGGTGATAAACAAGAGGTCACCAAGATCGAAACCGTCGAAGAAGATGACAAAGAACCGGAAACTACAGTCACCGTGGAAGAAATTCCTGTGGAAGAGGAACAACCTGAAAAGATTCAAGAGCTTCCAGAAGAGGTTCGTGTGGTTGAATCGGTTTCAGAGGATGGCAAGCCCAAGAAGAAGAAGATACGTACACGCGTTATCAAGAAAGTTAAGGGTGATAAACAAGAGGTCACCAAGATCGAAACCGTCGAAGAAGATGATAAAGAACCGGAAACTACAGTCACCGTGGAAGAAATTCCTGTGGAAGAGGAACAACCTGAAAAGATTCAAGAGCTTCCAGAAGAGGTTCGTGTGGTTGAATCGGTTTCAGAGGATGGCAAGCCCAAGAAGAAGAAGATACGCACACGCGTTATCAAGAAAGTTAAGGGTGATAAACAAGAGGTCACCAAGATCGAAACCGTCGAAGAAGATGACAAAGAACCGGAAACTACAGTCACAGTGGAAGAAATTCCTGTGGAAGAGGAACAACCTGAAAAGATTCAAGAGCTTCCAGAAGAGGTTCGTGTGGTTGAATCGGTTTCAGAGGACGGCAAGCCCATGAAGAAGAAGATACGCACTCGTGTTATCAAGAAGGTAAAAGGTGATAAACAAGAGGTCACCAAGATTGAAACCGTCGAGGAGGATGACAAACAACCCGAAACTACTGTTACAGTGGAAGAAGTTCCTTTGGAAGAGGAACTGCCTGAAGAGATTCGAGAGCTGCCAGAAGATATTCGTGTGATTGAATTAGTATCAGAAGATGGCACACGCAAGAAGAAGAAAATACGCACACGTGTTATCAAGAAAATTAAAGGAGATAAACAGGAAATAACCAAAATTGAAACTGTTGAAGAAGAGGATAAGAAACCGCAAACCACCATAACTGTGGAAGCAGCAGACACTCAAAGTCCCTTTGGTGAGAAAATATCTTTGAAGAAGAGAGTTGTGGTTCACAAACCAGAGGACGATGTTTCAGTTGTTGAACTACCAGAGAGAAAATCAATAATTCTTTCCGAAAAAGAAGATGGTACTCCAACTAAAACAGTTATTAAAACCAAAATTATTAAAAAAGTGAAAGGTTCTAACATGGAAGTTACTAAAGTTGAAACAGTAGAGGAATACGAAAAGCCCACCCAAACTAAAGTAACGGTTGAGAACTTCCAAGCGCCTTTCCCAGACCTTCCAGAAGAAACTTCTACAGTGCCAATTCCTATTGAGGAACTTCCAGAAGAGATTGTTTTCACTGAAGAAATTACTGGCGATAAAAAGCCTAAGAAAAAGACAACAAAAACACGAACATTTAAAAAACAAGGTCCTGAGGATGAAGAATATTATCAAATTCAAACTGTTGAAGAAGAAGGCAAGGAGCCGTATTCACTTATACGCGTTGTTAGTGATGAAAATATTGCTGATATTATTGATATAAGTAAACTAGATGATGAACAACTTCCCAAACACAAAAAACAAAAGCCACACAAACCTAAGGGTAAGAACACAAACCACATCACTCTTCATACATCACATTTTACACTAGACTTACAATTGAAGTATACGCAAAATATCATTTATATTTTATTATAATATCATTAGACGTAGAGAGTTAGACACAGTTTAATATTTATAACAGTTTTCTATCTCTTGTTATTTTATTAAAATTGTGATAGTATTGATAGGTACCAGATCCGTATTATTTGAAATCATTTTTAAATTTTAGAACTATATTTAAACTATTAATAATAAATTTTTCTAATCATTCCATACTACTTTAAAAAAAAAAATAATAATAATAAAATAAAAAAAAAAAACATAATAACAATAACACAGCGGAGAAACAACAACCAAAACACACTGAAACGGAACACCCAACTTACATAACAACATTTAAGTCTGTACAAAACGAAGATGGAGAAACCACTATTCAAACAGAAAGTAAGAGAATTTCTCAAGAGGAAGGCATCGTTGTTGAGGAAGTACTCAGTGACACAGAATCCATAATGGAAGACACCACACAACCAAAACTTGAAATTGTTGAAGTCAACGAGCCTACAGGTGATTGTCTTTACATATTTTCTATAACACATTTATACAAGTACATGCATATTTCGTTGCAACGTACTTTTATTCCTGATTCATTTGACTAGAAAAAAAATATGAAAAAAAAGAATAATAAATATAACTCACAAATACGTGTTTGATAGGTTACAAAATTAATTGTGATTGAAATGTTTCAAAGCAAATCAAAACAAGGTAGCTTCAAATTAGTAACACAAACAAAATATTCACACAAGAACACAAAATTCTGTTTGATAAATTTTGACACTATATATTTACTAACAAAATTGACTAGAACACTTTTACACAATTACATAAGTATTCTAGTACGATATATATTTATACTGAGGTTGAATTTGTACGCTTAAAAACAAAAAAAAAAAAAAAAAAAAAAAAAAACAATCATAAAACGTACATTTCAAACAATGATCAACAATTTAGTTAACATTATATGCAAGCATCTTAAACACTTAACTTTTTGAACAACAAAGTTAATGTGTTTTAACGCATTATATAAAATGCAAATATAATCTTAACAAATTAGTTTAGTGCTAACACACAAACACATAATTTTTTCTCAAACAGACCAATACAACAAAGAGTACACTATCACAGAACCCGAAGATGCAAGTGCAGATAACACCGAACAAACACCGACGAAACTTAAGAAACCAAAACATAAAAAGACACAACTAGATCAATTTGAACAGATTGACGAGACAGGGGAAGATGAGGGAGGTTCTGGGGAACCTGGTGACAAAAGTAAACCGAAACGTAAGCCAAAGACTGAAAAATTAGAAGATGTTGAGGCTGAAAAAACTGCTAATGAAGATCAGGATACGGAGCCAACTAAGAAAAAAGAAAAGCCAAAAAAGAAAAAGGTGGTCAAATCAAAGCGCGATGAGATGGATGATTATATACAGTTCTTAATCCATCAGGAAATACCAAAAACCGTCCTGCAGCCGTACGTACGTACGGAAATGGAACATCCGCAAAGGGCTCGGAGCGATTCATCTATTAAGCCTATGAAGTTAACTGCAATGAAAATTGAGAAAATAGAAATTAAGAAACCTAAGATGGTTGAAATAAATTCTGTGGTCGAGTTTCCTCAAATGCTCAAGCTCAAAGCTCCGAAACAACGTCCACAAGAAGAAAAGAAAAAGAAACTGAACGAAGCATCCTTTAAGAATAAGAAACTTAAAAGCTGGATAAGGTTTATACCTTATTCACCATACTGCTTCCCGTATATAGTTACTGAAATAGAAACTATTCAAGATAATGGTGAACTATCGCGAAATATAGAGGAAGCGGAAGAAGTATTAAAGAAGCGGCCAAAGAAATTCAAGCATACGAAGCCCGTAAAAGCCAAACTGGAGGAATTAGATACTGAAACATTTGATGATAGGAAGGAGACATTAGATGAACAGGAAGACCAACCTAAATACCAACGTGGTAAAAAGGACACAAAGGAAAAGGATGCAAAGCCAAAGAAATTAAAAATTGGAAAGGGTAAAGTTCCAGAAACTACCGAATCAACTGAAAACGTCGAATTGAAACCAGTCATATTTGATAAGAGTATTGAAGAAACAACTAAGAAACCAATGGAAAGGCCCAAACAAAAGAAGCCGAGCAAGAAGACAAAGCCGTCCTCAGAGTCTGATGATAACGTAAGTTTCACTCCTAAATTAAGTGATGAGGACACTGAAGAGAATGAAAGCCAACCTGCCTTGAAATTCGAAGTAATTGAATTGGAGCCTCAAGAAGTGGAAGATGAGAAGAGTGAAAATGTTGTACAGCCGGTAAAAGCACCTAAGAAAAAACGTAAGCTAAAGCTTAAGACTGAATTAGAAGAAAATATAATTGAGATTGTCGAAGTCTCTACAAGTGATAACAATGATAAGCAGTATGAAGTGACTGTGACTAGTTCTGAAGTTAACGAAAGTCAGCCAAATAAAATGAAAATACTTAAAAAGAAAGTAAAACGTATGAACAAAGATGAGTTGGATGACTTTGTAGCAGATCTTAAAGAAGAGCCGAATCAAACATTCTATGAAACTGCAATAACTGATTTCTACGAAGTTAAGCTAACTGAACTGGAACCTGAAGAGACCTCTGATGAGAATATGCCTAAAAAGACTCCCAAACGAAAAATTTTACATACGCATGGTGACAAAGAAGAGATTCTAGAAATTGTAGAAACTCTTACGTCATCCGGCGAGGAGCCCTTGTACGAGGTTATAATTACATCTGTTGAATCAGAAAAGCAAGCTGATACTGATACTGAAAAGACAGGTGAGAAGCCCAAGCAACGGACCAGGAAAATGAAAAAGGATGAACTAGATGAGTATATACAGCAACTGATAAATGCAGAGATTCCAACAACGGAGCTTGAGAAATATGAAAAAATTGATATTGATGCAAAACCAAAGAAACCAAAGAAACATAAAACCAAACAACAAAAGATCCCTATCGATGAAGGTGAGGCTTTTGAAGTGGGTATTACACAGGAAGAGCCGGCTAAGAAACCGAAGGTCAAGAAACCGAAGTCTGAGCCTAAAGTCGAAGAAGAAATAACAACTGAACCAGAAACTGTTATTGAACACGATGAATTCACAATCAGTAGGATTGATACACAACCTGTTGCACAACAAATTGTTGAAGAGACAAATGACACAATTACACTCGATGTAGACGACATTATAACAGACATTGGTCAAACTCTCCCGATTGTAGTTTTCGGGGAACAAACTGTTATTACTCCTGAGTCCATTAAAGAAGTTGACAAGCCGGAAGCAAAAATAGTTAAGCGACGCAAGGTGAAAACTAGAAAGGGATCCAAGCAGTACGAAATAGAAATCGTGGAAACCTTAGAGCCAGATGTTGATTATGAAGAAGCAAAGGTTACAGTTATAACAACTGAGATCATTGAAAGTACTGATGTACCTATTGAAGACAAACCAGAAACACCAAAGAGGATTATCAAGAAAGTGAAAAAAGATAAGCTCAAGGACTATATTGTCAAGGTTGTGGATGAAGTACCAACAGAACTACTTGACCACATTTCTGAAGAGGTATCCCCTGTGGAAGAACAGAAGCCTATAGAGGATGATGATATCATATCTTTCAAAACTACTGTTGTTGACGATATTGGCAGAGATGAATTAAAGCCTGAATACGAACTGATTGACAGTCCAACAACGAAGTCACAGAATAAAAAGAAGAAATCAATTAAACAAAAGAAAGTTACAATCATTGAAGAACAGCCAGTGCAAATCGAAGACACCACAGAGGAAGAGAAGTATCCTGTTGATGAGGATGAAGAAATACCGCAGATGCAATCCGTCGATGATTATTCAGTTGAAATAAAAGAAACTGTGCCGAAGAAAAAATTACCTAAGAAGAAGACAGAGACAACCACACCTACTCCAATTACCGAACACACAGTTCGGATTGAAGAATTTGCTCCTGAAACTATAACTGAACAAATTATCAATGAGCAAGGAGAGGAGATAGAGCGCACTATAACAAAGCGAAGACTTAAGAAGAAGGAAGGTCCAAAGGAATATCTAATCGAAGTTGTCGAAACTTACGAAGAAAACAAGCCCGAAGCAGAACTAGTTATTCAGACTACTGAAATTATACCAGAATCAGAGACTGGAACCCAAGAAGATCACAAAGTCAAAGTTGTAAAGAAAAAGAAGCCGAAAACTGAAAATTTAGATAATTACATTAAGAAGTTGATAGAGGAAGAAATCCCAAAAACAGAGCTAGAAGTCTACGAAACAGCACAAATAGAGTCATCTCCGGAGACTAAAAAGCCGAAAAAGATAAAGAAACACCATAAGAAAATCACCGAAATAGTTGATGGAGTGCCACATACAATTCATGAATTTACCATTCAAGAGTTCGAGCCAGAAGACACAAAGCCGATTGCAGAAGCCGATATTGAATTGGTGGAGGAAGATATCCCAGAATCACAGCCCGAAGATTTGGAAGTTAAGCCAACTGAAGAACAGCAAAAACGTAAACCGAAGAAAGAAAAGAAATCTAAGGTGTCCGTGGTCGACCAAGAACCAGTTAGCATTGAAGATATAGCAGAAACTGTAGAAATTACAAAGCTTGTTGAAGACGGTGGTGATACTAAAGAAATTAAAGTGAAGAAGCGTAAGATCATTCGCAAGCAAGGTCCGAAGGAACACGTTTTTGAGATAACCGAGACATCTACTAATGAAGAGCCCTTGGCTGAAGTCACCATCGTTGACATTACAGAAGATGAAAAGCCAAGCCAATCAGTTAAGGGTCCATCAAAATCAAAGCCAATCAAATTGCCAAAGAAATTGAAGCGCGAGGACGTTGAAAGTTATGTAATAAATGTCGTGGAAGAGTTTACTGAACCGATAGAACAATTTGAGGACATAACCCAAGTCGACGAAATTCCTAAAGAACACTTTAAAGAAGTTACTCAAGATGTAGAAATTCCCGAAGAATCTGTGGAAGAGATTACTGAAGATAAACCTGCTAAAATAAAAACAAAGACAACAAAGCCTAAAAAGCCCAGCAAAAAACCAGAAGATCACACTATTCGTATTGAAGAACTTGCTCCAGAAACTACAATTGAAGACATTGTAAATGAAGAAGGAGAGGAAGTTAAGCAGGTTAAGACTACAAAGAGACTCAAGAAAAAAGAAGGTCCTAAAGAGTATTTGATTGAGATAACCGAAACCTATCAGGAAAATAAGCCAGACGCCGATATTGAAGTAACAACGACTGAGATACCTGTAGAAGAACAAGCTCAGATAATTGAAGAACAGCCAGTTAAGGTAGTTAAGAAATTGAAAAAGAAGAAGGCCGTAAAGGATGATTTAGATAAATACATTCAAGAGCTTATCGAACAAGAAATCACAAAGACGGACTTAGAGCAATATGAGCCCACGGAAATGGAAACAAAGCCCAAGCCAAAGAAAAAAGTCAAAGCCCATCATAAAAAGACGGTGGAAATAATTGATGGTTTTCCCGTTACTGTTCATGAATATGATGTTTCGGAAATAGAGCCTGAGGTTACAGAAGAAGATAAGGAATCTGTTATATCAGAAAAGCCTGAAGATTTTCCTTTGGAGTATGATGAGGCAAACAAATACTTAGTAAATGTACTAGACGAAATCATAGAGCCAACACAGACCGTTGACGAAATATCTGACGAACCCACAACAAAAGTTAAGAAAGAAAAAGCACAGAAAAAGAAAAAGGTTGAGAAAGCTCCAATAGTCTTAGATGAAATAGCTGAAACGACTGAGGTTATAGAACAGCCTTCAGAAGATGGTGTTGTGAAAGAAGTTACTGTGAAGAAGCGTAAGGTCACTCATAGAAAAGGTTCGAAGCAAAGCGTCTTTGAGATAACAGAAACCACTAGTGATGATCAACCCATGGCAGAAGTGACAGTCGTTGAGCTAACGGAAATTGAGCCATCTGTCATTGAAGAAACGCCAATTGTTGAACAGAAAGTAATAAAGAAAACTAAAAAGCTTAAGAAGGAGGATATACAGGAGTATGTTATCAACGTAATTGACGATTTTGTGCAACAAACACCTGTCGAAACAATTGAAGAAGATGTCGAGGAAATCATCCAAGATAAAAAGAAGAAGACTAAAACATCTCCAAAGGAATATAAATATACCGAAGAAGAAAGTTTGCTTGAAAAGGTTGAGAGACCTGAAGATGATATGCCTGATCAGCCTGACGATGTAACACGTGAAACACCAGAAGAAATAACAGATTTTACAGTCGATGTTACTGAGTCGGTTCTCCCTGAAGAAAAGAAACCTAAAAAAACCAAGAAGCAAGTTAAATCAATGCCTGTTGAAGAAATTGGCGACGATAAACACCCGAACTATCTTGTAAAAATGTCTTCAGTTGACGAAGCAGAGCTGACTGAAGTGCCAGATTCTGAAATTGCTATTTTGGAATCAGAGGATGTACAGGTAACAGAGGAACCCGTTTTCCAAGTGGAAGAAATCGAAACAAAGCCGGAAATAGTTGAAGAAAAAGACGAAGTTGGCGAAACAACTAAGAAGGTTGTTAATAAACGAAAGATCAGAAAACAAGTTGGCCCCAAAGAAGAGATAATAGAAATTGTCGAGACTGAAAAGGATGGTATACCAGTATATGAAGTGTCAGTAACTATTGAAGAGGCTGAAAAAGAAATTGAAGAAACTCTTCAAGAAGAAAAGCCGAAAAAGGTCAAGAAGACTAAAAAGGTTCACAAGGATGACTTACACGATTATATACAAAAGCTTATAGAACAGGATATTCCAAAATCTGAGTTGGAGAAATACGAAAAGATAGATTTCGATGAACCAGTTAAAATGAAAAAGAAAAAGCCTGTGAAGAAGGTTAAAATCACGGAAGAAGAAGTTCCAGATAGCTCTGAAAAGTTAATAACCGAAGGTCCGGAGGATATAAAAAAACCAATAAAAAGTCTCTCAGATGAATCTCTGGCGATGGTTACGGTTAAAGAATTTGATGTGCCAGCACCAAAAGAAGAATCCTTCGAAATCACAGTTCTAGAAGAATTGGTCGAAAATAAGCCCATCCCAGATGAGGAAGGTGAGATTAAAGTAAAGGAAGTAAAAACAAAGAAAATAAAACACAAAAAGGGCCCAGAAGAGATCATTCATGATATAACAGTTGTACAGGATAAGGATACTGGTGAATCTGAAATTACTATTATAACTTCAAGTCCCAACGAAACTGAAGATCAGCATGAAGTAACTGTCAAGCAAAAACGTACCAAGAAAGTGAAAAAGAATGATGTGGATGATTTCATCAGAACAGTTATTGAAGAAGATATACCAAAAGAAGAGCCAACAGACGTTTTTGATGTTTCTGAGGAAACAGTTCCTCAGCAAGTTCCTGAAAAGCCAAAGAAGGTTAAGAAAAAGGAAAAAATACCATCAATGGAAGAAAAACCAACATCGACAGATGCAATAGAAATTGTTGAAAGTCTTCCGGAGGAAACGACAATTGAAGAGTTTACCCTGGATGTAGAAGAAATAACTCCAATCGTCGAGTCAGATAAGGAACTTGAAATATTTGAAGAGATAATAGAGCCGCGGAAGAAAAAGAAGCCTTCTAAGCAAAAGGTTAAAGTTTCTGAAGAGCAACCACAGCAAGAAACTGTCGTTGAACCTTTGGAGGTTATAGAAAAGAAGTCAGACATTGAAGATCTGGATATCAAGGACTATAATGTTACTTTCTCAGAAGAAGAGCCTAAGCCTGAGGACAAAACAGAAAAGAAGCCAAAGAAGATACGGGAAAAACAAGTTCAGCCAGACGAATCTGCATACGAAATCTCTGTAAAAGAAAGCTACATTCAACCGGAAGATCTTCCATTAGATGTAGAAATAATTGAAAGCGAAACGAAAGCGGAAGAAACCACAGATGATGCTGGCGAGGTCCATAAGGTCGTTACAACAAAGCGGAAGATTAAACGTCCGAAAGGTGAAAATGAGGAAATCATTGAAATTATTGAAGTAGTTACTGATGATCAGCCTGATGCAGAGATTACCATTGTGGAGTATGATACAGTACAACAAAAAGAAGAAGAAAAGCCTAAGGCGCCGAAAAAGAAAACCAAGAAAGTGAAAAAGGATGATATACATGACTACATACAGAAGCTTATAGACATGGAAACTCCTAAAACTGAACTAGAAAAATACGAAAAAATTGAGTTCGAGCCATCACCCAAAGAAAAACTCACCGAAACTACAGATATTGGAGTGGTAGAGGAATCACCGACAGAAAAGCCAAAGAAGGATAAAAAGTCTAAGCCGAAGCAGTCACCAGAGGAAGACAAATCTTTTCCAGAGCCATTAGCCGAAGTTAAGGTTATCGAAGAGGATGTGGTGGATGAGCCTAAAGTGGTTGAAGTAGTAGAAGTTCAACCAAAGGAAGTACAATATACTGAAACATTCACTGAAGAAGGTGTTCCAGTTCAAGAGAAAACTACTAAGCGAGTACTAAAGAAAAAGGGTCCTAAGGAAGACACCACCTTTAAAATAACAACAGTCGAAAGCGAAAATACTGATACCGTAACTGTAATCGTCGACGAAGAACCTGAAATCTTGCCGGAATCTATTGAAACAAAACCAGAGGAGATATTAGAAGACAAGCCAAAACCGAAACCTAAGCCAAAGAAGGTTGTAAAGAAAGTAAAGAAAGATGATCTAGATGATTATGTTAAGAAACTGATAGAGGAAGAAATACCAAAAACTGAAAAAGAGGTTTATGAAAAAGTTGAAATGCCCGAAAAGTCGAAAGATAAATCCCCTATAGAAATCTCTTCAGAAGAGGTTAAGTCTAGTGAGCCTGAAACACCATTAGCAGTTGTTGATTCAACCAAACCTAAACAGACCAAGACAACCAAACCAAAATTAGTTGATGTAGTCGAACAAAGACAAGACGAACCAACAGAAAAGACAATCCCTGAGACATCACAAATTACTGAAGACACAACTACTCAAATCGCACACCCCGAGGACACAGCCACTGCACAAATTACACCAAGCGCACAAGATGAAATACCTACTCAAGATGACACTAAAGATACAGTTCAAAAAACAGTTAAGCATAAGAAAGCTAAGCCAGACACAGTAAAAAGCGTTGAAACAAGTAAGTTATTAGCTGAGAGTTTATTGAGGCTTAAATCTTCCACCGCACACGCAGCACCTGCTCCTTTGTCTGTGTCTTTTGCCTATTCTTTATTCCAACGTTGACTTCCATTTTGCGCCTACACTTTCCTTTGTTTCTCTCTCTCTCTTTCTCTCGCTCTCTCTCCTTCCCCCCCCCCCCCCCATCTTTCTCTCTCTTAATTCTCTTACTATTTTTTGCTCTCCCTCCGTTTTCTGCTGATTTTGATTCTCTGCTCTTCAATTTGAGTAGACTCAGCTAAAAATATATTTTATTATTGATACCCACATAAACACACTTATCCAATATATTATAACAACCAAATGCATGCTCTTATATTAAAATAAAAGTCTACTAAGATTCTTGTTTGCCTTCTCTAAACTTTATTCCATTTATATTTAAAAAATGACTAACTGTTCAAAATACTTATATGTTAAGTTTTTAAAACATCTAGGAAATTTATTTTATATTGGACAGCGTTCTATTATTTTCGTAAAACTGCTGTAAATATTTAAACATTGATCAAGCTCAACGATTTGCTTGCATTCTTCCGCGAAGGCAATGCACGGATTCATTATATAGCTACAAGAATTGTATATTACTTAAAATAAAAATTTCTATAACAGGTGAAGCAGCCGAGGCTTATAAGGATTATCACATAAGCATAATTGATGAAGAGCCTGAAGAAAAAGAAGAGCAACCCGAGAAAATTCTGGAAGTTAGAGTTATCGATGAGGTTGCCGAGATCGAAGAGTCCCAACCAATCGTCGAAGAAGAAGAGGAGGATGAGAAGCCGACTACGGAAAGCACTGTGGAGGATGTCACAAAGCCAAAGACAAAGAAAAAGAAGGTGGTGAAAAAGACGACTAATGAGCACGACGAATTAATACAAAAACTGCTCGAGCAAGAAATCGAGAAAACAGAGTTGGAGAAATATGAGAAGATCGATTTCGATGTTCCCAAGAAACTGAAGCCAGAATTTGGTAGTCTCGAACCAATAAAAATTGAAAGAAAAGAGCAGAAGCCAACAAAGGTCACAATCGTTGAAGCCGCTGAAGTACCCAAGACGGTGAAGCTAAAGCCAGGAAAACGCAAGGAAAAACCGGCAGAAGAACAAACTGTGCAGCTTCCCAAATTTAGACTTAAAACTCGCATGGTTTTGGTTGAGTACCCTCCAGCACCACTTATACCAAAGCTAAGCCATATTGGCGCAGTTAAGCAGAATGGTGACCTTTCTCGTAATATTGAAGAAGCAGAGGAGCTACTTAAGTTCAAGCCACACAAGACCAAGAAAATTAAGAAGATAAAGGATGACTTGGAGAAGGTCGAGCTTGAAAAGTACGAAAAGTATGTTAGTAGCGAGGAGGAACCTGAAGAAAAGCAACCATACCAAAAACCTGAAAAGGTGCCAAAACCAGAAGAAAGTCCCGAAGACACAAAGCTTAAGATTGGCAAGGGTAAGAAGAAACCTAAAGAAGAAGAATCTCCAGAAAATGTTACGCTGAAAAAGATACCACAAAAGCCCAAGGAAGCTGAAGAAGAAATTGAAGCGAAACCCAAAGAAACGGCCGAGGCTACAATTGTGAAGCAACTAAAGGCGCCAAGGGAACAGGATATACAGGTTGAGCCATTTGAGCCCATTGATTATGAGCAACCGGAATACGTTCCTGAAGAACTTGAGCAAGTCGATCAGCCGGAGAAACCAGAAAAGCAGAAGAAACCCAGTAAAACCAAATATAAGCCCAAAGAAAAAACAAAGCCTGAGCCGGAAACGATTATTACAGAAATCGTACCTGGAAAACCCAAAGAAGAAGAAGAAGTTCCCGAAGCTGAAATTAAGTTCCGCAAGCCCGAAAGTGAAGCGCCCGAAGAAACTGACTCGCAAGTGAAGTTGAAGCCATTCAAGAAGACGGCCGAAGAGCCAGTAGATGAAGAAACTACTGCAGAGGCAACTGTTACGGAGCCCACACCAGAAGAGAAGGTAGTCATACCTCAAGATGAAGTCAAGAAAACGAAGAAAACAAAACCGAAGCCCAAAAAACAACAGGAAGGGGAAGTAACAGAAGATCAGCAACCAGAATTCGAAGTATCAGTTAGGGAAGAAGAATCTATTGCTGAAAAGCCCGAAGATATTGAAAAGCCCAAAGAAGTAAAGGTCAAACAAAAGAAGCCGATGGAAGCTCCAAAAGCTGAAGTTGAAATTGTCGAGGAGCTGCCGCAGCCAACTGAAGCTCCTGAAGATATACCTGTGGAATACAAAATTACCACAACTGTGCTAGAACCAGAAGAAGCACCAAAGGAACATCAAGTTAAGGTGATTGATTTTGACGAGAAGGAAATAACCACTGAGGAAATTGTAGAAGAAAAGGTTGTCACCAGGAAGAAGAAACCTAAGCCGGAACAGCCAGAAGAGTTCCAAGTCACTCTTCAGGAGCCACAGCAAATACAGCCTGAAACAGAGGAAGCGATTGCCGAGGTTGTGCTCCCCGTTCAGAAACCTCTGCCAGAAGCTGAGGAATTTGAAGTCGAATTAAAGATAACTGAGCCACAACCTGAGGAACATGAAGTCGTTGTAAAGAAAAAGTCGAAAAAGAAGCCTGTTGAAAAATCAGTGGAGGTTGTCGAAGATATAGTGAACATTGTGGAAGATCAACCGGAGGAGCAAAAAGAAGAGGATATCGTGGTTGTGGAAGAAGAAGAAAAGGTTGAAGAATTACATCCAAAATCTTTCGAATTCCAAGTCACTGAAACTGATGCTCCTCAAAAGGCACCGGCTGAAGTAATTGAGGAAAAACCAAAAGAAAAGGTGAAAAAACCAGCTCCGAAAGTAGAAGAGAAGTTTGACTCTTATGAAATTTCCATTACGGAATCAGAAGCGCAAGAAGTAATCCAGCAGGAAGAACAGCCTATTGATGATGTTCCTGACAAAGTAACATTTACTCCACTTCCAAAGCAACCTGAGCAAGTCGAAGCCGACCTTGTCATGACAGAACCAAAGCCAACTGAAGAGAGTCATGTGGAAGCTGAAATAAAACCAAAGAAAACGAAGAAGCCAAAGAAAACTGAAGAGGTTACAAGTCTGGATGTTAAGGTTGTTGAAGAAGTGGCCGCTCCAGAAGAAATAGTAGTTGAAGAACAGAAAATTGAAATCGTTGAACAAGAAAGTGTTCCTGTTGAAGAGACACCAAAGGAATATACAATTCGAGTATCTGATTCACAAATTGAACAACCAGAAGAACCAACTGTAGCCGAATTCAGTGTTAAAAAAGCAAAGCCTTCAATTGTCCCTGCCGAAGAACCAGAAGCAGAGTTTGTGCTTAAGGAGAGCAAACCAGTGGAAGAGGTTACCGAGGTAGCAGAAATCAAGACAAAGAAACCTAAAAAGAAGATCAAGGAGGTTGCAGCAGAGGAATTAAAGATCCAAATCTCGGAAGAAGCACCACAAGAAGTTCCAATAGTGGAAGAAATTGAGGAAGTCGTGGAAGAAATTAAGGAGACTGTACCTACGATTGAATACAAGTCGTATGAAATCGGCGTGAAGGAAACTGAAGCTGAAAAGCCCGCTGAAGAAATAGTAGTTGAAGAACCCTTGGTAGAAGAGCCACAAATCGTAGAAGCGGCACCAACTGTTGAATACAAGTATTATGAAATTGGTGTGAAAGAATCAGTTGTTGAAAAGCCTATAGAAGAAGTGCCATCAGAAGAGCAATTAGTTGAAGAGCCTATAACTCAAGAGCCAGAAACCTTTGAAGAGCTTAAAGTCAGAGTAATTGAAGAAACACCTCGTGAAGTTGTCGAGGAAGTTCTGGAAGAGAGTGTTAAGGTTCACCGCAAGAAGAAGCCGAAACCAGAAGTAACAGAAGAGCCTGAGGCTCAAATAAGCATTCCCGCTCCAACACCGGTTGATGAAGTGGAGGCGGTCCAAAGCGTTACTATTGTACCCGAAGTCCCAACAGATGAAGAAGCTGCTGAGCTAAAGATAACCGTTATTGATGAGGTTTCTGAGCCACAAGAGCTTGTTCAGGAGATTAAGGAAATCGAAACAGTTGAAGAAGTCTCGGTACCTGAAGAAAAACAGAAAGACTATCAATTTAGCATTAAAGAATCTGAGGCACCACAGGAATCTATTGAGGAATTGCCAGAAGAACAAGTAACTATTCCAAAGAAGAAAAAGGTTCAAGAGCAGAAAGAAACTATCGAAGAATTACCCGAAGAGCAATTCACTATTCAAAAGAAGAAGAAGCCTGAACCTGAAGTGGTCGAAGAGCCTGAAGCCGTGTTTGAAATAAAACAAAAACAACCCGTCGAAGAGGTTACAGAAGAGGCTAAAATTAAGAAGAAGACAAAGAAGCCCGTAAAGCAGGATGAAGCGGCTGCAGAGCTCAGTGTTACTGTGATTGAGGAATCTGCACCAGAACCTGAGGTAATTGAAATTGTGGAAGAAATTGAAGAAAACCCGGAAGAAAAGCCTGAGGAAAAACCAGTAGAGCAGCCTACCGAGTACCAGTTCACAGTCAAGGAAAGCCAACCTGAAGCTCCAGTTGAAGTAGAAGCAGAAGATATTCAAGAGGTACAATTGCCAAAGAAAACTCCAAAGGTCCCTGAACTGACTGAAGAGCCTGAAGCTGAAGTTACACTCAAACCCAAACCGAAGACAGAAGAAGTACAGGAAGAAGTAAAAGTATCTAAGAAGAAGCCCAAGCCTAAGGTTGTCGAGGAGGCTGCTGAAGAACTGACAGTTAAAGTCGTTGAAGAAGTTGCTCCCGAGCCAGTAACTGTCGAGGAGGAAGTCGTAGAGGAAGTTGATATTAAGAAACCAGAAAAGCCAACACCGGAAGAAACAGTTGATGATGCCGTTTTCAAAATTAAGAAACCTAAAGCTCCTGAAGAAGAAGAGGAAGTGGTTGCTGAAGTTACTTTGAAGCCAAAGGCACCAAAGGTGGTACAGGAGGAAGACTTCTCAGTAGATGTTAAGTTGCCCAAAGAAAAAGAGGTTACGGAGGAAACATCCGACCAAACTGTGCAACTCAAAAAGAAAAAGAAGCCTCAAAAACCACTAGAAGAAGCTGCAGATGAGCTGCAACTTACGCAAACTGTTATTGAAGAGAGACCAGTTGAAATTGAAGAGGAGGAAGTCATTGAAGAAGCAGTTGTAATACGAAGGAAACCAAAGAAACCATTCGAACCAACTGTTGAAGATCTTGAAGAAACTGAATTCAGTCTCTCATTTAAAAAGCCACACACTGTCACCGAAGGTGTTGAAGAAGCAGCTACAGTTCTTAAGAAACGACCAGTGAAACCTCAAACTCTCGATGAAGCTGGAGCGGAACTGTCTATAAAGCGACTGGAAGAAGAATACGAAGAAGGCGATGACATTGAAGAATTTGTGGTTAGCCAAAGGCCCAAACCAAAGCAAATGCAAATCACGGATGAAGAGGACCAGGAGTACACCATTAAGAAGCTCAAACGTCGCAAGAAGGTGGACATTCCAGAGTTCTCTGATGTTGAGAATGTTACTTTCCGGGCAAAGTCCACGAAGACTAAAGAGGATGTGGACCAAGAGTTTAATATTGCTCTTGACTCTTATGCCGAAGAAGAAGTGTCAATGTCTGGTAAAGTGAAACTTAAGAAACCAATTAAGAAGACCTACTCCGAAGCAACCGATGAGGCCAGAATTAAAATTTTGCAAGACTACGATGATGGCGAAGGTCCAATAATTGAGGAAATCCACGACGACGAGGATACCATCGACGAAGTCGAGGAGCCTGAAGAGTATATGGTTGAAGAGCTGCCTCCAGATGAGGTTGACTTCAAGCTGAAGCCTAAAAAACAGCCCAAGCCACATTATTCAGTCCAAGACGAAGAAGAAGAGCAATTCTTAATTGGCCTTCGACATGCCAAACGTGATTCAATTACGTATGATGAAGATTCTCTAACATTCAAAAAGAAGCGTAAGGTTGTGCAACAACTTTTCAATGAAGGTAAGTTTTTTTGGCTTATATTATAACTCAGAAACTTATATAAATGTCAGGCTGTAATAATTTCTCATTCGATTCAAAATGCGCATCTGCTTATATGGCAATAGCTTAGAAAAATGAGGTAAAGTGACCCAACACAAATAAATGTTAGTAGCTAACGCATAACTATCTTTTGTGGCCACTCATACATGTATACTTACTTCACTAAAAATTAGTTTTTAAAATACATTATAGTATAATAATATATTTTTATCATTGAACAGATGGCGCTTCTCTTAACATTACCAGAGAAATGGATGTGGATGGTAAGTATTCTGACCAACTTTATAGACCTACTATAGACCTACAAAGAATTTGATAACATTCCATTCATTTCAGAATCTCAAACCGAGAACATCATGTACTCCATCTGCAATTACATTGCCGATAACGACGAAGCCATTAATTTGGTAGAAGGTGAAAAGGTGCAGGTCATTGGACGTCACAGCTCCGAGTGGTGGTATGTCAAGAAGAGCATTACCGACGAAGAAGGTTGGGTGCCAGCCCAATATCTAATGGAGCCCGCGGAGTACGCCCAATATGTGCAGAATAAGCTGCACGAGAAGATCGATAAGCTACCCGTATTTGAAAGTAAGTGTGAAATATAAACCAAAATGTTGTTGTCTAACAAGGGGTTATTACATTGTCCTGTCACGTTATTAACACTTATCTTAATGTTTTGTGATTTGTGCATTTGCTAAGGACCTGGACCGCAAGACAAGCCAATTGCACCGCGATTCATTGAAAAGTTACAACCAATTCATACGCCTGACGGTTATACAGTGCAATTTGAATGTAAGGTCGAAGGTAATCCACGACCACAAATCGCTTGGTTCCGCGAGACAGCCATAATAAAGCCCTCACAAGACTTCCAAATGTTCTACGATGAAGACAATGTGGCTACACTGATCATTCGTGAAGTCTTCCCCGAAGATGCTGGCAAGTTCACTTGCGTGGCCAAGAATGCCGCTGGCTTCACTTCCAGTACAACAGAATTAATTGTCGAGAGTCCGTTGTCGGATCACGGCTCAGATGCTACGGCACTCTCGCGCAGAAGCATGTCACGTGAATCTTCCATGGCCGATATTCTCGAGGGCATACCGCCAACATTCTCGCGCAAGCCCAAGGCTCAATATGTCGATGAAGGTACCAATGTAATCTTGGAGTGCCGTCTTGTTGCGGTGCCCGAGCCTGAAATCGTTTGGACCTTCAATGGGGAAGACATTGATGAGGAAGAGATTAAGAATGTTCGAATTGTAACCGAATCGGATATGCATATGTATTGCAGTGTGGTGCATATTACGAAGGTTAAGAAATCACAGGAGGGCGTATACGAAGTGATAGCCACAAATCGCGAAGGCGAAGCTCGTTTGCCTATCACACTGAAGGTACGAACTTCGGACAAGGAAGCTCCACAAATTCTGGAGCCCCTGCGCAATATGGTTATACGCGAAGGCGAAAGCGTTGTGCTGTCGACACAAATTGTAGGCAATCCAGCGCCGAAGGTAACGTGGTACAAGGATGGCAAGCCCATCAAGAATGCCAAGTCAGACAAAGACCTCCACACCCTAACACTGATAACGCCCAAAAAGTCGGAGAAGGGCGAATACACAGTCAAGGCTGTCAATCCATTGGGCAGTGTAGAAACCACTGCTTATCTTACAATTGAAGGTAAGTTCATTTGTTTTTTGTTCAGCGACAACTGGATATTTACTGCCTGGCTAACACATTAATAAAAACAAACTATCTCCATATTCTACTAGAACCGACGAGTGGTAATGCAGAGCCTCCATTATTTGTTGAGCGCTTTGAGGAGCAATCGGTGCCCCAAAAGGGCGAGATTCACCTGCCTGCTAAGGTCTCGGGCAATCCAGTACCCGAGGTACAATGGCTTTTCAACAACAACCCCCTATATACCAACGAGCGAATCCAACAGATCTACGATGGTGAAAACATTGAGCTCATTATCAAGGACGCCAATCCGGAAACTGATTCGGGTGACTACAAGTGCATCGCCAGCAATCCCATTGGCAAAACATCTCACGGTGCGCGTGTGATTGTTGAAGTCGATGAGGTAACCTTTACCAAGAAATTAAAGAAGACCATTACTATTGAGGAAGTGCAATCTCTGACTCTTGAGTGCGAAACCTCTCACGTGGTGTCTACCAAATGGTTCTTCAATGGCAAAGAGCTGAGCGGCATGGATCATCGCGTTGTCGTCGAGGATGGCAAGACGCACAAGTTGGTCATCAGGAATACGAACCTACGCGATTCCGGTACTTATGTCTGCAAGGTCAAGAAGCAAGAGACACAATCAACTGTGGAAGTGCTGCAGCGTAAGCCGGACTTCCTTAAAGTGCTAGAGGACTATGAGGTCACCGAAAAGGACACGGCCATTCTCGATGTTGAGCTGACAACTGAAGCCGTGGAGGTCACCTGGTACAAGGATGGCGAGAAAATTACACCAGAAAACAAAAATTGCGAATTCATCAAGGATGGCAAATCAAGGCGCTTGGTAATACGCGATACCACAATTCATGATGAGGGCGAGTACACGTGCAAGCTAGAGGGCCAGGAGTGCAGCGCAGAGCTGACTGTCATTGAACTGCCACCAGAGATTGTGAAGCACTTGGAGGACGTCAACGTCACCAAGGGCGAGAATGCCGTGTTCGACATTGAGTTGAGCAAGGGCGATGCTCTGGTAAAATGGTTCAAGAACGGCAAAGAAATCAAGTTCAATGAGCGCATTCAACTGACGATTGATGGTAAAAAGCAGTCGCTACGCATTCTTAAGGCTAAGCCTGAAGATGTGGGTGAATATACCATTCAAGTTGGCGACCAAGTCTCCAAGGCAAAACTGACAGTTGAGGAGCCTTTGGTAGATTTTGTGCTGCGTTTGCCCGACGTCACGCTGGCCACCAAGACCACAGATGCTGAATTCACCGTTGAGCTCTCTCAGCCCGATGTCGAAGTTACCTGGCATAAGAAGGGAAAACCCATCAAGCCCAATAAGAAGCATGAAGTCTTCGTTGAGGGCACCGTCAGACGCCTGGTCATCCATGATGCCGACGATGATGATGCGGGCGAGATCAGCTGTGTTGCCGAAAACGTCACAAGCAGCAGCAAGCTATGCGTTGAGGAGCTTAAACTGCCGCCCGTGATTACCTCTGACAAGGATCAAACCATCAAAGTGAAGGAGAACGAAGATGCTACATTCACTGTCAAGTACACGGGAACGCCCACACCCGAAGCCGAGTGGACCTCTCGCAAGGTCGTCATTCCCAAGTCAAAGCGTACCATACCCACAATTGATGAACAGTCCGCAACTCTTACCATTAAGAAGGTTGTCGACGATGACGAGGGCGAGTACACTGTTAAACTTGTGAATCCTATGGGCGAGGCAGAGGCCAGCCTGCACTTGCTCATTATGCGTAAGTATACAAAATTAATTACAAATTAAGCGATGCGGAAACTGAAACCTGTGTCAAAACTTTAGGTAAACCCTCGGCGCCAGGAACGCCACAACCTCTGGAGGTGATGCACGATTCAATAACACTCTATTGGAAGGCGCCTGAAGATGATGGCAAATCTGAAATTATAGAATACATTCTGGAGTATCATGATGTTAAGCAAGAAAAGTGAGTGACATCCTTATGATAAATTATCTGAAATCAAACTAAAAGGACAAATTCAATAGGTGGACTGAGATACGCAAGATTAAGGACACGACTTATACCATCAGCAAGCTGAAGATCGATACAGAATACGTGTTCCGCTCGATTGCCGTCAACGAAGTTGGTCCATCCCCGCCCTCACCCATCTCGTCGCCCATACGCCTCGTGCCAAAGGTTGAAACCGAGGCACCCAGCGTGCGGGAGCCTCTGCAGGATATTGCCAGCGATTTAAACAAGGAGGTGACCATGTCCTGTGTGTTTGGCGGCATTCCAGAGCCAACTGTCACATGGAAGAAGAATGGCGAAGTGGTTGAGTCGAGTAGTATGCGCTACGAGAATCGCGTTGCCAAATACACAATTGAAAAGACAACTATTGAGACTGAGGCCACCTACACGTGCGTGGCCACGAACGAGAAGGGCTCCGTGGAGACATCGTGTAGACTGAAGCTGCAGCAGAAGCCAACCGTTGAAATTGAGGACAAATATTTGTCCCAGAAACTGCGCACTGGCAGCACTCTCACCATTCCAGCAACAGTTCGCGGCTACCCACAGCCGACTGTGGCCTGGCAGAAAGAGACAGTCGAGCAGAAGTCAACCACTAAGGAAGTCACGATCGAAACCACAGAGACCAGTTCCACCTATACCGTTAAGAAGGTAACACGCGAACACTCTGGCCGCTACAAGGTGACGGCCAGCAATGAATCGGGTTCCAGCTATGCGGAATGCACGGTTCAAGTGATCGACAAGCCAAGCAGGCCACAGTCCCTGGAGGTCAAGGACGTCAAAAAGGACTCAATCATCCTGGAATGGACACCACCAGTCGATGATGGTGGCATGGAGATTAAGCAGTATACCCTGGAGAAATGCGATCTACAGAACAAAGTTTGGATGAAGGTTTCCGATTTCGACAAGGACATCAACTCGTATGCCATTCAAAAACTTTCCATGAATGCACAGTACATGTTCCGAGTGGTGGCTGTTAATCCCATAGGCGAATCTGAACCAACTGAGAGTGAGCCTGTGACCATAACCAAGAGGTTTGGTATGTATTCTACAAAAATATTAACAGAGGGCAAATTAATAATAACAAATGTTCCTCTGCTCTTGTAAGCAGAGAAACCAACTCCACCTCGTGATCCCACATCGGTGTCTGGAATGAACGACACTTCGTTCACATTGTCCTGGGAGCCGTCGGAAAGCGACGGAGGCTCCAAGATAATTGAGTACATTGTGGAAATAAGGGAAGAGACTGAAACCGTTTATCGTTCCTTGGGTACTACGACGGGCACTGTAACAAACATTCATGTTGACAACGTTGTGAGAAACAAGGGCTATCTGTTCCAAATCTACGCTCGAAACGAGGTTGGCACCAGCGACGCGTTCGAGACAACTGAGAAGATTGTTGTTGGACGCAAGATAAGTAAGTGACAGACGAAACAAATAAAGATAATTGCTTAATTTGCTTTGCAAACTGCTTTCTCCCTTAACGCGCACTAATGCCTCGCTTTGCAAAAACAATTATTAAACAGCGAATAACAATGAAAACATGGGTACGTGATAGCTTCCGTGGAGTTGCAATCATATTTTTACGTTAATAATCGTTTTACTGCATCCCACTACAGCGCCGCCTTCGCCTCCGCAAAATCTGAGAGCGCCGGATGTGACAAGCCGCAGCGTAACTCTCGATTGGGAGGTGCCAGCCCGAAATGGTGGTTCCGAAATCACAGGTAAGATATAATATCAAATGACCAAATGAAAATGGAAACAGAAACAACCTTGGTGTGAATCCGCAGGCTACTGCGTAGAGAAGCGCTCTTCAACATCGACCAGCTGGACAAAGGTCATCACACTGGATGCACATCAGCTGCATTACACCATAGACAACCTGAAGGACAAGTGCGAGTATTGGTTCCGTGTGTCAGCGGAGAATGAGGTTGGATTAGGTGCGCCAGCCGTCACGGAGAGCATATCGCTGAAGACACACGCAAGTAAGTTGAGCTTGGCTAGACAGATTAGCGCATCTCTAATTCGTTGTCGCACTTGAACCAGCTGTACCATCGCCACCGACTGCTCCACTGGAGGCCCGCGTGCTTGCGGCCAATGCACACGTATTCGAATGGGGTATACCCGAGTCAGATGGTGGTGCGCCACTGCTCGGCTACCACATTGCCATACGTGACATGAAGAAGTCCATGTGGATTGAGGTCGGTCGGGTGCCAGCCGGGGTGCAGAAATTCCAGATAAGAGACCTGCAAGAGAACCACGAGTACATGATACGCATTCTCGCCAAGAACGAGATTGGCCTGAGTGAGCCGCTCGAATCGGAGGAGCCATACAAAGTGATGACAGCTGGTATGTAGAAATGTTGATTGTCTCCCAAATTTACAGCATAGCTAACGCCAACTACTTTCGTATGATGCAGGTCATGCCAGCTTGCCCGACGAGCCGCGCACAGAGATGAGCACATGCAACACATCCTCCTGGCTGCGGGATCACAATATGGATGCGGACATACACTCGTATGCCCGGGGCAGGCTGCTTCAACGCGACGAGTACTTCTTCCGGCTCTGGGCGCAAATGCCCAAGAAGAAGAAGGGCTCCAAATAGACAGAAACATAAACATAAACGTAAACCAACAAAAATAGCCATGACTAAACGAATGAAACTTAGGTTAGGTTAAGCTTATTTCAATTGTACTTTAATGAATTCTGGACTTTTTATTTAGCTTCTTTTTTAGCTTTTTTTCTACTTGTAACGTACCCATTGTAAAGGGCATGTAATGCTCGGCATATGCGTCCGCCAACAGCGATGTTCACGAAACTGAGACAGACTGGGGCGAGCGAAGACAAACTTGATGTTTGAGTACGTGAACGTGGCTGTTGGCCTGTGACCTCATTGGCCCATTACATAAACTATGAAAGAAATTTGTTTATAATTTGCATAAATTCGTATGATTTCTGCGCTTTATTTTTGTAAGCTGTGATAAATTTATCAAATTCGAAAGCGTCAAACGATAAAATGCCATGACATTTGCGCCAGTACACAACGCGCATCGGGCACAGGACAGTCAACGGACAGCATCCAACAACCGACATCCAATAGCAACAACGACAACAACAACAACAACAGCAGCAGCACCAACAACAGCAATAGCCACAAGAACACAACGCAAGTGATTCAATATCCTCTAGGGAGACAAACAACAAATGGTGCAATTCGATATGAGTTACGAGTGCGCTGTGTGCCTGTGTGTGTGTATCTGTCGGTGTGTGTGTGCATGTGTGTGCTTGTTGTGTCTTGTGTTGTGCGTCGCGCTGACTGTCTCTTGCCCTTGCCGTGTGCTTGCTGTGCGAGCAAATTTATGACATACAGAGGGTTGCATAACTATACTTCTATATATATACATATATTTTGTGGAAGAGCCCAACATGACTTTAAACTGAGAAAAAAAAGGAAGAAAGAAAACAAATGAAATATAAAATAAATATGAATGAATTTTAACGAACAACTTCAAGTGGTTTAGCTCGGGTTGAACACAACTTTTGCGCAGTTGAGCACGAAAAATCAACTAATTAATTCATTAGTTAGTTTTGGCCGACTCCAAAGAAAAGCCGAAGTTAACGGTAAGTTTGCTCGGCCAAAGTTTTCTATTAAGTTTTTATTCTAAAACTTAAAGTCGACAGCCAAACAATGGCAGCCACCAGCTGCCCAGTCTGACATGCGTGTGCAGGACCTAAAACTAAAGATGGAAGAGAGAGGGAAAGAAGGGGGGAAGACAGGGCACGGAGATGCCAACACTAGGCTACAGTTACGCGTCGTTGAACTTATCTGGTGACATGGGCACAAAGTTTCCACACACACAGAAGGAGAGAGAGAGAGAGAGAGTAAAAGAGAGAACAAAAAAGAGAGAGAGAATTGTGTGCGAATTTAATTAAAGTTTTTGCGGTTGCCACTAATCAAAAGATATTATCTAAAATGCTCTATGTGGTAGTTACTTTGCCTGGCAAATAACTTTCTGCTGCGGCCACAGCTGTAATTTACACTAAGCTGATTGGGCATCAGAGAATGCCCACTGGGCGTGGCTAGACTCCAGGAGCTAAGCTGTAAATGGATTCATAAAGCTAAACATATTTCCGGGCACTTTAAACTGCACACAAGCAAACGAACAGCAAACACTTCACCTGGCTGCCCCTCACCTGTGCCTGTGCCTGTGGCCGTGCAGAGGACAACAACAAAATAACAACACAAAACCATCTTTACTAGTACTTGGTATATATATACATATATATTTATATATGTATAACAACACCTTGAGCTGCTATTGATACCGGCATTCAGCCTGGCAGCCAGGCAGCCAGGCAGGAAGCATATTTAGTGTTGCCACTAAGCGATCGGCCAGTCGCTCTGGGAGCTCGACCTCGTCTGTGTTCTCGTGCTGGTCCTTTGGCCAGCTCCTGTCGCTTATTTCAAGGGCTTCCTATGCCTGGCACACGAGCGGAAATTTCATTTACTTGTTTGCTTTTTATGCGCTTCATTCGATTTGTGCTTGTTTTGTATTAAATTCAAGCCGCAAGCTAAGCTCGACATTTGGCAAACTTAAATTTTTCCGATTTGGACAGAATGTTTGCTTGGCTGCCATTGTCTTTAAGCTGCTGTCAGTCGTCAGGCTCGCATGCCCATTAGTTATGGTTTATTAATGCCACACTCCAAACTTGGCCAGAAAGTCGGCCTAACACAATTGAAAACTTGTAATAGCATTCGGCAAGTTGTCCGTATTGCTTGTAAAAACAAAATTACACATAAACTTTATGGGGTGCACGTAGAAAATTGAAGCTATACTTTTCCCTGACACGGCTCGTCAAACGTGCTAGGCTGCCCGAAAAAAACCCAGACGAAACCAAACCAAAGACGAACCAAATAAAACAAAGAGACAGCAAAAAGTTAGCCTAATTAGTTGCCAAAATAATAAACGATAATAGCATGGCAAAGCCACTTCTCGACATCCAGTCATGCCTAATGCTAAAGCAGATGTTGCTTTTGTCTTCTCTGCGTGTGTGTGTGTGTGTGTGTGTGTGGTTGTGTCAAACAAATTGAATTATCAACTTGTAGGGAAGTGGAAATCAGTTACATTTTGGCACTGATATCAACCAAATTAGCAAACCAAAGACACAAATCTTAATTAATCAGGTTTTCAATTTGACAGAAATTACGAAAATATGAAGTAAGCAGACTGCAGATGAACGCCTAAAATAAATAATTATAAAGACACTACAAATAACTTATATAGGCTTCGTTATAGAAGAGGAACGATCATTACGGTTCGTAACTCTACTTTTAATACCCTGGATTGACTTGGATATAAATTTGATTCTGCGATTTTCCACAGTTTCAAATCACACTGAAATATCATTGGTAATCAGTTTACAGATGAACTCCAAACTAACTGAAATTTCTGTTGGCTTTGGGAAAGAATATAAGAGTCAAACAGGAGTATACAGCCAGTAGATACCCTGTTTGAATTGACATTAAAATTTGGTATGCGAATTGTTTGTTTATTGTCAAAGTTATATACGAGTTTTGGAATAGCCAGAAATAATAAAAAATAAATGAATATAATTTTTTATAGCTGAAAGAGCTGCACAGTTGACTATTTAGCCGTACATATACATACATAAACGAGCAGATTAAACTAGCTAAATACAATGCCAGAGATAACATTAGGCGCATTTATTATACTTGTTAGTGCGTATTTTATAGATGCATACGTACATATACCCGTAATTGCCCTGACGAAAGATGTATCATAAAATGTTGGTTTCAGTTCATGTTTATGGCAGGGAATTAAGCAGCCGAAAGATCCGCTGGGCTGCAGATTAACTGATGCTTTGTAGAAGTGGGTTACATTATAAAAGTATCTGCGCAGTTATTTAGAGGTCTACATGGTCCCCGAATAGCCCCAAAATGACAGCCGAAATAGCTGTATGCATAATTGCCCAACAGCTCTGCCCGGAGCCATGAACCACGCCCATTAACTACAGCCACAAAAAGAAGAAAGGAAAAAAGAAACTGCAGCTGGGTGTTGGCTTCCTGCCTGCAGCCGGGCCGATAGGGTCGATAGTTGTACATGTATAAATGTGTGCAGGACTTGAGGAAAATTAAGAAAATGTTTTTACTCTGTGAGCAAAGCCCCCGAAGCGAAGAGCTCTTGCTCTATTGGGTTTATGACTTGCATCTGTGTGTAGGAGCTAAAAGAGTTTCAGCGAATCTCTTACTATTATCTAGCTGTATGGAAAATCTTTACACCTACATACGATAAGGTATTATGTGCTCATTGCCTCAAATATTTACATGATCTGCTTAGCGTAAGCTCCAGAATCGATATACCCAGCACACAGCAGAGCATACTGTAAATATAAAATATTTATGGCCAGATTGCACACGCATTCAGCAAGTCCGTCTGGCAGCTACAGCTACAGCTACAGCTACAATACATGCTGGATGCTGCCTGCTGATATGTAAGTACACAATGTTCTTTCTGCCATATCCTTTCCTTTGACTGCAGCGACAAACGCATTTAACATGCATTCCACCCATTTTGGTAGCCAATTCATAACATTTAACAGCTCGCAGTGGCCAGTGAAAATATTCTTGCTCTTTACAATTTAATGGAGACATTTTCGGTACAAATTATCTGCCCACCTCTCTCCTTGGGGCACCATTTAAAAATCAAGTGTGCTGAAAATTAAATTTTACACAGCTGTGCATCAGCAGCAGCAGCAGCAGCAGCAACAGCAGCAGCAGGGTAGCGAGTCAATGTAGTAGAGTGCAATGCAAGGACAGAGTGTGGCTTCCAGCCAGAAACTAATGAAACTGCCTTGACTGCTGCTCTATAGCTGCTGACATTTCAATGGACCATCATGTTTCCCACACACACACATACACACTCACACACGTAGTAATATTTACTAAACTTTCGTATAACATATATGCATGACTTTTTAAGGTAGCGCAATTAAAGTCAATTGGCATTTTACCAAAATGCGCTCAACGTGTCGTATACGTAATGTCAAGCTAGTATCCGTGTGTGAGTGAGTGTGAGTGTGAGTGTGAGTGTGAGTGTGAGTGTGAGTGTGAGTGTGAATGTGTGTGGTGTCAACAGCATTAGCTTGCGTTGACTTTAGTTATTAGCACGTCTCTGGCAGCACAAATGCTTTCATAATTCATTACCCTCTCCCACAAATGAAATTTTCGACATTGCGCATACGCCGCGTTGCCTAAGCATAAATTAATTCATTTGCTCGAGCCAAGTTTATAGTTATTTGGGTGTCTTCTTCGTTTGTACCGACACAGATTTTATGGTTTTCTTCGGTGTATTGTTTGGCAATTCCAAAAATCAACAGCATCATCAGCAACAGCAACAGCAACAACAACAACAACAACAGCAAATGGCAATGAACTGAAATTTATTTGTATTTCGTTTCGCTCTTCGAGAAGTTTTACAGCCTAACTAGGTGCTGCTGCCTGCTGATGTTTGTTTTATGGACTTTTGCGGGACTCTGGCCCCATTCCCCAATTTAGTTTATAATGTGCCCATAAAAGTTATGTGCGGACCAGTCAGCCATTTGCATTTTTATTCAGACCCGACCAGCAAACACTCGCACTCGCACTCGCACTCGCCTTGATTTGGCAGTTTGACTGATTAGCTCGCATTATAAAGCGCTTTTACATTTACGAGCATATTTTGGATAACCAGCCCACGCGATACATAGAAGAGGCAATCATAAAAGGAATTTCCCTAATGCAAATGGCCGCAGATTAGCCAGCGACCTTCAAAGTTTCAATTTTGCGTTGATTTTATAATTTGACGACCCTTTTTTCCCCCTGCCAAGGTCTATTACTCCATTCCTCAGCTAGTGCTAAGCAAACCGTTAGATGTCAGCTTGCAGCTACTTTACACACCGTTGACTTAATTTTGTGCCAGTTCCATTGGCCTTTGCATAAATGCATCCTAATGCGCCTCCATTTTGTGGCGCTGCAGGCCGCGACAGGGCAGCCGAGGTGCGCTAAACAGATTTGTACCTTGCATATAAAGCCAAATTTACAAGCTGTAACGAAAATTGCAACGCAAATATGCAAATAACTATAGAAGCAAGCCCCGGCAGTAGCAGCAGCAGTAGCAGCAAGAACAGCGGCAGGAAATGCGAGCTCGCTTAAATTTTGAGAGCTACACGAAAAAAAGGTTTTGTGCAAGGTTTTCATTCGGCAATTGAAATATCTAGCGGAAAATGAATTTGCTATGTATCGACATATGTATATGTGTGTGTGGGTGGGTGGGTGGTTGGGTGTTGCTAATGTACAAACGTGTTGGACTTATCGACCAAGATATGCATGCAAAAGCAAACAAAGCTCAATTCAGCTGCATTCTTGTTGCAGCTGCAGCTGCAGCTACAGCTACAGCTTCAGCTGCCATTTGCTAACGTTTCGCACTGCGAGTGGGAGCGCAGTCCTCAGGCTGTTTACGTGCTTATCGAGCAATCGATGTGAGAATTATAGCCGTGCTGGCATGGTTAAGCTGCTTAGAATGCACTGCGCACAGGCGGCCAACGTGTCGTATGCGTGCTGTCGTCCTAGAGATATACGAATACTTTGCAGCACATTAAATTGCCAATATGGCTTTATTGTTCCACAATATAGTTATAAGCTAAGGAGATTGCCGGTGGGCAGGAGGAAGCATGAGGTCTGACAAGTTGAGCAGCGATTTATGCTGCCACAAGTTATAGGCAGCTGTTGCCCCCAAGGACGTCGAGTGCGTCCAAAGTCTGTGTGGATAGATGGATAGAAAATGCGTAGCTATGTGGCTAGTACGGTACCTGTGGGCCATAACAACTACAGCCGGGGCTGGGCGCACTTGCACAGACGACCACAGCCATAAAAAGCGGCACTCGATGATGCCTATGGGCAAGTTTTGCACGTTGAACGAGCAAGCGCGGCGAGAAACGTAGTCGTAGTCGTAGTAGTTGGCCTGGCCTAAACATCACTTCACAACTGCCAAGCCAGCACATCCGGTTTCCGTTAGTTGGGCACGTCGTTGAAGTCGTCGTCGTCGTCGTCCTCGTCCTCGTCGTCTTCCTGACTGACTGCTTGTCAGGTTGATGTTGCTACAGGTAATATCATTTAACTGCGGCGCAAGAACAGCCACTTGCACGAATATCGTATGATGGTAAAATATTATCTCGTTACAATGCTCCAAATATTTTTGCGCCCTTGCCAAGCTCGCCTTTGGCTTATGAGCGGAACTACGTGTCGCAGCAGCAAAAACTAAAAACAGAACCACCCCCGCCCCCACCCCACACACACATGCACATGCTCACACTTGGCAACGGCAAATGTCTGTCGAGGAAGAATTTACTCACCCTCGCCAACACACACTCACACACACACTCACACTCAAGTATAGATGTTTAAATTTGATTTCAAGTGCTCGCATTTTGATGGCCATCTAAGTGAATGCGTGTTGTGGCTGTTTACGTGTCCTTGTTATGAAAACTGCGAGTGCCACGAGCCATCCATGCTCGCATATGTATTTAAGCTTATAGTTAGCCCAGCTCCAACTTAAAGCTGTTCACATGGCTACACAGTCGCTGAATTCTGTTATTGTAGATAAATATTATTGACTTACGCCTCGAGCTGAAGTTGGTTTACTTTAGCAACTTGTTTGGAAATTTGATTGTGCGTGGGAAATGAAAATAATTTAATAGAAATAACAAAAGCTCATTGCATATACAACATGGAACTTAGAGTCGTTAGCAGAGGATTTTGTCAAAGTTTGCGGCAGTTTTTAAATACATTCGAAGCAGTAGTAGAAGAAGTTTTCAATTTAAAATGCAGGAATGTAAAATGAAAATTATATCTAATATCAGGCCATTTAATTCGCCATGGTCAGAAACAACTGCCAAGAACTGACAAGCTCTTGCCTATCTATATATATCTGCGAGCAATCTATAACTTTTATATTAAGATGTAATAATTATGAAATTATAATTATAAAATTCTTAAAATTATGGGTATTATAGGAATTATATATATATATGCCTTTAAGCACATCTCCCATTCGTTGCTAGTGGTAGAGTGGAGAGGCCCGCAGTTTCGATTAACAAAATGTGGGCAAGCAAAGTGCGTTGCAGGCTTTGCTCGTGTTGCACATTTGTTGTAATTTGTTCTTTTTTACACTTTCTACGCTATTTTCCCAGCCACTTGTGGCACTTAAGGGTAGACTGCCGTAACAGCTGCTTTTGATTTCTCATGCGTGGGAAGTTTACACAGGCGTTGCCCAAAATAATTTGCACACCCACACACACATGCACACGCACACACACACACAATTGATGGCTTGTTCGTCCCTTCACAATTACGTTACACATGAATTTGATAGCAAATGAGAACGCGTTGCGCTTCACGCTTGACTCTGCTTGGCACTCACTTAATTATTGCATAAGAAAATGAAACGAGGCCACGAAGGCGCTGCTTGGGGCGACAGGCGACCACCCTCCACATCCCATGCACACACCCACACACTCGCACACGCACGCACACACGTGCAGCTGACGGGCGAGCAATGCAACTTGCAAGTGCAGCTGCAACTGGGACAACAAACTTTGCTGTATGGCTATGTGCTTGACATGCATGCTTACCCGCAACGCAGCGCCGTTGCAAGCCAAGTTGCAAGTTCCCAGTCGCCCATTGACTGCAGCTCAGGTCGTGCAAGGCGTGGAGCGTGGAGCGTGGGGGAGGCGCAGCGCATCGAGAGAAGCTTGCGGCGCCTGAAAGTCTTTAACTATAACAGCCACAATTTGTATGCCCTGTAGCTGAGCGAGCGTGAAGAAGGGTTGGCTTTAAATGAAGTTGCATTTGCATAAACATGACTGAGACCATAATATACCCAATAAGACCATACACTACAAAGAATCTTTCGCAACTGCTCAATATCTTTACTCATAGCCTTACTCTAATATTGCTCTAGGGTATCTTCTGATAAGTATTGTTCATTGCCTAGAAGTAAATGTTAATGTACAGCAACTCAACATATCATAATATAATATAAAATCCCTTTAATACTCGTATTATACTATTCAAAACAATATAGGGAATATTCTAATAAATATTTGTAGTTATCTATAAAGACATTCATACTCCTATTTATCTTACTGTACTATAGGGTATCTTCGGCCAGTAAGCAATAAAGTTCATTTCATGGCCTTCGTTTATATCGATTTAAGTTCATAATTAAATTTATATTGACAATTTGTTGAATTTTCAATTGCGTTGGCAGCTGCGATTAATTAGTAGCCGAAAACCTGAATTATCCATTATCCATTATCCTTTTGGGTCGATTTAATTGCTGCTTGAATAATTTGCGAGCTAATTATGTTCGATTCGAGCTGCTTTAGATAGCGCCATTGGGCCAGCTGTTACCTGTGCTCTCCACATCCGGCGACAACTTTTGCACTTCCGTTCGCCATTTCACACAGACACCGACACACCAGGTGCTTGGGTGAAGAGTGGCGCAAATGGTGAATGGATTTCTGTTAGCTGAAGGGGCCACTCAATTAAGTCGGGCTGCTGCAATTTATATAAGCCTGCCGATATCGCTGTTAACGGCCAGTTACACGCTATATAATAGCCCGGGCAGCGTCGACGCCATTTTTCATTTAATTTACCGCACATTTTATCTCTGTTCTATGGCGCCTTTTTATCGCTAGCATTCCGGAGTGGGGGCTGGCTAGCTGGATTGCTTATTTTGTTATCATTATCCTGTTATCCTTGTGCCTGCCAGCGGCACCTAATTAAATTATCCCGCAATTGCCTGGTAAGTGCACCTGCACCGGCTTCTGTCCGAATGTTGTGGGCATTAAAGACCCCGCCCAATCTCGCCCAGCCTCGCTGCCTGGCATATTTATTTGTCGAGCGTCCCTTTTTTCTGTGTTGGTCACTTCCTGGCCTTTGTCCTTTCCCTTTTGCGCCTAATTATTATCTGCCCTGCGCACTGAATTTTTGAACACACCAAACTTTTCAGCAACGCCCGGGAAAAGTCAATAAGCTTGAAGGACCTTAATTATTTTCTCACTCTGTATTGGTGTATGTGTGTGTGGGCGTGTGAGTGTGTACTTATTTGTGTAGCTGTGTGTCTTGTGTTCATTTCTTGGACCTAAGCCGCCAAAGTTTTTGTGTGGACAACAAAGTTACAGCTGCACAATCGCCGTTGACCCATTTGGCAGCGGCTCAAAGCGAATAACTTTAACAACATTCGAAGTATAGCAAAGGGAAACTGTTTTTCTTTCGCCCGTTTAATGGGAAACTGATTTTGTCATTGACAAGTTGTTGGCTGCATCCTGCACTCAGTGAGCCCAAGGACAACATCAATGGCTTTGCATAACAAATGTTTTGTTTTCATTTCGGCTGGCAAAGCTGCCTCCAAGCCGGACTTGCAACTGCTCGTACTATTGTTCTATCTAGATCCTGCTTGGCCTCCCACCTAGCACAGCCCAGCCCCCGCCCAGCCCCAGCCCAACCCTTTCCCAGCCAAAGCTGCTCACAGCATATCCTGTTTGCTTAAAAGCTTCCGTTTGCCATTTGCCTTCGTGCGTGTGTGTGTGTGTGGCTATGGGGAATGTGTTTGTGAATCAGAATGCGAGTGCCATAGTGAATGTGAGTGTGAGTGTGAGTGTGAGTGAGCGGGTAGTCGTCGCCAAGACCTTGCACCCAAATGCGCAATTATGACAACCATGAGGTATGTGCTTAGTATGTGTGTGTGGGAATTCTTGCTGCTGACAATGATTGAAGCTGTAAGCTGTCATTGTAATAAATCAATAAATGCAACTTGAGCCAAATTACCCAGCATACAAAATGGCAAACAACAACAACAATAGAAGCAGCAGTAACAACAACAACAACAGACGAAAGTTGTTCTCCGCCTTTTCTAGCTCATGTGGCTTGGCCAAGTTTATTTGCAAAAATAATGCACATCATTGTTAATCAAAGCAAAAGCGAGATAGAGGGAAAAGAATAGAGAAAGAGAGATTGAAAAATAGAGAGACAGAGATAGAGAGAGTTGGTTGGTTTCATGGCATCGTGGAAAATTCAATGCGGCTTGGCTGCTGCCAAGCTGCTTGCAGCTCTGGCTGTGTTTGTTGTTGCGTGGCAGACTTTCTGTCACAGCGCCGAACATATGCATAGAAACAGTTCCCTACAGACAGTTGTTTATGGCGACGCTCTATGCCAAACTCCTTTCATGGCAAACACTGTTTATGCTCGAGCCTTTCACTGCACGGCCACACTCAGCTGCACAGCACTGTCTGCTTGTATGACCAAACAATGGATGTATACAAACAAGAGCAACAGCAGCAACAACAACGACAACAAACAAACACACACACACACAGTCAGCGACAACAATGGCGCACAAAATTGCCGCTGTCATCAGTGAGGAAATTTGCATTTTGCACAAATTGCAATACGTAAAACTCTTCGCACTTTGCGCTCAGCCCGCAACACATACTCCGGCCGGGCTGCCCTGCCAGTGTGTTGACAACTGAATGTTGTGGCGTGTTAAATACTAAATGCTTTTGCTTTTTGGCAAATTTTGTCAAATTGCAAGCAGTGACAGGCAGGACAGGACAGGACAGGACAGGGCAGGCCAGGCTAGGCCACGCCCGCAGCAACAGCTGCATATTCCAATTATGCTCAGAGTTTACGCTGGGCGTGACTTATCAGTGAGTGGGCGTGGCAGCCATGCCATGCCTAATGCAGCTAATCGACATCATTTTCCAGTCAACTGCACAAGTTGCAGGCAAATAGTTTCGACTGAATCCACAGATGAAAGCTCAAGCTAGCAAAAAGTTTTACCCATGCCCAATGAACTGAACTGTGTAGTTCGTTTTTTCATCTTCTCGTATTTAGCTCGGGCATAGTTGAATTGATTATGCCTAGCTGAAGGGGGGAAGATTTAATTCAATCATTTACAGCTGAGCGAGGAAGGCGTTCATTAGTCGTGTTAATCATACGCCATGCTGCACGGCTATAGCCTATGGGACAGCAGCTAATTAGGTTGGCAGCCTCTCATAACTCAGTCATAAAGAGATTTAATAGATTCCTATCAGCCTATTATAGCTCTTAGAGTCCGCTGTGTGTGCGTGTGTGTGTATGAGTGCGCGAGGGAGCGAGCGAGAAGGGGTCGAGCTTGTGGTTGATTTAGTTGAATTTCCAACAGCTCTGCCTTTGATTTATATTAATTTATATCAATTTATTTTAATATATTTAATGACAGAAACATTTATTTATTTAATTTTCTTACATACGAATTCTCGCTTTAAAAAATCCTCAGTTATCCTCAGGCAACTTAGAGTTGCTAAAATTGATATGCTCAGGGCGGCCTTCGGACACCCAGCTCATGCTCATGCTTATGCACTGCTCTTTAAAGAGCATTAGAAGCATGGACAGGCCAGCTCCATCAGCTGATAGAGTATCATCCGCTTGCTGAGCAGCTGATTTGGTCGATGGACAGTGCAGAGCTATAAAGGATTGGAACGAATTAAAAGTTTTGTGAGTGGCAGCAATAATCCTTGGGCTTACCATTAGATCTGCCACATCCCCAAATTGTTTGATGCGGCATCTGTGATGCTTTGGTGCAGCTGTGGCAAGAAAAGTTGTGGCTCAGCAGCCACTGCGCCACAGGCTCTGCTCGCATTTTGTGCGCTCTCTGCGAAATTCTCGCCCAGCTAGCAGCGAAATAATGATCTGGCTTAAGATATTTGCCCCGTATGTGAGCTGCTGCAGTTGCCAGAGAACAATAACGACGCCCTGCTGCAGCTTCACAAGACGAGTGCAACTTGTGCAGCATCAGCAGCAGGAGCGATAGCAAATAAACGCCAAAGTAATGTGTCATGTGTCGCTGTAGCTTTCGGGGTACCCTGTGCAACATCTTGACGCGTCGCCGCTCGCTCAAGGAAGCAGCGGGCATTCGATTTATGGCCACATAGCTGCAGTTTAGCCAAATGAAGCAATTGAAGTGCAGCAGCAGCTGCAGATAACAGCTGAGCACACAGAAGGCCACACAAAACAGCCACAGATATCCATAGAGCTGTAGCTGCCAGTGGACTGTCCGCCCTCGCACAGGGCCAACCACCCAGCGGTCGCCGCACCACAGCCATCTCATTGGGCAGCCAGTGGCGTGTGTACAGATAATGGAGGCAGAACGCGACGCTATTGAAGATATCCATCAATTTGGCAATCAGCGCCAGCTAAGTAAACCACGGAAATCCACGCGAATAGATTGAGCACAAACAGCCACAGTAGATAAGTGTTTGCTGGGCCAGTTCGTATCTTTTCGCAGCCTCATTGTAATAGACGTTGCCCAGGACAAACAAAACCCAAAGGCGGCAGCAACACAGGCAGCGAGAGCTGCGACCTCTCAGCAGTGGGTCAGGTGCTCCGTAGCACTACCATACGAAACATTAGAGCAGTCGAAATGGTGCAAGAGAATAACCAGTGACAGATGGAAACATAGATACACTTACCTATAAAATTAAATGCACTTTCATTACTCTCGAAGTTCACTCAAGCAAAGCAACATAGGAAATTATAGTAAAACAGCTCAAAGCTAAAGGTTGACAAAAGACTGAGATAAGAAAGAGCTGAGATGAATTGAAAGGGGAATCAAAATATTCTCAGTTACTTCTATTACTTTAAACGAAAATGATCACGCCAAGGATTCACTCAAAGCAAAGCAAAATAGGAAAGCAAAACAAGGCAGCTCAAAGCAAGAAGTAGACAAAGAGCTGAGATAAGAAAGAGCAGAACTGCAGTGTAAGGGGAATAGAGAGCAGGAGACTGCATGCGATGGGCAAGGCGCATTCAAGTGGATGGAAAAGTGCTGAAGAGCAAGAAGAAGGGGCAGGCAAGTAGGCGAGCAGTACCTCTGCTGCCCCTCGTAATTACACGTGCCAACCACTCTGACATGGTTCGAGTACCCTCTTCGTCTGGTTAGGGTACACCAAAAACAATAACAATTTAGTAGGGCGCTTGGTCGCTTAGTCGCTAATGTGATGACGGACTGTGTAAATGCTTTTAGCGTGAAAAAGCACGAGCGCGAGTAATTGATGGCTGCACACATGGAGCAGGCAACGACTTCAATTAGCGCCATTCGAGCAGGCGCAATATGCACCACCAGCCATCAGCCACCAGCCACAAGCCACCAAAATCGATATCTGCTTGTCTAAAACTAAGCTTAAATATTTTAAAAAAATTCGAAGCTTCTAATGGCAGAAGAAATGATTGGTAGCACATTCCACCCGTGCAAAGCTCCGTCCTCTCACCACTTCCGCTCCCGCTTCCTGCGTGGCACCGCTGTCAGACCCACTTCAGATTTGCGTCGCCAATCGCCCACGCGCCAAACTAATTTATTTCCAAACTGGGAACTACGCGCTACCAGGTCAAAGTTAGCCCGCTCGCCCTGTTCCTGGTTGAGCGATTAATTTGTTCAGGTCCAACTCTCAATCGGTGCCTGCGCCAGCTCCCACATCGGCAGCCATTAGAGGATTTGCATGCCCAGGCACGTGAGTATTTTGGCATGTTCATTGGTTCAGCGCAGCATAACCCAAAAATGTCAACCTTAAGCGGCTCACTCGTTTTCACATCTTCTTTGCCCACGCTCTATTCTCTGCTGCTGCCTGCCTATTTGCCTCGTCCCTATTTTTCTCGGCGTTTGCTTTGTCATTTCAACTTGGCATTCATGTCGCAGCACTCGGTGTGCCTTTATGTGGCATTTTAAAATCCTGTGCATGTCGGCGGCAAAAGGACAGAGCAGGCGCCGCTGGAATTCAATAAGACGCCCCGGGCGCACACCCAGCACTAGCCAGGGGACGGCCCAAAACTCCTCCAGCGACGAGCATGTTTGACAAACAATCATTAGAGTCATCAGTGTTAAAAGTAGCAGCAGGAGAAGCAGCTTCAGCACCAGGAGCAGCAGCAGCAAAGCCAGTCACTGTAGCTGTGGCACCACAAACAACGTACCCAAAAGGCTGTACATATCAGCATTACCATCAGCCACGTCGTTAGCAGCTCGAGCAGCAGTCTGTATCCCCGCTGGCCAAGCAGGAGAAGTGAGTGAGGCGTTTGTCGTCGTAGCAGCTTCGGCAGCTACATTTTTCAGGGTGCTTGGGAAGGATAGGCATGTCTCTTAAGAGGCTTCAAGGATTATAATAAGAAAGCATATTTTAATATATTACACAGGTATTTTAATTGTCTTATATAATCAAGTTAGCTTATTGCTGTGGTCTTAACAGTAGACAGAGTTGGAGCGGGAATTGTTTAATTTTTGTATTGTAAACTATCCATAGCATATATATATACAGAATATACACATAAATATACCAAATGCATATCTTAAAAGTTCATTAAAATCGCTCTATGAAAAGCATTTTGATATGAACATTGTCACTCGACCCATGGCAGCTGCAGCCACTTCTATGGGCTAAAAAACATTTGCAACATCAACTAAATTTTTAATAGATATTTTTTGCATTTCCACCACCTCCGCGTGCAAAGTGGATGGATGCAAAAACATGCATAAATCATCAAAAGCAGCGCTGACAACTAATGAAAACATGCGCAAATTTATAGCAGCCGAAATCGACTAAAAGAAAGCTTTCGCCGAGCTCTTCCTTTTTTAAACAAATTTTTCTTTTTTAGCGCTGCCAGCATTCGGACAATTTAAATTGAAAAAGAAATTTAAAGGGGTTGCAAATGGAAAAAGAAATTCATTTGCTTTATGCGCGGCACGCAGCAAAAAGCGGCAATAAAAACTGCCGAGGCGGCCCACCGGAAATGCAGCCCAATTTTTGTGCGGAAGTTTATTTGTGGCGACACTATCACAGCCCGTGCCCTGCCGCCCATTTCATCCCAATGTTTTTTCTCCTCTTTGGGCTTTGTTGCTGCAGGTGCAGGAGGCTGTGGAATGTGACACGATGCGACGATGGCAATGTGGCTGCGGCCATGTATAAAATTTTCACAATTGCAATTTGTAATAAAAACATGCAGTTTTTTGTCATTGTTATGGGCGGCTTTTATCGCACACTTACACAGCGATACGACGCCTGTTCCATGCGGCTGCTTACATGCCTCTTAAATCATCGGTGCCGTTGGGCCCGTGTCCTTAAACGCCGTCCAAGATACATATGAATTCAAAAGCGGCCCGATGAAGTTGCCCGCTTTTATAGAGGCTCTCATTCTCCATTTAAGCTTTATGCTATTTTGAGTGCTCTTTCGATTTCATGAGTGTAAAATATGAAAGGTCACTGCACAGCAAAATAAACAGAGCATGAAATATTACTTGTCGTTGTGGCTCAGGCGCTCGCTCATACCACTCGCAGCGAGAATAAATGTCGCACTTATCATTCACTGTAAAAGCTAATTAACGTACAACAGCAACAAATTTGCCGTCTGCTCCTGCGTGTGTATGCCGCTCTCAGTATGACTAGCAGCTGGCAGCGATGCGAACGCATTCACCGATCAAGGGCTTCTGCCTGTGCCACATACTCTGCGTGTGGCGTGTCATCAGTCGGCTGGGCATCTATCTGGGCTTCTACAATCTGACCTTCGCGACGAACGCGCGGTTCGTGCGGGGCGAGCTGTTCTATGTGCAGATGATGACACTGATATACATGATCTGCTCGGTAGGCTATCTGTGGCTAAGCCAGGGCTGGGTGTACGATGAGCTGCTGTTTCTGGTCTTCGTGCCGCTCTTCGTCTACTTTGTGGTGCTGCGCCAGCATTTCGTCATGCTCCTGAACGCCTGCAGTCAAACGCATGGCACGCTGACCCGCGCCCTGGGCACCTGGATGTGTGTGCCCCTCTGGCGGGAGTGCTGTCTCACCCTGATGCTGTCCGCCGAGCTGCTGGGGCTGTTCGTCTGGCAGTTCCACATGTACTACAGCTATCAGGCCTCCTTCATAGCTGGCACCTCCCTTATCTACTACATGCATCTGCTCTTCCTGGGCAACTACCTCATCTGGCTGGCCAGCATCTATCGGGCGCTGAACACATTTCTGCAACAGCACATGCGGAGCTCTCGCCTGGGCATCCTGCGCACCGTGCTGCGAGAGCAGGTGAGCCTCTGGTGTCTGCATTGGCGCATTATGCGCTACTTGGCGCTGCATCTGATCAGTTTCGTGGGCTTCATTGCGTACCGCTTCGGCAAGCTGCTCCCCGACTGGCGATCCTCCGACAAGCTGAATGTGGATCGCATATTGGCCTCCCATCTGCTGCTGCTGCTGCTCACATTTCTAACGCTGTTGCTCTGCTCGTACGACGTGCAGCAGCAGCACTGGAAGTTCAATGACAACTATCTGCGGATGGAAGATCGCTTGGAGTACTTCAAGCTGCGCTCCTGGTGCCTGCTGCGCACCCAGACGCTGCCCATGCCCTTCGGCCTGCCCATACAGCGGATCTGCATCAAGCCACAGCACAAGCGGGACATAATCAGCATGCTGGTCAGTTGCTGCCTAGATGCACACACAGTTCATCTCTGTGTCTCTTGGCCTAATCAAATGTTATTCACAGTTTTTCAGCAATTTGCCGGTGACCCAGCTGCGGCGCTGCGCCCCTCTGCCGCTTGCTATCCTGGGCGTCGGCGCCCAACATCTACAATTGACGCTGCCCATCCTGCTACGCATCTTCATCCGAGTGGGCTCCCAGCTTCTGCTTTACCTCTACCTGTACTCGCGCCAGCACTCAGAAATGCAAATTAACTTCTACAACAGCTATACGAAGGGCAATTTCGATATAAATGTGACCAACACAATTAGCCAGATCTATCGCAAATATCAGCTTGATGAAATCGAGTGAGCTACGCGACAATGTGAAGCCATCAACTGAGCCCAATAAATGAGTCAATGCTTTCAATTAACTTCTAATACTGATCATGTATTTTCAGTGTAGAGTGCACCTCTGCAATATGATAGATCAAGCCCAATTAGCTTAAAGGCATCTGCAGCGTCTACTGCGAGAGCGCTTCGTGCTGGAGTGCTCCGGGCTGCTCCTGCTACAGGATATTTGCCAACTATTCCTTTTTCTGTTTATCAGCTTGAAGTTGGTTCTGCTGGAAGTCCTAGCTGCTGACTAACTATTCGATGGGCGCACTCTATTTGCTATTCATTCTGTTGCTCTTCCTGCAGATCTTTCAGTATCTATTGCATACAGGCATGCTGCAGGCGCTGAATCAGTTGCCCAAGCAACTACAGCTGCCAAAAGAGCTCAAGCTGCTGCAGCAAGTGTTGCACATTTATCCTCTGCTCCGGCGTATACAACATTTGGCTGCCTTCTACTTCAGCTTGGTATTCTGTTGGCTCTTCCTCAAACTATATCTAAAGTGTGCTGCCTATGTGAGCGAACTCAGCTCCGAGAAGAACACGTTGATCCAGCTTCACAAGAATCGCGAGCAATTCGAGCAGCATAAAGCAAATCGACTGAGCATATCCTTTGCGTCATTTCACATGGCCTGCTCACTTAGCAAGCTGCTGTTGCTTTCATGTGCTGCAAAGTAACAGCGGCGAGTTTGTCGATTATCATCCACAATCCATCAGCTTTCTGGCCTGCGGACCAAAGACGAATGCCGCTGTGATTACAATTGCTGCTGCATCGTTGACTATCTGATGTTAATATGGGTGGATCTCCTGCAGAGCTAAGGGGTTAAGCCTTCAGCATTTCAGTTACAATAAGCCTTGCAGGATATACAATAATCAAATTCACAAATTTGTAATTTCTTTATTGCTTTATATTTAATATTATAATATTACAATATATTATGAATAGTATGTTAAAAAGACAAACTACTGACCCTTTTGCACTTAGATATCATGAATTTTTCAAATGGCAGTCGTATAGAGCGAACTGCAAGCTGCCGAGCTCAGCTCTATACGAGAGGGTAGCCTGCTTCTACTCCTTCAGTCAGTCTCTCTCTCCCTCCTCTCTCCCTCTCTCTCGATATCTCTCTCTCCCTCTCTCTCTCCCTACCTAATGCACATCAATTGCAATAATAGCCATATGAAAAGCCATTTCGATATTAATGTTACGCAGACAATTAGCCAAGTCCATTGCTGGCATTTCTTGATGGCTCGATGGCTTGATGGCTCGATGGCTTGATGGCTTTGAGTGAGCCATCAATCAGCTGAGCGCAGTAATTGAACTCAGTTGTCATTATGCAGTCTCGATTCAGTTTGGCAACAGCATGTGGCGCTTCAACTTGCTTTATACTCTGCTAAAGGCGCAGTGTCTGATCCTGGATGGAGTTGGGCTCTTGAAGCTAACCTTCGATAGAGCTCATCAGCGCTATCGTCTGAGGCATGGCTGCTGCACCTGTTGTCTCGCACCTTTGCCGTGCTTTCTGCTGATTCTTTTCAATATTCTAGAGTTGATCTTGCGCTGCGAGAGGGAGCACAAGAATGCGACCCTCAACGAAATTGTTCCCTATTCGCGGCCGGACCTGGATGTTGTGGACTTTCTCTCGCTCTTCGCACAGAACTTCGCCTATGTGTGGATGCTGATTATGTGTTTGTCCAGCAGGCAGCAGCTCTGGTATATGGTAGATGAAGCTCAATTGGTTTATAAGCATCTGGAGTCTGTGCTGCGCGAGCGATTCGAGCTCAAGTGCTCCTGGCTGCTCTTCTTTGTGGGTATTTTTCAGTTACTGCTGCTGCTCGCTTTGAGCTTCTACGTGCTCTGCCTCAACTTTCCAAAGGCATTCGACGAAAGTGTAGTCACCTATGGAATGGGCGCTATGAATCTGCTGTTAGTGCTCCTGCTGACTGTATACCTCTATCAGCTGCTGCTGCACACGGCGATGCTGCAGTCACTGAATCTGTTCCTCAAGCAGTTGCAGTTGCAGCTGCCCAATGAGCTCAACCTGCTGCGTCAGGTGCTCCATGTATGTCCCCTGCTGAAGCGTATACAGCACTTGGCTGCCTACTACTTTCGATTGGCTTTTTATTGGCTCTTCTTCCTACTTTGCTTCAAATGTGGAGTTTATATAAGTGAGTTCCGCTACGATGAGAACGTGATTCTGGCGCGTCACAAGTCCCTCGAAGATCTGGAGGAGGAGTCGGAGTGGCTGGGTGACGAAACCACACCGCAAACGCGCGACCAGGCAGTGATCTTCGCTGCATTTGAGCTCGCTTTGGCACTTACTATGATGTTGCCGCTGCTCTGTGCTGCAAAGCTGCAGCAACGAGAGCAAAACAAATTTATCAAAAACATCTGGATGATTGAGTTGCCCAGCAGGAGGCAGCAAGTGTCTGCCAGATCATTCCATGAGCGCAGAGAATACAAGGACATCATCAGCTTCCTAGTGAGTGTGGTTCTTGATAGCAATATTATTCTCTATGCCCATTCATCTCCCTTGCAGCTCAGCACACGCCTGCCTTGTGTCGATTACCGTCCGCATTCCATCAGCATTCTGGCCTGGAGGCCAAAGCCGAACGCTGCTGTGATTACGTTTGCTGGCATTTCAAGCGGCTGCAAAATGCTGCTGCAGGTGGTGCTGTGCGCCACCGTCGTTGACTATTTGAAGTTAAAGGAGCTGGATCCCCTGCAAGGCCGCAGCTAGGTCAAAGGGTCAACCCTTCAGCATTCAGCGGAGTCACAATAAACTGTGCAAATTGAACAATAATTAAATTAGCATATCAATTATTCAAATGACAGCCGCAAAAAGAGCTGGATGCGATGTCTTTAACCTGTACGCAGCACAATTACATAATGAACAGCAGCTTCATTTTAACGACCTGCCCGAGGGCCAGCCCTGATGGCCAGCAAAAGACTCTCTCCACATAAATATACAAGAAAGGTAGACAACAACAACAACAGTCAAAAAAAGGACGAAGGCTTTCAACTTGAAACTTTTGCCATTATAAAGATAAAGTGGATGAAGAAACAAGTTGTTGTTGTTGCTGTCGCTTTGTTTGTTGTAGTTGCCATACCTGAAATTTACCTTTTTTCGCTGCTGCTGTTGCTGTTGCTGTTGCTGTTGCTGCTGCTGCTGCTGCTGCTGCTGCTTACTGCTGTCTGGTAATTTATGCATAAACCTGATTGAATTTGCGCTCGCAGTCGCAACTCAAGATTTCAGCACATTGCAAAAAGGGCAGTGCGAATCAAATGAAATTCAATAAATTAACATAAATCTGAGGCATTCGCTGGCGCATTTTACTTATATGCAAATATCGACTGCACATCATATGAAAAGAAACACGCAAACACACACGCACACTTCAAGCGGAAGTCGATCGATTTCAATAAACTTCTGGCACGAACTGGCAGCAGACGAGCATATGCAACATCTGCCGCAACTGGCGCATCTACCGCAGCTCGGAAATTCAATCAAAGAGCGCAACAGAAGTCAAAAATGACTCTTTAGCTCGGGGCACGCCGAACAAGGTATACGCTGCTCGAAGTCGTAAGGGTAAATAAATATAAATCTTAACAGTTGTCACAGTAATTTAATAGTGACTGTGGTAAAACTGTGTCAGCATTTGCGTTTGCATGGAAAGACACTAATTAGCTCTCCTCTGTGCTCCACCTCAGGAACTGACCGTGTGCATTGCCAGAAATAAAGTTATCGCGTGTCGATTGCCATTTGCAGCTGTTAATCTCTTTAAGGACCTGCCAAATGGCTTTAAAGCGCACCTTCAGCCACGTTGTCGCCATTTTGTCGGCCATTTTGTCGCGCTGTGTAGACGCCATGCAGCGGCCATGGCTGCCGTTGCTTCTTGAATGCCTGCCAAATGGCCGCAGCCATCGAGTGCAGAGCGCGAAGGGCTTTAATTTTCTTCTTCTCTCTTTTCGGTTTTCGGGGTCAAATATTTGCCGGGGCGTATCGAATTGCGGATTACGTTGACTCGCTTTACACGTGTCGCCCGCGCTGGTTGGTTATTGATTGTGCTTAGCTTGAGTTTGGCTTGGTGGGCGTGGCGTCTGTCAATTTGCGCTCGTATGCATAATTAATTTGGCATGTACTTGTTTACCAACATGTTAAAGTCGGGCCGCGGCAGCCTGCTTCCAGCAGACGCTGACAGCTGATGGCTGTCGCAATGCGTCGTGTTTGCGGCCAAATGAAATTTTAATTAGCCCAAGACAAGCGATAAAACAGTGGCAGCCAAAAGTGAACATAGCTTCACATCCAGCCAAGCCGTGTGCAGCCACAGCGGCAAATCAATGAACGAGATCGTATAAGGGTCGAGCTGGCAATTACATGCATCAAAGATTCATATCGCTAAGCGCTGCGGGGCGCCGTTCGCCATCTTTTATAATGCCATAATAATGACTTTATCTTTGAAGCAGGCAATAAATCTTGTAGACCCAAAGGAGCGCAGATAAAGTGGGCAGACGCAACGGTCCTAAATGAAATATTACACATACGCAGCGTGGCACACAGCAAAGCTCGGCTATAGTGCGTGCGTGTGTGTGCGTGTGTGTGCGTGTGTGTGCGTGTGTATGTGGGTTACACTCTCATAAAAGTTAATTAATATGCCATGGTAAGCTGCTAAATACAGCGCAAAATATGCCAACAACTTGACGTCCATCCATCGCAGCCTCCCCCAACGGTCAAACGTGACGTATGCGTAATGCGCACAGATATTCCACTGATTTGGAGCATCAGCGATTGAAACGGCAGCGAAACAAATTTCCATGCAAATTTCAATGGGCGCATTGTCGAATATGGCCAACAAACACAACAACAACAAAAATGAAGCTAAAAATATGCAAAAAAGGTAAAGCTGAGCATTCGCATCTATTTCTGTCTGCGCCGGACTTTACCTGCCATTGTTGCCCTCGCCTGGCCCTGTCTAGAGCGCCTGGATTTCGGCCTGAAAGAAAAATATGTTGGTTTTTAACAAATCCGAATTGAAATCTGCGCATAACAATGAACTTTTTCGTTCGGCCGAAAGTTTTGGCCAGGGTCCCCCTTCAAATATATATGTATATTAAGAACAAAAAATAACGAGGGGATCTTATTGCAGCTCTGTTTTTGTAACTGTAACTGATAAATGCGTATAGATATTGAAATCTATTTGTACGATTTGAATAAAGGCGGGCAGAGCATTCCCGATGAAATTGTTTGCAAAACATTTCCTCATACACTTTTTGATTAAATTTGTTTCCCTTTTTTCATTTCATTTTTCGTGTTTCGTTTTTCGTTCCTTTGCCTCAAGCCAATTCAAGTTTGAAAGGGAAATTTCTTTGATTCTTCGCTTTCCATATATATATATTTTTTTTTTTTTCGTTTTCAATTTTAAGCCACAAATCGAATTGAAACTCGGCGCGAGATGGTTAAAGTTGAAAACTTTATAATTAACATGAGGCGTACATAAATTGCAATACAATTTCAGATCAGATAAGCCAACAGGCAAGCCAATTAGCCAAACGCACTTGTTAATAATTTGTGCGTAGCAGTAAGCGAGGCAAAAAACAATAAATAAGGAAAATCAAATTAATCAACAAAAAATCGAACGGCAAATATGTGCATAAATTAAGATAACGCATAACTTATAAATGAGCCACAAATTATGCACAAATAAAGTACGGTGGGCATTTTAATGGGAAATGAAGGAGAACGTAAATGCAAAATGCAAAATACAAAATCCAAAATGATAAATGCAAAGTGAAAATATCGTTAAGGAGCGCAGCTGTCAATTGAATTTATTGTATTTAATTGAGTGCCATTCGCGCGCACTAATTGCAACTGTTTGTCGTGCCTCAATAGCAGCTAATTGTTTAATGAGTTTAACACGCGAATGGCGCGTGAATTAAATCAAATGCGATTCAGCGACAAATTGATGTGTATTTAAGAGTATTTAGCGGGGAATTATAAAGCTAAAACGAAAGAGCCGGCGCACAGTAGAAAGTTGATCACATCTATCAGAAATTTGTCAACATTAATTTGCTGCAAAGTTAAATAATCCTCATAGAGTTGCAATTAAAAGCACGCAGGACGAGCGCACAGCAGTGTTGCCAGCTCCGGAGCTCCAAAATAAGTTGGATTGTGGATAAAAACAGGCTAAAGTGTAGGGGGGAAAAATGGAAGAAAATATACGAAAAGTAACAAATATATTCAATAGATTATTTACAGTGTTCATTTTGCTTCCCATAACAAATAAATAGCAGTAAAATAATAAACTAATAGCAGTGCCTCTAAGTACTTCCTCTACGTGTTTCCTCAAAGTATTTCCTCAAAGTATTTCCTCATAGTCTTTCTAAATAACTCTTCCAAGTATTTCCTCTAAGTATTTCCTCTAAGTATTTCCTCTAAGTATTTCCTCTAAGTATTTCCTCTAAGTATTTCCTCCAAGTCTTTAATGCTTAGCTGAACGATCATAAAATACTTATCCACACTCCACTTCACGTCACTCTACTGCACTGCACTGTACTACTGTCCCCCATCGGGCCTGGGCGACTGAAGAAATGCTGCAGCTGCTGTCCTTTATATAGGGCGGCTTTCACTCAAAGACAAAGTCTCGCTTAAAGGTTGAGTTCGGCGCCAGGGAGAGGGAGGGAGGGAGCATAAATAGAGACAGCTCGCACGATCTTCTAGAGATCTTCCTCCAGAGAGACAGACGGAGAGACAGGCAGAGAGACATACAGAGAGACAAACAGAGAGACATACAGAGAGGCATACAGACAGGCATACGAACGGACATATAGGCAAACAACCGCTAAAAGAAACGACAAACATAGACCTGAAACGTTCGTTATCATAATCAAGTATTTATATAACTTCGTGAATCAATCAAGCCTCCATCTGTATAATCTAAATATATATATGCTATATACACATATGCTGTAACTCATTTTCAGCTTACATTATTTACTCTTACCACTAAAGAATAATAATATTAATTTATGGCTTTAATTAAGCATTAAACTAAATGTGGTTTTGCCTTTGGCGTCTGTCACATCGTGTGGTCAATACAAAAATAGCAAACTTATTCACGCTATTCATGTGTGAATTTTAAAATTATTTTGCAATGATTTTGTTTGGGTTTTGCTATATATTTGGTTTCCTTTTTTGCTTTAAAGGGAATTCAGAGATTTTAATTAATAAGTGACAATTGGGCCACGTGATAGCAAACTTGACCACAATACATATGTCTGATTAATTGAACAACAATGCGAGCAGAGAGCGTGCAAACTGATTTTAATATTAATTATCAAACTGTATGCATGCCTTAAAATTATTTGTGCAATTTTTGTTGCAGTTTTTCATTACATCTCTCCCTTTTACATCTGCAATTACATTTGCACACTCATTAAAAGCAGACAACGCTTCAATGCATTTGCTTGTTACTTTGTGCGCCAGATACCCTGTAGCTCAGCTGGAAAGTGAATGCGAGTGGAGTTAGATGTAGGCCGGAAGCTGTGAATAATTTTGTGGACTGAAATGAGCAAGCAGCTGATATAAAATGATCAACAAAATGTTGAGAGAGTGATATAAGTATATATAAGCACACTCTACAAATTCCTTCAGCCAATCCATCCAAGATTTGACTTTCACTCTACTTGCTGGGTATTGTCTAGTGTAACCCTCTCGCACTATCATTATTTATTTTATTTTTTCGCTTTCATTTGGTTTTTGTGTGCATATTTAATGATGTTTATATTAAAAATATGAAAATGATGCATTTAGTAAATAATGCAAAGCATTTTTATTTAATTTCGCCAAGTTGTGCAAATTAAATTGCTGGCCCTTGCGAGTCACTTGTGCCTGGTGCCTGGTGCCTAGTGGCTCGTACAGTGAACTCGTGTTGCAGCTACTTTTTGACATTTATTAAGCTGTCGCTGCGGACACACGAAGCGCACTGTGCAACGGAATGTGGCGGAAAGCTGCTTCAGCTTGTTATAAAATGCAAGTCGCCTGACAAAGAGTGCGGCACACTTCCTGAATTATGAACAGCAGGAAGAAGCTGGGAGCTGGCAGCTGGCAGCGGGGAGTGGAGCGGATGGAGAGTTGACATTGGCAAGAAGTACCAAATAGTCAGCAGAGTCAAACGATGCAGGCGACTGGCAACATGAGAAGCTGATTTTGATTCCAGCTGCAGTCGGCGCAGCTTCCCGTGCCACACGGAAGTTTATACATTTCTTTTATTGCGTGTTTATGCTCGCTCGCGGCATGCAGAGGGGCATATGGGTTTTGTTTGCTATGGCCTCTTCAGTTAATATATATAGAAATCTTATTCCAAGTTCCTTTGCAGACCCAATTCACTTCAATGCTAAAATATATTTACTTGTCATAAGATGTGTTTAAGCGAGCATTAAGCAGTCGATTGTACTCCACTGCAACTTTCTTTTCTCTTTTTGCGGTTAAAAAAATGTTTATTTCATGTTTTCAAGTCCTGGCACGTCGTTTGCTTCTGGATGCTCGACTTGGTTACGGTTCTGCTGCTGGTCTTACTCGACTGCCTCCAAATGTTGCTCTCAGTTTTCCAGACACACACAGCACATGCACACATACACACGCACACGCTGAAGTGCGCTTAATCTTACTTATTTATAGTGGCGCTCGCTTCCTCAAACGACCACCCACCCACCTGCCCACCTGCCCAGCTGCCCAACTGCCCACCTGTCTGCTCGCCTGTGTATCTGTCTACCTTTGCATACTCGCATTGCATTCCTCGGATAAGTACTTGCAGCTCTTTGCAATTGTGGGCACTATTTACACATGAAATGCAGCGCAGATCTTTCGAAGCGATACTTAAAGCTTTAAGCAGACATTTGAGCTGCCATAACAGCAGCAGCAGCAGGTGCAATTGCAGGTGTTCGAGCGTTAAATGTGCTGCACAGCCACTTCAATACGCATCGATTGCCGCTCCATTCAACAATAGAGAGCAGCTACTTAGACAAATGTTTCGAGGCTAAGGAGTTCCACTCAATAATTGAGATATATGTTAAGCCGTCTCCCTTGCCCCCTCTGCACAGGTTTCTATCTCTTATCAGCTGCTTCGGGGCTCTTAAGGGCCGCCCACTCGGAAGCAGCGCTCCTCTTGCTAACCCGCTAAATTGGCTTTACAGCTATAGCCAAAGTTTCGCTATCTCGTTCACTTTTAGTTTTGGTAGCACTGCTGCACTTTAAAACATTTGCATTTGAATCGGAATACGAAACGCTATCGAGTCCTTGTTGCAGTTGAAAAAATAAAACTTGCTGGCAATCAGAGTGTTAACAGCAGCAGGCTGTAAAACTTTTGCCGAAAACAAACTTTTCAGCTAGACAACTGCCGCTATAAACGGAGGCTTGAAATTAACACCTGCAATGGCAATGCATTTGGCAGCGCCCGAACCTTCATCAGGTTCAGGTTCACTTGGGGCGTTGCCCCAACTTGTTGAGCATGCAAATTTTCAGGCGCCCCAAACGCTCGTCGATACTCGACTGAAATTTATTGCTGCTGCTCTGTTTTACGCCAACAAGAGCAAATTTATACAACATATATAGTATGTATATATATATGTGCATATCTATCTCGGCGTTTATTTGACTTTGTGTTTACACTGGGCTTAGCCAATGAAAATTTTAAGCCTGAGCTTGGCATTAAATTTTGCTGGCTGTCATCAGAAGTCAAACAACAGCGAGCTGTTAAGCTCATTGGCCATGTATGAGTTTTGTGCTCTCGTATCTCGTACCTCGTATCTCGTATCTCGCTCCGGGTCTCGCTCCACTCCGTATGTTTACGCACACCAAGCACATTTGTTTGGTTCGCCGCCAAGGAGGCGGGAGTGTTTCGAGCCCCGATGTTAAGCTGCCCGTTGAGAAGCAACACAGAGATTTATTTGCACTGACCCAACTGCGGTGGCCGGCTGCTGGCCAAATCATGTCTAGACGGCTAAGCACATATTTAGTGCTCGAACATTAGCAAAGATTGCTCGCAAACGCCACGCCCCAAAAGGTGTGCACCCACCACACCGCACCGCTCAGCCACGCCTCAGTTCGCCTCAAAAACCACTTGACTAATGTCCGCCAATTAAAGCATTCCTGTTCCACGCAACGCAATCAATGCGCTCGCGTTAATTAAATAATGAGTTTTAAATAATTACTGCACAGTGGATCCTCGAAAAGTGAACAAAAGAACTGACTGCTCATTGCGCACTCTGCGTATCAATAATAAAATGGCTGGCAAAGCCGCAACAAAAAATGTGCGTGAAACTGTTTTGTGTGGCTGCCGGCCGGAAGGGTTCAAACACTCAGCTGGCTGCTGAGAGGAAGGGAGGAGTAGAGGAAGGAAAGTAGAGCGGGAAAGAGCGGGAAAGGGATAGAGTCACCATATATGGTTTCCTTCCATACCCTAAGTGGGGATAAAGGCAGAAAGAGGTCTTAGCGGGCTAGAGGTACAAGGAGATGTAGCCAATTCTCTAAAATATAAATATCCCATGAACTTGTCTGGTTGAATCGAACTAGCCATATTTCTCTACTGCCTGTCTATTCGTCTATCGTAGCGGGCATCTGTCAGCCAGTCACGCCCAACTGTTTCATTGTTTTTGGCTTTGGTCTTAGAGCTCTCGAAAAAGCTGTGTGGAATATTTGGTAGCGCAAGCCATTTGGCTATAAAATTACAGCAATGTAAAAACTACAAAGTTGCATAAAAACAATTTTCATATTAAGCTCATGGACATATAGCCGCATAACAAAAAGCGGACCCTCAACAGCTAGCTGAAAAGTTTGTGGAAAAAATATAATTCCACTAAAAATGTTCCACAGGTAGCGCAGCAAAAACATATAAAAAATTGAAAGCGCAGCACGAAAATTGTCAAAGAGTGAAAAACAAAAAGAAAAGAAATTTGTAGCTCATGCATGAGCACTTTTTGCTCGTATCGCATTTAAATTTTAATGCACAGAGAATCGGGCTTTAAATCCCCATTTTTTTCGTTTGCTTCAGCCGTGGCAATAAAACTGCAAATAATCAGATCTGCAGGCCGAGGACTTTCAAATAAAGCGTTACGCATACGCAACGTGAGCACGACGTGCGTGACTGGCGGAGAGTGACTTGCTGGCTGATTCGCAGCGATATTTGTTGACATTTACGCGTGGAACGAAATGCAAACTTCATTAAAAGCTGCAAGCAGGCGCAATTATTAATGAGAGGGCCGCCCAGTCGAGTTCACACTTGGGCTCGTTACGGCATTTAAGTGGCGCTCATTAAAGCTGCAAACGTGCGCCAGATAGAGCATGCGAAATGCACGTAATTAGCAGGCGCTGCCCATAAATCAGCGGCGCCCATAAATTTAATGCAACATTTAAGATACAAAGATACAAAAGTGTAGATACAAATTGTGCGCTTAACGCAATTACAGCCTTGGACAGCAGAGCTACTAACACTGCCCATGACTGTGCCTAGTTATTAAAAAACTTTCATATTGGCTGCGAAGATGTTTGCAGGCAAAGCTATGGCCAATGCTTCAAGGTCGCAGCCAAACACCAACATATTCGACGGCCATTCGCATAAGCATGTGCCAGTACATTTATTAAACAACTTTTCGAAAAGCCTAGCAGCAGCAACAACAACAACGGGAACTAGGCAAAAGTCCTGAAGAAGGCAAAGCAAAAAAAAACATAATGGAAATTAGCTCGAGTTCCAGAATATCTTTTCGTCTAAATTTCGGACAATTTTAGTAGTTGCTGTAGTGAAGTTAGTTACTGCATTTTGTAATAGATATTTTAAGCTAGATATAATCTACATATATCAGTATAGCTGGCAAGGACTCAATGCAAAGGCCAGAGAAGGCAGCAGCAAGTGGTTTATCTGCAAGCGTAAAATCTATTGCCAGAAGAAACTTTTATATTTATTTGATTGCTGAAGCAGTAGGTGAAAGAGAGGAGCGAAAGAACTGCACGGCCAATGCACTCTCCTCCTGGTCGTACATTGCAATAAAAGTCTGTAATATTGCATCTGAGTGCAGCATATCCTGCCCTTTTTCTAGGAAGTGTCTTTGCCATCACATCAGTCATCACAGAGTCGTCGCAGCCACTGGCCTTGCATGCCCAAGCCACTCCATAACTAACTCTAGCCAAAACAGTATCTGTCTCACAAAAGCAATGAGCATTGTAGTCCAAGCACAGTTACTCCGAATATTTCCAGCTCTACATCAGCAATTCATTCAGTCATAATTCTGGTGAATTTCTTGGCCGGAACACGAGCTTAGATAATACTCTAGTGCCATGTTGTTCATGGCCACGCTTCACTCACTCACACACACACACGCACACCCTTACACACCCACCCGCTGTGTTAAATGGCCAAGCCTAAAAGCATGCTAAACTTTTTGCGGAAATAACACGAGTTCCGATTCCGACAGCGGCACTCTTAACTGGCAGCCAGCCGCAAACGCCCCATAATAATAGACCATTGCTGCAACAACAACGGCAATAGCAACAGCAACAACAGCAACAAGAGCCACATGCCAATACAAGTTGAATGACTGCAAAAACATTTGACATGTGGCTCAATAGTTGAGCAACTGTTTATTTGCCTTTGGCTGGGCAAATCGAGCATTTTAGCCAAGTTAATTGTATACCAAAAAATGTACCACAAATCTTATTTACTCTGTAGCAGTTCTAGTTGTTGTTGCTGCTGTTGTTGCTGCTGCTGCTGTTGTTGTTTTTGTGCTGATCTATGCAATTGCCTTTAGTTATTTGCCAGCAATTGCCAGCAGGACATAGCAAAGCCTTTTAGTTAATTAAAAGTCTTTGATGGATTTGGGCTCCTAACAACAAGATAAAATGCCTTGATTTGCAAAAGGGTTTACGGCGCAAAGGCAACTGCAATTGACATTTCGATATGAGCATATCTTAAATATCCAAAGGTTTCCAGCTAAGTGAACCATAATATCTGCAAGCATTTTAAAGTTCGCAAACTTTGTGGCTGCAGCAAAACGAAAGTCAACAAACAACTTGGCAACTATTGTGTCTATTGATTGCTTTCGGCTTAAATGTTTTTGTTAGCTGACTATAAATACATTTCGAAGCCAAGATCAACTTGGCTATTCGTTAGCCAGAGCACTTAAGGCTGGTGAAACTAGTAAGTGTTTGGCATATAAATATTTTAATATACGTATAAATATATGCTTGTAGTTCTGCTCTGCTGAAATTTAGATATCCTTGAGTATAAATATGTATATATATATTATTTATATGTACTTTAGAGACAGCATATCAATGGGCTTACATATTATCATATCTCAAGGATTTAGTCCGGTTGCTTGCTGACCCCATCACATGGCAATCGCATGGCAACCGGATAACCCTGTTCTCATCTATTCAAAATCAAATCAATGCATAGAAATTATTATGCAAGCATATTTTCCGTTGCTCTGTGGCTGTACTGTTTTATTATTCCGCATCATGGCTGGCAGTTACTTTCACATTGCTTGACACATTCGCTGACTGCTGAGGCAGCTCCAGAGTCTGCGCTTTAATATTCAGCTGCAATTAAGTGCACATCACATCAAAAAAGTGTCAAAAAATATACAAAATATGTGCGTGCGACATGTCGCTTGACACATGCTGACAACAAACAAAAATAAACGTGTTCCACTGACTACAGCTACAAGGTGGTTTGGCGGTGCGACAACAACTTACGCGAGCTTATAGCGCAATGTAAAAAACCATTGCCTACTTTTCAGCGCAAGCAAAAGGGAGGCGCACAACTTCAAACTGACTGTGCGAAAGTGTATATATATATATGTGTGTACGTTGGTGTGTGTGTGTATGTGTTTTGCTCGTGCAAGTTCATACGTGTGTGCGCGCAATTAAAAAACTTTTATTATATGCAGCAGTGACACGTGGCGAGCTGCGAGAGACACGGCTAAGTACACACTTTACAACTGCGCTGCGCTTTGCACAAATTAGAAATATTTAAAATTATATTTGTAATCCGCAGAAATTATACGAAAAAATAATACAACAGCCAGCATAATGGAGCGAGCTTTTCATTAAATGCAGTTGAAGGTGCGGCGCTGATAAGCGGACTTACAGCCGAGCCAGTCAAGTGCGTCGGGGCAGGGCAATGTCTTAATCCGTTCGACCGACACGGACTGGCCAGAGCGGAAAAGGGGGGGGTGAGAGTACCCATTGTCCGCTGTCCGTTGCCCGTTCAGACAATGCAGTGGCGCTTTAATTAAATTCTTTTGTCGCCGCCTTTGTTCGCTCTTTGTACATGCAAAGCGCCAACACTTGGCGCCAGCTGCAAAAACGAAATTAATACGAAAACGCGCGCCGTCCGGGCCAATCAGGCGGATATACCAAGGATTACGCCACACATAGATATGGGCCCAGTCGAAGCCGAAGCAGGACCAGGGAGCAGGGAGCAGCAGCAGCCGAAGAAGTACAGAATTTTAATATATGTCAACAGCATTGATTTCCGTTTCCTTCTGCGACTGCAACTTAACAAATGAATTTCATCTTCCTCTGGCAGCAACTGTTTGCTGTGCAATTTAGCATTGCCTAATTCCACAGGCGCCTCATATTGACATTGCGGCTCTGCCGGCTGCCGCAGCTGTTGATGATGTGGTGACAATATTTGATTGCGTAATATTGAATTAATTCAACATATTTGTGGCCGCAATGCGTGTGCGGTTGCCTTATTGACACAGTCAGCTCTCTATCTGAGTGTATCTGTGTGTATTTGCGTGTGGCTGTGTTTGGCAACCATTTAAAATGCAATTAGAATACGGCTGAGTGTGCACGGGAAAGTTCTGCTCATCAAATATCTCCAGCCAAGGCTGTGTGCATGCCAAGCAGCTTATAGACAATGCTTAAAAAGTTTCCAGGATGCGCTGACCTGTCGCTTATTTTGAAAATAGCTTCAAGTGGAGGATAAGCAACTGTGCAATGCTCTTTAGGGCACGAACAAGCTTTATATAATGCAAACAAAAGTTTAGCAAGGGGCGTGGCTACTTCTAAGTCAATATATAAAGAAAAGAGGTCGAGAGCGACTGCTGAGAGTTGATTATTCAAAGAAATTATACGAAGACTATGAAAAAAATCAATCGATAAGCGACTTCCAGCTAATCACGGTTGGGTTTTGAGAACAAGAGATATGATAAATAGGTTGAAAGTATCGTTCACTTCAATATGTTATATATGTATATATATTATATATGTATATATATTATATATACTTGATGCATTACAGATTAGATTCCTGCTGCGGGTTTGATATTTGATATAAATGGAAGCTGATTAAATAAATATTTTATTCATTATATTTATGAGGAAGAGGTAAGTTCAGATATGAAATCGTGGGGCTGCAGTGCTTTGTAATGCAATGTAAATAATACAGATTGTACAGATTTCTCATTGATTTATATAAGCTATCTTGCTCCCAACCGGGCTTTCTACTCACACTAATATACTCTATTAATTGCCCTGCAGTTTCCTATTGATCACCTACGGACAAAAACCTGCTCATCTAAAATAATTAATTAAATGAAACCTAGCAGCTGAAATGGGCTTAATGAAGCTGGCTTTAATGAAGTTAAATGCGCACACTTGCGCATAGTTTATTAATTTGCAGCCTATTTAGCATATATTGTTGGGCACTTAATTATGATGCATAAAGCCAAGTGCAGTGTATTGCGAGGCTGTATTGCCCAGCCGTATAAAACTTTCTCCTGGGCCGAAACTTATTTGCCTAAATGTATGCAATACAATTTTCGTACAAAGCAACTGAAGCATGCTTAAATTGTTGGGCAGGCAGGACAGGGCAGCGATGCTAACGTCAGCATTAGTCATACATATAGAGAAATAGAAACAGGGAGAGTGAGAGTGCGTTAGCTGGCATCGAAAATGTGAAAAACTTATAGAAGCCAAGTTCACACTAATACATTTAAATAGTTTTTCCTTGTGTTGTTACAGGTTCTACACTTAATAATAAAAAAAATAAATAAAAAAAAAAATACATGCGGCGAGTCGTCCGAGTCTATGAACACATATTTCGTTTTCTTGACCAGGCAAATTGTTTGACTATGCGTCCAAATTGAAGCGCTTGGCAAATATTTTTAGCAGCATTCACAGCTCGAATGGCAGACTAGCAGCAGCAGCAGCAACAGCAGCAGCAGGAGCAGGAACAACGTGTGCGACGGCTACTGGAAAATTGTTGCCGGAAAAATAACAACATAACTGCAAATGAAATTTCGTAGATTTCGCTGCAAAGTAAATGAAGAATAATGTGCAAAAGCAAATTGCCAAAAAGGGGCATAAGCAACGCAGTGGAAAAGAGATGGGCGAATTGGCAGATATCGAAGTTGAAATACGCTTCTTTGAGAGCGTTGCGGGATAGAACTTGGAATGAGGTTTAGATAGTGCTTTATACCACAAATATGTAGAAAGATTTAGTAATACGACATATAGAGAGAGCGAAGATTTTCTTGAAACAGCTTTCTCTGAGAGCTACGATTCCCACGGCAGATATGACATACAGTTATCATATAAAGCTGCTTCCCTCATCGCTGTATGCAGGTAGAACATGCATGCGGAGCAGTGGGAGCTATTCTCCGGACCCTTCAACTGCCGACTGCTAGCTCCCTGTTGCCGTAAACTATTCTAAGCCCTCTAAAAGAGCATATTAAATAAGTTAGTAGACTTCAAGATTGCCACACGGTATACTCAGTTACTCTAGATATGAGAGAAATAATCATCAGCAAAGTGAAGTAGTACGCAAATCATTTATTCCTACACTCACTTTCCAATTGCTCGTCGGCTAGGCTCACTTCCCCTCGATTCGCTTGGCAGGGTATGCGAGGGAAATAAGAAGAGCTGAAACAAATTTCATTGTTGCTGACACCTCTCCTGACGTTTGCCAAGATGCCGGCAAAGATGCGAGCGCCTTGGTATTGGAGCAGCTTTTTAATTAAGAAATCTTGTGGCATTGCTTAAATATTTCAACTGCAGCTGCAGCTGCAGCGGCAACTCTTGCAACTGCAATTGCTTACTAATTGAGACATAAACGCACGCGCTGCCACTTGAACGCTTCAGGCCAACTCATTGTTGCAAGGGCGTGGCCCATTCAAACTTTTATTTATGGCAATAAAATGCAATTACACATCATCTTTAGCACGGCTGAGCGAGCCGAGCAACAGCCCTAATCGAACATATTTCTTTCCAGCTAGGCAGAGAGTAGAAGAGAGAGCAAAAATGGGTAGGAAACAACCAATAAAATAATGCTCAAGTGGCTGCTAAACGTGTAGATACTCTGTAAATAATCTATAATTTATGCTGCTCTTATACTAAAATCTAATGTGAGCTACGTGGCGTTGGCTTAATGTGAGCATACTTTTATTTGTTAGGAAATCCCTCTATGAACCCATATATCCACTCCGGTTGGGGCTTGTAAGGTATAACAATAATAATATGGCGCCAGTTTAGTGGGCCGATATTTATGGTAAGTTTATGAGCTTTTATGGGACGCAGTCACAGTTTTCCGGGCGACGTGTTGGCTATGATTGTGGGCAATTTTCTGTGGCCGGCCGTATAAAATATTGAAACTAGTCTTATTCTTATTCAATTACGTGTTCAAGAGAGTGACTATGTGTGTGTGTGTGAGTGTGTGTGTCAGTTGCTAGGTTAATCAGCATAAAAATAAGCAGCCAGCAGATAGAATTGCGAGCTGCCAGCGACCTTGTCACAGTCTCGTGGCTATTCAGCCTTTGCAGTGTCGCAGCGGGAATCACGCCCACACATACATTTGCATACACGCATACAACGAGAGCGAGACAGACACAGAGAGAGATAAAGAGGGATATATATATATATATATATATATATATATATATATATATATATATATATATATATAGTCTGCTTGAACTGCCATGCAAATATACACAATATTCTCGCAGCTCGCTTGAGCTTAAAGTCAGTTCGTTGCTTGCTGCTGCCACGCCCACACTGCAGACGCACACAGCGATGCCTCTGCGCCGCTGACAGCTCGTCTGCTGGCAAAATAGTTTCCTGCGGCGCACTCAAGTCGTAAAGCTTCTTTAGAGTATTTATGTTGGTTATTAAATGGATTTGCCTCGCACCATGCAACGATTTCAATTGGATTTGCCTGGCAGTCTTTATGCCTCACCCACACAGACACACGCACTCACACATATCACTGTGAAAAGTAGGTACATAAATGTTTATGCCATGGCTATCACATGCTTATTACTTGCCCTCTCTCTCTCCCTCTCTCTCACACTCACATATAGCGAGCGTTTAATGTAAGCACTTTATCGAGAGCTACAAGTATTTACTGTGCACTGCGTATGTATGTATATGCACATACATACATACATATAAATAGGTACTTCTTTTCGCGCTGCCCTCAAACACCTTTCAACTTTATTGGGGCTTTTAGTTAAATTGCAAGGCCAAAACAGAAATAGCTACAAAACAAAAAAGAAATGAAAGTTTTTGCCACTAGAATAACTCTAAATGCTGCCACGCTTGACTGCTCGCTGCTCGCTGGTCGCCGGCTGCCAAAGGCTCGCAGCCATTTCTAGCCTTAACCTGATTCAATTTGCCTCGTTTCAGCGTTTATAAATGTTCGCCACATTCATTTTATGGCCATCCTGACTAGAATCAAAAACTAAGCCGTTTAACAATCGGCAATTATAGTTTATCTACATATGCCAGAGGCACTCTTTAATACATAAAAGTTTGCTTTAGGCAATGGATCACATTTTAGCTGCGTTTAGCTTATACTTTCCACATACATATCTGATATATATAAGCTCCATAACATTCCCATTTCTGTTCATCTACTTATGGGCTAGACGCTCCCTAATAAATAAGAGTTTCCTTGCATCAAATTTCTGCTGCATTTAGCTTCTACTTTCAATGTGAGTTTCCAATCAGAATCCCATTTCAGCTGCACTCTTACTTCCAATCGGCACTTGTATTTCATATTCTACATATGAGATAGAGACTCCAGTTTCCTTTATGGATCGACTCCCACTTCATATATATATTTAACTTATTCCGCTTTTCACACATTTTACTGCCCCTCAATATTCAGTCAAGCCATCATTGAGTTCGTGACGTTTTCTCAGATATAAATCATCATCAATTGATTGCACTTAACGCAATGTGCGTCTTGTCAGCGCATTTTTAAGATACTTATGCAAATATTTTAATTGCCGTCGCCATAAAAAATGAGTAAATTGGAAAACATTGAGGCCGGATGCTGCTGATGATCAATCTCAATGCGATTGCGATTAATTGGCGGGCCGTAAAGTGGGGCGCAGAGGTTGCTTGATTGATGTTCCACAGCCGGCAGAGTGGGCAGAGGAGGAGGGGCATAGTAGAGCACAGAGTACTCTGGGCTGTGCGGAAGTCTGTTTAAGGTTGTTGGTGTTGAGGCTGCGTAATAATTAAACGCATTCGCCTCGCAGCATTTTGCCATTCGCAGCTATTTATATACATTGTATTGGCACTTTTTGATGCTCACGTTTGTTTGGGCTTCGCCTTTGCTTTTGCTTTTGCTTTTGCTTAACGCTCGGTTTGAGCTGCGCTCGGCAACTTTCTCTATTGTTTGTGAGAGTTAATTAACGGCCCAAAGGGTCGACTTGGCCCTTTGTGTTCGCCGCCGTCGCCGTCATCTCGCATCTCTCATCTCGCTAGCATTTTTGCTCGGCTGATTAGTCCCGCTGCATTGTCAATGGAGAACAAAGCGTGGCTGGCCGCGATGACCACACGGTCGCACTGTGTGCAGTGCGTATTTATTTAATTTGCTGCTTGTTGGGCATTTAATTAAGCGTGGCCACTGCCACAGCCGCTAAGCTGCAGTCGAAAGTTGCCTTTTGCTCAGCTGAATTTTAAAATTATCGAATCGCCAGCGGGCAACTTTGTAATGAGTTCATTTGTTTGCCTTACTGCTGCCTTGTCTGTTTGCCTTGACTAAGAAGATGCTTTCGATTCTGTTCGGCCAGCAAATGACCCGAGCAACATGCCAATGTTTCAGCAACAAAAGCAGAATTTCGCATTCCTCCTCACTCTCTCTCTTTTTCTCTCTTCGCTTTTCTTCCCTCATTTGTATTTGTATTTGTTTTTGTTTTCATGGACACTGCTTTAAATGCACAACACGATTGCAGCTGCGCTCTATGAAAACAGCAAGAACAACAGCAACAACACGAACTGCATCAGCAACAACAGCAGCAGCAAGAGGCACAACAACAGGCCAGTCAAAAATAAACAAACCAGGTGCGTATTATTCAGCTGCTCATGCTGCTGCTTCTCCTGCTACTGCTGCTGCTGTTGTTGTGGAGGGGCCAAGCGGGCGCTGCGGTTCGCTATATAGGCTACCAGCAGCCGCCACTGCGGATGTTGTCGGCCCGCATGGCCGTCCAAAAGTGTCTGGGAAAAAGCCAACAACAACAACAACAATAGCGGCGGCCACTGACTAACGAGACACAGTAATGCCACACATGTGTTTGTGTATGACTGCGCTACGTTAGCTTCTGCGTGATACTATGCTGGCCAAATAATTAGAAGCAGGTTGAGTACGATGAGTACTAATTAAGATGATCATTATGCCCTTTCATTATCTTCATCATTGTCAACATCAATACTGTTGTCATTATCAACACAACACAAACATTTCTTTGATCTAAGCAATCCTTCAGTTGAAAGTCTGAAAATAGTAGGTGAAGCCGTCTCGGAAATAAAATAATATTCATTCGAAATTTGGTGCTGCACATTAAGAAACATTTTTATTAATTTTATCGCCGAAAATTCCTGAAATCAGATAGGAGCCAATACTTTACACGTTTCGTCCAAGATGTCCGACTCCTTTTCAAACTGGATGCCATCGTTGAATCTCATCGTCAACACTGAGGACGACAACGAACAGAACAGCGATCCCTTTGCTCAGAATCGCTCAGTTGGATCACGCCTGTCACTCTTCCCGAACGATCTAAGCAATCTGAGCCCGCTGCCAAAACTCTACCCCAATGCCCCAGTCTACGGAATTGGCCCGCTGACCGACGATGAGAAACGCGACATCGCCAGGCGCAACAATGCATTTATACCCGGGTCGGCAGAGGCCGAGAACCAGGAGGCAGCTGCCCAGCAGAATGACACTGAATGAGGGGCGGGGGGACTCACGAACATATCCCAAGAGAGAGAGAGAGAGTGTTCACAATGCAAAGCTCGAAATTGTTTGGTATTCGTTGAAGATAAAACAAAAGCACACATTTATCATTTATCTGGTTCTAATTAGCTGTTTACAAAATATTTGATTTTAAGTTTGTTAACAATTCGTTGAAACGCATTGCTATGCAAATCGAAAATTTGTTCAATACTTAGGTGATAAAATAAAATCAAATCAAATCTATATAAGATGGTATTTCATTATAGTAGGTTATTGGGCAGTCGACAGGCAAACACTGAAGCCACGCACAGTTTTTTCTATTAAGTTGCCTTATAAGTGTGAACAGCATTGTATGACCATGTGTGTATCTGCGTGTGTGTGCGTGCTTACGTTGCTTTGTTAATACATTTTTCATAATTTACATGCTGTTTGTTGACTTTTTTTATGTACGACCAGAGACTCGGCTAAAAGCTGTAGCCTGCTTTAGTCAGCTTCCCTCTCGACAGAGTACACACACACACACACACACACACACACACGCACACATATGTATACAGTTGCTTGTGTGCTGACGGCTCTTTGAAACTGGTTCAATTCTCACAGACGGACGAGCTCACACTGCTGTCCACATGTTTGTATACACTTTTGTTTTTTTTTTCATGTATGCTACGCTTCAATTTCCTTGGCATCCCATAGCAAAATAAGTCTATTTATTTAATTGAGGCCCACGGAAAAAAAAAATAATAACTGATGCCAACGGCAGAGTGTTTTCCGTGATAATTTTCTCAACCGCAAGCCACCCACTCGCCGCCTCCACATTTTGTCAATATTTGTGCGAAATTCGTTGGAAAATACAAACAATTAAGCATTTGTGCAAATAAGTTCCTGTTGTTGTAATTGTTGTTGTTTTATTTTATTTCGCTTCTTGCTTTCTTTCTTTCTTCTGCGGGCTTCATTTGGCGTGAAATTGATGAGCAAAAGTTGAGATAATAAGTAAATGTAAATTAGAACTGTTGCATAGCGATGGGCGCCGTCAGAACTTGAAATAACTTCCGCCGTGGCCCAAAGTTTTGCTGCAATTGTTGTGGCTAAATAAGCAGCTTAGTCCAGCTGAATGGAGAAAGTCAAAGTAGCCCACATTATGTATTCATCACGACCAACCCCCCGACTTTGACCTTAACTGCATTTGGCGTGGCCGCCATTTGCTGACAATGGACTCGCCCCATTCGAACATCGCATAGCAAAGGCCAAAATGCCAAATTATAAGGCTGGCGGAAATTTGTAAATTGTTTTTCATTTCCATTGTGGTGGATTTTATTGCCGCTTATGACGAACGTGCGAATTTTCACACATTGTTAGTGTCCGCCCGGTGTCTTTCATGTTTGGCAGTCATAAAACGCAAATGCTGCGGGCAGTCCAATCTAGATGTACAGCACGTCTAAAAACAAAATATGCTAAATTATATAAATGAAAAAGCAAAGAGGAATACACATTTTGCCCAGCTGCTGGAATAGCAATTAAAACGTCCTTTGAAGTAGCTGCTAAAAAACAGAGAGGAAAGTAACGAAATCTTACCAAAAAGAAAAACAATGCAGAATGAGCCCCAAAACCAGCAAAAAGTTATTAAAGTGACAACTTTATAAGTGCGCACATGAGAGAGCCGTCAGACCTACAGTAGACAACAAACAAAGTAGGAGCAGAAATAATAAGAAAAACAACCGACAGCAAGTTGAAGTGCACTAGCTGGAAATGCACGACTTTGATGTACCCTGCCCCGACAATCAGAACACTTTTTGCAATAATTCATCTTGTGTTACGATTATCATATATGAGTCTGCCAATAGCATGTGACACAATGAAACCAAGTGATCAAGTTTTATTAAATTTCATCAAATTCGGAAACTTTAAAATCTAACTACAGATGTGCCGAATACCTTTCAGCAGGAGCGATCTGTGACAATAAGAAATATATATACATATACATAAGCAACAAGCTATTTTTGACCTGGCACGTAAAACTATGAATTATGATCACAAAATACATGAAGCAACAATATATATACATCATTGATTATACCTCTGATGTAGGCAACAAAACCGCAAAACCAACACACCCCATGTTCACATTCCTAACACGTACTGGGTATCAAAAGCAAATCCAATTTTAAGCCGCCTCAAAGCCGCAGGCCAAATCAACAAAAACAAAAACAAAAAAAAAAAACAACAACAATAAAAACAATGGCTACTTAATCGAAAGACCCAACGCCCACGTTGAATGTGCGTAAGAGGGAGAGAGCGAGAATGAGAGGGACAGTCACGATAGCGTGCGTGACAAACAAAGTGAAAATAAGCTCTAAATATAACATTAAATTAAAACGTTTAGAAAAAACAACAAATTAAAAAAAAAAAGATCGAATGACAAATGCACTCGACAGCAATTTATAATAATTGTTCAAATCAAATGGAGAAGCTTAATCAATCGTGTGAAGTATAAGTATGCAGGCGCATAAGCTCTCGTATATTGTATAAGAGTGTAGTTTACAACTCTTCTAAGTGTCTCACTAGAGATGACAGTTAGTTTATGTGTGTGAGCAGGACAAGCATCGCGCGCTCTTCTGAAGCTCTTCTTTCAATGTTGGACGAAGCAGCAACATTATAAGTAATAAGTAAAAGGAAGAGCTTTTAAAGCGGCAAGCATTCGAGTAGAGCCCCAATAGTATAAATAACCACAGAGAGGATTTGATTGATCCGACAAGCATAAGAGTAGAGCAGCAATAGTATAAGTAAGCAAAGGGAGGACTTGATTGATCCGACAAGCATAAGAGTAGAGCAGCAATAGTATAAGTAAGCAAAGGGAAGATCAAATTAAAACTAAAAGTGTTGAAGTAGATCAGCACTACTATAAGTAATGACAAGAGCTGATTGGATGATCACATGCAATTGTATGTATAAAAATGTATATATATGTTTAAGTAGATCGGCACTACTATAAGTGAGGACAGGAGTTGATTGGGTGATCACATACAAATGTATGTATATAAATACCGCAAATTTGATTATATACTTATTAAAACGTGTTTTCTTATTTAAAATATCTATTTAAAATAATATATATATATATATATATAATAATTAAAATTACAAACAACATATACAAGGCAACATTTTGTAATTATAAAATCAGCCATTTAGTCAGGCTGTTTATTATTTGAATACAAGCTTTTGTTGTAGTTGGGTGAAATTTCACAAAGGCGAAATCACCTTGAACTGTCACAGTAAGCAGCTGTCAAAGTACAGCAGATAGTTATGATGCCCTTAGCGCGCAGTTAATTGTTGTTGTCGCTTTAACAGGACAGCAAAGTGGCAAACAACGTGGTCAAATTATAGTGAAAGTCCAGGTAATTACGCCTTGGACGACACTCGTCGACCAAAAACTACACAAAATTCAGAAAATGTCCTGCGGCACTGTTGTCGTCGCCACGACAACAACAACAACAAAAACAACAATACGCCACAGCTGCAAAGTCACAAACTGCGCGCACATTTTCGCCGGTTTAGTTGCTGGCGCTTTTGTTGTTTGTGGTTATGCAAAAAGTCAAACCAGCGCAAACGGACAAAGAGGGCGGGGAGCCAGCGAGAGGGGGCCCGGGATATCAGGGTGGCGGCCATGTCGCGACATTGCCGTTTGGGGAACGCTTTTGACGCTTTCCGCTAATTTTCCGGTTTGACTGCTACACCTGTCTGCCAGGCAGGCAGCCTTCGGCTAAGCCCCACCCGCCTCCCGCTTCCCACCTCCTGCCTTCCACCTCTCGCCTGCCTCAGCCAGACCCAGTGAGTTTTTTATACTTTGAACAGGCGACATGACCGCCTTTGCTGCTGGCTGCCACGCCCTTGTTTTTTCTCTTTTTGTCGTAATCCCAATGCTTTCATTGCGCATAAATTACACGCCCAAAAAGTTGGGCTCACCCCAGCAGCATCCGGATCGTAAGGGGCTGTGCTCACACGCAACGCCGCCGCGTTTACCTTTTTAGACAAATTAAAAAACTCTTATCGAGCCGTGAAAAAGTTTTCTTTGCGGCCTGCCGGATTGCGTTGAGTACGATATTTTTATTGCTGCTCTCGCTGTTCCTTTAAAATGCGCAATTTGCTGTTGTAGCTGGTGAAAAAGGTTAAGCGTTGCGTATGCGTGATATTGTATGGGAATTATTGCGCATACGCCATGTGTGCCAACGGCAGCGACGGCTGCAAAGCGAAGCAGACAAAAGCAATTTCGAAATTGTATTAAGAACAACAAGCACCAGGGCAACTTTCACAAAATATTTTGTATTTTGCTCGCTGCAATACAAAATTTAAGCCAAGAAGTACAAGCTACTGGGAATTAGCCCGAATTTCGCAAACGGAATTCACTCTGTGAATGCCAAAGAGTAAAATTCTGGGTTAATCAAAAGCAAAACTCAAACAGCAATAAGACCAGCAGCAGCAACAATACCTGAAATAATCACAACATCCTCCAACTTTCGGACTGTTGGTGCTGCTGAGCAGGTAACCGGCATGGCAATGGCCACTGCAGCAGCTGAGCTACATTTTCTGGCTGCCTGCTGAGCGAATGCTTGATCCGAATGTAATCCGATAGGCCAGCGCCTGGACTGCCGATTTGGCCCTTGCGGTCAAACATTTGCTGCAGCTGCTACGCTGCAGCCATATTATTACGTAAAAGCCCTGGCGACGGTATGTGTATATTAATCAGAGTTTGGTTGAGCTGCGCTAATTAGCTGTGCCACAAATCCAGTTAATTATGTTGCAAAACCGCCGCCACTTAAGTGCGTCTCGCCTGTTGCACAGCAGCAGCTGACGCGGTCGCTGCTTTATGGGCCACAGTAGTCAAGGCAGACCCAACTATAGCAAGTGGTTTAGGCCAAGGCCAGTTGGTCAAGACGTGCTGGCGCCATTCAAAAAACCTTTGACTGGATTCCCGTTGTTAGTTGCAAGTTGTTGTTGCTGCTGCTGCTGGCTCAGCGGCGTGTAAACATTTGATGTTGCTATTGTTGCTGCTGTTGCTGTTTGGTCTGTCAAGTTATGTTCCGTGTACACTCAAGTGTAAATTATTGAATTATGATGGCAGCTGCTTCTCAATAAACATGGCAAGCGTTAAAAATGCTGACAGCATTTGAACCCATTGTTGGCATGCATGAATCGCAACAGCAGAGGCATAAACAGGAGCAGCAGGAGCAGGGGTTGCAGCAGCCAGAGCAAAAATGAATGGAAATCAAAAGACGAATGGGTCAAGTGCGGAAGCTGCGTATAAATTACAGTCAGCGCTCTGACAGCTAATGCAATTTGCAAGGCACAAACCCAGTGCTCGACGTCGAGCATTTCAATAGACCAGCTGTCGAATTGAATTATAAGCTGACAAACGGCAGCAGCCGACGTACAGCGCGGCGCATGTGTAATGTGGGGAGCGTATGTGTGCATATAGTTAACTACAAATTGAGCGCTACCTGAGCTACCTCAACTACGTGAGCCACCAATAACACCATCAACAGCAGCAGCAGCAGCAGCAACAGCAGTAGCAGCAGCAGCAACAGCAGCTGCAGCAACAGCAGCAGTAGCAGCAGCAACAGCAGCAGCAGCAACAGCAGCAGCAGTCTCATCAATGAGCGGCTCTGGTTAAAGCAAAACTCTTGCGTTTGTTTACTTTGTGGAGCAGCAACCGAAGCCGCCGCCGCCGCCGCTGCCGCTGCCGAAAATGGAATCTAGGTTGAGTGGGCGGCCAAGTGATTGCGATTGTCATCAGTCAACGCTCTAAAAGCAATTGTCTACATTCGTGTTTGCCTAAGATGCACACACACAGACACTCACGCACATATATACACACAACAAACACATAGAGAGGGAGCAATGCTGCCATTGTCTTCGAGCTCTGCACACAGCTTTGTTTGCATGTTAGTGGGTCAGTTTGATTGTTAGCAAACGGGGTAGCTACGTGAATTTGTATGGCATATACTATTTTGGGGCTCCTCTCAGATTCGCCAAGTCAAATATTATATCTAAACAAAAAACAAGGGCTGCATATGTTTATATATTCAAATACGAATGAAGCCATGTTGCTGACCCCAACTGGTTTAGGCCACGCATTCGTAATATGTGTAAAATTTAAATTGGAATTTTAAACAATTTTCAAATTCATTTTTTCAAGTATGAATAATATTGATATATTTCTGTTTGAATTACAAAAATATATCCATTTTTAATTTTATACATATTTCATAATAATGTCAATACAATTTTATTTTTAAATGAAAATCAGATCCCAATTTTATTTTTATCTAGAATAAATAATAATTTATTTGAAAAAGAAGTGAACAAATGAAAAATTAATCTATTTTAAATTTGAACGTTCAACAGTTTTCGAAATTGTGTTATTGCTTAGCTGTATAATAAATAATTAAAAATATTATTTATTTAATTATTTTTATTTAATTATTTATTTATTTATTTATTTATTTATTTATGTGTTTATTTATTTTTTTATTTATTTATTTATTTATTTATTTATTATTTATTTAATATCAGTCAAGCTTATTTCGAATTTCAAAAAAAATTAAATAAAAAAAAACTTAAGTCAGAGTCCAAATTAATGTATTTATTTATTTTTTTTTATTCATAATATATTTATATACAAAACTGTGTTTATTTTATAAAAACATGTCCCAAACTTACATTTTGATTTCTCAAACTTTATTTCTTTTGTATTTTCTTTTGTATACAGTTTATTTTGCTTTCCGCTTCAGCATCAATCCGATTTATTCGTACTTAATTTATTATTGTGCCCAGCAAATGCATGAACTTCTCTTACCACCCTCATTAATATTGATATTGTCGGGCCATGCCCATGGTATTTAAAGCTGGCCGCCATTAAGTGATTTGACTGAGGCAGCACTTACGCCTAATTAAAATGTTTTCCTCTTCCTAATTAATTAAATAATTAGCAAAAGCCGCAAGAAAAGAGCGAAATACAAAACAACTTCGCTATCATTATCAAAAATGCTGCGCTCAATTTATGTTTCGGTCAACTAGAGTATCTCCACTGTGTTGTTGCTAAACAGCAGTTGATTGTGACACGCCCCCGCCCATATGGCGAGCGCCCCGATGCGAACTAAGCGCATTAAAGCAAAATTTATGTGCAGCCAGAAATGTTATCACAGAAATTGACTTGCCAACATGCAGGGCAAATGTCGTTGCCACGCCTCCCTCCCACACGCACACAGCCTATGAAAGTCTATCCTTTTTGTGTCATTTCACTTTCACAGGCCCGAAAACAATTGTGAACTATTTGGCTGAATAATTTAGCGGCACTGCTCAGGCTGACAGAAAAAAAAAATAAAATTCCTATGCAAATTTAAGGTCAACAGAAATTTAAAGCCCAAGTCTCAGTATGGGCTGGCGGTGGGACAGGGGAGTATAGGTCGAATAGTTGACCCTTATTGGCTAAGCGTAACCTCAAATAAATATGCTTCTGACCGGCAACATGTGTTGGCCGGCTAATCATATCGAAATGGCTATCGGTTCGGCCCGTTTGCCCAATTCGGTGTCATTTATGGCCATTATATGAGATTTATAAAACACGAGCCAAAGCCAAAGGCAAATGCCATTAAATTGAGTCAAAGCCAACAGCTGAGGGGAAATCTGTCCAGCCACAACTCACCAGTGTTTCGGCCTAAAATTCGCCTTCGTTGAGTTTCCCCTGCAGCCGAGGATTTCCCCAGCTGCGAGCTGAGGTGAAGTTGAGTTCGGGCGGCTGCCTTCGATGCAGGCGCCTTAATTTATGCAAGTTATTACAAACTCACACGAAAAAACAACATTAGGCGTGGGCAGAGCGGAGGCAGTGGGCGCAGCGGGGGCGGCCGAACAAGCGTTCAGGCCATAAAGGAAGCGATGCTTAAATTCTCTACATTTTTTTTTTTTTTCATTTTTGTTTCGGGTTGCGGCTGCCTTTATGAACGCACGGCTCTGATAATGTGGCATACATGTTGTAGCTGGAAAATCAAAATAAATGCACAGAAAGACGTAAAATGATTAACAAAATGCTGCTGCCACGCCCATAGCAGCAGCAGCAACAGCAGTAGCAGTAGAGGCAGCAAAGGAAGGGGAGTAGTAAGTGAAGAGCGTGCCTCGAGCAAAGTAAGCCGTTTCATGTGACGTATACTTGATATCGTGTGGGCGTCGAGCCATTAAGCGTGAATGTGTGTGCTCAACGTTTGGCGCGCCGCCAATCAAAGCAGAGCGCGCGCAAACAATTAAAATCAGCTACCACATTGACTTTTAATTGCCGCTGGACACGCGCGCGCGCGCCTTGCTCTTCAGTGTGCAATTAGAGTAGCGGCAGAGGTAGAGAGGTGGAGAGGTGGAGAGGTGGAGAGGAGGAGTGGTGGAGTGGAGGAGCTGTAGAGCCCTTCGACTCATTCAAGCAGTCAATCAATCAAACAAATTGTGCAACTAGCTTAGCTATGCATATTGAATGCTGTCACTGAGACGTCCAGCCGTCCAGGCATTCACTGTCGAGCGATATCTGCAAGTCCAGGTCCTGTCGGTGCATAATTTATGATCCTGTCTGTCAGGCAATTCACATTTTTGCATAACGGCTCAAAGAGAATCAAGGCAATGCGGCGTATGCGTAATATGAGCAATTTATGTCTTTATGTCTGGGCAACTGAAACGTAGTCTTTCGATACACAAGAACCAATTAAGTTTTTAGCACACACACACAGACTAGAGCACACCCACACATGCAGAGCTTGAATTGATGTAGCAACCGCAGGGTCTGTGCCTTTTTTGTGGCATGCCACACATAATGAAGAGAGTGCTGAAGCACACAATAACCACAACTACTGACGAAAGATGTGCGCAAAAGTTTTTATTGTATATTCAATGGGCAGATAAAGTTCGACTACATTTATAAGTAGGCGTTCATTAACGACCCCAGTGGAGTACAGCAGCGCTCTGCTGGCAAACTGAGTGGAAACAGTCAGACAGACAAAAGCACAATATGTCTGTCAATCATTTATGGCAGACTCCTGTGGCATAAGTAGACACCTTTTTGCTTTTATTGATGCTCCTGCAGTCATTAAACAGATTTTATCATATGTGCGCTCGCAACAGATTCTCTCGTTCCTCATCTTTTTATTTTCGTCTCTGGTTTTCTGTTTTTTTTTTTTTTGTGTTGCCTAGAACAAAACTTGCATAATTAGCTTTGATGCGGCATTGTGGCGATTTAATGAGCTGCAAACTGTATCAAGTGTAGCAGACAGCTGATGGCTCTATAACAAATTGATGTATTAATCAATCAGATCGGCGCTGGCAGGAGTTGCCAAACGCCCACAGCACGCATCAGTGGGCAAAACATTTTTCAAAGCAGGCGACGGGACTAACGACAAATGTAGGGAAAATCCCTCAGCCGTCGTCATTGCTGGTTGTGCATATGTCCCACTGTGTGTGTGTGCGTGTGTGTGTGTGTGTGTGTGAGTCCTGTAATGTGTGTAACGCCTGCGAGGCGATTTTATGATGTGGCATAAAAACAGGCGCTCGAAATGAAAATCTATCATCAGCAACGCGGCAAGCGCTAACAAGCGAGATGTCTCCTGCTCCTGCTCCGTCTCCTCCTCCTGCTGATGCTCGCCCCTATGTTACGGTCACTCATACAAATGACTGTGGTCAGATTGCTTTGCCTAGCCTTGAGTCTTGAGTGGCTGTGTATGTTATTGTTGCGGGCAGCCACGCCTCACGCCTCACGCCCCTCGCCCCTCGCCCTTCGCTCATGGCGCATTACATTTTATGACTTTTTGAGGCGCACTAAAGTTTAACAAGTTCATCGACATCGCTCGCATTAAAAATCCACGAAGCACCAAAACAAATTTGTTCCCTCAATTCCTGACATCAAAATTAAAGCCATTTCGTTACGCAGTTGGCCTGGCCAACAGAAAAGAAAAAGCTGGCAATACGTGTTAATAACGCAAGTTGCGACGTGCTGCGAATTGTTGAGTTTGTCACACAGCCGACCCCAAAGAGCAGCCTAGTCAAAGCATTTAAGTTATTTGTGTTTCTGTTGGCCTTTATGTGCAATTTAATTTAAATAAAATGGGCATATTTTATGGCACTTAAATATGGATGTGGTTAGCCCGGCTAGGTAGGGGCTGGCCCCAGTTTATAGAAACATGAGCTCATATATATACCACACTTCAAGTGTAAACGGCTGCAGGAGTCTGAGCACATGTTTATCAAAATAAGTCTCTCCTCTGATCAACTCGGAATACATTCTGTGCTCAATTGCTGCCAGCAGCATAGCCCATTAACCTTTAAGTTATCCCAGCGATAAGCCCCACAACAAGCTCTACATTTATTCCCCCATCCCTTCTCTCCCTCCAAATCTCTCTGTCCCCCTCTCTCTTGTGATCCAATTGACAATTGCACAACAAGCTTTGTTCAATCCAATGCTGCTGCACTTATCTAAGTGCACGAGCATTCAAAGGGCGAGCGGGAGGAGGAGGAGGAGGAGAGCTACTCTCGGCATGCTCGGTACGCTCGGTAGTTTCCTATTCGAGGCTACATTTAATATTTCATTTCGGGCAGATATGCGCTGCTTTTATTACCTTTGCACCGTTGACACAGTTAAGTCCCACGCCAATGCCACTGACAATGGCAGCAGGGAGCCCGCACATAGCAGAGCATCAAAGGGCCAGAGCCAACTTCGTAGGACACTTCGTCAGTCCGTTGCAATTTTACGTTTTATTGTCAAGTGGTTTCAAATGCACGTTGAAGAGGTCCCGTGATTTTAGTCAGTGGATTCACGGATGAGTTCGGTTTTCCTGGCTGCGTGCTCTTTTTTCCTGCTGCTTAAAGAGCTGAGGCAAACGAACTTTGAGTTGCCATCAATCAAAAAGGCAAGTTTTTGCACACGTCGCGTATACGCAACGTGAGACTGTGACCAAATTCCTGCAGCGCTCAATCACTGACAACGCTTTGCAGCAGGAGTTGGAGGACTTTGATTCCCTTTTGTTGCTGCTGCTGTTGTTGTTGTTGTTATTATTCTTCCTCTCTTATGCTTTGTTTCTTATGCTTAAAATTCTATTCAATCATTTATGTTGAATTTGATTAGTGGCCGCTGGGCGGTCAGCAGGCGACGAGGCGCTTCTAAGCAACCGGAGCCCTAAGTAAACCGAAATCTCTGCTCATCAATAATTGCACAGTCGAATCCAGACCTCAGCCCCCAAAACACTCTTAATCGGTCGAATGTGTAATAAATTCGCTTATGGCAAAGCTGGCATCTTAAATGGCAACTGATTTATTTGAGCGGACCCCAAACGCACTTTACTAAGCTCAAACAATTTTGTCAAATTGACCAAACTTAAGCTTATTTATTATGTTTGCGGCTTACACACATTAAGACCTGCCTCCGAATTGCGTCCACTAAGCAACTAAGAATTTGAATTTATGGCATTTGTGGGCGCGCTTCACACACACACGCGCGCACACGCGCTCACGCACGCACACACATGCAAGTGTGTTTGTGTATGTGAATGTTAATGCCTGACTGGACATCATTTAAAGTTCCCGACAGCGAGATAGCCATGAAAAATTATCAGTCATGGCTACATAATCAAAAAGCATAACTTTGGCTACTTACTGGAAAACTATTTATCCACTGACAAATGATGCTGCTGCTGCAAACTTTTCTGCGGCGCGCAAAAGGCAAAACAGTTTGCACAACTTTCAAAAACGCAAGGCATGAAAAAAAAGAAAATATAAGCGAAAAGAAAAGAAAAAATCAACACGAAAAAAAATAAATCGCCGCTGACAAGACGCAGCCGGAACTAAGGCTTAGCGGTTGAAGGCGCGAAATGCGCGCAAATAAACAACACAAGCCGGAACAACGGAATTTTTGTAATTATGTACATACATATGGGCATATACTTGGGCAGGGGACGAGCAGGAACCTTAAGACAGGGAAACAAATTCCATGAGGAATTGCTTGTTATTCACTGTAAATTAAATATACAGAAAAACAAACTTTTTTTATTGAAAAACATTGATTTACTTCATGGGCAAAAATATGTTGTTTTTTTAATAATTTTTAAATACAATAGATTTTATAGACAGAAGTTTGTTTCCTTTAAAATAATTCTATGTATCAAATATTATATTATTATTAAATATTTTAAATATTACTAAATAATATAATTAGAACAAATATAATATATAAAATAATAATATAAATAATATTTTAAATATATATATAATATATATGTTTAATATTGTTTAATACCTAATATTGTATTTAATTTTTTAAAATTCAAAACTTTAAATTTTACTATGTATATAAGGTTGCTATTCAATTATGTTTTACAAATGAATTGCATCTACTTTAATGGAGCTCCTGAACCGCTCCTGTGCCAGCTGCCTGCCGCTTGTAACTATATCCGCGCATCTAGGAAGCAGCAGCAGCAGCAACAGCAGCAGCGGCAGGAACTGTAGAAGTAGCCTTCATTTTCTTTTTGCTCAGCTGAGTTTCAACTTTCACTGCAATTACGCGTTCTGCAAGACAAAATCACTCAAACAAAATGGCGCGCGTGCGTTTCATTGAAATCATCGTCAAAGCAAAAGGAAGGAGAGAAAAAGAGAGAGATAGAGAAACAGAGAGGGAGAGAGCGAGAGAGAGAGAGAGAGGGGGCCAGTGGCAAAGTTGAGAGAAAATATGTGCAAGTGTTTTGCTCAAACTGATTTAATTTTTTATGGCCGCTGCTTGTGAATTTTATATTTGTGCTGCTTACAGCACAGGCTTTGCTCTTCATCTTGCTCTTGTTCTTTCTCTCTCTTCCCCTTCTTATTCCTGTTGTGGTTGTTTCGATTTGTACTTTCCGTTTTTATGACCAACAGCTGCAGTCGAGCCAAACACGCCTCATGCTAACTCTCTGTCTGTCTACAGTACTTTTAGTGCCCGGCCAGAGACTAATGTAGACACGAAGTACATGTAGATTTTCGTGCAGTGTACAGCTGCGACAATTGAAACATTTTTTATGCTCTTTTATGGTTTATTTGTCAAGCGGCAGGAAGAAGCAGAGCAAGCAGCAGCAACAGCAGCAGCAGCAGCAGCAGGAGGAGCAGGAGCAGTAACAGCAGTCAACACTTAAGTGAAAATAAACAAAGCAAATGTTGATCGGCAGCTCGACTACAATTCTGTTCAGTTCGGTTCGATGGACACTTCCGCATGTCGGCCACAGGCGAAATGAAATGTGCTGGGCTTATTTCAATTGCGGTGCCAACAGCAACAACAGCAACAACTATAGCAACAGGCTTTATTGGGCTGCTAAGTAAAGGCAAATAAATGAAACGCATTAAAGCAAAATTTAAATACGCCTTCACGCTTCTGTAGGAGTCGGCCCACAGCTTGGCCTTGCCAGTCAGCCAGCTCGTCGGCCAGTCGAGCGTAAGGCACATGGCAGCTGCTGCCTAACGCCTACTGCTTGCCACGCCTGCATACATAGACGCATATACACTGAGCTGCATTTTACTGCGGTTGTCAATGCGCAGAGCTGCAAAAGTTTGCACAAAATGCATTTTGACTTGCTCGAAAGTTGTGCGCCTGCAGCAACTTGCAGCAGCAGGAGAAGTAGCAGCAGCAGGAGAAGCAACAGCAGCGGCAGCAGCAACAACGAGTCGAGCGGAAAAGTTAATTCACCTGTGAGACCTGACAAAGTTTCCCACTCGCTCACACACACACACACACACACACTGACACACGCATACATATCGACATGTCCCTACACTGCACCATATTTGATGTTTCGTAAGCAAAATCAGCAAAGCGTTTAAAAACTGCAATAAAAGACATTTATAGTTGCTACAATGTCCTTCAGCCGAAACGGGGCACTGTTCCCAGCAGGAATCGTGTGCTCGTAAAAAACTATCAACAAAAGTGAAAGCTCAACCCAATCATTAAATGTGAACACAAGCGCACAGCACGGCCTTCGAGTGGCGCTTGTTAAGGCGATAGCAGAGCTCCTCCAGTAGGTTGCTTTGTTTCCATAGGTAATTGCTTAAAAAGTAAGCTACCAGACTGCTATCGATAGTGATGGCAGTTAGGCGATATGCTCGATGCGATAGTGAAAGTTTAATGAGCTGACGGCTTCAGCTGAAAACTAAAGAATCAGAGAGGAAAAGGGATAAACAGGTATTAAAAGTGATAGCGAATGATATTATTGACATTGTCGTTAATTATCGACAACTTATATAGCATCACGTGTTTATAGATATTGTCATTCGCTAACCATACATATATTTATAATAATAAAACGGTTGTTTTTATACAATATTTCTTTTTTTAAATAATATAAAACCTTATATCGACGGACAACAGGTTATTGTCAAGAACAATAATATCGATAACGTATCGATAACTGAAGAACAGTTGCAACCAATACATAAGAGCCCACATTGCCAACTTTATTAATGTTTACTTTGAGTTTAGCTGCAAATAACTATCGATAGCATTGTTAATAATCGATTAACTGCAAACACCATTCGCATGCTCGTTGACTCTGATTAGCGCTTAGCTTCTATAGTTTAGCATAGTTTCAGCTGGCAGCCAATTACTGCCCAAACGCTGTCATCCATCAAGAGAGAGAGTGAGAAAGAGAAAGAGAGGGAACAACTTGACTGACAGAGACAGCCCCAACTACCTGAAGTAGTTGATGAGCCACGTGCTAAAAGACTCGCTCGTTGATAAATGAAGCACGAGGCGAACACTAGTTGTTAAAATCGCAACAACGACAACGACAACGACAACAAAAGCGACCCGTAACGAGCAGTTGGAATGTTTAAAGTTTGACTGTTCATAAATATGGCAGGGTAACAAGTGAGCAGATGCGATTTTATCCGAGTTGGCAAGGCACGTGGCCCACGTGGCGTATGCGTAATTTGTTTGTGATTGTGGCATAGGCAGCGGTAGGGCAGGGGCAGGAGCAGGGGCAGCAGTGAAGGTGGGATCACTGGCAAAATCAGCCTTCAAGCTTGTCAATAGTCATAAACAAATTCAAAGGACCTGGACATGCGTGTGTTCTGCCCTGACGCTTGCCCGTCTCTCGCTGACTCTCCCTCTCTCTCTCTCTCTCTCTATCTGTGTCTGTCGCTCTCACTTTCTGTTCAGTCAGTCTGTCAGTCCGTCTTGCGCCTGCTATTTTTACGCGTGTTGACATTCAATTTGGCAATTTGGCAGAAACTTTTGCCAGCTTTGCCTTTGACACGCTTCAACAATGTTTGCCTTTTTGCATTTCCAGCAATTTTTATGAATCGAACACTGATTTGCACCCGCCGCCCCACAATTTGCTTTGAATATGTGTTAATTTTTCGTATATCTAAATATATTTACACTGTTTCTCTTCTCCTCTCCTCTCGTTCTTATTTTTTGCACTCATATGAACTTTAGCTTTAATCTTGTCTCATATATTTTATGCCAGTCTGATTAGTTAAATCAATTTGTTGATTATCATAATGCGCGCGTGTGTTTTTTCCGTTAGTCATTAGCATTGGCCACAGGCCGTAGCACATACACGTACATACATACATAATAAAAAGTATTTGCAAGTGGGCAAACAAAAAAAAACACGAGCCTGACAACTTTTCGCATGAATACCGAATGCGAGTTTAACAAACCCCATGCAACGCATAGCCACAAAAAACAGGAACCTACCCAACACCAACACACACACACACACACACACGCACACTTGATAAAACTGTGAGCTGCCATTGTCAGCAGTGCAAACACTCAAATGGGCAAACAGAAGAAAAAAAGTAGCCAAAAAAAAAGACGAAAGCACCTAAAAGGGACACAGAGTGGAAGATTGAATACTGTAAAGAGTTATTCCACATTCAGCATGCTCCAAATGGAATAAATGTCACAATTTAGTCTTTATGCGCTCAAACAGAGAGCACAAGACTCAGCCTTAGCTTGAAGCAGTTAATTTCTCTCCGGCATTAAAGAAGACTATTTTAATACGCATTAAATCCGCGGAAAAACTCTCTCTGAAAGTCCCTTAGTGCTCTCATCAAGCAGCAGTGGAGATTCGCTGAGTAGAATACATTAAAATTAGAGTAGCATAATTAAAGTGAACTTTTCATTTTGTTCTCGTTTATGAAGTAGAAAGAGCTGCTATTATATGTTCTTTAGAATTACTAAAATAAATGTTTATGTATTATAGATGGCTAGCTTTAAGCAGAGATTCTTGCAGTATATCATAATATGCATATGCATATGTATATTTAATTTTAATATATATATATATATATATATATATATCATAATTTTAATCATCAGTTGTTAGAGAACAATTGTTCTATAGAAATTGATATTCCATTAAATGTAGCTTCTGTTGAAGCATCATTTGTAATATAGAATATCCAATAAATCTATGCTTAAGACATAAAACTCATACGCACCGTCGTCCGCCACGCCCTTACATATTCAATCTCAATTTAAGGCATACTAAAAACTTTCTGCCATTCATTTTGGACAGTTTAAACAGCCATAAAAATGTTCACTTACTAAAAACTCGCTTTCGTTTTGCTTTAACTGAAAGCTAACAAAAGCGTTTGCCCCACTCTTGAGCCAGTTAATGTTCATTATTTCGTGTTGTACGTATGACATGCACAAAGTCAAACGCCGTCTCCTGCTGCTGCTGGTGCGGCTGCTGCTCTACAACCAGATTACAACAGGCACTTTGCTGTTTTCTATTTTTTTCTTACTTTTTTTTTTTTTGGTTTTCATTTTTGCCCGTTTTGGGGGTTTGGCTTTTTGGCACGGTTTCAAAAGATCAGGCAGATTGTGACGCGGATTTGCAAGCGAGACGCCGCCACAGCGTCGCGACGCCGCCTGGTTTCCAATTCCAGTTGGCAGTTTATGCATAGTCAATGCATGTCAAACGCAAACTTGGCCGAAAACGAATGCAAAACAAAAGCCCAAACGGTTTTCCTGACCACAAAGCCAACCTTTCCTCACCTTAGGCCCGGACCAAAGTGCGTGCTGAAAAAATACGAGAATATATATGCATGTAAATGCATGAATCGTGCTGCTTGAGAGGCACACGCTTCGTTTAGCCAGCTCAGAGACACGCCCCCATGCCTTGAGCTGAGAACGGGCTGAGTAGTCGCCGAGGGAGCAGCAGCAAAGTTTTCCAGATTTGAATGCATTTGCAAAAAATGCCAACTAACAAGTTTCAGCACGGCTTACGCTTAGCTTCCGTCCGGCTCACCTGCCTCTGCTCTGCTCTGCTCTGCTCTGTGGTCACAAGGTCAGCCCCATGCACAATTTTCATGCACTGACTCTTGCGTGGCCCACCAACAACAACAACAGCAGCAACAACAAGACCTCAGAGTGGAGATGCAATAAGTGCCGGCCATTTAGATTTCGACTGCCTAAACATGGACACACTAGGGCAGCCGGAATACTTTCATATCTGCATAAGTGCTCTTAGGGCTTCCACCATAGAAAGTAACCGAAAAATTACGGCTCTTGTGGTCAAACGGTTTTATCAAGGGCACAAAACTAAACTGAGTTTCGTTGCGTGTATGTGTGTGTGTGTGTGAGTGTGTGTGCTGGAGTGTAAATGCCTAAAAGTGTGTTTTGCTTCTTTTTTTTTTTTGGTGCCCTTTCGAACACTCAAACCGCAAACATTTATTGCCTGCAAATGCCAGCTTTCATGTTAGCCAACTCGATGAGTGTGCGCGCGTAGGCGTATGTGTGTGGCTATGTGAGTGTGTGTGTTTAAAAAATCATTTTTTACACTCCAATGATGCCTGAATCTAAGCCATAGAAAAGTTACTTACCACAAAGGGTATGCCAATTGACAGCAAAAAGGAAACTTGTAAAACTCGGCTGAGAGCAAATAAATAGTGCAACTATTTGAAAGTTGGGAAAATACGTTTCTATATATTTTAACAGATTTAAAGATAAAGTTTTTTATTTATACTTGTAATTAAATTTGAATTATCTGAAATCCATTTAATTCTCAATTTCTTCAGTGAGAGAATTGAGTGCAGCAGAAAGCGTCTCGAGCTTAAGTCTCTTTTTCAACTCTTTCAACTCCTAGGATATCTCCGATTCACTACTCCCGCTTTATTTTTGCCAGGTTCGAGTTGATATTTACAAATATATTTATTTTTGGCCAGCATTGAAATTTGTATTTACACACATAGTTCGGTTGGCATTGCCAGCGCTTTATCTAAGCCCGCCTACGTGTTAGAAAAAGAGCAACAGCAACAACAGCCACTCCTATCGCAGTGCCCAAAAATCAATAGAACTGCGCCCAGAGCTGGGCAGGCTGCATGATGAAAGCGCTGCCTCGTCGACTGCTGCTGCCCCTGGTGTCCAACAACCAACAATGGTTAGAAGTGGCGAAGTGCTTGTTGGCCAGAGGTAGAGAGAAAGCGAGAGCGATGGCAGGGGGCGTTGTTGGTTAGAGCTACTGAGCTACTGCAAGTGCATGGCCTGGGCGCCTCCTGTCGAAATTATGAGCAAACTTTAGCATGCAAATATTTTGCAAAATTTTCACTTCGAGCGCCAGGTGAAGCGGATGGCAGCCAACAAAACTTTGAACAGTGTATATATTTCAAGCGCCTGGCTTTTATTTATTTGGCAACTTACACTGAAAACTGAGTGGGTGTAAGTATCTATGTCTCTCGCTCTCTCCCTCTCTCTCTGCCTCTGTCTCTCTGCTCGTGAGTGTGTGTCGCAGAGGTCGCAGCTGCTTAGCTGGAATTTGCTTTTGTGGCTGTTACAGTTATTGAATGAGGCCGCATCAAAGTAGCGTGGCTAGACATCGTATGGGTGGCTTTGTGGGCGTGGCTGAAACTTTTGATTTTATTAGCAATTGTCGACGAAGTAATGCAACTTAACCTCAAATGTTGCCTGACAGCTGTTGTCGGTGAATATACGATAAAAGAATATACTGAGAATTGTGTAAAGGGGCGATAAATTGGTCTTTGCTTAGAATTGTTGATTATGTGGTATAATCCAAACTCTGCAGCTTTCTTGAGAAAGCTTTATACTTCACTTAGCTCTACCTTTCTAGCCTCCACCCTATATGTCGCATACCACTTAAAACCAAAAAGGTTGACTGACAGCTGTTGTAGCTGGCGTATATCATAAAAGAATATACTGAGAATTGTGTAGAGAGGCGATAAATTGATATCCCTTTGCAATTGTTGACATGCTATAATCTCAACTCATTTGAAGTCTCCCTTATAACAATCCCAATATATGCTATACCTCAATTCCTGCCTTATAGTCTACTGCCATTGATTATAGATACCTTCAAACATTATCTTAATTCGCAAGCTATTTTCACAGTCAACTGATTTGGAATTTGAAAGCATGTACTACATCAAATTACAGATATATCAGATTGTACAATTAGACAATGGTATAAACCGAGCTGCTGAGCCAGTAAATATGCTGTCGAGACATTTGCAGTCAGCCAGGCATTGATGCTTGTTTAGACATTCCACACAATTGTCTAAGTAGAGAAGCTCGAGCAGGACTCCAGTTAACGGGCAGGTGCGAAGTGCTTAGTGCTGCATTTACATTCACAGCTAGGCTAGTCAAGTGCACTAATGAGTGCGTACACTGCAAGTAATCGGCCAGCAATATAATCGAAATCAAGCTTTAGCATGAGTTTCCCCAGTTCTCACTCAACTATTTCGCCCAGTGCATGCGCCTGAGACGCATTTACATATCATATTACAAACTTTAAGTTATCACATGCAAGATTATACCTTGTCCAGGAGGAGGTAGAGCTATGGCTATGGCCAGCACTCGCAGCAGCTACTCCTGCTGCTCGTCTGGCAGTGTCATGCAATATTCACGTGAATGAATTACCTTTAATTGATGCAACATAGCCAAAGAGCAGCCAGCAAGGACACTTGCTCCTGCTGCAAGACAATGCAACATAAATTGGCATTAAATATTGAAGCCAACAACAGACCGAAAACTGTGTGACTGTGAGGAGACTATATATACATATATATTTTACGATTCCATGGCTTGTTTGCTCTGCATATTGTGCAATTCATTAGCCAAGCAAAATATTTCAATAACAAATTGCCAATTGAGATTTACATTGGCAGAGTTAGGTGCAGCTGCTGTTGCGTCGGCTGCTGCTACGGCTGCTGCTACGGCTGTTGCTGTTGCTGCTCAATGGCTCAATTAGAAGTTTATGAAAAATGCAGCACTGATAATTAAGTTTTATTTGCCTATCTATGGGTCTGTATACCTAGTATATGTGTGTGTGTCTATGTGTGTGTCCTCACAGCTGCACCTGGCCAAACGCTGTCACAGCCATGGCTATTGATTCGCAATGCCAGTTATAACGAAACCAATCATAAAATAAATGACCAAAAGAAATTGCAAATAACTAAAAAAACATAGAGAAGCAGAGAGATCGCTGAGCTAGCGCTGCTGGCTGGCCAACAATAATAACAAAAACTTGGCAGATACCAAAAACCCAGCAGCAAGGCCACTTAACCGCAAAAACGCTGTGAGTTTACAGCAAATGCCATTCAAGTCGCTTACACTAGCAGCTGGGCATAATAACTAAGTCATTTGGCTTAGAGCAGGCACCCACACCGATACATTTATCTGAGATAAATATATATCTATGTGTGTATAGAAGGACATAGATAAGACTCGCAATGCTTCTTAAATGGAATTAAATGCACTTTTGCTGGGCGCATATGTCTCTTTCAAAAGTCGTCAACTGAGTCTGTACAGGTGTGTGTGTATGTGTGTGTGTGAGTCCAGCTGGTCATACAGGTCGTTCAATTTGCTTAATAGACACTAGTACATACGTTAATACTTGTGCTGAAGTCTACCTTTTCAACAGGGCCTTTGAAAGGCAGCTGAGTGTAGACGACTTGGAAATACACTGCAATCGACAAGTTTTGAAAGAGATTGTGAGGATGTTGAGAGAGAACTTGTTGATTAGTTTACTTTAGATTTAATCTAATAATATAAATCTAGTGAGAAACTAGAGAATAAACAGTTAAATGAGCTGATAGTGATGGCTGCAAATGGAGTTCTGCTGGCCCTGGGCGTATTTTGTTTCCTTGCAGCCAACAACTGACAGGATGAACCGGCAGACAAGTGATCATGCATATGGGAATAATAGAAGAGCAAATAATAATGGGAAAAATTAAACGGACAAACTAACAGATTTATATATAGATATAAAAGATAGACTAAATGAGAGAGACACAATATGGATAAATGGACAAATGGATAGCTAAAGAACATAGACAGAAAAACATAGCCATATGCAATTAGATTGAGAGACTAATAAATGGTTGGATTGGCAGATAAACTGAGAGATCGTAAAACAGGCAGACAAACAGAGAAACAGGCAGATAGGGGGACAGACAATTAAAGGGGGATAAACAGGATGCCAGATAGATAGAATGAAAGAAAGACAGACTGACCTATAGACAAGCTGGACAATAGACAAGATGAGGAATGTACAGGCTGACTGAACGTACAGACTGAACTGGATTGACTATGATGAAAAATAGATAGATTACTAAGCAAAGAGAGATCCCAGACATATACATATTATTAACAAATTTTAGGCAAATATTTCAATTTATCGATACTTTGACAATGAAAGAGTATTCAAAGTGCGTTATGCATTGACACACTTCGCTCAATGTTTTGCTTTTATTTCACAGCTGCGACAAGTGCAATGCCGATGCTGGGATTGGCGCTGAAGCTGGTGGCTCGTGGCTCGTGGCTCGTGGCTCGATACAGCGCTCACTGCTCACTGCTCGACAGCGTGGATGTGAAAGTGAGCGTGGAGGCGGACATGTATGGGAAGACAGAGACCAAGATAGAGGTGGAGATGGAGAGACGAAGCCAGAGTCGAAGGCGGCTGTGAACGTGGCAGCGTGGACGTGCCCTGTCCGTTGCTCTCGACCACTTATCAGCGCTGCAATTGTTTTCTTGTAAAAGTCAATTTTTGAAGTGCAGGCAGCGGAAATCGGAAACGGCAGAGCAAGAAACAGAGACGCAGTTGACCTCATTCCGAGTGGGTGGCCGTAGCCACAGCCATAGCCGTGGCACGCCCACACCTTCGCCTGCGCCTTCGCCCACTTTCATTTTTAGTTCAGTTAACTGATGGCAGCTGCAGCTGCAGCAGCAGCAGCAGCAGGAACAGCAACTGGTGGATAGTTGAAACGGACAATGCTAAGTAGCAATTGATAAATGAGCCGCATTTAAGCATCGTCAGCAGCCGCATGGCAAACATCGGGCACACACACACACACACACACACTTGATAGCCTCGGCGCTAAATGAAATTCAAAGTCAAATGCGTTCGCTCGGAAATAAGTTATGCTTACCCTGGGCGGACAGAAGGCGTGGCAATAGCCACTGCTTCTCCTACTCCTACTCCTACTGCTGCTGCTGCTGCTGGCTTCGATTGTAAGTGCATGAAACTGAAACGAATTGCAATCCAAAAGAGAATTGGGGTCAATCGATATTGTCCATTGCAGCGGACTGCCATAGCGAACATATAATGGCTGCCAAAGGTTAAATGTGAAATAGAATTCACACACACATACGCACACAAGCACACAGAGCCAGAGACGCACGCACGCAGCTTGTTCTTGTTCTTGCTGAAATTTGCAAGTTTTTGACTTTGCCCAGAAGTAATTTTCACAGCTGAACAAACAGGAAGTGACTTTGAATATTTGCAATTGCGAATCGAAACAATGACCAGGGACATGTTGACTTTTAGGCGAGCAAGTTTAAGTAGGCGTAACAACAGCAGCAGCAGTAGGAGGTGGAGCAGCAGCAGCCTCCTGTCAGGCAGGTCGTTAAGGTGGCACATCCAATTAGGCGCCAGTGCGCGCCTTGTCAGGCAGAAATCAGCGGAAATGGTCGGAAATCGCAATTTAAGTAATTTTGCATATTGCCAAAACTCCAAACGGAAGTTGCTACAAATTAAACCCTAAGGTTAATGCCACAGCAACGGCACCTACAACAACAACAACAGCAGCAACAAGACGTCGCCGATTATAAAGGCAACGAAGTGTGGGCAGAAGCGGAAGTCAATGTCTCCTTCATGTTTTATGACTCCACAGACCTCTTCTCTGTGTAGGTGTGTGCATTCGAGTGTGTCTGAGTGCGTGTGTGAGTGCGTGTGAGAGCGTGTGTGTGCGTGCATGCGTGTGCTTGTAATTTCGATTTAGATGCAAAGTGGCAGCAAATCGCGTTAGCAAAATGTCAAAAGATAATAATCCTTTTTGTTTACGCGAGAAATACCAGCCATGCTCCCTCACACACACACACACCCACACACAGTCTTCGGCTGTAACTGTGCCGGGAAATCTTCGATAAAAATATGTGAATAATGCAAACGGCAGTAAAAAATAGGCTACAAAAATTATATGGATTACGTAAACGAGGCGCATCGCAACCCAACAATACAAAAATGAAGCAATAGAAGAGAAAAACAGGGCGCAGACTAGAAAAGCAAAAGCAGAAATGGCCAAAGGCAGCGAAGGCAGCCAAATGCTGCGCCTAATGTTATGCAACGACACTTTCAGATGCTCTCAGCCAAGTGGGTAATGCGAAAAGTTCTTGAGAGTGGACAGCATTATCTGGGCAGCAGACGAAGCATAGAAGACGTTTGAATAGAGTGGAATAACGATTCAGAAGAGAGCTGGAAAAGATCTAAGCTATAAGATGATATATAAGGATATACCATATAATATATACATATACAAATAAATATAACAATATAATAATTATAATAGACACCTCAGTTGACTACAATAATTATTGAGCTCTTGTAAATATAGAGATAAGAACTATGTTAAAGTTGGTTGGCAATAGTTAATGGATAAAAAACTATTGAAAAATGGAATGGCATTGACTTTGATAGCCAAGATAACATTAAGTAAAAAACCTTAACCAAACATTTAAATTTTATATTTTAAAGCGTCCCTTTTTAATTGATCTAAATGAGATCTGTTTTTAATCTTCAATTTGATAACTAAAAGCTTCATTTACATTGTAAAGCCATAATTAATAAATTCAGGCACTCAATCCTGTAACTGCCTACCAGAATGTCTTCTGCTCTCGCCTCTGCCGGCCCACGCCCACATACTATATAGAGCAGGAATTGTGACTGTTGAACATTTTTGCACGTTTTGCTCTGTTTCCTTTGTTTTCGCTTTAGCACACTCTCTCTCTCTCTGTCTGCCCCTCCCTCTGTGTGCCTTTTGGCCCTTTTCTCTCCCTCTCGCAGTGCACTTCGCATGCAAAACTGTGTCAAATTTAACGCCTTCGGTAATGAATTTGTAACAACATTTTATTGTTGTGCTTTTGCCATCCAGCGAGCTGTCCTCTGTAGAGTGGGAACAGAGCGGAGAGCAGATGCGGCCCAGCCTCTAGAGCGCCAGCTGCTCTGCTCTGCTGCACCGCTGTCTCGCTTCTCGCGGCGTCTGGCAATGTTTTTCTTATGGCACAATAAAAAAATAACAACAACAACAGCAGCAGCAGCAACAGCATGGGCACAGCCCACAAAACAAAAGCATGAAACTGTGTTAACAAGGCGAACAACAGCAGCAATAATACCAACAACAACTGCTTGCTATACACGAATAGGGACAACAATGCGAACGGGGCTTTGCTGAGCTGCCACCCGGCTGGCAAACAATGCGTTTTGCATTTTAGCAACAATTTGACACAAATTAAAATGTGCAAAAGGATAAGAAAATGTCTGCCACTTGCAGCACTGGAGCCACGCACGAAGCCTTGGCACAGGATCTGCCCCTCTTCTTCTCACTCTCTCTCTCTCCATCTCCCCCTCTGTCGCCCTCTTGCTCTCTCTCTGGAGGCACATGTCTGGCGTATTTTAGCACCGCCTCCTGCCATGTGTCAAATATTTGTCGTTAGCTGCCTGCAGGGCGGCGCTATACGCCAGCTTCCGACTTTGCCATTATTTTCAGTTCCAGTTCGGTTTGGCTCCTTTCTCATTTTGCTTTTTTTGCCTCGCACACCTGAATGAGTCGCGGCTCCGGCAGTCGCCCGCGGCTGTCGTGGCTGTATCTTCATTTGCCTGGCTGCTTCGTTCATTCCAATGAAGTGGAAATATGTCAACAAGCGACGGAAGTTGGCTTCAGCACTAAAAAATACAATATAAAAGCACTCACACACACGCACACACACACGCACACACACTCGTACACTCATCAAATCGCGCTGGCCGTACACATGCGAGCCGTAGGCACTGCTAGTTAATGTTGTTAGCGATGAGAGCAGCGCCGTGCTCTGCCTCTGCTGGAGGCCAGATAAAACTAGTTGACACACTTAGGCCCAGATAGAATAATGAGGCATGCACGACTTGCCAGCCAGCAGCTGGCAATGGCAACTTTAGCCAAAAAACGGACTTTACGGCGAGATTATATGGAATGTGAAATATGCATTTCTATATGCTATAATATGTACAATTTGTAGTCTAGATCTAGATATTGTTACTGCTAAAAACAACGGCTATGCTCCATATTTGCTTGACTCGATCTGGCATAGATTACTTATGGATCAATTCTGCTCTTTTAGCTACTTAAGCTCAGCTTAAGACCTTATTAAAAGATCAGTTGACACACTTATAATGTAATCTCTAAATATATTTAGTTGAGCTTAAGTTGTCTTCTTCTTTAGCAATCCAACACGCTCTTTTAGATGATCAATAAATAGATTAACTTCAGCTTTCCTTTAATTTAGATCAGTTGCAGATCATATTGAAAGCTAAAGTAACTTAAAAGCCTTCAAATCTGATCAATTTATATATCGTATTAAGCTAAACTTAAATGTTTACCTCATCTACATTAACTAAAGATCATATTGAAATCTCAATTAGCCCCTTTAACCCCTTTACAATCTGATCAATATTTATATAAAGTTGAGCTTCGATCTTTCACTTCTTAATCAACTCTGCAAGCTCTCTTTGCTCTTGTTTCTGTAGATCGATTGATCGTCATATTTAAGCTAAACCTCAACCCTTCTCTCTCTCTCTCTCATTCTCTCTCTTTCACTCCCTCTCTCTCTCCTATATCACTTGCCATGTAAAGCGCATTTAAAAGTCGTCTTCTCTCAGCCTACGCCAGTGCCACACTTTGTTAGTTGCCTGTTTCAAATGCGTATTCCTATTTGCTATATTTAGTTAGTGATTCATGATAATGATGCCGTATGTATGTATATATATGTTTTTGCGTGTGTGTGTGTGCGTTGGGTGTGGCTAGCGGGCGGGCCCAGGCTAGCCTGGCTTCAGCGGGACGTGTGGAATTTGATGCTCTGATTTCACAGTTTGTCACAGTGGCGTCTAAAAATTGCAATGCAAAGCCTGTGTTTCCTGTTGTCCTGCTCTGCTCTGGCCTGTCCGGTGCCCCTTCCGTCCCGTCTCGTCCAGCTCCATTCTATCCAGTTGTTGTTCAACTAGCTGCCCGCGTGTCTCTCTCCCTCTCTCTCCTGCCCTCCCACACACTCTCTGCATGCTGCCCCTTGTTGTCGCATTTCCGTTGCGCGCTGTTTAACTTTTTGTGTGTGCAGCGACATGCGCGTCCATAAATTTACCGACAAAGCAACAACTATAACTGAAATAACTGGCACAAGATTTGTTACACTTTTCTTCTGTATGCCCAACAAATTCACTGTCTCCCATTGTCTGGCTTGACTTGCTCTCGCTCTATCTCTCGCTCTCTCTCTCGCTCTCGGCTGACCTTCTATTTGGTTAGTTATATTTCGAGCTGGCATTTCGGTAGCTGCCATTTATCTTTGGCTTTATGCCAAACACCAGCCTGGCACGGAAATGCTGCTTATTTGTAAAGAGTTACAACGCCTTACTCTATATAGACCATATCCTAATGCACATGCCGCATGCCGCATGCCGCATGCCCCATGCCCCATGCCAGATGACCTGCAATAAACTGCGAGAGTTTATCAGAACTGGACTTACGCATATTTCAGCACAGTTCATTAGGCACTGAACGGGCCTCACTGCCCGATTGCCCGATTGGCTGACTGCCTGTGGGTGGGTGGGTGTTGGGGTGCTTGTTTGGCTCATTAAAAGGCATTTAACATTTCAGTATTCGATTTGCCGCCATTTTGAACAGCAGCCAAAATTAAATTGAAATTACGTAAATATTTATATGCAATGCTCCGGCCACAAAATGTAAAAACAATTGCGCATTATTCAATTAGCGTCAGCTACTAAACAAATAGTAAAAACATTATATATCTCCACACCAGATGTGTGTCACTCTCCCTCTCTCTCTCTCCCTCTCTCTCTCTATGGTGCTTACATTTGGCATATCATTTGGTATTCTGGCACATAACCATTATAATTACTGTTACAAATTGGAACACGCACACATAGCCCCTCTCAATCCCTCTCTCTCGCTCTTTCTCTCTCTCTCTCTCTCTCTCTCTCTCTCTCTCTTTCACTCGATGTTCGTGTGTATTGCTTATTCGCAACGAAAATTTAGTAACACGGGTTTAATGCCACTAAATAATTAAACAACAAATTATAAGTGGCCTACGAAAAGCGTGCGCCCCGCTTATTATTTATGAGATGTGTGAAAACATCAACTTGAATAAGCATTGTTAAAGCGACCTTTCAAATATCATAATATATATATATAATAATCAATAGTTAATTTTATAGCTTTCTCTCACTCACTCCTTTAACTGAGTGCATGCCTGTCTCTCTCTCTCTCTCTCTCTCTCTCTCTCTCTGTCTTTCTCTCTCACTCCCACTCTGTTTTCCTCTCTTGCTCACACTGCCTTTCTCTCCCCCACTACGCTCTCTCTCTTTCTGCTCTTCTGATGTCTGTCTATCTTTATCTCTCTCAGTCTTTCGCTCAATCTGCATCTCTTTCTCTCTTCCTCCTTTTCAGCTATTATAGTTATATTAAAATTATTCCTTCTCCGTTTATAAAATACTTTTCTAATAATTTCTTTCGTTCCTGTGTCAACACATGCTATCTCATTAACGCGCCTCTCTATGCGATTTTCATAAACTAATGAGCTTAGATTATTTATAATTATTTTGTGGTGCTTTTATGTAAGAGTCATCTCTTTATCGCTGCTAAAAGCTGCAGCCGCAAATTGCAATAATATGTTTGCTAGATACCCACAACTTTAGCCGTATCCGGAATACATGCGTGTGTGTGTGTGTGTGTGTGTGTTTGTCAATGGGTAATTACTGTCCGCAGAAACAAACAAAAAGCATAGCAATTGGCATATGCAAAAGCATGTTATGGTAATGCAATCAGAAGGCCGCATGTAAAATATCATATGAAAATCGATATGAACTATGCACTGAACAGCCATTAACATGCACTCAAATCCCATAACCATAATTATTAATGTGGGGCGATAATGTCGACGTGCAGCTGGGGGCGTGCGAGTGCATGAGCACCGAGTGGAGGCGAGGCGAGACAGACCCGAGTCGAAGAGAGGCGAGACAGAGCCGAGTCGAGACAGAGTCAGACAGCCACGAGTCAACCACCCACGCGGGACTGATTGTCGAGGAGTTGGCTGATAGGATTGTCAAATGCTTATCAGACCAGAGGTTGGCGATGGTGTGAATCTTGCAGGCAATGCCAAACAAATGGCAAGCAATGCGCACAATTGCAGGCCATTCATCTTGGGCCGCCGTCTAACAATTGTTCGCTCAATCGGCGACAAAAACGCAAACGACGCAGCACACGCGCGACAATGTAGAGTAGTGCGAGTATTTATCGATTGCTTTATATCAAGCACACATACACTCACACCCACACCCACACACACACGCACACGCAGACATCTGCAGCTCAGTGTAGGATTGGAGAGCTAAAGCCACGACTGAAATCCTTCTCATGAAATTCGTAGCCAGCCGCAGCGCGCAGCCATTGAGTTATGGCAAACATGCGGCATAAATTATGGGTTTAGGCAAAGTGCTTGACACCAGAGCAGAGTCAGTCAGACACTGGCTGGGAGTTGATGTCAGAGCTGGTGCAGAGCCGGAGCAAGCGTTGACATGAAAAGTGCTCCAGCCAGCCAGGCAGCTAGCCAGCCAGGCAGCTATCCATGACATGACAGTTATCCATCGCAGCTCGTCAATGTCGCCGCTCGATGATGATGTTCACAATGATGATCGAGTTGATGATGACGTTAACTTTCATTGCTTGTCATTTGAACATTTCAAGCATTTCACTAGCCTAGTTCTAGCTATAATATTATTACCACAAACACAAACACACACATACATACATGAGTTTGCCTTCATAAATTCAACATATTGACATCTCTTTGGCAATTATCCAAAAAACCATTTTTGGCTAAACGCTTTAGCCGCAATTAGGCTGTAAATACCAAAGCGAAACGATTGAAGCTATTGGCCAGAACGTGCGCATATTTGTGGCAGCAGACATGCAATGGGCCAACAATAATTTGTTAGCATGCCAAAAGAGAATTATAATAGGGCATATTCTTTCATTTATTGCCTTAAATAAGTTAAGAGTCTTTGCTAACAAATTTAAACTGAAATGGCAAATGCAAATGGCAATTGGCATATGCAATTCAATAAATTGTTGAATTTAAACAAAAACTTCCCTCCCCTCTGTCTCCCTCTCACATTTCACATCTCACTTCAGTCAGTCTGAATCTAGTATGCAACTAATAAGCCTCCCTCGGCGCCAATTCATTCCATATCCCAGCGAACACGGGGCATACAAAGCAGTCGACGGAGTCCTCGGTTGCTGTGCGATGTGGCGTATGATTATTACGTATACGCAACGGGTACACTTTAACATTATGAATAATGCATGGGCTTTACAACAATTTCTGCGGTACACCCAAAACAACTGCCTCAATAAAAAAATCTGCGTTTTGGCTCTCATAAATGTTTAACGCACCTGCAGCGGCCACCAGCCAGCAGCTGCCGCTCCATATGCCAATGGAGGGTCGACCCTTTTATCACACACACACACACACACACACAGACACACGCATAAGCACTCTCTCATGTGTGTTATCGAGCAGAGCAAAGCAAAGCAGAGCCTTTTTGCTCGCATTAGCGACAATCAATGTGTGGCAGACCGCGCCTATTTTAGTTGCCTTGTTGCCTCAGCATAAATCACATGCAACCCAGCCCAGCCCAGCCCAGCCCACCTGAAAATCATCTACTCGTGTTTGGAGTCCTTCATCAGTGCTCTGAAGTAGCTGGTTAGACTGGCATTGCCGGTGTGCTCGTTATTTATTCATAGCAAACGTTCCATCTCTCTGGCTCCCTCGCTCCCTCTCTGTCTCTCTCTCTCTCTCTCTCGTAGGTGATGATGGCACTAGAGGTGGCATGTACCGAAAAATAAATACAGTAAGCTTCAGCGAATCAACCAAAAGCCGCAAAACAATGCGACGCTTGTTGGCATTGCTGCTGTTCCCCCATTGCAAAGCTACGTGTGTGTGCTTAGCGTTGCGTAAAATAAATCATTTTATTGCGGCAACACACACACACACACATAGACACACCTACACACACTCAGCTACTCACACATACCTGCAGAGATTGGTTCAGTTGTTACACGCAGCCAAACAAATTGCCAGCTGACTAAACACCAAAGAGAGTAAAGCCAACCAAAAATAATAACAACAGCAACAACGACAACAAAAAGTGTTTTAAATGAATAAAAATGAGTTGTATAAGGAATATTAAGCACTCACCGTGCCAAATGAACAGACAACATTACACAAACAGCCCGAAATGAGTGCGAAAGGTTGAATTTAGGCGCAATTAGAACGAAGCTATGAATGAGATAAGCTCGAGGCTTAGTTTCACTCAAATAGGCCCCAAATGAATTGAGTCTTTCGTACGGCCTAAGCTGTTTAGCATAAACGTAGAATGGAATTTGTATTTCCAGGCCAATTGACAGCGGATTTGTAAAGAGCAATTGCGCGAAAGGAGCTACGCAACCAGGTTATATCATTAGCTTGATTTGCTGCAAGAATTTGAATTTTGAATAATATAGATACACTTCGTTATTAGCAAGGAAATTTAATAAATATTTAAAGCCTATTTACAATTTTCACAATTCATTTAAATTGCTTAACAATTGCTGAGAACTTTCAACTGCTATTTCTCAATATTTAAGAATTATTTGATATTTCTTTTCCTTGGCAGTAGTTCAAGTCTGTCAGAATTTTTCTAAGCCAATTTTACTGCGTAAAATTAAAATTTACGGCAATTCACATTACATTTTTCATTAGCTTTATTAGCTTTTAATAATAAAGCCAGTTTACAGCTAGTAATGTTGAATAATAAATTAAATTTTATTTAAGTTCACTGAGGCAAGTGAAAGACAATGTCTGGGCATATTGATTTTGTTAAAACGCATGTAACAGTCTGCAATAGTGTAGCTGCAGCCGAGTCGAATGTAAAATGAGCTTCGTGTCATTCTATGCCTTTAACCATAGCTCGCAAATAACTGTTAATCCTCTCTGAATGTCTGCAAATCAGTCGTCACACGAATAATTCAATAGAACACAATATCGAATAGAACCGAAGACTCCTGTTCAGAGCGAGATCGAATGAGCCCAAAAACTCAACCGTTAAAACAGTTATTTGCAAGCTATGCCTTTGGTATATATTTAATTTCTTAATTATAAAGTTAATTGCCATATTTAGTTTGGGTTCATTCAAAATTTTAATTATAAGCTAAGTTGAATAGTTTAAGCAACTTAATTGAACTATTTCAATTACTAATTATATTAAAATAGCAGAAAAACTAATACATTTAGGTCACATTCTAGCCAGATTTAAATGCAACACCAAAATATGTTTATCCCCGCACCCTTAGCGAACGTAGTAAACCAATTTCAGGTATTAAATGGCTAAAAGCCCAAGCTAAACCACCAATTTATGGCTGACGAAAAAACTGAAATCAATGCAGCTCGCTTAATTTATAAATGATTTCAATATGCATAAATTAGGTCGCAGCCGCAGCCCAAAAAGTGTGCAACAAAATTTTTGAAATCTCCGCAGCAAACAAAGACTGAAAGCAAATTTATACAAAATGCAAGCAATATTCGACATTGTTTGCCAAAAGCAACAATTCGCTCCCTGAAATATGGCAAATGTTTAGAATGTACAGCTCTACATAAATATATATGTACATGTATATATGCATATATTTAATATTGTGTGCGCTGTTGCTTAATCAAACAAGCTCATGATTTATAATTTTAGCTGAGAGCTATGGTCTAATAAACGAATGCTTATATTGGCCAACAAACAGTAACAAAATGGGATTCATACCATTTTCTAATTAACTTCCACGCATATTTTGCATTGCCAGGCTGGCATTGGCCAGAATGGATCTCTGTTTGGGCCAAGAGCTAAGCCCATCCATCGACCATGTGTTTACCTAACATTGTGCGTAATTCAATTTCAACTCGCCAGAGCCAACTGGCCGGAAACACTAAAAAGCCCGCGTTGAGCGAGTGTCCAACTTTGCGCTGCCCTGCACAAATATAATTAAAATGCTCAAACGGCAAATGACTCGAATGCCAACCTAATGGCAATAGGGGCGACTACAACAGCAACAGCGACAACAACATCAAACTCAACGGACAAACAAGTAAACTTGTCATTTAATTTGCCAGCCAGAACTCAAAGTGAACGAAGCTATAGAAAAAACTGCTGCTGCTGCTGCTTCTCCTGCTACTGCCATTGAAGTCGGCCAAGCCAGCTGAAATAAGCCAATAAAACTACGGCCAAGTCTTTGATTCGCATCGCTATTTAAATTCTGCGCAAATTTAATCGCCAAATGAAAAAAGAGTCTATAGAAATTTCCTTTTGAATGGGATGATCTCTGAATACCCTATGGGAGAACCCAAAGATGAGAAATAATCCAAGAGCATTCAATTTTAGTTGACTATATAAAATATAGCAAAGATAACTAAACTGAAATAAAATGCAAAGAGGCTGCCTGAAGAGCCCTTCACACAGCTCGTTTTTAAGCTAACCTGTTCAGAGTGGCCAAAGTGCTTTGATAACAGATTCAAGCGTGGGTAGATTTGAATTAACTGCCAAGTGGAATATTATGCGAGACAATGACTTTGTTCTCTAATATGGACAGTACTGAATAAAAGCCAACCCTTGTTATTTTGTTGTCAACTCTATCCGTTATTGCTATTGGCAACACCCTCATTATATTATGACTGTAATGAGTTAATATCTATACTATAAATAGCTTATAGTAAGGGACTTTTGAAGTTCTCTGAGAGTATCATAAAATATAATGTCTACTTCTACAAATCTATTTAAAGTGGTTTTAAGAGAAATTTAAGAGAAATTACTAAAATGTTAGCTCGTAAAGCTATTTAAATAAATCGGTTTTTCTAATCTTATCTTAAACTTGAGCTTTAAAAGCATTTAAACGCCTCTATAAAGCTTCCTTAGTAGTCAACCTTTACCTTGAGCTGAAAGCTTTCACAAGTCTTTGACAAGCTTTTAGAACTGTTGAACAAATTTCTTTGACAAAGGCAACTTCATCATAGCTTGAACTTGAGTAGCAACTTGAGTAGCTGGAATACCCTCAGTCAGGCTAGCTCTAGGTATAGGGTATTCGAATGAAAAGTGTTGCATTTCAGACAGCTCTTGGGGAGGACGCATTGGGTGGTGCGGATGTCGACTATTGCTGTTGCTGGTGGTGTTGTTGGTGTTGGTGTTGGCAGTTGGCGAACTGACTGCAATTTCTATTTTGTTGCCAGTTTTAAAAAACGAATCTTGTGTTATTTCCGTCAAAAGAGTAATTAAACGGACAAAGCAAACGGCAATTCAACACACACGCGAGGGCAGCTCAATTAGTTATCAAATAAATAGCAGAATAGCTGCCATTAGGCGTCGCACGACCCACGCTCAGCTCGGCTTTTCTTATGGCCGGCGGACATTGCGGCGCTGTGGTCTGCAGAAGACAACGTTGTCTGTGTTGAAGGCATGAGGAGCATGTCGACAGGAACGCAAAACATTGTAAATAAAATGAAAAGGGCTACACGAGAGAGAGACAGAGGCACACAGAGAGAGAGACAGAGCCCAGCAGCTGCTGCTGGGCTGCTCTGGCCAGGATTCGGTTGAGCGTGTTGCAAGGGAATGCAATGTGTCTGCCATTCTGACCTGCGGGTGCTTTTGTGTTAATTGCGGTTGCATTTAATTACGGTTCGTTGCATTTGCCGCATGTTTTGGACTGTCTGACTACCTGAGGTGTGGAGGTGGATACTTACATTCCAGCCGGTGCCCCTGCCACGTGCCACACTCTAAAGTTTTTAATTAAAATTACAAAGAATTCGACTGCCAACTTCTGAGCCGCTCCCTGTGCAGCTTGAGCCCCTAAGCCTCGCTGAAATTGACCAGGCTGGACCAACCACCCACGCGGTCATTCGGCCACTCGATAACTAGCCCACTATTGGCCGGTGTGTGCGCAGGCGGCAATAATTAGCAAACCAAACAGCATACAGTGGGTGCAGAGTGCAGCGTGCAGAGGGCAGAGGGCATGGGGGTGAAGGGCGACCTGCAGCCAGCATTCACCCAGATGACATACAGAGGCCGCAACATGATTTGCATAAGCCACACGCAGAGGCTACGCTAGATTACGCATACGCCGCATTGTACAAACATAGCTCGCGGCAACTCAATTATGTGTATGAGTGTATTGGTAAAAGTATTTAATGGTCAGAGCTAGGCCACTTTGCCCGACATCGACTTGATAATGTCCACAACGCTCACATAGGTGCCCACCACACCGCCAAAGATGCCGAAGAGCAGCAGCAGCAGATTGGCAACGAGTCGAAGGCCACACCGTCCATAGCCTGTCTCATACTGCACGCAGATCTGGAGCAGAGCCGGAAAGATGAGCCCCAGCACGGACAGGCAGAAGGAGCCGACGAGCGAGAGGAAGAGCGACAGGTCCGGAATGGCAACAGCGCAGCCAACTGAAAGGGCAACCCAAATCCATAAATAAATCAAACTGTCTCAGCTCTCGTCACCCGCTGCTAATTCACTTACAGGTGAGCACCACGATTAACGCGCGAAGGCACAGCTCATAGAGCGTGTGCTTTTTGGCATTCACAATCCGCTTGCCCAGGTACTGAGTCCACAGTATGTGCGCCGTGACATAGCCCTGCAGTGCATACGATATATATGTGGTGATGGCGAAAAAGATCTTGACCACCTGAGCGAGACTGGAAAACAAAGAGAGAGGGAGAGAGAATATATCTCCTACACACATGCACATATACTCATACATACACTTCCGTCTGGGGTATATTGAGCGTGACGCTGCCTAAGGCATCATCACCGTATTTCCAATAGCCGAAGAAGCCTAGAAATATGTAGAGGCTCAGGACGACGGTCATGCCCCAGTTCATGATGCCGCAGGGCTGCACAAAGGCGCGCGGCGTGGCCATGTTCTCCTCTATAGCCAAGATCTAAGAAATAAACAACTCTCTATTATATACATACATAAACACATATATCATGTGTCAATTTACCACGCCCACCGCCTCCAGAGCGAAGAGCACCGTGCCAAAGAACGTGGGCAGCTTGGTGTAATTCACAAAGGCCTCGCGTTCACTGAGGGGCGGCAAGCTCTCAAATATATAATATAAGACAATGCCAAAGCCTACAAAGAGTAGAGAAAGCCCATCAACGAGGGTTAGCTGGACAGAGCAAAGGGTTTCACGTACCCACAAAGAGCAGCAAGTTGGCAGCACTGGAGAAAGGCGCCAACACCTTCAAGTTTCGTATGCTGAAGATCAGCATGAGCGGAATGATCAGGAAGCACATGTGCAGACGCACGTCCAGGACAACGAGGTACTCATCCACCAGCTGCTTGATGCTCTCCGCTATGAAGACCACATAGACACAGCAGATGCCGAAGTGGTAGAAGGCCAAGAAGCCATCCACAAAAGGGCTGAAAGACCGGCAAATAGAGAGGTCGATTGATAAATTCAAAATATTATTAATATAAATTAAATATAGACAGATTATATAGGAGGAAAGATGAGCAACAAAATTGATTGATAGAAATGCGAATGATAAGAATATATATAAACAAAGATCTATCAATGGATGTAAATACAATCAGAATAGAGATAATAATTGAAATTATATAGATATTAAATACGTGATTAAACGTTAAACTCACGCAGCCATTGGCGCCAGACATCGCAGCATCGGCGGACCCTCTTGCAGACCGAGTCGCATGGACTCGGAGAAACTGATGTAGGGCACACGCTGACGCTTGCAGAGTATATACATGCTGTTGATCTGCCAACGGAAGATAAGTCAGCTGACAAATGATAAACAATAGGCGAGACTCACCAATATGTGTAGACAGTATAGAGCCAGCAGGCCGATAATCGCTGCCAGAACAAATCCATTCACATAGCCCGCATGCGCAAAGGCGCTGGGCATGGCCAGGACTCCTGTGCCTATGGAAGCTTTCAGGAAGTGCGCAAAGGTCTGCCAGTTGCTGAAGGAATTTGATATTTAATATTTACTTTATATGTTGCAGAGAGTGCTCTCTCTCTCTCTCTCACTCTCTCTCACACACACACACACTCTTTGTCTCTCTCGCTTTTGATACTCACTTTGTGGGATTCTTAACATTGCGATGCATGTGAGGATCATAATCATCAATGTTTGTCTTGGTCGTTGGCATTACAACCGAATCATTTTTGCTATCGTTTCTAGAAGTTCAAATCAAATTAACGATTTTTATTATGTCGATTTCTTATTGCCGTTTGGCGATGACTACGTCAGTATTTATTAGTTGATAAATTCGGACCAAAGAAACAAAAACAATTGTAAATTCTTTATTGGCCCAATAAATGTGATAATTGTTTATAAAGCAGTTATCATTATTGTCTTTTAATAAAGCAAAAACATGAAAATATACAAATAACTATATTTTAGCTCAAAAGATAATTTAACCAAAAAAGAATTTAAATAAACAAACAAAGAAATTCGTGACATTAAATTAAAGTTCCATTTTTTTAGACAAAATTTTATAATTTATGGTAGGAAAAGCAAATAAACAACATATCCGCCAGCTAAGAGCTTATGACCGTAGCTTCGAAAAGTTAGATTGTCTAATTCACTCACTGCATTTCTGTTTGTGGAAGCTACTCGGCTAAAACATAAATCGTTTATCACACACGGACGGCTATTAAGATAAAAAAAGATACGACTAGGATTTACGTCTATTCTATTCTTTTTGTGGGACGCACAACCAAACGATATGCCCAACGCGCAGCTACTGAACACTGAATACGCGTCGATTCAACTCGAGAACCCCGAAACGTAAAAAATTAAAAAAATCGTATTATTTCAACTTTATTTATCAAGGCAATTAAAATGAAAAGAAATCAAACAATTGCAATACTATATCATTTCCGTATAATACAATGAAGTTTGCTACACTATGTCATACATGCCCGACTCGTATATCCTAAATTTGTGTATCTGAATTAATGGCATATTGTTTAAAAGTTTCGGCTATTTTATTTGCGATCAGAGCTTTAGACGAGCAGAGATGATGCATTTAGTAAAGACAACAACCAAAAAATGGCAATTGGCTGCACTTTTTAGATAATTTATATTTAGGTAGCCTCAAAAACTAATTTGGACAGCAACCCATACTTATATAAGAGTGTGCAACAGTTTGCTCTAAATCTTAATCAAGCAGTCAATCATTATAAAGTTGCTGCTATATCAATTTGGAATAAAGCAAATAATCAAACCAAAACAATTGCTTAGTACATTTTAGATCATGTACCAGATCCTTATACTTTAGAAGTTAGTCTAGACACAAACCTAAAAATTCAAATTCGGGGTAAAGTCGAGACACTGTAGCCGAGGGCATTAACCTTATCAATAACTTCTACGCATACTCATAAGCAAAAAGCTAGCTGCTATTTCACTCAACCACCTGAACTGGCATTAAGTGCTTTAAAGCGATCTACTTGTCTGAGGAGAGCTTGCTCTCTTCGATTGTCTCTCTTCTGCTCACTCTTCGACTGCTTGCTTCCATATATTTTTACTGCTCACTTAATATTTTTTGTTTTTATTCCTCGTTCAAAAGCTGTTCATAATAGACGTGGATCTCGCTCGACCCTCTTCAAGCAAAAAAAAAAAAAAAAACATCCGGCGCGGCAGAGAAAATGCTAAAATATTTTCATATATAATTCAATAATAACACACCATAACTAATTAAATGTGTTTCAAGTGCAATTTTATTCAATTTTTCAATTTAAACCGGTTTTTGTAGCAAAATTTTCCTACTTTTTCATTTGCAGTAAAAAGTGCGGCGACAAATTTGTTAAACAAATAAGTAGTCTTATATTTGATATATAGAGACTATATATTTACGTATATATGTGTATGTGCTTATACTTAGTTGTGTAGTTGTTTATTTGCTGAGTATGCAATATTCCTAAATAAATTAATTAAAACAAAACGCAGTGCACACAAAGAGGAATATATATCAAGCAATAGTAAACCAACAACAACAACGACAACAATAGATAAAAGCCAAACAACTATGGTTTACTCCATAAAGGTAAAGCCAAAAACAGAGAGAACCATGTCCCCTTTCTCTGTTCCTCCGCCCATGTCTAAAACTTGTTGCTGAAATTTAGACCAGAAATGACTCTGTTCAGTTTAAACTTGTTTTTTAGACTTTTACTTACTGCCATCATCGATCGAGTGAAAGAAGATGCCTCAATCTACGCCCGGCACTCTTAGTATATAGCCTTCATAATTTTGTTGTTATGAAACAGTTGCGCGATATCGCCGAGCCCACTATACTATATAAGTATATATTCTAGATAACTATCAATAAAGCCTAGTTAATGCCAGAGGCGTCTGCATTTATGCAAAATAGTTTTATAAGGCGGGACTGGCACGGACGATGCAGTGTATATGTATGTCGGATAGAGCCCGAATTATGTGATATTTTCGTATAACTGCTAGAGTCACCAGTGGAGATTTAGTTCTAGTACAGTATGCAACTGTGTCGGTTTAGTTCTTAATTCTAATATGACTGACAAAGCAACGAGTAGACCTTTCCTTCATATACAAACGCCTTTTTCCGCCTTTAATATATTTTCATTAAACTTGTGATCACATATTTACGGAATTTGAAAATCTGTTTCCAATACATCTTCCAAGCAAATGAGCGAATAATTTCTTTGAAATTTTAGCTTTACTATAAGTGCCAATGCGACCGACTAAAATTTAGTTCAAATATAGCAGTCAAAGTAGCCAACAGCTTTTTATATAAGTTTAAACACAGCCCTTACGATATCGTATTATCAAAATAGGAAATTCTTTCAAATAAAAAGTATAAACCAAAATATGTATGTGCTATAATATACTTTTGTGGAACTTCCCCACATTTTTGATATCCCTCAGTCACAAATAAAGCTGTTGTTTAATGTTACAGTCACTCTTTCTGTGCAAGCAGACCTTAGAACAATTCTATGCGACCTATAAATAAATATTACTAGCAATTATTTATTCAAGCGAATGCGAGACATGTTAATTACCATTCGTTCGCTTTGCCTGGCTGGACACTATATTGAGCGTTTACTGTGACACTGGCATTGCCCTGCTAATCGGAGTGATTGACTTTGAATGCTAGTTTTTTGCTATCGCCAGATAGTTTATCATCAAGTTATATCAATAACATTCATATCATATATTTCAGAGAGATCTCCTTGTAACTTTAATGTGCAGTTGATCTAAAAACAATAACTAATAAGAAAACTACAGAGCATGTTAGCTAATATGTAAGTCCGCTATTAGAAGCTGACGTATAAACAATTTAATTACACATACTAAAATAATTATAATAATAGTTTCTGCCATTAGGGCTGAGTCGTGATCTCAAGTATAAAATACTGTTTCCATTTCCTATTCTCCACTTTTTTTTTTTTTTTGACCCTTTCAATTCGAATTAATGTCGCACGCGATCTCTCAGAACCGTTTCTGGTAGCGCAAGTGCGACTGATTCACAAGTTGTCAATTAAGGTGCATAGCTCAATAGAACAAGTAGACCTTAGAGATTTAGGGACTCCACAACTGCTCCACCATAGGCATACTATAAGTTGCACACCTAATGATAAGCCTCATAAGCTACCAGGCGCCGTATCTCAAGTCTCGCTGATAGCGATAAGTCATTATAAACATTATTATTATTATAGTTGTCGGGCTAGCCTATGGCGCTCTGGACAACAATCTCTACGGTTAGTGTCTAGCTAAACATGACGGTGGTAAGATGTTTGCGATGAAAACTATTTCATCTACATTGGAAATATTACGCTGAATATCTAGGTCTATTCGAAATGAATCATACGACACGATCGATACCTTGGGGGTATCGTTATCAGAAAAGCTAGTCTCGGCTATTTGTGGCACAATAACAAAAGAATAAAATAACAAAATACTTTTAATTTGCTAGCTGCTCTATCGGTGCCATAAAGAGAAACAGCAAACAATTTCTGATATGTAGGGAATTTCAATATGAAGCTTTTTGAGCAGTCACCTCTGTAGACCTGGGCACAAACTTGCACTAAATACAATTAAATCTTGAGCTTATTTCTGTTTTCTCGGTTTTAGAACAGTGAAACGGGTGAATACGAGTATTTTTATACCGATTCAGCACGCATCAAGCAGCCGAAATATGATGAAGAGACGGGCGAGCCGGTTAACGATCAGATGAAGGTGCGCTACCGCAAGCACGGTAACTTCCATGTACCCAAGCGGTATCTGCGCGGCACCATCTGCGACGAGGTGGACAACGTATTGGCCAACAAACACCACGAGCACTGGGATATAACAGCAAAGCATGTGATCGGCCGCAAAGCCACAAAGAGCACCTCCAAAGAAAGGAAAAGGACGCCCGGCTACGAGCGGGAGGACTACATCAAAATGGATGGCGTAAGTAGCGTAAGTAGAATATGGAATTTCATAGGATCATGAGATTATTATCTAACAGCTGCATTTAACTGTAGAACATCATATTGGGCTATGAACGCAACAACTCCTTCCTGCTCTTCCTGATACCCACGCTCTTCTCCTGGAGCATGTTTCTGTGGGGTCTGCTCTCCATACTGGAGATCGGGCTGCACATGATGTCGCACTACAAGAACTCCCTGACGATGCAGAAAAATCTATATTTTCGCAGTCCGCTTCACGTGCTCTCCTCACAATTCTGTGCGATCTGTCGCAACGAGTCGGGCAGCAAATACAATCGCACCTTCGACATACTCAACGAACAGATGCGCGTGGCGCATCGCACCGCATTGAAGAACATGGCCAAGGCCATGGGCTGAATTGCAAACGCACTTATAGCTTCAACAATTGTAAAACCATTTTACACTTTAATGGTAGTAAAAAATAACGATTATTGTTTCACATTTAACAACAATAAATGCACAAATATATCACCTGAGTACCTGAACAGTATTTCTAAATAGCCTTCTTTCTGATCCCTATCGCGTTTTAAACGGATATCTGTGCCATCGGCTTAACGTTGGGCGACACGCTAAACTTGGCGCCAGTGCACGCCGCAATATCGTCCACGGTGTAGCCCTCGCCGAATTCCAACAGGGTCAGACCCACGCCCTTTTCCACCTGGAACACAGCCTTCTCCGAGATGATCAAATCGACGACGCCCTTGCCGGTCAACGGCAGCGAGCAGCTCTCGAGTATCTTAGGCGAGCCATCGCGAGCATTGTGCTCCATAGTGATGATGACCTTAGTACCAGGTGCCGCCACCAGATCCATGGCGCCGCCCATGCCCTTCACAAGCTTGCCCTGAGAAAAATGAATTACATTAGTGAGCTGAATAGATTGATTTAATCCCTTTCTCTCTTACGGGTATCATCCAGTTGGCCAAGTCACCTGTTGCCGACACCTCCATGGCGCCCAGAATGGTCAAGTCTACGTGGCCGCCACGAATCATGGCAAAGCTTTCATCGGAGCCGAAATAGGCAGCCCCTGGCATTACGGTAACGCTCTCCTTGCCCGCATTGATCAAATCCGGATCGACCTGGTCCTTAGTGGGGAATGGGCCCAGTCCCAAGATGCCATTCTCCGACTGCAGCATCACATTCATGCCCTGTGGTATATAGTTGGAGGAGAGCACGGGAATGCCAATGCCCAGATTGGCGTACATGCCATCACGAAACTCCAGAGCCACACGGCGAGCGATACGTTCACGTAAGGCTTGTGCTGGACTGACCTCTGCCGCGGGCTGGCCTTTCGCTTTCGGCTCTGTGAGGCGCAGGCGCTCCACGCGTTTATTGTAGTTGGTGCCCTTGAAGATGCGCTTTACATAGATGCCGGGCACATGGATCTCGTCTGGTGAAAGGGCGCCCACAGGCACAATCTCCTCCACCTCCGCGACGGTAATCTTGGCAGCACGGCACATGGGCGCATTGAAGTTACGCGCAGATTTGTTGAAAACCAAATTGCCCAAAGGATCCGCCTTTTGAGCCTTGACAAAGGCAAAGTCAGCGAAAATGGACTCCTCCATGACATAATTGCGGCCATTGAACGTTTGCACGGGCTTAGCTGCGCTCGACTCAACCACTTTGCCATTTTTGTCATACTTGATGGGGGCGCCGCCCTGCTGCACAAGCGTGGCATAACCGGTGGGTGTGAAGAAGGCTGGTATACCCGCACCGCCAGCGCGAATCTTCTCTGCCAATGTGCCCTGTGGAGTCAGCTCAACGGCCAGCTCGCCGGCCAGGTATTGACGCACTAGCTCGGTATTCTCGCCAACGTACGATCCAATTACCTTACACAACTGTTTCTGTTTAATCAGCACGCCCAAGCCGCAATTGTCAACGCCTGTAGATAAGATAGATAACGTTAATTGCAAAGATTTACAAGAACTTTAAGTTCTAATTTTTTGCAATGGCTGGCAACTCTGTCAGTAGGTTAATAAACCTAAGAACTAGTTTTTATAACCACTTAATAACAGGTGGCACTGTTATACTATATATGCCACCACTGTAAAGTACTGGCTACATAACCAGCCGATTGCTAACAGCCGTCCGTGGTTCAATATACATGCCACCACTGTTAGGCTAGCCTGCGAACCAGTTTCAGTAACTCCATGCTATCAAATAGCATACTGTTATAATTGATTTACCTCCATTATTGGACACTCCAGTAATGTTCTTGACGCCTTTCTGCTTGAGTGCCTCAATCATTTTTTCGGGTATGCCGCAAATGCCGAAGCCACCAAAGAGAATTTTGGAGCCATCCTTAACGTCGGCCACCGCATCGATGGCCGATTCGTAGATTTTGCCCTGGCGCTTGCCCGCAGTCGAGTAGCAGGCAACGAGCTGAAAGTGGAAAGCAGGTGTGATCAGGTGTTTAAATTACATTTAGTTTTAGCATGTCATTTGCATACTTGTTTGGCACGGATTCATTCGTGGAGATAGCGTTCATGTTCAATGTTGTTATTTGTGCGAAGCTTACGTAACAAATTAATCTTAATAAATTAGCGACGGGTGCGGGGTGGGGGCAATAGTTCGTGTGGGGCGACAGCATTCAAAATATAGCTTATCAACATCGTCAAGCAACTACCCAATCTGTCCCTAACAGGGCTTATCTATCAATCTGAACTCCAACATTTTTATTAGTGCCACCTGTTGCGCTCTGTGTTTTCATTTTCAGCAGCACAACATGTGGTTGGAAAACACCTGCCTTAATACTCGTTTTATTTTGTTTCTGCATTCCAAGGCATATTGGCCATACAAAGTATCTGCATATGTTATTACATTCTCTCATTTATGTATCTTTATTTCGCTTACCTTGAACGTGAGGTTCTTGTAGCCCAGGCGGTTATATGCAACTAAGCCACGCAACATGATGTTCCTATTTACACTTTAACTATTAAAATTGAATGCCTAAACAATCAATTTGGCGCTTTGATTTCGCGTTTCGCAAAGAACCCAAACGCGATCAATCAAACCCCAACACTGCCAGCTGCTGACTGGACCGACAGCCTTAACAGTATCTACAATGTTATTAACAGCGCGCACTCACTACTATCGATTAATCTGTAAAGAAGCGTAATATATCGCTAGAAAACTATCGCGAACAGCTGAGTTTTGCAATATCAAAGCAGTTTTCAAAACACTTTTGTTTATAACAATAGAGCGCACGCACGCACCTATATACGCGGTCTAAGAGCTCAGATTCCTTTAATACCCAAGAAAACATCAAGTTAATTGTGATAATTGTAAACCAAATGAACTGAACTTACACTTTAAACCAAAATGGCGTATTAAATTGTTTTTGTTGCCTGAGGTTTTGGGTACTTTTTTTTAATTATAATTTTTTCTTGTTTTTGTGCAAGGTCTGTTGGTTTTGTGCTTTTATATACTATGTATTCATACACAAATACACATACATCAGAGGTTCTATTTCATGACCACCGTCAGCAACAATTTACGCAGTTTATAAATTCAACTTCTTCGGTGTGAACATTGTTTATTTTTTTTATGTTTAGATCGCGCAGCTGTGGATTTTTGTTGTGGCTTTATGTTGGTGTTGCTGTCACTGCCCGATAAGCGAAGTTTTATAATTGATAATCGGTCAATTCATTAATTATGTATTTTCTATTGATCAAGCGCTGAAGGGGCGTCGCGTGCGGTTTGCTTCTAGTTGGATGGCTTATCGTTCATTCTGCGTGCATTAACCGTTACATTAACCGTAAAAGACACGCATCATTGCCAGCTGTTTACTCTGTGTGTTCTATACTGCCAGCCCAGTCGCCCCTCGGCATCCACAAATCATGCAACTGAGTACCCGGCTTTGGATTCGCTTGACAACCGAATGCAGTGGCATTTGTCTATAAATAGCAAATCGAATAGTTTTCCTGCATCAGCAACAACAACAACATCAACTGTAAAAGTTTTCCATTGTCGTTCGTCCAAATAATCAGCTTCACCGGCCTCTGTCATGCTGCTACTGCAGCAGCTAATAATCTCAGCAAGCAAACGATGCATTTACCCCCGCCTCCAGCCTGTCTCTCTCCCACGCATACGCACGCATATTTACACACAAATGCACTTAAATACTTATACTCGTAATTTACTTGTTTAATTACAGCTGGCAGCCAATCGCTAGCACTTTGCAGCCTTTCGCTCAGTTCTGTTCCAGCGCTTATTGCGGCCACAACGTTGTCCGATGCTCGAACCTAACAGCACAGCAGCCGAAGAAGTAGCCGTAGCCGTAGCCACAGCAGCAGCAGCAGTAGAAGACAGCAGAGAGCGTGTGTTCTGCCATGGCCAACGAGCAGCAGCAGCTAGAGGAGGAGCAACGTCAACTGCTGCTGCAAACGCTGAACAGACTTTGGAGCCATTATCTGCACCCCTCCGACTCTGAGACAGTTGATAAGGATGCGGCGAGTGTCAAGGTTTGTATGCAACTCGGATATCAATTCAATGTGTGCACTTGCTCACATTATCAGCTACACTTGCAGGAGCACTGGCTGTGGCAGCTGCTGTATCATTTCCAATACTTGGACGAGCAAACATTGCAAGATGCGCAGTTTAATAGGTAAGTAGAATTCAATAAGAGATAATTCAATATTAATTAAATTGCTATACATTGCAGCAATTTCAATCAGCTGCCCGAAGAACTGTGCTCTCATTTGCTGGAGCAGGTGTATCAAATCATCAGCGCAGCGAAACGTTCACAGGAACCTGAGCAACCAGACAAATGCATCAAACAGCTGCGCAAACAGCATAACCTAGCACAGGTAACATACATACATACATACATACATATATGTATATGTATATATATATATATATATATATATATATATATATTGAATATAATATATTGTATATATTTTTATTTATTATCTATAATGTAATACTCTCTGAAATGATTCATTACAGCTTATTTTGAGCACACCCAGTGATTGCAATAAGATTTTGGCCCTGAGAACTTTTCTTACTAATGGCTTGGGTCAACATTTGCTCGCCTTTCTGCTGCGCGTGCAAATCAAGGTAAGCCTAGTTGGACTGTACTTGGCATAGTTATGGTTATCAGTGATTGTCTTTTCTAGCACATTGCTTCGCAAAAGAGCCTCTGCCAGTTGTGCATCAATCTGTTTCCCAATTGCAAATGGAGTGCTGAAAATGTCCCGCTACAGCCACTGACCAGCATTGCCCAGTTCATTGGTAGCTTTCACCTGAACTCGCAGCGCAATAAAACGCGTCGTCAGCAACAGCAACAGCAACAGCAGCAGCAGCAGCAGCATCAACTACAACAGCAACAACAGGCACAGTCACAGCAGCAACAACTACCCATTGAGATTATTAGCAGCTTCGATGAATTCAGAAATGCTTGTAAAACAAGTGATGAATTGGCGCTGCTGCTCATTCAGTTACTCTCGCGCTGCGTCGATGCTGAGCAGGACCCGCAGCTCAGTGTAACGGTGCACAACTTTGCGCTGGGCCATTTGTGCAGCAGCTGTGTGGATGAGCGCGAGCAGGAGGTGGAGCTGCTCGCCAGCAAGAATGATGAGATTATTAAGTTTGAGCTGCTGCAACTGATTGCGCAGTGTGTCAAAAATTTCTACATGCACGATCAGCAGCCCAGCTCCTTGGACTTTAATAGCCAGTGCAGCCAGTTACTCTATGCGCTAGCTGCCAATCGCAGCAGCTCGGTGCTCTCTCATGCTGTGCTCTACATTATATTTGGCACTCTGCACAATCTGGTGGAGTTCGGCCCTCAGCATCTAAATCAAATCGATGTGAAACTCTTTGACGCCTGTTTCGATGTGCTTCAAGAGGCAGCCGCATCCACCACCTGCACCTCGCTGCTCTTTCTACATATCTACAAGCTGCTGCTGCGCCTTACGGATCATCTGTCGCGCCAGGAGCAGCAACTGCAATGCCTCATGGAGAGCAGCCACTCTAGCGCTTTAGTCAAGCAGCAGCAACAACATCAGCCGCCGCGCTACAAGCGTCAGCGTCACAGCCAGCTTCACTGCTCGGAGCGCTCGCTCACCTGTTACTTCCAGGGCAAACTTTATCAGCTGTTGCCCAATCTGGTGCCGGAGCTGCAGGAGCACACCTTGCGTTCGTTGCTTCGCACCGGCAGTTGCTGCTGCCACTACAATGCGACCAATTATGCTACCTGCCTGCGCCTGGCCACCCAGCTCTCTGGCAGCTATCAGAAGTGCACCTATAAGTTCCTCCACTACAATGTGCTGCACACCATCTTCGTGAAACGCTCGCCCCAGCATTGCGCCGTTTGCGAGGAGAAGCTCAGGTCGCCAGCATTTCACACACAACTTCTGGACATCTACAAGGACAACTATCGATCATTGTTGAACAGCGGTTCGATGCTGCTCTTCCTGAAGCATCTTAAGCATATTGCCTATTTACTATCATATGATCTGTCCGCTGGTATTCTAGCTGAAGTGGCGTTACCCATTTTCCGGCAATACAAACAGCTAAGTGAGTGCAAGACCAAGACGACTGGACTGCATAAGCTGCCGCGTCTGCAGTTGCCCTGCAAGCTGGACAACTATCGTATTCTCCACGAATGCCTCAGCATTTTTGTGATGTACCTCAGTGACATACGACTTGTGAAGGCCTTCTACAACGAGGAGAACATTGGCTATATGCAGGACTTGTTGTGTGTACCGGAGCTGCAACGCGGCGTCTGTGATCTCATCAAAGTGGGCATCGATAACATTGCCTTTCTGGGCGACAACAGCCATGAGCAAATCGCGCTCAGCCGTCGCCTTATACAACTGCAGCTGAATAGCAGCGATCGCGCCTCCCGATTGTTCCAGGCGCTACTGCAGCGATGCGCCAAGCGCTCCAAAGTGAAATTCTGGCTGGAAGACTCGGCCAATACGTCGCTGTTAGAGGGGCACAAACCGGTGGATATTCTATATATAACCGCACTCCAGTGGACGCTCAACTATGAACTGCTCAAGACCAGTCAACTGTTCTACAATGAGTTTGCCAAAATCTATTCGATACCCGTGGAAATGACGGTTGACGATGACGATGACTCTGAGGATCTGCAGCAACAACAACAAAAACAACAACAACAGCCGCAACTGGAGCAGGAGGAGAAATTGCGACATGGCGATAAGACAATCATTGACATACTCAAACTAAACTACAATGCACTAAGTTGTTTTCTAATGCTGCCAAAAGCCGCAGTCGCCGTAACCTCAACCGCAGCGACGACGCCAGCGCCGACGCCGACAATGCCGTCCATTCGTAGCTCAAGTTCATTGGAGGCGCTCGTCTCGCAAGTACAGCTGCCGCTCAGTGTGATGTCAGCCTCCGCGACGACTGCAGCCAGCTCGGACTACGCTGATTGCTCCCTGGACTACGCCTCCATCATCAACAACTACGCAGAGCAGCCGGCATTGCCTTCCTTTCTTCAGCACCTACAGTCTAGCCAGCCGGACGAGAGTATTGTGCTCTTCGACATACGCGGAAGCAAACCCAGCAGCAGCAACAACAACAACAACAACGTTGAATCAGTGCCACTGGCAGTGTCCAACGTCGTGGCAGAGGATGAGGCAGCTGCGGCCGGACTAATTAGCAAGCTGTTCAATATTGTGGGCTCACTGTTCGGCGGCAGCACGGGCTCCCCCGAGCGACGTTCGACGCCTGAGCCCACTTTAGACATCGATGCAGATTTGTTTTGCCTCTACGAACCGAATGGCGAGTGCAAGAAACTGTTGCTAAAACTCTTCGAGGCGACCATGGCCATATGCATCAAGGGCTTTCAAAACGAAGAAGGTGAGTTGGCCACACACGCTACAAGCAAGTGTGAACTTGGGTGTGGGCGTTTCAGCAATTGTGCCCTCAAGTGCTTAGAGTACACTACCGGAAAATTGGGCATATTAGTTAAGGACAGCGGAAGGTGGTTAAGCGTGAATTGGTTCGATTAAGGTGTCGATAATCAAACGATATGTGAGGCATTCGAAATTTTTAATTTTATAGAAGTTTAGTAATCTGTACACACTTATTTTTTAATTTGATTCTTTTATATATATTTACATTTTTAATTTTCATATGGTAGATTTAATTATGCTTATGCTGCTATTATTGCCGAGAAGTAATCCTTATTAAGTATAGTTTGGATTGTTTTAGTTAGTGTATAGTATTCTTTGTTAAAGAAAGTTTCTAATGTTTCACATCTAGTTACAAACCCGCTTGTAGTTCTGATTTCTATGCCACAGTGCAGGTCATCTCAGTAGCTCTATGCCAATTCAGTTATGGCGTCTAGCTCTTCTATTGCCGGTTGCTGTTCACATTCCGCAGCTAATGCGTTTCCAATGCAATCGACGTCGACTAAGGCTGGCGCGAAGCCTTAGCAGTGTCCATGAGGCGAGAACAAAGCGCACACATTCACACACACACGCACGCACACAGACACAGGCGAGCTTAGAGCGAAGAGGTGAGACGTGATGACTGCAAACCTCATAACGGCGCTTTGTGGTTCCTCTAAGAGTTAATTATAAGCCAGTCGAGTTAGTCAGTTAGTCACTCACTCAGTCAGTCAGTCGGGCAGGCCCTGCGTTACTTCTGCCATAATACGAGTGCTTACTGCGCGTGCATCTGGCCTCAGACGAGATTGAATTTCTCTCTCGGAGAGTGTGAGTGAAAATGTGTGTGTGTGTGTGTGACTGCGTGCACGTGTGTGTGCGTGTGGTTGCACACGTTACAGACGTATTGACATGGATACTGGAGCATTCCACACGCTCCGGCAGCCGCAGACGACACTTTTGCTTTGGCGCTCGGCCAACGCTGACGAAGACGGCATCTCGAGCGATCTCTGTCGATGTTTTCACAAGATAAGCGCGCGCCCAAGAATCTGGCTAGTTCTTATCTAATAGTAGCTGTCATATCTCGTATATCGTATCTAGCCTCTCCTGATCTACGGCCATTCTCTCTCATTTCGTCGTTGCAGTTGAGAAGATGCAGAAGCACCTGCGCAAGCTGAAAGCCATCATATTGAGCAACGCCTCCAGTGACTGGGCGGAGCACGGCGAGCAGCATGCCCGGGACAATGCTGTCATACAGACCCTCCAAACGCTGCTCAAGATCGCCGAACTCTCGAGCACACACAACGAGCCAGCAGGCGTCGTGACGAACAGCCCCACAGGGGCATCCGCACAGTCCCGACCACGTGCGCATTCCTTCAATAGCGGCTGCGTCGAGCTGCCCAGACAGCAGGCGGTTAAGCTGCCGGCCAAGAACTCGCTGGCCACACCGCCCACTCCGCGACGGCGACCCAATTCGAGTGATGCCACCATTGGCGATGCCGATTACTTTTCCACACGCGCCTCGCTCAGCTGTGCCGCCGACAGCGAGCTGGAGCTGAGCGAGAACGAGCAGGAGTTTTATCTGACGGCCGACGAGGGCTACGAGGCAGACGGCGAAATAGCGGAACTAAGCGAATCAGAATGCGAATTGAATGGCGGCGGTGCGGTGGCCAACGAATCGTGGACACCCTTCCAGCCCTCTTCACGCTATCGCAGCCACATCATGCACGAGGGCTTGAGCCAGCTGGTGGTGCAGATGCTGGTGGAGCTGTCGCTGATCTGCATGCGCCAGCCAGCCGGCTGGACAGAGAGCCTCACACAGTTGGCCAATCGTTTGTTTGTCATTCGCGACTATCTGGGCGGACCTTTGTGCCTGCTGCGAGGATTTGCGCCCGTGCTGAGCAGCAGTGATGCCAAATTGCGAGGTGAGTGACGGTGATTATTCATAAATACAATTATCTTACTTGAAGTGCACTCCCACAGAGCTGCAGCAATCCATATTGGAGCTCATTAGCCATCTGAATACGCCAGACGTGCTCAACTGCTACTTTGGCATCTTGGCCAGCAAGCAGCCGCCGGTGGAGCTGCTGATGCGGCACATGCATCACATTTGCGCAGGCGGTCTGCGTCGTGCTCAGCCCTGCATGGAGCTGGAGTTTCCCATTGCGATCGATGGGAAAATCGTGATCACAGCGGACCCCTTCGTCAGCGAACAGATTGAGCGCGTGCGCCTGCAGCATCAGCGGTGCCAGGCGACGACTTTGTTTACTCGTGCCGCCTGCATAGTGCCTGTGACGCAGACGCGCCTCTGGCAGCCGGAGGGGCTGACGCTCTCGCTCTGGATGGAAGTAAAGGGTCAGCAAACACATCGCAGCTTCACACAGCTGAACGATGATGAGACTCGCTACTCGGGCGAGGACTCAACAGTGAGTAGAGTCTTCCCTTTGCTCCAAATCTTCAACTAACCAGTTCCTCCTTCATCTAGAGATGCCATCTCGTTTCGCTGGGCAGCAGCGCCGCCATGCTTAGTATTTACATCAGCCACAATTTGCAGCTAATTTTCGAGCTGGTGCGGCCTAATGAACCGTTACCGGCACGCGTCGAGGAGCACATGGAGGCCACCAACAGCGAACTGCCGTCGCAGTCGAACAGCGGCAGCTTTCGTCATGCTCTGAAGCAAACGAAAATGGCGCTACTCAACAGCTTTGGCCAGATGCACCTGCTGAACGGCAATCAGACGGGCCACGACGCTGGCGGCTACAGCGACGGTGCCAGCGTGCAGCTGCAGCAGCCGCGTCTGCCGCGCAACAAATGGACCCATCTGGTATTTGCGTTGCAACAGCAGGCCGATGGCTTGCAAGTGGGCGTCTTTGTCGATGGACTGGAGCAGCAGACCCTAAGTCTGCCCTTTCACAATTTGCGCTTTGCCTCGCGCAATCACAGCTTCCAGATGCTGGCTCTGGGCGAGGGCATAGTCGCCAAAAATGGGGTTAGCAACAGCAGCTCCTCACGCTCCACTCTTGATGGCAGTGCGCCGCGCTATGCGCTGTCCAATGTGGTGCTCTTCAAGCGTCGACTCGACGATCACAATCTGATGCTCAATCTAACAGCTATGGGACCGGACTTCACCGAATTCACCCAGTGTCAGGTGGCCAACTGGAAGCCCAACTATGGACACGTGCAGGTGGGCAAGCTGTCGACTTGCAACTTTGGCAGCCACGCGGACTGCATGAAGGTGTTGCGACAGGCACGCGTCTTGGTGTACACAGCTCAGCAACCGGATCTGGTCATGTGCCACGATGTCAGCCAAGAGCTGGACATGGCATGCTATGGACAACCGCAGGGCCACATGCTCTACGGCGAGCTGCTCCAGCATCAGCCACAGACGCTGCAAACGGCAGTCCTGCTCAGTGGCGGACTGTCGACCATGCTGTATCTTTTTGCCAGAGTAAGCTGCAGATTATTTGATTAATACAGATTTAACTAATCCTTTCCTTCTGCCCAGATTGTGGAGGTCTCTAGCACAGCCACCACCCAAGCCTTGGCGCTGGATTTGCTACTGCAGCTGGCTCACTCGGATGCCCAGCTGTACACCGAGTTTCAGCGTCAGGATTATCTAGCGCTCATTGGATATGTCATCAAATCGGATCGCTCCTCCAAGGATGTACAACTGCTGCGCAGCATTGTCAACAATGCCTGCTCTCAGCCTGTGATCAGCCGCAAGGGCGACTTGCTGCTCGTGAACGATAATACGACGGCCACGCTGATCTATCCGCGTCTGCTGCTCGCCGTGCTGCAGCGCTACTCGGACTGGCATCGCTCTGGGGCCACAAATTCCGATGTCCTGGACCTGCTGTTCCGCTGCATTCTTGCCCTCAGCCGGGACAAGCATCCGCAGCGCGACTTCAACATGGAGCAGCTGCAAAAGTCTGGCCTGTTGCGTGCGCTGCTCAATCTGTGCAAGGTTTATGTCATTGAGTCGCCCAGTCCAGTGCACATCTCGCCCTACGCTGCCGAGTGCTTTGTCCAGATCTTGGCCGTCTTTGCGGGCTCTCCGCCAGCGCCTTCATTGCTGGATGAAATGATGAAGCTGCTGCTGTTGCTTCATAGACCAAGCGAGTGTTATGTCACGCATGATCGGACGAATTTTTACTTTCTGCTGACGCCGCAGATGCCAGTAAAAGAACGCTCAGTGGTGGTTGCCAATTTAAGCCGCGTGACCACATCCTTTCGACGACAGGCACAACCGCCTGTCCAAGACCTCGATGCAGAGCGCGCGGAACGGATTCGACGTCTGCGTCGACTGCACGACACCGCTTGCGCTTACAGACGGGGTCTCACTGAAATGGAGGATCAACTGGAGTTTATAGCCGACTGCTCAAATCTCAACAAGGCTGCACTGCGTTTGCTGAACCCGGTGGAGGCGACACGCTGGCGAATCAAGTTCAAGCGCCGCTATCCCAGTCCCAGCCAAAGCCCCAAGCATAGCCCCAAACGCAGTCCACTAAAGGTCGCCCGCAGACGCGCCCATGCACATCCAAGGCTCTGGCAACCTGCGGTCCACAGCACGCCTAGTGCCACGCACGTATCGCCGCTGCCGAATCGCAAAACCGACTTTTACGATCAGATAGGCATCGTAACGCTGCAGCAGCGACTGCTCATGTTGCTAAAAGACTTCCTATGTCTGTTGCCCGACTCTGCCGTGGATGAGGTGCTGCGTCATTATGTGAAAATCGAATTCCTTCTGGTGCTGGCCAATCAACGCAGCTGCGCCGTGCGCACCGCCATCATTCAGCTGCTGGCCGTGCTGACTAAGCGTTTGGCGCCAGCAGAATTGGTCGCTGCCTCGAAGCAGCTGTATCCGCTGCATCTGGCCAATCAGTTGGCCATTCATGGCAGCGATGTGGCCATGTTTGAGGCGTGTCTCTCCTGGGTCAGCGATCTGCATGGTAATCTCACAGATATGATTAGCTCTGATGTCGCTTTGGGCATACGCCAGCGTTTCGGGCTGCAATCCTTGTTAGCCATTTCGAGCGCTCTGGGCAACAGCAGCTGGAGCTCGGAGCCGCAACGCGTGTTCAAGGCGCTGCTGCGTCTTTATCTGCAGGTGAGTGTGTGGCCTATGGCATTCTCTTAAGTTTAATGCTCATACTTCTTCGTCTCCTTATAGAATCCCGATGAGCAGCTGGGACTCGTGGAGGCGGGTCTGCTGCAGTGCACCGTCAAGGCGCTGCACCATCTTTATATGCTGCGCCTAGGTCAGCCCAATATGGATCAATCCATTGTGGAGCTGCTGAATGGCATTGGCGAGCGAGCGCTTAAATCTGTAGGGCAAATCAATGTAAGTGGCTATTCGTAGTCAATTGTAATCCTAATCTAAATTTGATTATCTGCTATAACAGCTTGTGTGGGACATCTTAAACATGCTGGCCTTCTACCAGGACAAACAGCCACCGCTGATTGTGCGCAGTTTCCGTGCTGTGCAGGCTCAGCTGCAGCTCCAGTGGCTCAACCTATTCTTTGAGACCTGTACTGGCAGTGGCTGCAGCAATGGCTATCGCTTGCGCAGCAGCCTGTCCGACTGCTCGCTCAGCCAGTCGGAGTGCCGTACGCGCATGGAGCTGCTGATTGATCGCTGCGTTCAGTTCTTTACCACTGGCGGCAGCCAGACCAATGAGAGCAGCTATGTGGCCAGCAGACAAGAGCTGGCTCTGTTCGAGCTGCTCGTCTCCTTTGGCATAGCCAACAATCAGCGCTGCAACAACTTCATTGCCTGGGGTCTGCAGCCTTCTCGTCCCCGTGATCTGCGCGCCTACATTGTGGATGCACTGTGGCGCACATGCCAGGACGAATTCCAGTCCTCAATCATATGTGATAGTAAGATGATCAAGGCACTGCTGTGGCTCAGCCTGATGGAGGATGTGAAACCGCCCATAGAGAATTTACCCAATTTATGCAAGGCGCTGGGCATCAACGAGAATGATTCCACATGGAACCTGGAGCACGCACTGGAGCGCCTTGAGCTAAATCGCAGTACTGTGGCAGCCAAGCAGAAGCAGCTGCTGGAGAAGACGCTCTATAAGTTCGAGCCGCTCGTGCAGCACTGCATTGAGACCTCCATGGTGACCACCAGGCGCGTGGCAGAGCTGCAGGTGAGATGCTTTGGCACGTTTGGTGATGAACTTGCTTAACTTTTCATTGTTAATAGAACGCGGAACGCAAGCTTCTCATGTGCCACATGAAGGACTATGATGACACAAACACCTACACCAAATGGCTGGAGATAATACGCCGGATGACCCACGAGGGCGCGCCCTGGTACTGTAACGAGCGTGCTGAATGGTAATTAAATGGGCTCGCCTTACATCTAAAATCCACTAATCTGTAATATTGCAGTTCCTGGGAACTGGATGACACGGAAGGGCCATCACGTGTTCACACGCGTTTGCGGCGCTGCCATTTGGATATAGATCGGCGATTCTTTATGAACGACTACTGCCCCGGGCAGGGTCAGCGCGAGGAGAAGGATCAATATGTGCGTCCGCTGGACTATTTAATAGCCAGCTACGATCAGCAATTGAATATATCACTCAATTCGCAAATACTCTATAATTTCGCTGCAAAATTTTTACCAGTTGATGGTGAGATCGATGGCGAGATAATTATAACCGATCTGAAGCTCTATTTTCTGGCCACATATCGTTGTAAATACTTTAATGTGAACTGTGATATATCGAACATAACTGAAATTTGGCTGAAGCGCTACCAGCACCAGGAGAAGGCCTTTGAGATATTGCTGGACAGCAACAAATCGCTGTTCTTTTCGCTGCAAAACGCTGATGACTGGAAGATAATGCGCGAGGTATTCTGTGATAAAATTGTAACCATGCCGGACAACTCCAAAGTGCTGGCCATAACGCAACAGTGGCGCGAGGGCCTGCTAACCAATTGGGAGTATCTGATGACACTCAATCAGATAGCTGGACGCACCTACAACGATCTCATGCAGTACCCTGTCTTTCCGTGGGTGCTGTCCAACTACAGCTCCGAGTGCCTAGATCTGCGCCTAGCGCAAAATTTTCGACGACTCTCGCGACCTATTGCGGTGCAGCTGGAAAAGAACGAGCAGCACTACATAAACAACTATGCGGTAAGTAAAGCAGATTAAGGAAGCGTCGATCATATATTAATTGACATATATTTCGCAGTACATCGAAAGCACGAATACGAACATGGGCTCATTGATCTTGAAGCCGTATCACTATAGCTCCCACTACTCGAACTCTGGCACCGTGCTGCATTTCCTGGTGCGTGTGCCGCCTTTCACCAGCTATTTTCTGCGCTATCAAGGTAAATTGAATCAACGATTCAATTATCGCTCTCAGACTAATCAAATTCTGCTCCTCAACAGACAATAACTTTGACCTGCCGGATCGTACTTTCCATGCACTGCACACCACTTATTGCTTGGCCAGCCAGGATAGCTCCACGGATGTGAAAGAACTTATACCAGAGTTCTTTTGCCTGCCTGAAATGTTTGAGAATTTTGAGCGCTTCAATTTTGGCTGTCGTCAAAATGGCGAAAGGGTTGAAGATGTTACGTTGCCCGTCTGGTGTCAGCGAGATCCACGCCTGTTCGTGCTCATCCATCGACAGGCGCTGGAATCGGAGCTAGTTCGCAATGACCTACATCACTGGATCGATCTAATTTTTGGCTATAAGCAAACAGGAGAGAGCGCTGTTGAAGCCATTAATGTGTTCCATCCAGCGGTGAGTTGGCGGCTTAATTTTTCCATATTCCATGCATATATGATTATCATTTTGCCCTTTGACAGACGTATGCCGTTTTCCTCGACTCAGAGATTAGCGATCCTATTGAACGCGAAGCAGTCAAGACTATGGTGAAGACCTATGGGCAGATGCCACGCCAGCTGTTCAAGTCGCCACATCCCTCCACCAAAGCACTGGACTATGCTTTGGTGGACACGCCCATTGTGCCCAGTGTGAAGGGATTGCGTTGGGGCGTCTACGTGGGCTCGCCGCAGCTGAAGGTGCCGTCGTGGGCCATTATACACAAAATACCAGGCACCGAGCATCTTGTCAGCTTCAGCAACACGAATGTGGTCTATGCCCTGCCGGCGCGAGCAGGAGTTATGCAGGGTGCTGAGCCCGACACCTATAATGTGATTTCCTGGGGCTACGACGATCGCATTGTGCGCATTCAGCCACTGAACAAACCACAGGCAAAGCCCAAGAATCTGTTATATAATGACAGTTTTGATGACATCAGCGCTTGTGGCTGTGATGTGAACTCGAATCAGCTCTGGTTTGGCCACAAATCCGGTCGCATTAGCGTCTACAAGTGCACCAGCGGCTTGGATGGCCAACAGCGCGCGACTACCAAGAGTCGTCAGAGCTATGTGCGTGGATTGCGTCTATCCTACAATTCAGCCTTTCGAAAGATGACCACCAAGAGCACAGGCTCTGGATCTGGTGCTGAAGCGTCGGATGACTCTTCCAATCTGCATGCCACAAACTCATTTGCCTCTATGTCCTCATCGGGAGTCTCCTGCAACGGCGATGCACTGCAGCGCGATGGTGCTGATCTAACCTGGCTGGGCCCCACGTTTCTGGTGCGGCACACGGATGAGATCACTTGTATTGCATTGTCCGTAGAGTTTAAAATTGCTGTGACCGCTGGTCGTGACGGAATTGCCGTCATTTGGGATCTCAATGAGTAAGTTGAGCGACAGCGAAACAGTTTCACTTGCTAATCATTTACCCTTAGCTGGAGCTATGTTCGCACTATTGCGCGTCCAGCGGAGATTCATCAGTCGCCCATCACGCATGTAGCCATCAGTCCTACGTTAGGCGACATAGTCACTGTACACACAATGCCCCAGCAGCCAATAAATGCCAGTGCAGCTGCATCGCTCGCTAAACAGAGTGCAGCGGACGAATGCTTCGAGGTGACGGAGGAGAGCCTGGATGATTTTGTCAACGTCAACATCAATCCCAATGGCAAATCTATACTCCGTCTGCACTCGGTCAACGCACGCTACGTACAGCATCTGGTGCACGAGGACCGTATCCAAGCTGTGTGCTATTCCTACATCAAGGAAGGCGTCGGCGTCAATGTCATAGCCACCGCTGTGGAGGGTGGCTTTGTCCGCTTCTGGTCCAGTTGGAATTTAAGTTTTGTCAGCGAACTAACAACAGGCACGGCGCCCATTCACAGGTTAGTTAACCCCTCATCGTATAAAGATAATATATTAATAAGGTTTTTACTCGCAGCATTATTTACTCTACGCATCAGCACTTGGTGGTGTTAACAAAGGACTCCCACATCCAGGTTTGGGAATCGGAGGGTCTCTACGGCAACGCGCCGAAGTTTCCCCAAATTGTTTATAAGTAACAAGTAGTAAACTAAACCTACAACTAAACTCAAAGCATATCAATGACAGACACATAAACCAGAGTAGCTGAAGAATCGAAATGATATCGAGCCCAAGTCACGTGGAGTTCCATTCTGTAACTAGCGGCCAGCCTCAATTAAATACATATACACACACATATTAGTTTTATAGCCCTAGGTACATAAAGCTATTGAAATACATTTTTCTACCAAACAACTTTTATAATTATAAAATTTTGGTTTGTTTTTTTCTTTTATGGCTAAAATGCTTTGGCAGCTTGAAAAGTTTGTTGCGCTGCCTTAAATTGTTGCAATTATGAATAAGCAATAAATTTGTTTCGCAAATATAAAACAATTTACTTTCACAACTTCTGAGTAAAATGGTTTACGAAAATATGTCACATTCATGTGGCTACTAAAGATCAGACTATCAAATACTAATGAATTGTAATACTATAATTAGGACTTCCAGGGCGGCGGCTTGGAGCCGGTGTTGGAGTTACGCTTCTGTGGCTTGGCGTTTTGATTGGAGTTCATGGAGAGAATCTTATCGAGCTTATCTAAATCACTAGGCGATTTACTCAACAGCAGCTCAATGTATGATTGCAGCTTGTCCACGGGTGATGGCGGGTCCTTCTTGGTGGCCGTATCCAGATTATTCTTCTCGGTGTTGTTGCTGGCGTGAGTTTTGCTAGACTTGGGCGTGTCAGGATAGTGACGCGCATTGTTCAGATCCGGAGACTCGCTGTCCGTCTCTCCACTTGTCGTTTGTAACGTTTGATTGGGCGAGGTAAGTATAGCCAGTGCCTGCTGCCACTGTGCCTCCATTACACCATGCAACTTTTCCGCAATATCCGCACTGAAAGCACAAAGAGACCAATAAATATTTATATAAAGATCTTTGTATGTAATCGACTTACCGTTTTGTCTTATAGCAGCTGAGTTGGAGTTCCAGCTCGTCTATTTTCTTGGATGCATTTGCCAGCTGCAGACGGTACAGTTCCACCTCCTCATTGTGCTTCTCCTGTATGAGATTCAACTCCTGGTTATTCTTCTCGTTGATCATCTCCAGCTGCTTGACTGCTCGATCGGCTATCAGACGTTCACGCTCGCGTGCCTCTGCCCTCAGCTTCTCCTCCGATTTGTCCAGCTGTACTTGAAACTCTTGCAGCTTTTTGGCCACCACATTCTCCATTTGCTGCTGGTAATGTTGCTTCAAAGATTTCTGCTGAATATCTAGCTTTTTCTTGAGATTTGACTGAAAGAAAGTAGGAATTAAACATGGTAGTCATTCAAATGAGCTGCTTAAAAGCCACCTCAGTGTCGGTAAGATTTGCCAGCGCTTCTTGCAAGGATTTGCGCTGCGATTCCAGATTATCTGCGCGGGTCTTTTGCTTCTGATGATATTCCTGCAGCATTTCCTTTTGGTGTTGCAGCGTGGACTTCTCCTTTTCCAGTTCTTCGATGCGCAGTTTGAGCTGTGGAAACAGAAAAAATCTTATATAGAGCCCTGAGAGGAAGACAGATTGCGATTCAATTATACCTTCTCCAGCTGATAATCAGCCTTGGCGAACTTATCACGCAGCTTATTCTGTTCGGCATGCGACAGCTCTTCGGAACGCTTGCTGCTCTGCAACTGCATTTCGATTTGCTCGAGTTTTTGCGCTGTCTCGCTTGCCTGGCGCCTGGCCCGCTCTAGCTCAGCCTCCAGTTTGTCTGTCTTCTCCTGAAACTTGGTAGCCAAGCCCACAGCCTGGGACAACTCATGCTGTAACGACTCGCATTTGCCATGCGCGTCGTTCCGCTCCGTCTCCAGTCTGTGCACCGAGTCACGCATATTTTGAACCTCACAGTTGAGCGTCTTCAATTGCTGCTCCGCCTGCTGTAGGGCGCAGTCCTTGGATCGATCCACCTCGATGGCCACCGAGATGCGCTGCTGGTATTCCAGCATCTGTGCCTGCAGTGTTTGTACCATCTTCTCCAGGTGCTGGCGGCGCAGCTGCTCTTCCTTGAGCACGGAGAAGCCCTGTTGTCCAGACATATTGTTTGTTATGACAGTGCCTGCCAGATGGCTTTTGCCCCACAGCTCACTTAGACTGAGCAGTTTGTCGTTGGCTATTGAAGCTGACGCGCCCAGTCGAATGCTGGGCAACGACGTAGCCGTTGGCTGCGAGTCCTGCGCCGGCGTCGAATAGCCACGCATGCGTAAATGATCATCACTGTAATGCTGCTGCAGCTGTTGATACTGCTGATTCTGATGCTGGTGCTGGTGCTGGTACTGGTGCTGGTTTTGGTGCCAGGCATTGTTGTCGTCCAGATAGTTATCGATTTCCTGCAATATGTTCTCCTCCAGCCGATTTCCGCCCTTGGGCGTCGAGTGTGCCATGCCGTGCAGCTCTCGTTGCGGTCGACTGCCCAAGGCAGTGCGCACTGTACTCGATGAAATTGTGGATAGATCGGAGGGCGCATCAAAGCGTCGCTGCTCCTCATGGTGTTCCAGCTCTATGTTTTGCAAGCGCGCATTTATCTGATTCAATTCCGACTTTTTGTCAGGCATCAGAAACTGATACGCTGCTGTTGTAGACGCTGGCGGCGGCAGCGGCGGCGGTGGCATAGCAAGTGCATCTGCCTCGGCAGCTGCACTCATCTTGGCCAGCCGAGGTGTATAGTAATTGGGCGGTATTAGCAGCAACAGATCTGTATCATCTGTATCGGTATCACTCATTACAACATGATTGATTGAATCAAATTAAATCGAAATGTGAAAAAAGTGACAATTCCAACATTTAAATGCCAAATTGAAGCGTGCCTAGCGCTGGTTGCTATAGCTGCGCGTAAACAGTGGCGTTGCCATATCGCCGAATTTGCTCAGCAGCGCTGCCACACAACTAAATCGAATTGACTTAACTGCCAGTGCTGCATAATTATTAAAACTCAATAAATTGGCGCCTATCCTCTTTTTATTTAAATTGTCCATTTCATTAATATCATATATTATATATATATATATATATATATATATGCGTGTGTGTGTGTGTGTGTACGCTAAAGTTTTACATGAATTTTTTAGCAACCCAACCACCTAATAGGGCAGCGAGCACAACAGCAAATGTAGCCATGAATATCCAGAAACGATTGCCGTTTTGTTTCTGCAGCTTCTTGGCCAGTAGCTCGCGCTCCTCGTCCTTCTGCTTGGTGATGGTCTCGACCTGTTGTATCAAGAGAAGGCGATCCTCTTCCAGCACATTCACCTTATCTCTTAGATGTGAGATTGAAGAGTCCACGTTATCTTGATGCTCCCCATTACCCACAGCATTATCTGAGTACATCTTCTGCAGACCATCCATCTGGCTATCGACCAACTTGACTTTGAGCTTGGTATCCCAGATGTTTGATGGACTGATAGTCTTCCAGAACTCGTGCAAATCCCCAATCGCATCACTGGCATCGGCGGCCTGCATCATGAACTTATGGCGGTGCGCATAGATATCATTCGAAATCGGATGGACAAAGATATCAATGGCGATCCTCTCCTCGGGCTTAACCAAGCCCACATTGGGACGCACGAAGAACAAGCGCGGCGTCGTTGTTTTCAATTTGAACGCAATGCGCTTCTGCTTGCTCGGATTGAATACCATAATTTTCTTGCTTACGGCACGATTGAATGGTCCCTCGAGGACTAATTCGTCAGATGGTTCCACGATCAACATGGCACTTAATTTTTATGATATCCTGCCTACTACAAACTCCGCAGCTCCTATAAAAATGAAAAAAAAAAAAAAAAATATGTAGGTCTAATTTCTTGTTTCCAACAAAATGTATTTCAACGTTACGAAATATTGGCTTCGACTAACGAATTGAGCGTCAATAAATCCCAGACAGCAAGCTGAACGCAAAGCCTACTTCGTCAATGCGAAACGTCTAATAGCTAGAGATGGACTAATAGGACATATCGGTTGAAGTATCGTAGCTCTTAATAAGAATGATATATGTACTTATCGGAGCAAATATGTATATAAGTGACACCAATAGCTAAGCTTACAGTTGGCTACCCTGTGGGAGTATCGTATGCTGGATGCTTCGCGCTATACCAGGGGCCATTGTATTCTCCGGTAGTGCTAAATTCTTATCAGTTTTAACAGGCAGTTTAGAATAATGAATTATTATATCCATCTGATCAATAAAAACAGCGAGGCTTTTATATATTTACTTATACATCATTTTTACTTTATTTTTTTTTTTAGTTTTTCTCTTTTTCGAGTACATTTCTAAATAATCGTCGAGTATTTCAATTTAATTAACATGTTTCGAATAAGTCGTACAATTACCAAAATATCATACGACCAGCATTTGGAGAGGTTGCCTTGGATAGGATAATATCGGAGAGTTCAGTGTCCTCCAGTTCGTTGCTATAATATATACAGTTCAGAGCAATTGTATATATACATTAAAAACAGTTAGTTAGTCTGTTTTGTGTACATATATACATATACACATTTATTGATTATTGATTTTGTAATAAATAACAATGAATGTTTTTTTTTTTTTTGTATATTTGGTTTTTGGTGGCAACAGCTGGACGACGAATCACCCTGTGATGCGTTGACAGTTTCTTGGATGTGTAGAATGAGTTCTTGAGTTCTTGAATTCGAATCGGATATGTGCAGGAGCGGGGGCACAGCCACAACAATAACAACAAGTACAACAAATTGCGCTTTTATGGTCTACAAAAAGAAAACAAACAAAATAAGAGAAAAATAAAAGAAAAATATGGATGAAACCCATTAAAAATTAGAATTTGAACTGAGTGACAAACAACGAATATTAGACAAGAACAAGAACACAAAGAAAACAAAGATATCATAGATAGTTACTATATATACATATATAGAACAGGAAATGAACATGCATATGATATAGTTTTTGGGTATGGCTGGTTAAAGGAGGTCGCATATATCACATGAGAGTGGGGCATTTAGACAATAAGACACAATAATGCTTTGAATGATTCACATTTTATTTAAGACTAATCCAATTTTTAGGCATTATTTCGTTATTAAGTATATATAACTATATATATTGCAAAAATCAATAAAAATTATACCTTAAGTCTCTTTTGCTAAAAATTATAAAATATTGTACAGCATTTAGTTTCGGCTTGGATATTTTTAAATCATTTATTTTTTTGTATTCTTTATATTATCACTTAAATATTTCTTCGCTTAAATTTTTTTTTTTTCGGACGGTTATAAGATAAAAAATTTTGTTTTGAATAGAAATTTTACAATTTTGAATAATAAATATTAGACGTAACTAAAATTAATAGAGTGCTTTTGTATTTTTGTTTCTTGTATTTTAAAATTAGTTTAGTTTTTGTTTTGTATTTTTTTAATTTTTTTTATAAATTATGTTTTAATTTATGTGTGCAGTCGTTAAGAGTAGTTTATAAATTAGTTTTTTTTTTTTTGCAATTTAAATTCGTAATTTTTTTTTTTTGTATTTTTTTTTCTTTTTTTCAACTAATCACAAGGCAAATAGATTTAGACTTTCGTTTTTGTTGGAGTCAAAGAGGGGCGTTCAAGAAGTTTTTTATCGGGGGCAACGCAGGCAAGTTTTTAGTGGATGCCAAGCTTAACGAGTCTTAAAACCAACGAGCTACGAGAGATAAGTAAAAATAGCGAACGAATACCAACACCACAGAGAGAGAGAGAGAGAGAGAGAGAGAGAGAGATATATAGAGAGAGCGAGGGGTAGTGTAACTGGGTCCGGGTAGGCAGAGAGTGTAGGGGGTGTATTTAAGGTATGTATGATGCATGAGATTCGTTTGTCTTAGAAAGATAGCACAAATGGAACGAGTGACGAGCAGCGAGAAGCAAGTAAAGAAATTTAGTGTGAAGTTGCATGAAAGACGTTATCAGACAGTTTGTGGCATGTGCATTAGAATGTGTATTAGGAAGTAACGAATGGAAGTAGCGAGCGAGTAACTAGTAGAACTAGCGAATCATCTTTCGCATTTCACAATTGCATTTGCTTTTGCGTTTGCTTATCGTGTTTGTTGTTGTTCTTACTTTTTGATCAGCGAGCGCACTTTTTTCATCGTACGATTAAAGATCGTCTTATTGCTGGCGCTATTGTTCGATCCGAGGGATGAGTTGGACGTCTTATTGCTATTCTGGCTGCCACCACGATGCACATGCGCCGACGCCCGCTGCTGATTGCCATGCTGCCCCGCCTGCGATCTCACCGACTGCGCATCCTCGCGCTCACTCTCCGTGGAGCTAACTCCGTCCGGGCTCTGGCGATTGGAGCCTGCTGTGCGCTGCATGGGCCGCTCTGGCGTCGGCGACTTGGAGGAGCTGCTCGTATCGCGTCGCTGCGGCTGCGGCGTCGGGGGCAGCGCCAGATTCTGCATGCTCTGGGTCTCGTCGGTGGGCTCGCTGCTGGGCGGCAGCAGCTCGGCCAGCGTTTGCTTGGACAAGATGTGGTCCAGGCTGCGCGACTTGCGATGCTGCTGCACATTGGGCGGGGCCAGGCTCTGCTTCTCCCGACGCGTCACCGGGCACACCTCCTGCTCGGGCTGCGTCTCGTCCTCCGGCTGCAGCGTGCACGTCGAGCTGGCATTGGTCAGCGCCGTGCTGCCGGCGGTCACCATAGCAGCGGCCTTCGCTATGCGCTGCTCGGGCGTGCTCAAGCTATCCTGACTGCTGCCGGCCGCCTCGGCCGCTGCCTGGTCCAGCAGCCCGTCCACGCTGTGTGACCGATAGCCGTTGGCGACGCTCGCATTGTGCACCAAGCCGGTCGCAGAGCTGCGCCGCGGCGGCACATACGGCTGCGGCATGATGTTCTGCATTGAGGCGGAGCCGGCGCCGGACTTGTGCAGCAGCGCCGCCTGCTGTGTGCGATACGGTGGCAGGATGTTGGAGCGTTTCGCCTGGCCGCGCCCATAGCTCAGGAGGGAGGTGCTGCCGCGCTGGCGAGCCGGTGAGGGGGATTGCCGGTATCTATTTGCCTGGTGATTAGCTGCTCGTGAATTATCGAGTTTCGAGTTTGCAATCAAAATTAAATTCATTAATAATTAAGTTGGATTGTTTAGATTAGAGTAGAGTAGAATAGAGTATATAGAGAGTTATGTAGGTATGTGTGTGAGTGAGTGAGTGTGCGGTATACTAAAGATAGAGAGAGAGAGAGAGAGAGAGAGTGAGTGAGAGGGAGGGAGACATTGGCCCTCTGGACAGTCCCGCCTGAGGTTGTTTCCGCTTCGAGGATTCATCGTCACCTTCATCGTCATCATCATCAGCTTCCTCTCTGTCTATGCTATGCTGGATGCGGTATATTCGAGGCTAGCCTAAGTGGTCTCGATGGCCTAGTCTACGCTGTAGCTGGGTCTGATTGGTATTCGAATTCGGATTCGGATTCGGATTTGGACTGGCATTCGAATTCGCATTCGCATTCGCATTCGAACCCGCACTCTGACTCTGACTTGCAGCTGTTGCTGTACTCGTTGGCCCACCTTGTCCACTGCCATTGGCCGTCATTAGGCCATCCACCACACTGCCTGCGCCGCCACCACCGCCGCCGCCGCCGCCGCTGCTACTGCCACCTCCGACGCCTCCGCCTGCACCACCACTCTGCTGATAGTCGGAATCATTGCTGTGCATTCTTTGGTAAGACGCCACGCCGGGCGTACCAGGTGCCATCGCCGCAATGCGATCGACATTCTTTTCGCCGCGCAAAAATCTGCCGCAACGGAAAATTAAGTTTGGGAATGTATTGAGATTGAGATTAAGGATCGAATTTAACGGAATAAATAAATCGCACTTAAACTAATCGAATGCTTCATTAAATTAACTGACTAACTAAGAGATAGAGATATAGAGAGAGAGGAATAGGGTTTGCGGCACTATTTGGTCAGCATTCCTTTAGTCCGAATGGCGCCGGTTATATACCTTTCGAGCTTATCGATGCATGCATCCTGGTAGTCGTGTATCCAGCTGACCCCATTGAAGTGGGCCACGCTGCACATGTCGGTGGGCAGATTGTCCGGGAACGTGAACTGCTGATCCATAATGGGTATGATATTGCAGTTCGACTCCAAAGCAGCCACAATTTCCTATCCCACAAAATGAATAAATATATCAGTATCAGAAGGAGAGAGAGAGAGAGAGTGCGCTTGGTACTTACGCGATGCACCCAATCCTTGCAATCGACATCGTTGATGCAGCGATGCAGTGCGTCTGGCGTTAATACTAAGACAAAGTTCTTTGCCTGGCGAATACTGTTGAGTAGACCATTATCAAATTTGCCTGCCTCCAGACGTTCCACGTCAATGAACACTGAGAATCCTCGCAGCTGAAGATGAACCTGCAAGCGAATAGAAAAGACAGGAGCAGCAGCATTAGCCTCGTCCTTTCGCTTGCTGAACAAGTCAACAACGCACCTTTAGCAAACTGGCCAGCTGCGATCCGGTGGAGCGCCTGTAGCTGACGAAAACGTCCAGCGTTTTGGCCATATTCTCCTCGGATGAGCTTGGCAGCGAGTTCTCCAGATTCTTGACCGCACTGAGAATCTGCAGGCGATGTATGCCATTCTTGATGTTGCACTCGGTCATTAGCATGTCCTCGTTGATGTGGGGCAGGATGTTCTTGTCGACGCCGGCGTTCAGCATGGCGTACGTGTAAGTGCAGTAGTCGGGCCCGATCTCGGCCAGAAATTGATGCATTTTCGCCGTGTCCTTGGACGAGTAGTCGGCCATACGCTTGAGATTTTGCAGCTCACGCTCGAAACGCTTGAGCAGAATGCCATTGGAAATGCCAATATCGTTGCGCAGATTGTCGGGATTGAGCTTCAGCAGCAGATCGCCGTCGACTTGCGACTCCTCGAACTGGCGCAAATACGCATGGAAGCCGATCTGCTTCACCCACTCCTGCACGTCCTCGACGGACCACAGGGGCACCTGCTGCGACAACTTGTGCGGCACCGTTTCGCCAATCAGACGCAGCGCCTGCGCCGCAAACTTCGAGGCGATCGCATTGGGGCAACTGGCCACAGTCTTGAGTGCCTCGATGGCGCCGATCTCGTGAAAGATGGACGTGTTGTTCTGCTTGCTCTTGATGCCCGCCTCCATGCAGAAGTGGAAGGCGGCCAGGTTGCGTGCCTCCTCGCGATTCGAGCTGAGCACCGGCACCAGCCGCTCCAGCCAGTGTTTACTCTGGCCGTGGGCATGCGACAGATTCGACTTGGCAAACTGCGACGGATCGTGTGTGGTGACAAACGGCTCGACCAGATCCAGGCAGCCGGACTTAAGCACCTCCGCCTCGATCTCCTTGTTGGCCACGAGCACAGCAATGGCCAGGCAGGCGTAGTACTTGATGTTGTCGTCGTAGTGGAAGGCGAGTGGGAATAGCCACATGGGCACATTGCGCATGATCATCGCCTCCTGGTTCTCGGCACCGCCGTAGAGCGACAGATTGACCAGGGCACTGGCGCAATGTCGCAGCGTTTCCACATCGTTGGTGCGACACTTGAAGAGCAGCGCGTCCAGACCGCCCAAGCGGATGACATCGGAGCAGGTGCCCTCGGAATGCTTGAATAGATGCTCCAGGATGCCAGTGCCAACGCGCGAGTGCTCCATGTTCTTGGTCTCCTTGGTGCAGACGCAGGCCACATTGACCACCTTGTCGAGGCCATTATCGACGACATGCGAGCGATTCTCTGTGGTCAGGCACTGTTCGAGCAGCTGGGCGGAGAAGAACTGCAGCTCGTTGTGCTGCACACAGTTCTTCATGAGCAGATCGAGCCCGCCGCTGAGGCGCAGCGAATTGCACAGGGAGTAGCCCAACTCGTGACCGTGCGTGGGCACTTCCCAAGCGCGCTTGATCACCTCGTTGATCTTTTGAAGGTAGACAGACTTCTCGGCGCCGCCGGAGCCAGTGGAGTCATCGTCGTCCTGCAGGGAGCTAACGAACGAGGTCAGCACATTCGAATACTTGTTGATGGCCTGCTCGATCTCCTGCTGGCCACTGCCGGCTGTCAAGGACTTCAGATCGTCCAGCTTGAGATCCTTCAGTTTGATCAGCTGGCCATTGGTGGCAGACATTTGCGAGGAGGAAGAGATCATGCTGCTGCCCGTACTGGACACGCCCTTGTGCGTCATGGAATAGTTGGCCTGCGAGGCCGACGACACGTGTTTCTCCTGGCTAATGATGCCATTCGAAGTCATCGTCTGCGATTGCTGCGACTGCGAGATGGCCTGCTTGTCCGCGGAGAAGTTTTCGCTCTGCACCTTAATACTGGCGGCGGCCACCTTGTTGCTCGCCTGCTGTGTGATGTCGCCGGTGCGCAGTGAGAGTGCCTCCTACACAGGGTGATGCGAGAGTAGAACAGTTAGAGAGTGATATATATGTATAATGAGCTAGCAAACGGGGGTATTCTAACAGTTGTTATATAAATGTCTGTTGGCGTTGCTAATTACATGCTTCTATTGCTATAGTATAACAGTGGCAAAAGCCGTTATACATCGAGTATAACAGTTGCAAAGAACTCTGTTATACAAGTCATATACTGTCTGTTTGATTTCTGTGCTAAGATTATTGAACTTGGACTGGACCAGCTGTTATACCTTGCTTTGTTCTACCTCAATGGGTATTTCACGTATATTTTTGTTGTTGTTGTTGTGGTAATTTGTTGTGTGACAGTTGCTGTTGTTGCTGCTGCTGCTGCTGTTGGGCATTGTTGTTGCTGTGGTTGTGTGTGGTGGCGAAAGGGCGCGGACGGTGGTGACTGGCTGCAAAGGGGGATTAGAACTTTTACGTACTCTTGTATGAGACTTGGAACTCGAACTCGAGCTCGAGCTAGACGAAGACGAAGACGATGATGACGAGGCGCTGGCAGCCGAGGCAGAGCTGCTCGAGGCCCCGGACGCCATTCGGGCAGCTGACGTTGTGGACATGCTCGCCGTGGATACACTCGTCAGCGGCAAGCCGCCGCCCACCACTTGTATGGGTTGGGGCGGTGGCGACAGCGGACTATTATTGTGGGCAGCGAAACGGCCGACGGGCGAGCCGACGGGCGGCGGCGACAGTGGCATTTCCACGATGGGACTGGGCGAACGTGTTGGCACAAACTCCGAGTGGCCGCTCGAACGGAATATGCCCTTGCGCACGGGCCAAGGCGGCTGATTCGGTTGATTCGACATGGCGAGTGAAGAGTGGTGAGTGGAGAGCAGAGAGTCGAGAGTAGAGAGTAGAGAGTGGGGCGTGGCAGACGTACTGGAACACGTAGTCCAATGTCAGGCGGTAGAGCTGAACTGACTCAATGGTCGATCGAACAATTTGATGTTCTTGTTTTCGAAAAATTTCGAGTATAGCACAGCGTGAACGTGCAAAATTATGCTCTCAATGTTATAGGAATTTATATACGATTAAATACAGTTTGTTATTTATTTTGATTCACATAAAAATAGCGCAGAAATGCTGACGCTTTCTGTCTGCCTGTATGAGAGGGAGAGAGAGGGACAGTGTGAGTGTGTGTGTGTGTGTCTGTTGAGTGAATATCGCTCGATGAATCGTCATATTAATATTTACATATATATGTACATATATATGTATATATATATATATATGTATATATATATATATATATATGTATATATGTATATGTGTGTCTGCCTGTCACACTGACCGACACTTTAGGCTTACGATAATTTACAGCACTGTTAACTATATGTTACTCTATTACAGCTGAGTCTAACAACAATTAACGAGGCTTGACGAACGTGCGAGTGATATATGCATAATATGTATAGCCACATACAGACATAACACATATGTATATATATAGGGCATAATTCAACGCGTATTATATACACAAGATTTAACGAATATTTGTCATATACATATACATATATCTCACATATTTTCTCATGCGATAGCCCATTGTTGAAGTTCGTTGAATTTGTGTATTAGAGTTAAGCCTCGATGTTCGTTAAGTTTGCACTTTAGCTAACTTTCGTCAAGTAGTGGAAGACTTTAAATAGCATATACGTTTCGTTTAGCTGGAGTTTCGCAAAATTTGAATAGGCTTAAGTTGATGTATTGAAGTTTCGTTAAGTTTTGTCGTTTGGTTTCTTTTTCGTCTAGTTTCACATCACATAGTTTACAGTTTCGTAAATTTGCAGCGCAATTTAGTTAAAGAGAACAAATTTATGTTTCATTTATCACTGTTTCGTTAAGTTTATTTAATACGCTTTAATCACATGTTTTGCCTGCGACTTCTCATCGAGTTTTTATCGTTTGCCGTTCAGTCCGAGAATTTCATCACAGCTCGCGTGAAATTTTCGAAACTTGTTGCTTCTTCGTTCAGTCGACACAAGTGTTATACGGCGTAGACTTTTTTTTTTTAGAAATATGTCGCAGCGAAGGTCAAGTTCTAATTATGTTTTATTCAGTTAGTTGAACATTTGATTTCCCTTCGACTTCTGCTTCCTCTTGCTGCTCTGATTATTTCGCAATTTGTCTACGCTACTGATTCAATTGTGTTTTATTATTATAATTAGGAAGTCGTCGTCGTAGTTGTCTTTGGTGCCAATATACAAATCGCTTAGCACAGCACTTGTCTATATAGTTTAGCATATATGCACACTCATATATATTTATATATTTATAAATATGTACATATATGTATTTCGTATTTATATGTGGGTATTTCAAATGTCTCGCCTATCTAGCGTAACGCTCCCGTCGATCGCTTGTCTGATACTGAGAACTGAGCGGCACTCAGTGCCATTTTATTTAAGAAAGAAAAATGTTGGAAAATAAAATACAACTTATCCCCAACAAGCGAAATTCTATAGAAATTCTTAGAGAGCAAATAGCGTCGAAATAAATCACAAACGGAAAAACTAAATAATGTAAGTTTCTTGATACATGCAATTTATTTGTTGTGGGATTCGTTTGAAGTTCGTACAGCTCAAATTGATATAAAAATGATTTCTTGGCGTATATCGATAAAGTCTGCTGGATTTTTGTGATCGCGGCATAAACAATTAGCAACTGTTTGGCCCACATGGAGCGTGTCGACAGTTGGCCAAATGCCAGCGAGTTCATTATGGGCTCTTGCTGGATGTGTGACGAAGGGCACTTTTAATTCATTCCATTTGATTTGATTAACAACAAATATATATTTTGTAAAATATATTATTTATAACGATTTCAATTAACTGGAACTGAACTGATACTTTGGAATTTCATTTAAGATGTATTTCGAATTTTATTCTTATGAATTTGAATAATCTAAAAACTTGACTGTAATTCCACTTTAATCTCAGGTGTATTTTGTTTCAATAATTAAATATTACTTGATCATAACTTTGACTACAAAGTTATTTAAATCATATTTCATAGAATTAGAACTGGTCTACAATCTAGCTAATAATATATATAGAAAGATATAATTCAAATCAATCATCGATATCCTTTCAAAATATTGTCATTGTATGAGCCAAGGCAAAGACTTGACTTAATCCAAGCTTATGTTCGATTTACAGAAATTAAACATTAAGTATACGCAACGTAATTTAATGCACAAGTTATTCAAAGCCCTTAAAGCAAAGTCCACAACAATTGCTATTCGGTTAAGCTGACTTTTGGCATTTAACATATTTAATAACTCATTTCATATAACCCATATATAGGCTGGTCATTAACGTGCGACCTTTAGCTGAACATTATTCAATGCAATAGGTGCAATAAAATTTCATCAGCCAGCGGGAATTGCGTTGCTGACAAGCTTTAATGAGCCGCATCATAAAATCATCTATGCTAATTTGCAATGCGGCAGGCGGCATAGTTCCACAATCCTTCCCCGCCCTCCCTCGCACTGATTAGATAAGCTGGCAAAGGGGCTGACGTTGCCCGTGGTAACGCTGCCTGGCACAACTTGCAGTTGGTTAAGTTCATACCTGAATTTTTCTTAGCATCGAGACCTTGTCGGTGTCCTTGGCGGAGCACAAGTGTCGCACGAGATGCGGACTCCACGGGCGCTGGCACTTGTAGAGAAACATATTACGTATACGCGATGGTATTCCGCAGCAGACTGTTGCCTACTTTTTGGCGCCGCGCAAACATACAGCAAACCAAATCGATTTTTTGGCCGTCTCTTAAGCAACTTAAGTAAACTTTCAGTGGATATTTTACTATTTTACAGCCATTAACAGCTCCAACTACAGCTCCCGCCTTGGCGCCGCTGGTGCCTTATACGACTCTAACATGCACGCGACGAACTTCAACTGAAAGGAGTGGCCCGCTCTAACGGCTGGGCGCGCTCGAGCTTTGCCCTAGGGGTTGTGCCACACTGTCTAGCGCGGGGGCTGTGGGGCTATGGGGCTGTGCTCGACTGCGAGCGCTGCGTCACTAGCCAATAGAAAGCTTTTGCAGAGCTTTGCCGCCAGCTAGACGCAGATTTAATAAACCAGTTCAATGGCTAAACTAAGGCATGTAATTAGCTACGCAACGAGTTAGCTTTGCTAAATTGATTGATTGATTGATTGATTGATTGATTGATTGACTGATTGATTGATTGATTAATTGCTCTGCTCACCTGCACAACAGCGGCATTCTCCTCTGTTTTGACGCCATCCACTTCCAAACGGCTTCGCACCGCCGACGCAGCCTTAGCCTCTTTGTAGTCGATGTCGCCGGTCTGCAGTCGCTTCATTTCCGCCGAGTTGCTGGTCGCCTGCTCGGAACTGAAGCCATCGGCCACCACTTTGGTGGTGGCCATCGATTTGGAGCGCTTCTCCTCGAATTTGATGGTGTCGATGGTTTTATTCGAGCCACTCAGGCCACTGCTGGCGCTCAGCTGCGCTGCCGTGGGATGCGTCAGGTCTAGCCCGCTGCCAAAGTGCGGATGTGTGCAGTCGTCATCGCCGTCGGGAGTCGTGACAATGCCATGGCAGCTGCCATCATCATTGCCATCCACCAGATTCTCGAACGAGGCGCGAATTCTGCACAAAAAAAAAAAAGACATTGAGAATTGAGTTGAAGATATCTCTATCTCGCTCTCAATCTCAGTGGCACTCACTTGTTTTTCAGCTTCTCTATGGTATATTCGCTATTGCGACCCTTGAGGTCATCAATCGATGGATGATTTCGCGTCGGCGCCGGCTTTGGCGCCGCTGTCAGCTTCTCGATTTCCGACATGGAGACTTTGATATCAGTGAGATCCCGCTTAACGGCGGCGGCCTTCATTTCCGAAGACGTGGATGATGAGGAAGACGACGACGACGATGATGACGCCTGTGTTGTCGATGATGATGATGATGTTATGTGATGCAAGCGCTGGGATTTCTTTTCCACGCGCGTCGTTGTGCTGCTGCTGCTGCTATTGACAACCTAAAAAGAGAGAGAGAGAGAGAAGAGCGCGAGTGAGATAGAGATAGATCACAGACATAGTTAGACTATAAATTCACTTTGAATCAACTTAGAAATATGCTAAAAATGACAATTTCAATTAAATATTTGCTTATATAGAGCATGCATATATAGAGCATATGTATGTATATGATATATCTTATATATATTTATAAAATTTTACGCTATCTGAGCGAACTCTTTTATTGCAGACGCTTAGTGACGCCTCCCTTTATAAATCACAAGTTTTGTTTTGTTTTGTTTTTTTTTTTTTCGGAATGAAATGACACCGTATAACTGTATATTTGCTAAACTGCTGATAGATGGTTTTATTTTAGCACTGTCTCTCCCCCGATAAGCAAACAATGTGATAAATGTCCAATGATTAATGGCCTGGCCACAGTCAAAACTTCAAGAGTTCCTTAATTATCATTGTACGACTAGATAATGCTCTGAATCCCTTTGAGAGTCTCGAAGCTGCTAAGATTCCGATGCGTCTATCATCATCTATGTTTCATGCAGACTCAATGCAGCTGTGTCAATATTGTATCATAAAAACTTTTGGAAATGTAGTAAATTAGATCTTGACTCATGTTTATAAATAACAAATGCCAAAATTAGTTTGTATTATTAAGGAAAGAGTAACACTTGTGCTGCATGCTTCAATGTAGATAAGAAGTCATAAAACACATATCTATTCATCTATATGTGAATATATATATTTATAGATGCGCATCAGACGATGAGTACTTCACGTCTGATATCAAATATTTTAAAGTCAACTACTTGAGCGAAGTCAACTGCTTGAAGCGAATCGGAGATGGAAGATAAGGATGTACAGAAACACATATGTTCGTTAAATTTGACCAGAAGGAGAAGGATTGAAGAAGTAGCTTAAAAGAAAGATTTCAATGAGAGTATAGAGAATTCAAAGTCATAGTCAAAGAAGAGGAAAAAAGAGAAGATAGATCGAGCAGTGGAGAGTGTAAGATCCAATAAACAGACGTTAAATATGAAAACTACAAGGACAGTGACTTGCTATGGGAGTAGAGAGGCGTGCAATTGATAGGGAGAGTAACAGCCATCGATTATAGTTGTATTGTAATACTAATATTACTCTAAGATTATTATTATTCTGTTAAAATATTTGCTCAAGCAGAATTCTAACATATTTTCAAATATATTCATATTCAATCTTTTACGTAAAAGTTTTTTAACGAGCCAATTATTTGGCAGAGCAATCGGAATACCTTTTTAGATTTTTCTCAGAAAACCAATTATTTATTTATATATTTTCTATTCAAGCAGCATCACAATGCGAGCCAGACGAAAACAATTGAATGTCATGTAAAATCTTTTTTGGCACTTAACCATTTGTGCAGATTCGCAGAAACGAGGAAAAGGAATGAGACGCCAAACCCACAGACGCGAGCAAAACTTTTATTTATTTCATTCATATATATATGTATATATTTTTTCAGTTTTTTTGGTCACATTACGAATCGAATCTAATTTTAGACAGTTCTCATTTTTGGCGAAAAGACTCGAGCAGAAGCGCCAAAATAAATCAGTAGAAAATGCTGCGTGGGCGTCTCTTAACTTTTAACTATTCATAATTTCTATAGAGCTTGAGACGTTCATTAAGAAAATAAATAATAGATTGCTCTAACAACTGAAGAGTTTTTGCCAATATCTCATACGCCGAAGCGTGTTGTGATTCGTAGCAGTTAATCAATGAGCTATATGAGCTGCTCTATGGCATAATATGAGGTAAATACGAACTGACTTATCGCAATTGCCTGAGGTAAGAAAATAAAAAAAAATCCTAAGCTGCCAAGTGATCGACGTTCACTTTTTTTTTTCTTTTTATATTTTCTACACATTTTTTATGTATATATTGTTGTCGGCGTTGTGTTAGTAAATATTGTACTGTGTGGAAAGGTAAGTGCTTGGGCCTAACATTACTTGGACATGAAGTCAATTGATTAGATATGATAAACTTTAACGCTTTTAACACTGCGTCATTTACTAATTTATCATTATTATGTGTATGCAGTCTATACAACGTATATACATATGTATAAATATATATACTAACCTATGGCGGCTAGTACGCTCAACTTGTTGGTTGTTTCTGGAAATTCTTCTTGAAATAACTACAATTGTAGCTCTTATTACGTATACGCCTACGTAGCGTAAAACATTCGTATGTACTTTAAACTGAGTATATTGCCTGCGGGGGACTTATCAGCACACACATATACACAAATACACTTACACAGATTGACAGACAATTTGTTAAAGAACATATATATAAATAATGTATATATATAAAATAGCTGCCTCTGTTTTGCGCGCGCACTATTCAAAGATTGATGTACACAAATATTTTTAATATTTATATTTACTTATTTTTTGTGTATTTCGTTTCGTCGTTTGCTTTAGACCCACTTTATTTTTTAAGTAAAGCAACGCAGATTCTTTTTTGTGTACGGTTCACACGCTGCCAAGACGCTTCGTAGACTGAACTGAGCTTTCGAGTTAATATTTTTCACGCTTACCGCAAATCATTCAAACAGCACCAAAAGTGAAAGAAGAACAAAAACTAATCGTTGGCTACTTTTTTTCTTCCTCTTTTTGTCTTCTTTATTGTTACTGTGTTCTTCGTAGTTGTTTTTTCTTTGTCGTTTGTATAGAAAATACTGATAACGCGAAGAGTTCGTTTAATTGTTCGTTTTTATTTGTCGTTCGAAATTCGTTGGAAAACTAATTTGCAAATTATGCTTTAAAATATTTATTATGTATGAGGCGCTGCCGTCACACGAAAAAAAATCATTGCACGCTTGGCTAAAATTCAATAAAAAAATAGGATTTTGCGACTTTTTTTCTGTTCCTGCGATGTTTTTTTGCGCGCGACGCTCGCTTCTCGTTCGTTTCGTTAACTAAAGTAAAATGAGTACAAATTTATTGGCGATGGCGCTGTGGCTCGGGCTAGAGCTTTTAACGCTGCCGGCGTCGACGCTGACGTCGATTGTCATTTTAAAATGTGTGTGATCACTGAGCTGTGGGTGCAAGCGGGATGGCTAGACTGCGAATAGCAAAAAGTTGTCGTTGGCGTGAACTCAGCGCGCCGAGAATTCTAGGAAATCATATTGTAAATACATTCGCGCCGGCAACTGTGTAAAAGCAACAACACCAACGGGTATAACCACTAGAAGAACGTGTCGCTTATATTTATCTATTATCTAATTTATGCAGTGTATGTGTGCATTTCCATAATTCTGCTTGTGCGCCTCACGTTTCCAGTACCAAAGCCCGAATTCCAAACGGTTTTCTAATTAACGCGTTCGGCTTGAAGGTTTTATTAAGTTTTTTTGAAGCCTGCTTTCAGATTGTATCTGTATCCCTTTCCCACTCACTTAACAGAATCTAAATGCGCTGTTGACTTATTTGATTAGTGTTGCTCTTTTGCATTAACAGCTGAGCGATGAGCACAGAGAGGGACAGAGAGGCGAGAGAGTGTGTGTGCTGAATGTACATATGTGTGTGTGTAAGTCTGCTGTGATTTGTGGTTTGTTTTATTTTGTGTGTTTACATTAATAATTACTTTATGGATCTTTGTTGGTGTTAATCAGTTGGCTGATTAAGCACATATATATACACACACACGTATTTGTATGCTAATTCTTAAAAAATTGTTAAACAATTGATTTCTGTTCATATTTGCATAATCCTAGCTAGATTTTAATGCCTTTGTATTTTATTTTAAAGTTCTAAAGTTCAACATTCCCAAATTACTAATCAAATATGGGCCATATATCGTTTGCTGTTCATTAGCTTCTGACAATTTGATATCAAATTTGTCAAAGTTATTGTTAAACAAAAGTCTAAGAAATCGTCTCAGATGTTTTTATTTCTTGCAATTATTAATCCCCAAATATAACCATCCTTTGTTGACTTATTCACACACTACGCAATCGACAATGTGTCATAAATTATTATTATTTTTCTACATACTACTACACTATATGTAATTCACGCAACTGCAGGTTCAGTAGCTATATGTAGTATATGTACGGATTCTATAATTGATTATTAAATCATATGTGTATGTATTAATTATTACCTAAGTAGTTGTCCAGGAATAGATTATATATTTTTATCTAATTTATATCGTTTTTAAATATTATTATCACATTCATAGTATTTTCCGCGAAGCTAAATATAAATAATAAAAAAAATTCTTTAGAATTTCACATGTCAAGCATTGGTCGACAGGTAATAGACGGGAAAATTTGTTTCGCGGAAAGAACTTAGTAAGGGAGCTTGTGCACACATATTGATATTTGTCTTTGTATACAGTACACAAATCAGAGCTTAGCCAATGAAGAGCCTAAGCTGCGCTTATCTCTTGTAAAGCAAACGCTATGCGGGCGCACACTCCCGATCTCTCTCTGGCTCTCCCTCGTTGTCTCTCTCTCCCTTTAGAAAGAGAGCTACGGCACGAGCCATTGGTGCGCGTGACGATCCGAAGACATCGCGACATGAAGAGCCGACGTCAACGTCGACGTCGCTCGCAGCGACATCTACCGGTAAATGAGTCATTGGCAGAGGCTGAGCAGACAGTGCAAATACAATTTTACTCGGTAGGGGGGAGACGGTTTAAAATACAAATACACTTGCTCTCAAGTGAACGGCAGATTGAAGGCACGTTGAGCTTTGTACGCATGCCCAATGATTACACAAGAAATTATTTAAAAGCTCGCCGCATTTGTCACCCACTATGATAACCCAACACATTGGATGGACGCATTAATTTAAAAAAAAAGTTGACCAAGGCAGCGTCAAAATATGCCCTGTAAACGATTTTTTGTGAGGCAAGTGATTCATTGCGGGATGTCAATGAATTGATAAACAGAATATTAAGTAATAGCTAGGGCAAAAACGACTTGCGAATACCCTACAACGAGAGACTATGCAACATGAAATTATGTGATGTGAACAAGACATTGTCAAAGTTCTTTGATGGCCCTGCTCTGCTTATCTTACGACGGAAATTGTGAATAGATAAACATTATAAACTCCAAACGGAACTGTTGCATGTAAATGCCGCTAAAGCAATCTTATCTGAACGAAAACAAAATTCTACTTCTATGGTGTGAATTTTATGTTTAAACAAAAGCTGTGGCCAGCGGCACGCTTTATAGAAAATACATATATCAACGACTATAATAATAGGTAAATGTTTATATATTGGTTATGGACAATTAATTTTATGGCTTTTGCTCGACCCACAGCACGACAAATAGCAAATCGAATATGCCAAATATAGCAAACACGGTATTCGGCATTCGCCGTAATGGATTTTTGTACATCAGCCGCTGCGACGCCAATTAGAATTACAATAATCTAATCAGAACGCGTTTCATATCGAACTATTTTAACCTTTGCAGAGTGGACATAGAGAATGATTGTTATCAGCTTAGTTAGGGTCTAGGAATTTTTATAGCTATGTAAGTCTTACACACTCTAAGCTCAAGTAATTGTTTAAAAATAACGCGACTGCACAGAAAATATGCCCTACGTCAGGGCTTTATATAAGTATGTACATATTTATATCTCGTACGTAATTATATCAATTATTAATCAATTGACAACGCTACGTATGCGTAATGTTCTTTAAATACATTTAATAGATCTGGCTACTACTACTAAAGCTCTTTGAACGTTTCATGACTGTACAATAGTATAATAGTTCTTGCAAGCAGCTGCTTTGCATGTATAACAGTTCGCACTTAATCAATTTTGACTGTTTGATAGTTGACTGTATAACAGTAGAGTGCTTAACATATCAGCGCATTAAAAACATCTTTCTATAACAGTTATAACAGTTTAACAGTTATGCCTTTATAACAGTTTCATCTTGTTATTTTGACGCAATTGGCATTTTTCCACGTGATTAATGTGCCCACATTAAAATTTATTTGTCTGCCTTACCTGCTGCGACGTGGATGTGGATTGATGTGAGGTTTCCTTAAGACTACTGCAAGAGCTGGAGCTCGTATTGATCTGTCGTCCGCCTAGGCTGGCAACCGTGGTGCTGCCAGCACTCAGCGGCCCCCCACCATTTACCGTTGCCACTCCATTCAGCGTGGGCGGGTTGCACAGCATGTTGCTGGCCGAGGTCGCGGCTGAGGCTGAGGAGGAGCTGGGCAGCGGCGTCGTTGAGGCTGAGCCGCTCTTCTTATTGAAACTCTCAATGAGCGTCGTCGCCGGACTCAACATGCCGCTCTGTGAGCTATCCGAGAAGTCTGTCATCTGCAAGCAAAGCCAAATGGAATTTTATCAGTAAATTATTCAGGTATTTATAGATTCGTAGGCTAATGGGCTGCATCTGCCATCTGCTGCTCTTATCTACTGCACAGACTTGGGCTAACTTCGCCTTATATGGCCAACAGATCTGCTGCGAGATGAGTCAAATGCCACTTAAATGCTTCGCTATGGGCAAACATTTAATCAAATCTGTTTTATGTGCACAGAAATGAGCTGGAGCGTGTGGACAAAGAGATTCAAAGTCAAACGTGATTTATATTTATATTTTGATTTTCAATTTTTATTTGCTGAACAAAATTGGCATTTATATTGATAAATTGTTTATGGGCGAGCAGCTCAAACTGTATCGTATTCTGTACTGCCCTTGGCAATGCTTGTCCAACTGTGGCGCCGCGCGGCCTGCCTGGTAATGCAATGTGCTTTAGATAAAACAGAGCACGCAACTAAAACATACGTCGGGCCCACAGCAGCAACAACAACAAGAGAATATTTATATTTTTTTTTTTTTAAGTTCAAACATTGATTTATATCTCTTTTGTTATTATAATTAACATATCTTTGTTTACACAAAGAAGAAATAATGAACAAAACATTTTGCTTTGATTTGGTATCTAGGTATATATGATATATAAATTATACCCTGGCAGTTGCTGTTCTTCTATGTACATAATTAATATTGTTTTGATTTAGCGTTTCGATTAAAATTCCATTTACGCGTGGGCGTACATCCCACAGTCCTATTACGAACTACCTGGGACCTCGTTGCTCTCTAGGTGTGTTTTGTGTGTGTGTGTGGGCGCTCGCGACCTGTTTTGCAACTTGCGTTCTTAAATCAATATTCGCAATGTTATAATGTGAGACGTTGCGATATTATTTCATTTTTCATTTTTTTCTTTTTTATATTGTTATTATTCGTTAAGTACTATTAAACGACACGCCATAACAGGCAAAGCAAACGCGTTAACTGTCTGCACAGTTGGCCCAGCCGCCTGCCAGAGCTTTTCGCTCTAATGTGTGCTTTTGCACAGTGTAAGCTTCAAATTTTAACGTATATTGCCGCGACGGTCGTTTACAGCACTGGCGCAGAGTGGCGCAACTACCGAAACAGCTGTTTGCAGTATATATATTGGTATTTTTCTATCGCCTTTTCTTTCGTTAGTTAAGCGGTGCGCGTTGGCCACACTGGCTGCTGGAGCCCTTCACAAGTTCTTTATAAAAAATGTATTAATTTATGCAAATTGGCTGAAAAAAGTGCACAAAATTGGCAACAAATTAATTTCAATCAGTTTGTTAATGCCGTGGTATAACAAAATGAAACAATTGGAGTACGGACGACGTGGCTGGCTTTGCTGCTGGCTGTGGCTCTGCATGGCGTCAGCAACATACGCGTTAGCCGACGTCATGACGGCCGCAGCTGGCGGAGTGGGGGCTGCTGGCACAACAACTACGCAAAATGCGCTGCTCGCTGCTGCTGTTGCAGGCAAAGAGGAGCTGGCAGCGAACGGTAAACAGTTGCCCATCTGCTCACGCATGCTGCGCCATGTTTTTGAGAATGCGACACCGCGGGACGAGCAGCAGGCTGGCGTCTTCGAGGAATACAAGCCAGAGGTGGGCCAGGTGCTGGACGAGGAGACGTACCTGTGGAGCTGTCTGGAGGCGTGCTGTGAGAAGTCCCAGATCCAAAACCAGACCCAACGCAACACCTGCAACGTAGTCCTGGTCTTCAAGCGCAAATGCTACCACATTCATTGCATTAGCAACGAGGCCTGCATGCCAAAGGTTCTGGCACGGGAGCGGGAAAACGAAAAGGTGCAGATGGTATTGGTGAATCCGGTGGGCGATTTGCCAGAGACCTGGACACAGCTGCTGAAAGCTACCAAGCAGAATGCCGAAATCTTGCCCTACGAATCGGAGCTGAACTTTTGGAAGCAGCCGCGTCGCCTGCAGTTTCAGGTTAACCGCACGAGAGTTCACATGAGCAAACATAAATCTAACTAATCTCCAATCTCTTACAGGACAGCAACGCCTATGACGAAGATGAGTTTCCCATGGCGGAGAAGCGCGTTAAGCAATTGCTGCTGCAGCAGCAACCCGACGAGAACGATGATGATCTCAGCTACTATGGCGCCGCGGAGCTGCCCAACAATGCCAAATTCATGACCTGCGACGTGGACACGCCCTGCCCGCCCCAGGAGCAGTGCGTGCCACTGCAGGCGAACGCCGTCACCGGGCTGTGCAACTGCAAGCATGGCTTCATACGCAACAAGCAGCACAAGTGCGTGATGCCTGCTGTGCCCTATAGCGCCTATTTGCCCAGTGAGGCGTCTTCGCGAATGGCACAAGAAGTGGCTGCAGCGGCTAGCGACATTGCGTCCGAGGCTGTGGCGCCGTTGCCCATGAAGCAGGAAATCAACAAGATCACGGTCTCCGTCATGTCCAAGGAGGTGCAGCTGCCGGAGCAGGAGGTGACACTAGCCGCCTTCACTGTGCCCGACGAGGAGACGAGCGGCTCGAAATACAAATATCTGTGGACCCTCATATCGCAGCCCAAGGGACCGATGAATGGCACCATTTCGGATCAGAGCAAATCGAAGGTGAAGCTATCGAATCTATCCGAGGGTCTGTACACCTTCAAGGTGACCGTCACCGGTGAGGGCGGCGCCTTTGGCGAGACAACTGCTAATGTGACCGTGTTGCCGGAGCGGCGCATCAACCAGGCACCGCAGGTAATCATCTCGCCGCCAGAGCAAATCATTCGCCAGCCCACGTCCAATGCTGTGCTCGATGGCAGCACCAGCACCGATGACGACAAGATCATCAACTGGCACTGGGAGGTCATCTCGGGACCCATTGGCTATCAGCCGCAGCTGCCGGAGGTGAACACGCTGCAGCTGGATTTGACCTCGCCGGGCAACTACACCTTCAAGCTGACCGTGACGGACTCCAATAACGTCACCAACTCAACCACGGCCACCATAGCGGTGCTCAAGGAGACGGATTATGCGCCGGTGGCCAATGCCGGAGATGCTGTCATCTTGTATTTGCCCAACAACAATGTAACCCTCAATGGCACCGCCAGTTCCGATGATCACGAAATTGTAGAGTGGGAGTGGACAAAGGATGCTAGCGACGAGGCAAAGGCCGTGGACATGCAGCACACAAGAACGCCCTACGTACAGCTCTCCAATCTCGAGGAGGGCATGTACACGTTTGTCCTGAAGGTCACCGACAGCAGCAAGCAGTCGAGCACCGCCAAGGTGCACGTCTTCGTCAAGCCGCCCACCAACTCCCCGCCCACAGCCAAGGCGGGCGCCAATGTGGTAAGTTGGGAATTGCCCCTATCTCTTGAACTAGATTGATGACATGCCTCTCCATAAACTTATTCCTAGACAACCAGCCTGCCCGTCAATTGGGCCATATTGAATGGCTCCCAGTCTAAAGACGACATCGGCATCAAGAGCTATCAATGGAAGCAGCTCAGCGGACCCAACAACGCTGTCATACTCAAGTCGAATACTTCCGTAAGTGGTTGGGCAAGCGACATATAGAACGACTAATCTAATCTAATCTCTCCTTAACATCTCTTGGCACTTCACTAGATTGCCAATGCGACCAGCCTAACGCTTGGGCTTTATGAGTTCGAGCTAAGCGTAGCGGATGAGAACAACAACACAGCTACGGACAGCACCTGGGTGAAGATTGTGCAGGGTATTGGACTCTTCTCAGATTCAATTTAATCTAGGCTAATCATAAATTTCATTCATAGAACGCAATGCAGCGCCCATTGCCAATGCTGGCGGAGATCGCACCATAACTCTGCCCATCACAGCGATTTACTTGAATGGGTCGCAATCCTCGGATGATTTGGCTGTGGTCAAGTATGTGTGGACGCGTGAGGATACGAGTCAAGCAGCCGGCGTCATCATTAACAACACGGACAAGCAGCCAGTAATGATTGTAAGAACTAACCAGAGATCAGCAGAATGAGAGATCAGTTGCTATTGATGTACCCGTTATACTCTTGCAGCTCACCAATGTGGTGCAGGGACGCTACGTCTTCAAGCTGACGGTGAGCGATGATCAGGGCTTGACCAGCACTGACACAGTCAGCATTAATGTCCACGGGGATCCTATGCTAATGTACCTTGTGCAAATGACACTACCTATGAGCTTATCCGTGCTGACCAAGAGTGAGCTGGACTCCACGGTGCAGAAGCTGCAACTGCTATTGGGCGACGATAACAAGATACACATCAGGGAGCTGAAGCAGGATCTGCACACTGAGGCGGCGGTGCTGGTCTTTTATGTGATGGCCAGCGATGCGAAAGGTGGACAATCAACGCCTGTGAACGGGCTGCATGTGGAGAGAATGCTGCGCGCCAAGCTGCAAAAGGATGCCTCCATACTGGGCGCACTCTACGTGGACATACGCACCACAGTCTGTCAGAACAATTGCTCGGGCCATGGCCGATGCAATCCCTCGACGAGGTCGTGCATTTGCGAAGCCTTCTGGATGCCCTCGGCAGGCTTCTTCTTTGGCAACGATGAGGCCAACTGCGGTACCTGATCAATTACCTCTTATACTCTCTGATATGTGTGCTAAGCCAATCTTTGCTTTTTCAGATTGGTCCATTCTGTATGTGTTTGTGGGCGTCATTTCGACCTGCCTGTTGCTCTCGGGCATCTTCTGGGGCATTGCCTGCGCCTGTCGCCAAACCAAAAAGCCACGCAGCATGCGCCAAAAGGTGCAAAAGTATGCGCTAATAGGCGCGCAGGACGAGGAGGCGGCGAATTGTAAGGGACAGCAAAACCTATTGTTACGAGATATATATATATATACATATATATAAACTAATGTTACTTTGCAGATTCACGTAATACATCGCTCACCGAATCGGAAACGGATTCGGATGTGCTCTTCGAGACCCGCTCCAAGAGCAACGGCATTGGCAAGCGCAACAAGGGCCATCATAGCAGCTCCCAGGGCAGCGGCTCCGGCAGTCGAGAGAGCAACAAATATGGGGTTACCAAACTGGGTCGCAAGATCAAAACATAGAGAGACAATTGTATATGTATGTGTTTGCGTGTATGTGTGTTAGTTCATATAGAGTGTGTGTGATATATACCTATATATATTCATATATATATATATATGAATTTGTATTTCTATATAGTCCTATATACAAGCATTAGTTGTACTTGGCTTTTCTTGCTGCAGACTTGTTTTTATATTTTTATGCGTATATTTGTATGTTTGTAACTATGTGTATGTGTGCGTGTATCTCGTTCCTTTCTACTTATGTGATATGTGCACAACCTCTTGGTTAATTACCTCTTATGATTATTTATTATTATTATTATTACTGCAAATAACATTATTTATATTGGTTTTTTATATATATTTGTATTTGATATATTTCGTTGATATATGTATATAGCGATAGGACAACACAATCAATGTAATAAATTACATGTAATTGCTTTAAAGAGAACATATGCATTTCTTTGGGAGATTGCGAAAAGGCTTGAATGAGTCGCCGGTGCTCGTCAAACAGTAAGCACTCGCAGTTTGAGAGCCATACTATATTTTCTTGGGTTTGTTGTCCAACCATTTGCTGAAATGTGGGAGCGTGAAGAGAGGATTGAATGCGTCGTCAGTGCGCATCAAACTGTAAGAGAGCGCAGTTTGAAGTCATTCGGTATTTTCTTGGGTTTGTTGTCCAACCATTTGCAAAAATATGGGAGCATAAAAGGATTGAATGCGTCGCCAGTGCTCGTCAAACAGTAGGCGCGTGCAGTTTGACAATCATTCGCCATCTTCTTGACTTTGTAACGTTTACTTAAACACATTTAAGCAAATCTCTGGTACGAGTGGCCAGCTTTGTTGTTGGCTAGTTCCTGGCCAGCAGTTCCATATATGTACATACATATACATACGTATACTCTATATATAAAATCTTTAAAACCAGCCAGTGATTCATTTGTTAATTTTATTTATTTTTTTAATTTTTTTTTTTTTTTTTTTTTGCCATGTCTGAGCTTGGCTTAAGTGTTTGCGCTTTTTATTGATTTTGGCCGGATTTGAGCTACTGACGGCGGGCGGTCGCAGCGTCATGCAGTCGGTTGGCTTTTTACATTCCTCCTTGGCTCCTGATGGTGGCATGCCACGCGCGCTCCATATTTCACGGCACACACATCTCAGTGTGTGTGCGTGTGTGTGTGCTGGGTGCGGCAGTTTGGCCTAACTGCGACACGCAAGTCGCTCATAGCCCATGCCCGGCGCTGGCGCCTGCTTGGAGCAGCACCTGAAAGTTAATTAAGCTAACCTTCGTCCCTTGGCTGGGCGCACTTTGCATGCCAAACTAATGAAAAGTTTCTTGAACCTTTATCTTCTCACACGTGACACAAATTTGCATTGAGTTTTTGTGGCTTTTGGTATTTTTATGCGCTTTTTCACTGTTTGTTTTGACTGCCAGCCGCCCAGCTGCCTCCCGCTGCTGTTGACCTAACTGTTCCTTATGCACGCATAAATTTCATTCGATTCCGATTCGAGTTCGAATTCCAAGAAATCGTTAAACAACGTTTTTTTATTTGAAGATCTCTGGACAAATTCGTTTGCTCAGCTTTGCTGACAGCTTACAAGCTTTTCAAGAGTTATTAACTTGTTTAAACAAAAAATTGTTAATTATTTCTTCCATTCAGTTTCTTTTTGCCTCGGCTACTGGTATTATTATTATTTCGTTTGACAAATCAGCTAAAAACAAAATTAATAATAAAACTCCGCTGTCGCTTCGAGTTAAAAATAATTTACATAAATTTAATTAGGTGAGATCTTTATTAACAAAATTCCATTAAATATGCCATAAGCGGCTTAGACTCGTATACCCTTTTACTCTTATACATCGTTTTCCCTTTTCACAAATTTCATTACGAATGCTGAAAATTTCCACATTAAAATTAAAAAAAAAAAAAAAATCAAGGCCTTAATATCAATTTGCGCTTCGAATTTCATTAAAAAAACTTTAATAATTATAATAAAATGTTTATCAATTAACGTAAAAAACGTGACACAAAACAAAAAACTAAAGATTTTGATGTGGTTTTTATGCGAATTTAATGAAATGGGAAGGGAGTAAAGCTGAGGGGCGGGCCGGGGCGTGCTGCCCGCATTTTTGCAAAGCAGCAAGCAAAATAAAAGACATAAATTAAATAAGAACACAAAAATTCAAATAAAATTAAGCAGAAAACAAACAAAAATGGCACACGAGACAACGCTTGAGTGATTTTTAATGTATGCGTGACAATTGTTTTTATTCGCTTTTGGGCTGAGCCATAAAATGTTTTAATGTTTTATTTGCGTTTTATTATTGTTTAATTAGCCAAGCTCAGCCAGGCCAGGCCTGGCCTGGCAGGCCACACCACGCCCCATCCTCACCTCTAGCCGCCCACCAACATGAATGACAGAACATTGTCTGTTGGCCAGGCGTATGAGCCACGTTTATTGTTCTAGACGCCATTTGAGTTGCAAATGCAAAAAGCGTGGGCGGAGCTAAAACAAATATATCAACAAAATGCAGCAGCCCTAGTTGGGGCTCAGCTGAGATGCGAGTGTGTGTGTGGGCAGCAGCAGCAGCAGCAGGTGACAGTGGCTGCCAAAAGTGGGCGTCTGTGCAAAAATATTAGGCAAACTTGCGAAATAGCCAATGTAAATATGAGGTCGTGAAAGCAACGCGATTTAAAACTATATATGGAAGTCATTAGCTGACAGACTTTGTATAAGTTTTAAATAAAATAAGAAATATCTAGAATTGCTTAACTGCTGATTAAGCGAGAGATAAAGCTAGAATTAGTATATGTAATTAGAGTTAGAGCGGAAGTTGGCTAGAAATAACGCTAAAACAGAAACTACAGCAATATAGTTCTAATTTTAAGTACATTCTAGATTGCTTTAACTCGACTACGTTTACTTCTCTAGTTAATATAGTCTCTTGGTTAGCTTTGTTAATTTGCCTGAATGGAATGCTAAACTGCTGCTTTACGAAATAATAAAAAATATTACAGGTCTTAACATTGTAAACTGAGCCACAGTAAAGTTGTAAGTTTTAAGGAGTTAAGGCACAAGTTTAGATAGAAAACGCAGAAGAATTTGAAGCATTGCTGGAAAGTATTTAAATATTTATTGAACATTCTCAAGTCCTTAAGCAGCCAACGCTTCTATTATTCTATGATAGCTATTCTCTTTGTGAAATGTAAATTTTTAGTTATTTATTATTGATTAATATATTATTTTTATTGTTAAAATTTTGTATTATTTTGTTGTAAATATTTGTTAATTTCAATATGTTTATTTAATATAATATATAACATTTTAAAACATTTATTTTTTTTATAATTCGTATTATTATTTAATTCTTTTTTTTTTGTTCATTATCATTTATTTTTTATTTATTTATTTTTATTATGAATTATTTTTTATTATTTATGTTTATATTATTATTTTTTGTTTATTATCTTTTTTTTTATTATGATTTTTTTTATGTTTGTATTATTATTATTTTTTTTTTTTATTATCATTTATTAATTTTTTTTATGATTTATTTTTAATTATTAATTATTATTTGTTTAAAATCATTGTTTCATTTATTATAAAGCTTAAAAATGTATTATTATTTAATCTATTATTATTTCCACAGGAAAAATGTATTCCATTTGCAGCTGAGAGACTTATTTGACTCCTTAAGCACTTAGACTTGGCTGAATATATATGCAGCAATTACACAGTGCTTAAACGTCCTCTAATTTGTGATTATTAAACTAAATGAATGACATTTTAACACCTGATATGCAATTACAATGACAGCCTACGACTTGCATTGGCATTTCCGCTCCAGCAAAGGGCCGGCAAAAACAACAACAACAACAACAACAACAACAACAACTGCAGTTGAAACTGTTGCTAAAACAATTCTACAAATTCAAATGACTCGCACTATGCACCTCGAGCTAATCACGAAAATCTGTTAAAATACTAACATTGCACATACGCCCCGTTTCAGGTGAGTGTGTGTGTGTGTTAGCTGGCTCAACAGTGATGGCTAATCGAATGGGCACAGGTTCAAGGTCGTTGCCATTGTCATCACTGTGGCAACCCAAGTGCAGCAAACAGCTGCAGTCGATCTATGCTGGCTATCTTTGCCAATTAGCAGCCACAACTGCCATCAAATTGTGTCTCATTAGCCGTAGATTAATTTTGAATGCGCCCGCAATTAGACATTGCATTTAGCTAAGCCAAAGCGTGGGCGTTTGCCAAAAGAGAAAACCAAGAATATACGCTTCTTATGCCATAATTTATGCTAGAATGCTATACAACGGCTATGGCTAGAGGGTTGTTGGGCGAAAGCAACCCTTAAGCCAATGACGCAGTTAGGAACTTGACAGGGATTCTGACAGGGTCAACTGCAGATCAATGTATGTGTGTGTGTGTGTGTGTGTATGATAAGAGATAGGAATTCAATAATTATGGGGAGCCACAACGTCAGAGCAAACATTAAATAGTTGCCAGGCATCGTCTGTCCCTCTAGTTAATTCGAACAACAAAGTAAATATTAATAAAATAGCATAAAACCGGTTCAGCAATCAACTGAGACGTCAGCTTGTTTGGCAGCATGCCAGAGGTTCGGTTTCTGGTTCGGTTAGTACAAAAGATAAAAGTGCCAAATAGTATATAAATCTAATGACTCTCACAATTGGGCGCGTGTGCATGTGTGTGAGTGTGCAATCAAAGCATAATCGAAGCAATCGAGCATGAAGCACAAACACACGAAAAAAAGTATCTGCGAAATACATTTGTGTTTTGCCAATGGCAAGGCATTTCCTACACACACACACACACACACACATACACATGCTAATCAGAGACAGCACAGCTCGATCTAACAGGCAACAAGAACAAACGTCAGCGATTTCTTACTGTAAACAACAACAACGCGTGCGTCTTAATGCCTTTTCTTTATAGTTTTTAACATATTTTAATGTTTCGTTTCTTTTATTACCTTAGCTCATATATTAGATGTGTTTATGTTAATTTCTGTTTTTATTTTTCAGTCTATTCTATTCACATTTATCAAGAAAAAATCATTTTATAAACGACGCACAAATTTGCACACTTTCTTCGAAAAAATAAGAGCATTAAAGATCGCAGCGTTTTAAGCCGCACGAAAATCGCGTGCGTTTTGTTTTGCGCGCGTGTTTTATTAAAGTTTTTTTTTTTTTTTTCCTAACTCAGTTTCTTAGCTTTTGCACGCGCGGAAGCAACGAACACAACTGAAACGAAAATTGAATGAAAAGCACAAATATCGCACAGGGTGTGAGCAACAACAAAGCAAGAGAGAGCGAGCGGAAGAGACAGTGAGCGTGAGAGCGCAGCAGGCAGGCCAAACTTGTTTGTATTAGGGCTTTGGCTGCCTACCTCAAACAACAATAAAACTAAACACTCACAGCAGACTGTTTGAGCTGCGCAGCACTTTCGAACACTGCTGCTGGCGTTGCCAGCGTGCGTAGCCAGCCATTGGCCAGAGAGCTTTTCGAACTTGTTGCTCTCATGCTCTCACACTCTCCCGCTCTCGGGCTAATAACTGCATTATGAAATTGCTTCGTTTCGTTGGCGCCTTCAATTGTCGTCTCACTCCCTCTCTCTCTCTTGCTCTGTGCACTCGACGTCGGTTTATCGCACATTTATTTTCCGTTGCATTTTGAATGGGCGCTTTTAATTAAAATGAGCTGTCATTTAGCAGAACAAGTCTCACTGTAACGGGTTTGCCATCCAGTTTCTGTTCGTATTTATCTTAATTGATTTCATTCATAAATTATAGCCTAGCCAAATGTCAGGTTTGCGATATACTGGGTGATCTTTCAATCTTGTTAATGCTTACATAACTCTTTAAATATTTGCTAGTTATTAACTGGGGATAAGAAAACCTATTGTTTCAGTCGACGTTTTCAGCTGTAAAGTTTTTTAGCAAATGTTAAATTTAGCACCAAGGCTACAAACAATTCTTCAAATAGCTTCGTTTGGCTCCCCCAATATCCAGAGACTCGACAACGATTCCCTCGCCACAGACAGCGACGCGTCGCTTCCCCATTGACGTCAACGGCGCCGACGGCGCCGACGGCCAGCCGCCAGTGGGGCAGGCACGTTCTGGAAATCAAATTATATATGTATGTGGTACATAGAGATAGATAGACAAAGCCCGGCGGGGCTGAAGAAACAGAAATAAAACAGCCGGATCACTTAGCTACACAAAACACTCACACTCAAAACCAAACAGCAGAGAAAAGAAAAGAAAATTGCGCTGACGAATCTCATTGAAAGAGACGGAAAAAAACAAACACATTCTTATATGGCTAAAAGGCTTACCCCAACTCAGACGCATATTTTAGAGAGTTGAAACAGCAAAGGGGAACTACCTAGAGAGAGAAAGAGAGAGGGAGACCGAAAGAGCGAGGCAGCTGCAGTTGACGCAGTCTCCACAGCGCTTCGAGAGGGCCAAGCATAGAACCAAATCTCATGATATTGATTATAAACAAAATAACATTAACAATTTATTGGATGCCGGCTATTTTAATGGCTTCGATTCTATGCGAATTAAAGCCGCGGACAATCTAAAAGCCAAAACTCTACGTAAATTGTGTGAATCAGGTTAGCAAAAGCAAAACTTTTGAACATATTGTATATATGCTAAAAACGAATTAAAATGAGTTCCAGTTAAATAATTAAGCTATAATGATTAACATGCGCTGCAGATTGTAAATTTTTTAAATGCAGGATAAACTGGTTGCATTAAAGAAAATCTACAGATCAACGTAGTGCATCAGCTCTTAAATGTAAATAAAATCCAGGGAAATGACAAGGCTCATGGTAAATTATAATACAAATCTGCAAGCCAATAGGAGAACATCTTGTAAATTTACAAGCATATTAACTAAAAGCAAAATTTCTTCTTCTTTGATAGAGCTGTACAAGTGGAAATCCTCTAATTGTATTTCAGCGAATTCTCCGAATTGGTAAATGCTACAAATAACACTTTAACACGGCAAGTGTTGCGCTTTACCTTATAAGCGACATGTTAAATGTTTTGCTAACAAAATGTGGGATAAAATCTCGAATTTCTCTAATTTTTGCAAGGTCTTGACTACTTGCAAATTTAAAATCAGGTGCATAGAGCTGTTAATAATGTTAAGTAAAATACGAAATATTTGCGCAATTTCTAGTTTTAAGGCTTGCCATAGATAAACAAACAATAAAGTCCACGATGGATGTTTCTAAATGGCTTTCATTTCAGCCAGAGCCAGAGCTGAGGCTGCAAATGTTATAATTTAACAGCTGCTTGCAACTTTAAAATCTAGTTTAGACGAACACTAAAATTCGAGATCTAGGGACTGCACTGGGCACTGTTTCACATTCTCCAGCAACAATGTGATGTGCTTTACGCCTTGTTGTTGTTGTTGTTGTTGTCCGCAGAGTTCATTAGCTGTTGCGTCTGGCCAAGGGTCAAAACGTCGCACGCATACAATTGGACCTCGTAATAATCATAAAGAACGCATGCATGAAAATACATATACAAAGAAGTATGTATGTATGTATGTATGTACGTATGTGTGTGTGTGTTTATGTGAGATATTTTTTTGGTTTGCCTTTCACTCGCACTAGACTGGACAGAGCTGGAACCATTAGGCGACGTCGCCGTCTCCGTCGTCTGCTTTGGTCATTTACAGCGGCGCCTCGGGGTTAATGAACGATGTTTCACTTTATTTTCTTTCGGGCAACCAGCTGAACCCCTTGGCGCTCCTCTAATCTCTCAATTCATTTACAGATATACCTACATATACAATAAAGTATGCGTGCTAGAAGTTTACCTGATAATGTTGCCTGGGAAATATTAAACGGGAGCGCATTGCGGCCGTATGACTGCTGCCATTTGTGGCCGAACCTTTGAGCTGCGTCTGCGTGAGCAGCGGACTTCGTGTTGTCGTCACAACCATAATTGGCTTTTGGGTAGTTTTGGAGCACTGGTTAACACCTTTTGGAACACTGGAACTGGGAACAGTTCGCCTGTTTTGATTATGTCAGATTTTCAAATTCGTTTTGATTGCTCTTTTTTTCAAATCACTTTGTTTCTGAGTTCGTTAACATTTTTGCATTTTCTACGTCGAAAATAGAGGGGGAAAACACAAATATTTCATTTGCATTAATTAATAAACAGAACAATTGCCAATTTCCACAGAATTCATTGAGAGTGTGAGGCTTTTGTGTATGCCAAAAGTTTTTGTTATAAACAATTATGGCTGGCATCTGGTTTTATTCAGCTTCTTCCTCACTCTCTTTTCAGGCTGCTCCACAACGGAACCGTTAACCGAAAAAATGTGTGTGCGCACAACAATGAGAATGACCGAGCGAGAGAGCGACAGAGAGAGAGGGAGATGCAAACAATGAGAAAGGCCCAGATAACTGGTTTTTGCATTTCAGCTGCTGTCAGTTGAGAAATGTCTCTGCCAGCAGCAGCAGCAGCAGCAGCGCAGCTACACAATGCCATAAAAAACTAGCTCTGATTATGACATCTAGATGGTGCCTTGACACCACAATCACCCGAGCCCAGCCATATGTGGGCTCAAGTTCAGTTGGCACGCCCACACACGCAGCCCACGTGTGTTGCGCGGTTGTTGTTGTTGTTGTTGCTCACTTCCGTTTGCATTGTCGTCGCGCAGTGCAAGCTTCGAGCTGGCTAATTGAATTTCCGCTTGGCCAAATGCAACGCATTAACCGTTAAGCACACACCCCGCCCCCTCACCTACTCTGCTGGGTAGGTTAATAAACGCGTTTTACAACTTCAACTTGGGCGTCTTCTGATTGATTTCAACAACCTACGCAATTGGATTTTCCGTTCAAATTTAGTTTTTATCTCTTTTTCTAATAAACTGGTTTTTCATTCTCTAGAAACATCGAATTATGTATTATGTAAATTTTGAAAAAAAAAAAAGATTTTGGTATTTTTAAATTTCATTCGCAAATTTTCTGTGCACGTTACAGCAAACAAAATAAAACGAGCTATTTCTCTGAAATTCGTGGGTTTTATTTATAAATTCGAAATTTATTTTCGTTTTGTCGCTTGATTTATGTTCGCTTTATCATTGAAATATTTCGCTTGACTTTACGCACTTTTACACTTGAATTTTGATTTAAGTGCGCGCTTGGGCGCATTCTCAACATTTCACAATAATATTAACAACTTTTAGCTATACTATTTATATAAATTATTTTTTGTTTTAATATTTGTGATTTAGTAAAGCGCGTCGTTGTCTTCGATTTGCGCGTTCTCGTACTGAACTGTTGCGTGGTCGACACAAGACTGAAACTACGAAAGATTTGACTCTCACGAGTTGCGTCGACTGCAAGCCAGCAGCGCAGCCATGCAGAGAGACGCACTGAGCGTGCGTGCGAGCGAAACGGCTTAAGCTGTGGTGAGTGCGCGCCAAATATTGCTCGCTCACTTGTGCTAAGCAGCTTCTCTGCTCTTTTACTGTTCGCTGCACTTTGGCATGGTGAATGCAGCTCAATACACTCATCATGCGTTTAGTGTTGAGTTTGTAATTTGAAAATTCAAATGGCATTTCATTAAAAGAAAACATTACCTTTGCTTGTCTGCGTCATTTGTTACCCGAAAATGAGACATTAATATAAACAATATTCGCTCATTAGTTTACTTTGCGCCTTTGGCTAACATTATTTGATTTGTATTTACGCCAAGCAAATAAACAAATGCGTTGACTGCTGTTGACGGCCAAATGGACGTTCGCTCAGGTTGAAGCAGATGATTGAAAACAATTGAATTAAATTGAAATGAATTGAATTTAAATGTATTTGTGAACGAACACGTGCGCCAAATTTGTTTTTCTTTCTTTCGATTTTGTTCTTCTCATGTTTTTCTTACTTTTAATTAGTTAGTCGAAAACTGCGATTTTTTTTTGCTTTTTGTTTATGAAAAATTTCAGCGCGCAGTTTTTGGCAGCTGAAAGAGCTGAAAGAACTTTAATGTTTCCAGGAAATACCAAAGTATGCAAAAACAACAACAAATGTCTACGTTAGTTCAACCATTTCAAATTTGTATTTTGAATTTGTTGTTTATGCGTCTGCCTTTGATTACAAAAAGCCAGCGCTGCCGTGAACTGGCGCCACCCACAGCACAAAGTATCTGTATCTGTCAGATACATTTTTGCGCAAAAAGCTGTTGAACTGAGCGAGTGAAGAAGGTCAGTTGAATCAGTTGGCGTGGCTAATGCGCTGCATTTAATGGAGTTATAGGAAGCATATTTATTCATAATCAAACTTAATTAAACAATTTGTTATGCAATTAGCCAAGTCGAAGAGATATTATTTTAAATAAAATTAAAATACCTGTGCTAATTTATCATAACCTGTCAGAAACTTTCATTTTCTTTTTATGTATGTTTTTCAACTTAAATCAGGCCAACAGCAGCATCCGCCTTGCAGAGCTCGCAAATTAGTCACAAATGTGTCAGCAGCAGCAGCAGCAGCTCATCGGCCACTTGCCACTAGCCCAATTTTCGACAAGCGATTAGCATAAACAAATGGTTCGCCTGACGCTCCACAATTAAGGCCCAAATATAAGCAGATCCAGCTGCTGATTCATCTAGCTGCCTCTGCCGCTGCCGCTGCCGCTGCCGCTGCTGCTACTGCTGCTGTTTCTCTTCAATTACAAATTGTATCTGTATCTGTTGTAGCTTCTATGGGCATGAATGACTGACTTTCGGCTAACTTCAAGTTGGGCCCCATTGCCGGCTGAGTCATCGCCGCGCGCGTCTATATCAAGCCCCAATCACAACACATGTGTTGCACTCAATGCGCGGCTCGAGGCCAACGAAAGGTTTGCGCGCTGACTCAGACGGGCTTTCCACGCTCTTCTAACAGCGCCGATCCGGCAGTCACATTGGCGTCGTCTTCGAGCCTAGCTTCGGGTCAGATCACATAACTTAGCTGCGCGAGTCGTGAGAGCCAGCATAAGACGCGCCCATTGGCTCCTTCATTGGTATTTCAAGCGCATTCCTCTTCCTCTTCCTCCTCCTCTTCTCCTTCTTCATATTCCCCCCCCTCCTTCTTTTCGTTGAATTTTCATGCGTAATTGATGTTGATGCATTTGCCCGCCTCCTGCGGCTGGCTGAGCCAATCTTACCAAGTTTCATATGCGAAGCGTGCTTAACACGTTTCGTTTTTTCCTCAGTTTGATTTATGCGCTCGAGCTAAAATTTGGGTCATGAGTCGGAATTCCAGAAATACAATTTGACAGAAGGAACGTGTAGAAAATTTGAAGATAAGATTCGATACGATATTGACAAGGCGTAATTAATTGATATGACTTAATTGGGGAGTTGTCTGAAGCAGATGGATTAAAATTAATATTTATTGCGTGAGGGATCATATTCTTAAGGCTCAAGTCTAACAAATTAAGCTGCTAAATTCAAATAGAATTAATTTTAAAATTCAGAATCTATGATTAATACGAATTCTTAACTACTTTAACTATTTCCTATTTTTCACATATGTGTTTCTCTCGCATATCTTATAGATGATTTATAATCCTTAGTAATGTGCTCTTTGACACACACACAACTAAATTACAATATCTATTTATTGTCATTTGCCATTAATCTTCAGCTCTAAGCCCAGCTCAATGACTAAGCTCGGACTCTATGAATATATTTTCACACCTGATACCTAGAGCTTCATAACAGCAATTGTTAATAAGCATCCGCCTTTACAGCAAGTCACATTTCCGACCCTACTCTATGTCATGCTAATGACATACACCCAAAGTCCCCACCAACGACCTAGACCCCCCTGCCTCCCACAACCTGAACGATCTTCACAAATAAACAAAAAGTGACCCTGAACCTGAACTACGTCACGAGAGAAACATGCAGTTGAATAACAGATTATTGTTTTAGTATTCCTAAGAAAGAGACGGAGAGGGGGAGAGAGAGAGAGATAGAGATACCCGCAAACCAGAAGCAACAGCAAATGACATAATTGTTGTTTCTTGTTCGGTTTCGTTTTGATTGTTGTCTCTATACTCTTCTAGAGAGTGCTACAAGTTTTGGGTGATGTATAGACCGCATCCATGTAATATATTACTTGGTTCATATTCGTCGGCATTCTCTTCTGCTTAAACTAAACAGCATTATTGAAGCTTACACGAGTTCATATATGCACAAAATCTGATCTAAATCAAATCAAAATGTTTCATATTTATATAAATTGATTCAGACTTACCATAAATTTCACAGGAGAACGTACGCTGTTCTCAAGATATATTGAAATTCGGGACTTTTGTTCTATCGATGTCATATTATGGAATTATATTGATGTACATAAATCTAAAGCTCTATATGATAACTAGCACCTGGCCTAAGTTGTTTTATTAAAACTTTTGTTTTATGAGTTAAGTTAAGCAATACGTATATTTAATATTTTTTTAAATAAGAGATAAAGCATTTCCGTGCAAAGTTTTCTCTCTGAAAAGAACTCTAACACAAACGTCACTATATATGTTTATCCTGGAGCTGGAGCTCTACTACATTCTCAGCATTCGCTCGTAAGGGTATACAAACTTCGTCATGTCCCATGCAGTCTCTAGCAATAATTATGCATGTACTTTTGGGGCGCAACGAATTGTAAATTTAGCCAGGGGGAGGGGAGCAATGCTTGGCCATGTTGCCGATTCGGGTTGGGATTGTGGTTGAACTCACCTTGACAGTGGGCAATTGAGCATTAACCTTCATGGCCGCTGTCTGAACGGACTTGGACTTGGCCTCAACGGGCTCGACGGGCTGTGAAGCTGAATTGGCTTGCAGGAGCTCTTGATATTGTTGTTCCACCGTTGATATTTGGGAGTTTGTTGTTGGCTTATGCGCCGACTTCTTATCTCTGGAGACGCAGCTAGTTAGCGATAAACGACGTGCGCTGCCAAAGCGAAAGGTGCCAGCACCTGCACCGCCGACACCGCCACCACCAGCAGAACCAGCACCACTCGATTTCTTTCGATTTGATTTGTTGTTCTTAGCAATGCTATTATCACCAACTATTTCACTTTGTTGTTGTTGCTGTCGTTGTTGTTGCTGCTGGTGCTGCTGCTGCTGCTTGGCTTCGTTGTTGATATGTAACGTTGTTGTCTTTTTACACCACAAACCACTCAAACGGTTGCCCATGCTACAGGCTTATACCGGCACAGCGAGTTCCCTGATAAGCTCAACAAAGCGCAGATTTAGCTGAATACTGAATAGCGTTACATTGATACGATTATACCAACATATAGGTATCTATATATATGTATATATGTATTTTTACTTATACTGAACAGAGGCAACCGGCGCGCATCTCAATTCGGCAAATACTGAAAATGGAATTCTTTTCAAACCACAAAATGCTGTACAAAAACGTTCGTCAGCTATGTCTCTCTCCCTGAGTGTGTGTGTGTGTGTTTATATCTGTGTGTATGTTTGTTTATTTGTATGGTATGCGCGCTTTATAATGCCCAAAACGAAAACAAAAAAAAAATATATATATATAAGACTCAGCGTCATCGACAGCGACAGCGCAACTTTGTTTGTATTTCAACAGCGAAAACTTCCTTTTGCCTGAACATTTGTTCGCGTACTAATCGATTTTTTTCCTCTTACTTGCTCCATACCGTTGAAGCTCGTACACCTCGTATACCTCGCTAGCCAGCTAGCCAGCTAGCCAGAGCTGGCTATATACTCTATGCATGGCTACTACCTGTAGGTACCTGTGGCTATACGCAACACGCCTAGCTTTGGCCAAAACGGCAAGCGTCACTCACGCTCACGTTTCGCCTGCGCTGAAGAGCTTGCCAAATAGTTTTCAAAGAACACAAAAACAACACACAACAAGGTGTTAAAAAGCTTATTAGTGAGGAGGCTACAGCGAATTCTGTGTGCCCTACAGTGCAGAAACTAGGAGTAAAAATATGTAAATTATAAAAATTAGAGTGAACAATATCCATGCAACTCCTAACATTCCTGCATTCTAGCAATCAAAAGCGGAGATCGAAGCCACTGAATTGTATTGTATGTATTGTATTCTTACTTCCTATATCTATTAAATTTCATTACAACTCCATTATGATCCTTCATATGATAATTCCAGTTATCGAGGGTAATGCAGTGCTACCTACCCGCATTTCCCAGTAGCACAATCGCCTTATACTCTTCGTATATGGGTCATCGTGGGCATGACTTTTAATTAAAATGTTGCCGTCTTGTACGTATTATCAGTAATTACGAATTATCGAGGCTCGGCTGTATTTCTAATCTAGAGTCTAAGGTACAATCACGCTGCTGAGTGAATTACACTCGAACACTAATCTATATATGAAGTGCAGGTGCATCTTCAGAATCAATAGCACCCCAAAGTGTAGGGCACACTGGGACGCACGAGCCATACTAAAAAATCAAAAGCTAAGTCTAACGAATGCCGATTATTCATTTAGCCATAACGTTTGCATACGCTAAATACATATACACACACATACACAAATGTATACATCGATATATATGTGTGTATATATGCATATATAAACAACTAATAACTGCCCAGGCAGCAGCAAATCTGGCAAGCTCACCGATAGGCGTTTCTCTTCCCGATTTTCTGTTTAAGTTTCTTTACAGCGCTTCTCTCCCGTTAAAACGTGCTAAATATTATTTATTAATTAAATTGACGCTATTTTCTGCCTATTTACCTCGGCAGCCGGTTTCACGAACTCATCTGGGAGTGTCATCAACCACACTCTTCCCACCGTTCCCCTCTGCTTCTCTCTCTATCACTCTGTCGCCTTTAACTCCGCGCCTCTTTTCTGATGTAGTCGCATGAGGTGCGAGCTTTATAAATGGTTAAATATATGGGACGAAATGACGATTGGACTTATGTTTGTGTTTGTGTAAAGCTTTTTTCGGCCTGTGGGTCAACAGAGTATGCAAAATTAAGCAATGTGCGTGCCAAACGAGAAGAGTGAGCAAAGGAGAGCACAGTTAATGTACATTGACTGACCTTTTGGCATTGTCTATTAATAGCCATTAGGCGTGGTGAGTTTTGCTCATTACAGCTGTGAAGTGAGTGTGCGAGGCACATATGGGAATGGAAGTTTGCAATGCGGAACTAAAACTTTCTCTCTTATAATTAAGTCATAAATCGCTGCATGTTTCCTCTTCTTCCTTGTATCCTGCTTATATTTACTAATATTTCTACTTATACATCCTCTATTACTTATACTTATTCAAATACTTATACACATTCATTTACGTATATGTTTACTTATACCCACACACACTCTTATACATGTATAACTTCTACTTACATTTCCGTAACTTCTCATACTGGAAGGACTCAGGCTGAAGAGTCTGCCCAGCTGATGATGTGTGGGAGAGCCATTGCTATTTGCTGGCGATATGGCAGTAGCTATATCCGTGAACATAGGTGAGTGAGAGTGAGAGTGCGAGTGATCTGTGGAGTAACGGATTTAATACAGATCCAACATATTTTATAAGAGCAGATCCTACCACTCAGCTCCAATGCCGGCGACATATCCTTGGCAAAGGCAAACAAATCATTGTTGTTACGTATATCCGAAGAATTGAGCGTAAGGCTTGGTTTACGTACGCCCAGGAAATTGGAGTTGCTGGCGATGGAGGAAGCGCTGCCACTGCCACCGGTTCCATTGTATATCAGCGGGCTGGATGTGCAAGTGGGCGTGACATTTGGCAGCTTGTGCGATTCCAGCGGCGATGCGGATTTGGGAATAAAACTGTTATTGCTCCCACTGCTGCAATTTCCAGCTGCTGTCACAGATGTGTGACGCTTGAGCAGCGGCGCCGGTGGCAGCTGCGATGGCGAGTGCCGATAAATGTTGCTCGTCTGGGCATGGGATAGAGCGACTGAATCACCCTGTTGCTTGGGTATGGCCAGGCGCAAAGTCTGACGCGCTGCTAGCCTACGTGCAGGCGCAAATTTATTTGCGGACGCCGTTTGTGGTGGGCTGTTGTTGTTGTTGTTGCTGCTGCTGCTGCTACTGCTGGCGTTGCTGCTGCTGCTGTGGTGAGCTTGCGCAGCAGTGTTGACAAGCTGTGGTGAGTTCATTTTGTTTACGATCGAGAGCAAGAGTAAGAGTAAGAGTAAGAGTAAGAGAGCGCGACCACGAGAGAGCGCGAGTGGGTGTTGCGGGAGAGCGCGGCGTATGCGCGATGTTTTTCGTATTTATCAATGAATTCGTGTTTAATTTGTATTGTTATTGTTTTACGAGTTGTTATTGTTATTACTGCCGCGGGCTTTTCATTCAGCGCCCCACTGCAGCCGTTGCATAATTACACCAGCAATAACAACAAAATCACTGAATTATGTATAAACAAAAAATGTATTTAGATAAACAATAACAAGCTACGCGATTCGCTTGTCGAATTTTCTTGAATTACCGAAAGACTGATGCATGCTGCCTTGGGACGTGCCCCTTGCTGTCTGCGGCGTCTTCGATGGCTCTGCCAGAGTCCCACTGTCCGCCCGTCCGACTGTCTCGCTGTCTGACCTACTTTGTGTGGCAGCCAACGAAGGCGACAACAAACTGCAGCCAACAGCTTTTTTGTTGATTTGTTATTGTTGTTGTCTACGTGGCTTTGTTGTTTCTGTTAGCACACGCTTAATTTATTGTTGCTGTTGACTTGTTTGCTAGTATTTTAATGTTCTTTAGTTTTTATTGTTTCGATTGCCGTCGGCTTGAACTTGAGCTTTACGTGGTCGGCTTTAATTTGGACGCAAATTGCTTGGGGGAGACGGCGACGGAGACGGAGACGGAGACGAAGACGTAGAGATACTGTCTCAGATTCTGGCACTGAGAAATCGCGTCGCGTTGCTCAATTTTCGTGACTTGCGTGGGAGCTGCCATAATAGTCCATATGGCATTAAATGGCGTGTTTAATCTGTAATATATATGTAGACATACATATATATAAAATAGAGAGGGAGAGAGAGAGAGAAACCCATTTTAGTTTTAATTGTAGAAATACTGAGAATCGTAAATGAATCTTATTGCTTGCGCTTATATGTAAAAGTGCGTCGGTCGATCACAAAGAACTGACTCAGCTGACCTCGAAATATCTAGAAATTAAAGGTATCGTAGGAACTCATAAGGAATGTGCGTGTGTGTGTGTGTGTATGTGTGTGTGTGTGAATGTGTGCCAGCTTAGATTATTGAATAACTAGGTTTTTGTAGGACAGCGCTTGAATTTTTATTAAGAATACTCAAAGAAAATATGTAGAGCTGCTTTTATTTATGAAAATCGCATAGAACGGCTTGGTATAGAATTGGTATATATGGGTATATATTTGAGGCAACTCTTCCTCGCTTAACTCTCGCTCTCATCAGGAATGTCTCCTTCCCTTTTTCAACGACTATCACCCACGCTCTTCCGATCATTCTCTACCATTGTTAGTTGTTATAAATAAAAGACATTTCTATGAAAGATCATTCTTTCGCTCTCCACGTTCCAGCTTCCCCTCGTCGTACATATCAATTACTCTTTCCATTTCAAATTCCGAGCTAGTTTTAGTATAACCTCTCCAGTCCAATTCTTCAACTTTCTCGGCTTTCAATTAGATATTCAATTCAATTAGTTTTGCTTGTCAATCAGAGTTGCATTGCATAGTAACGAAATCAATCGATGCGAACTGACATCTAATTAGCAACGATGTCAGCTGGCTGCACTGATTGAATGTCAAGCGATTGCCACAGATGATGGATAGTGTCTGAGTCGATTGTCAAGAGTGACAGCGACATGGCCTGTGCGACACTTGGCCCACAGAATCATAATACACACTAGATAGACGATATTTAATGAGTTTGCAAATCTTTTGCATATGCAACTGAAATGTGATTTGTGAAAAGCCGTCGGCCTTTGGCGGCACAAGCATTGCCTTACACAGCGTCTTGGCTGAAAATTTCTGGCATATTTGCACACGGATTTACAATAAATTGCAATTATGCAAATGAGGCGAGCAGCGAGAAACGCGAGAACGCTGAGCAGTCTGAGAACCGGTACATTTAAGTCTTCAAATAAAACGAACAACAAAATAGAAGTCAAAACGCAAACATTAATCACAGAGATTAGCTGGGCACACAGTTTAGTAATTATGGATATTGACGGGGCGTGTCAATTGGGCAGTTGATAAATGATTGAGCGTGAATCCATTCAATTTCGTTGCCAATTTGCCATTTGCCATTTGCCATTTGCCATTTATCAGCTGCGATTCGCGCTGTGGGTCAAGTTCAGGCTCGCTGTTGAGGTACGTATGTAATACCCTTTGCTTTAGTTATGTAAGTACATCAAGTAATTCAGATTATAGCAGGCGGTTCGAGTTTTGTCTAAATCTTACTTGTTTATCTTAATTTTTGGCCTGAGCATTGCCTGCATGTGATAATTATAGCCATGGCTACAGAACGTATTCAGTTGAAAAATATTCAATCATTTATGGAACTCACGGCGGAGGATCAGGAGCGCTGCAACACTTTGTTCAAGAACGAGCCGCTCGAGACCAAGCACATCATGAACAAATATGTGAAGCGCACCGCACAGATAAAGAAACGGGCCCGGCCGGATCCTGTGGACAACGAATGCTTTCTCTGCTTCGATATCTATCCGTTGAATTTCAAGTACAGCACCGTCCTGTGCTGCCTGTGTGGCGTCATGCATCAGTTCTACTACGTGTTGTACATGAATGTGATTGAGGATACCAAAATGGAGCATCTGAGCCAGTTCATGTGCGATCTATTGGCCAATCTGTTATCGGCGGAGATCCCGCTGCTGACCAGTTTCAATCTCAAATTTGTTCTGTGTCGCGACAATCCCATTAACAAAAACGTACTCAAACTGTTCTCCGAATCGGAGACCACGTCCAAAATATATACCACTTATCCATTTATACGCGAGACCAATGTGCTGCGACAGTCACAGATACACAATCCGTACGTTCAGCTGGCCTGGCTCGAGATTATGCAAGGCAACATTCAGCAGTCCAACATCAACGAAATTTTTCAAAAACATCGAGACGTGGCCAACGCCAAGGAGGATCCCGTGCTGAAACTCTTTGTTGAAGACTTCCACAACTTGGCTAAGGATCTGCTGCAGTCGCGGTTTCTGGTCAACTTACGACTCTGCACCATGGAGCGCTTAGATCTGTTCGAGCAGGTGATACGGGCCCACCTGAAGACCTACAAAGATCGTGCAACCACACGTTTATTTCTGTTCGAGCTATTGAGAGCCCTGCTACACATCTACGATCTCTAAGCATTAGCAGTCGGACACTGATTTTATAAACATTCGGCTAGCGATTTAAATTGTTTGTAAAAAGAAACACAAAAAAAAAAAATAAATTTGTATTGACATGGAAGTGAAATGTTCAACTGTCCGACAGCAATGGCAGCCACAACTGCTATCTATGCTACTTTTGGCAGCGAATCGTCAGCAGTCAGGATGGCCGAGTGGTCTAAGGCGCTGCGTTCAGGTCGCAGTCTACTCTGTAGGCGTGGGTTCGAATCCCACTTCTGACAAGATCTTTTTTATGATTTTTATTTTTATATTGTGCTTTTAAATTTTATTTTATATTTTATGTGCATTTTGTGGGCCATGATTTGCAATCGGCATCGACAACAGTTGAATAACCTGCTATAAAAAAAAAGAAACAAGCACTTAACTAAGGCTATTAAAGCCATAGAAATCTTATCTTATTTCTATTTAAGTTGCGAACGTCTAATAGAGGAAAATTGTCATTGACATCGCATTAAAATGCATTCGACGTGCTTGGCAGGGGCTTTATGGTACTTCTAGCGAACTCTATGTGAAAAAGTGATATAATACGGCATACGTGTGGGCTGAGGCGACTACAATTAAATGGTATATAAATATTTCTTATATTTACTTATAGCATTTTTCACCTGTTTTTTAAGCAGCCCAGATCAAAATATTACCGATAACATAAAAAACAGTTCAGACCTTGTACGCCAAATGCTTTGATTCTGTTGACGCAGTTGCTTGCGCATTGTAAAAATTAATAAAACAAACTCTGCAAAATAATATGGTATATATGTATATACTTATATATATGTATAGGTATCTGTTGACAGCAGAACTGACCCAACGAAAATGGCATTGAGCTCGTGCCCTGAAATTAAGTCTCAACTATGTCAACTGGCATATCGCCACGCTTTGTTTATAAACAAATGCAACTTTATTTCTTCTTTTCTTTCAATACTTCGCTACATATATTGAGATAATTGTGTCAGTTTTATATTTCCCATATTAATATTTGAAAATAGAACAAATTTTGTTGCGAAAATTGCGTTGTTGGATCTAAAACTGTTGACCTATATAAAAAATTGCTATATAATTATGAATCTTACTTATCAAGCACGCGTCTTGCGTGAGTTGTCTCTCTCTCTCTCTCTCTCCCTCTTCATATACATTTATGTATAATACTGATAGTAAAATATTGCAAATGAATTGAATTTTGTTTGTATGGTATACAAAATCTTTGATTGAAGCAAAAGTTCAATGGTAATACGGAAAATTATTCGCGGCATGTCAAAACATTTCATGCCATTTGGTTTTTTCCCTTAGATAAACAAACAATTAGCTTGAAATGCGCATGCATAAACATACATACGCATATATATGTAAGTAGATGTACATCTATAAATAGCTAAATAAAATAGTTGTCGGCATTAAGTCAAAGCGTTTTTCTTTTCAAATCTTATAAACAATGCGCTGCTATTCTTCAGTTACAGCTACAGTTGCAACGAGTATATATACACACATATATACAGATAGCTATATATACGTATCGCCAGTCGGAACTGAAATTGAAAGCGATCCAATTATAATTTATGCATAAGTGACAAAAATAACAACTGAATGAATGAACTTTTCTACACATAAATCAAATGAAAATGTCAGGAAAGTCATTTAAATATTTTCGTGCAGAGCAAAAGCCTCTACGGCCGTTGATATGCACATATCTATCATAAATAATATTCACGTATATATTTAAAAAGAAAAGCGAACAACAAAAGCTGCCGCCGCCTTTAATGAGAGAGGATTGTAAAGAGAATTGGAAACGCCTGCAAGATTTAGGTACAAGAATGCGGGTTAACCCAATTTCTGAGACTGGTCCCGAAATTTCGAAGTTCGGCAGGCATAGTAGGCGAAAGTTTACAAGTAAATCGGTTAATGTTCTTTAATGACTAATTTCTGCTCTTTAGCTTGTTATTTTGTCGTTTTTTTTACTTAATGCGTTTGTCTCCGGGCCCAGCCCACAAATATAACTCAGCGATAAGATTTATCTGCAGCAAAATATAAATCGCCGTCAATACTTTGTCGGCTTTTCTGTTTATTTATTTTTGTTCACAAACAGCAGATCGAATCAGTTTAATTTGCAATTATTTCACCATAAAAATGTATTTAAATCATATATTTCATAAATTTAACCAGTCTAGCGAATGCCTTAACAGTCTCTGAGCTATTTAAAATGCCAATAAATTTACAGCTGAGAGAAAATTAAACAGAAAGAGTTCCCATACAGCTATTTATAGCACTGTACAGCTAACAGTGAATATTAACAGCGCATACTCGAGCACTATGAAATCAGCTTTAGCTCATCTTATGCTAACAGTCAGGATGGCCGAGTGGTCTAAGGCGCTGCGTTCAGGTCGCAGTCTACTCTGTAGGCGTGGGTTCGAATCCCACTTCTGACAAGACTTTTTTCTCTTATTTTTTAAATGTTTTTTTATTTATAAACATTTCTTTTTGTTAAATTTACCTTAACCCACGAAAAGTTTTAAATTATGTTATTTTCCATATATATATGCAAAGCATTTTACTTAAAAGCAAATTTGTTCGCATATGATTTTCTTTGGTTTGTTTTCGCCTTTATTTCTGATTTTGAGTGGGTGTCATCTGTACGGCTGATGGAAAACAGCAGCTAGCACCACCATCACCACACAGCTCTGCTGGAACCATTCATTAGTGCGCATTGCCTGTTCTCTGTGCAGTTGTTTTTATTTCTGTTTTTGCCATTTTTTATTGAACTAAACTTTGTTTTGCAAAGCCATTTAAAGTGCCAAAATCAATTAGTAGCTGTTTTTGACTGCCGTGTTTAACAATTTAATTACGCTTTTTATTTATGCTCAATCATTTATCAATGCCTCGGATCTGTCTGCCCTTATTCACGCCCGAAGTTTTATGTTGATTTTTATGCGCATCCCATTGATTTGCAATTAAACAAAAGCCAGACAGCTTCTCCGACTTGTATACAATTTACATTTGCTTTGTATTTATGAATATTATCATGCGTCTATGTGTGTGTGTGTGTTTTAAATATTTGAGAATTGGATTCGTGAATACGTTCTTTATAATCAATGTGCAACTTACAGAAAGCGCAACTCATGCGCCTGTCCATCCCAAAGGCAGGGGGGGGGGGGGTCCAGCAGACGGTCCGTTCCGTCAGAATCTTGTGCGGCAGATAAGCAACGGAAGCTGCGGTTAGTTGCCGCTGAAGGCGACGCTATGTGGATGTGGATATGGGATGTTTGATCTTGGATGCTGACGACTGTTAGCTGTTGGGCTGTTGGATGGCGTCGGCGGCGACGGCGTCCGTTGGTGTCTCAAATTCCTGCAAGTCAATCAACCCGTCAGTTTCTCTTGTTGTTTTGTTATTTCAGTGTGTGTTATTTTTGTTTTTTTGCTTCTTTTGACCAGGCGACCCACCGACAAAATGTTCCGTACAATTTATTTTGGCGCTGGCGTTGTTGTATTTATAGCCACATGGAGCACACATAAAAATTCGACGTAAGATTTCGTAATTGCAAAGCACGCAACAAAATATATAGGAAATGCGCTTTGGCAAGTGTGGCGACAACAGGCACGACTACTGCGGAAGCACTTGGCTGACTTAACTACGACGACTGGAGGATTCACTTGCAATTTGTTATAGTTTAGCAGCGATAAGACGCTCAACCGCTGCAACACAATAATACAGCACGTAACCGACTGAACACAGCTGTAATTTTCCGTTAAAACAATTTTCGAACCGACGCGTTGCGCTTTGCGCTGTTGACTGCAGCGGCAGCAGCAGCAAAGCAAGCAGCAAACAACCTCAAAGTAAGCCGATGGCAAGGCGTCACAAAGAGTGCAGATTCTGCAGAGCAGCGAGCCTCAGTCGCTCTTACTCTCACACTCTCTCATTCGCTGGTGACGTCACAGCAGTCAGCTTTTGAGCGTGTGCAGTGCGTTTCCAGTCACACACACGCAGCTGTGACGTTGCTATCTACGCTGCGCATCACCTTCTCAGCACTCGGCACCATGTAATGATCGCGTAGAGAGAGAGAGAGAGCGTAAGCACAGCGCTTATACTTACGCATGAGAGAGAGGGAGAAGGAAAGAGAGGGGGCGCGTGAGAGGGAGTAAACAGCATTTGCTTGCTGTGTGGTGCGCCATAAAGTTTTGTTTTTATTTCGTGTCTTTTTATTTTTCTTGGCTTCTTCACTTCACACACCAATACAATGATACACTGATACACTGACATAAAGGCAGCGTCAATCTCGCATGCGTGGGCAGCACTCTCACATATACATACAAATACGTAAACGGCGCTCATATGTCAAAGCTTCGACTGCACGTGCAGTGCGAACTTTCAAAGCGCAAAAACCATAAACAAAACTACAATCAACAAAAAAATAAAAAATAAACATGCAAAAAGTGTCAGGAGGAGGAGAAAAAGAAGAAAAAATGCCAAATTGCATGGCTAATTAAATTTCTATTAGCCAAGCGGCAAAAGCAAAACAAAAGCAAAATAAAAATAACCGTTTGAACATGTTTTCAAATTGATTTCAGCTCGCTTTCTTTGTGCCCGAGAGCTCGCGCTTAAACATTACGTATACGCCCCCATAATCGTCGATATGGTGAGTGTGTGTGTTTGTTATGAAAAGAGCACAGAACAGGCAAAACAGCTGAAACAATGAAACCTGTTAATTAACTTTGCTCAAATTTGGCATAAAATGTCGCGACTCTGCGCTAAGAGAAAACCAACTTAGAATATTTATAGTCCGTATATATGTATGTTTATTTGAGTACATATATACATAGCTCCAAAACAATTGATTAATGTTCCAAGCGCTTAAAATGCTCTTTTAATTGTTTGTCTGCCAGCTTTAGGTCTGCTTTTGGCTCCTATTCCAAATTTTGAACTTGAAAGAGTGTGTTGACTTCTGCTCTTTGACTGTTAGGCGGGTGCTGTCTGCGCGAATAACTCATAAATCTTTAAAAATAATCAACAAATAGGCGATGCTATGATTAGATAAGAGATCTGTGAATCCCGAACTCGGATGTTGCCAGACAAAAGAAAAGAAAATGTTAAATTTGCGTATAATAAATCAAAAATTATTGAAATAATTTGTAAGCCAGTTCTTAAATGTGTTCCATTTGGCACATCTGTTCACATGGCTAACATACCTCAACAACTTCTTTGGCTGTTCAACATTAAAGCCAATCGAAGATTCGCTCAGAGTGCATATTGTCTTAAGCCAAGTTATCAAAGAGTTAAAAAACTTGTCAAGTTAGCCAGAAAAGTGCTTGCAATCCCTTCAATGTCTTCTTTGAATGCTGATGCTTAGGAACTTTTGCCGTTAACATATTGTACAATTGTTATTGTTATGGTTGTTGACCCAGTTAACTGGCCATTGTAATGCTAATTTACAAGCAGCAGCAGCAGCAGCAGCAGCCGTGTTTGGCTGCACCCACTGTCACTGCCCGCTGCCTGCTGCAATTGGAAGTGGGGCAGGCAGCAGTTACTGCCACTGCCACTGCAACTGCAACTGCAACTGCCGCGCCCCGTTGCGCTATATATGTGTGTATAATATTTATGCTTTTTATTCACATATTGTGTCAAGCTGACAGTAGCATAAATTTTGATTGATGACTTTTGATTGACATTCGGGCAATTTGCTAATTTTATTTCAACTGCTTTGGCTATTGCTATTGCGTTCTATTGACGATGCCACAAAGGCATAGGAAATGGGTCAGTTGTCTAAGAACTTTGTCTACCATTAATCATAATGAATTTATGCTCACACACATGCATAGACCTATATACATATGTAAGTTTGTCTGCGGATATAACATGATGGCTCTGCAAAGTAATCATGCGAATTAATGGATATTATGACTTGTAGAGTAGAGTTGTGCTCAGTAGAGTAGAGTAGTTACTTGGCAATCATTAAATTTATGGTTTCTGAAAGCGTAAACTTTAATTAACTTTAGCTGTCAGGTCAGCCAACTGATTAACATATATAAATGCCTATCAAATGTCTACAATCAAGCTATAAAAATGAAAATATCACTCGAGGCCCCCAGCTCGACGCTCAAAGTCAAAGTGGAGCAGCAGCAGCAGCACTGTCGAAGCTAATTGAAATGCATTGAAAGTGCGTGCGACCGGTACTAGCAACAAGTGGCAGCAACAACAAGTCGCCGCTGTTGCAGCAGCTGCGTGTGAAATGTCAACAGCATTGGTCAGGGCGCGCGAAATACATTGGCCATTGGCCACTGGCCAGCGTTAACATTTGCTTATAACTTAATTATTTAGCATAACTCATTGCATATGCAACACTGCAACTGCAACGGCAACAGCAGCGGCAACAGTTTCCACAGCAGCAGTGGGTGGTTGCATAATAAATGAAAATAAATATAAAATGTGACAGTTCCCAATCGGCGAACTTATTCAATGTGATGAATGCCTCTGACCTGATTTCGACTGAAGTTACTTTTCATTATTATTATTATTATTATTATTATTTTCGTTGTCGTTGCTGTTATCAATTGCATCGCCGCATTTATCACGCTCGAAATATAATTACTGCTGTATTTTGTTGCATGTTGCCAGTGTGTACACACCTTTCGATGACGCGACCCGACGAGTGCAATTTGTCTTTGCCTCCGGGCGCCACATGCAATTTTTCATTCGCTTTGCGTAGGCAGCCCAAGTTCAAAGAGCCAACTCTGATTGGTCAGCAATAACACTCACATACACACACATAGACAGAAACTCACGCGCACGTGTAATGTCTGTCATACGCTAAAAATCTAAAAATAGAGAAGCCACGAAAGCCAGCGTCGAGCCACTGACAATGGCTGCCAGTTGCGCAGAATGCCGTTGGTTCTTGAGCACGAGCAACGGCATAGTCAGGATGGCCGAGTGGTCTAAGGCGCTGCGTTCAGGTCGCAGTCTACTCTGTAGGCGTGGGTTCGAATCCCACTTCTGACAAGACTTTTTTCATGTTTTTAAATTTATTCTTTCTCTTTTTTTTTTTTAAGCATATTTAAAGTAGTTTATCATTTGTACCCAAGTGCTGTGTGCACTGTGCACAATGTGCAGCACTTGTTTCAATTGGACTCATAAGAGGCCATTAAAAATTACACGTAAATCAATTTATGTGCGCTTAATTGTCAATATTCTAATCACATAATCAGCGGGCTGTGGCAAACGCTTTGCCTTCGAGCAGTACTCGTTGGCTGATTGACTGACTGGCTAACAGTTAAAAGACCACACACACACTCACAGCCCGGCAGCCAGCCAGCCACAGCTGATGATTATTATCATCGTCTGGGATCGCCGCGAGACGCCGTCAATGGCAAACACTCTCAAGTCGGCAACACATCATTCATTCAATCAAACTAGAGAAACGCTGACTGAACTGAAATGCAGTTCATGCCATTTTTTAAAATGGCTAGGCATTGGGATGGCTGAAAAAAAACGACTTAAAGCCCTATTTGTAATTATGATCGTAAAATGCAATCAGCCGCTTAGAACTGCGAATTAGTCGGCGCAAATTCCAACATGTTTTTTAATATCACAATTTACGACTATATTATCTGGCATCCATAAAAAAGCCCAGCCAACTATTAAAGTTGTTTAACGGTCCACAAGGCGCGAAGCATTGAGGCTGTTCATAAAGAGGCTGCCGAACAATTGACAAGCCGCAAAAATTGTTTACACAATTTTAATTGACAACTTTGTGGAGAGGGAAAAACTGAATATGAATGATGGCCCAAGCCGACGTGCTTATCTGCTATTTTTCAAGAGTTTTTCTATATATTTATTTATAATTACTGCTCAGTGAACAGCTATTGAAATTTATGGTCAATTGATTGGCTTTTGAATGGCGTAGAAGCGTGCTTCCAGCAAATTATTATTAATGCACAAAAATTGATTGGGCCAAAGCTGCATCTAACACCTGTCGTTTAACGAATGTTGTTTATGAAAAGCTTTTAGCACTTTTAATTAACATTTTCGGAATGTTCACAGTAATTTATGGTCCATTATGATAAGATAAATTAATATTTAAATGTAAAGTTGAATTTGTATTTAACATACAAATTATCTCTTATATCACACTCAACTCATAGCTTTTTTGAAAGCTCTGCGAGCCTTATTCACATTTCGTTATACATAGTGCACGTTTACGATCTCGTACCACAATTTGAAAGCTTTCACCTTGTAGGCCACCCTCGAAATATATAACGCTCTCAGAGCTGTACGAAAGCTTTCCTCTCAACTGAGCGACAATGGAAACCAAGCTTACGAAAAGAAAGAAAAAGAACAAGCAGTGAGCTTTGAAAGAGCAACAAAAGCGCCAGCCCGACAGCTTTCAGTTCGTTTTACATTATACTTGAAATGACGCAGGCAAAACTTTCGGCAGTCTTTGAGATACCATGACGTAGCTTGGACAGAACGCAATCACAATCAAGCGGAGCTACCTGAGAGGCATACTTTTATTGTGGCTGAACAAGTAAAACGCCTTACATTCGCCAAGCTTTTGTGAAGAATTCAAGAAAACGATCCATAAAGAGCTCTAGCTCTAATCGTGTCAGGCAAAAGCACGCCCCACACACACAATCGCAACGCACACTGTGGCGTGCATGAAGGTTATTCAACTCAAAAGGTACGTGGAGATAGATAACTAAAATATCAGTAACTCTCTAGTTATGGAGCATAAGTTTGGCAACAACAACCACAATAGCAACTACACAACTACTGCAACATCAGCAACAATTCGAGGAAGGCAGCAGCTGCCAACTTTCAACGGCGTAAGCGCTGTTCTAGCACACAAAAAGCTCTTTTTAAATTACAATAAAAACAAGAGGAAACTGCAGCGGCATATTATTGTTGCTGAAAGCTGCACAAGAGAGCGCTAAAAGCTTATAACTTTTTTTTTGTGTGCGAGTATGTGTTATGTCTTTATTTATTGCCCTCCGCTTATTGAGCTTAAGTATTATGAGTTAAGTAAATGTGTTTAGTCAATTAGTGCACAAATTATAATCGCTGTCATTAAATTATGAATTTCTTTTAGATTTCACTACCGACAATGAGCAATCTACGCATTTGCAAAGCCATGTCGCTGCATCCCAGCGCGAATCTCTCGAATAATCATCATATGAGCTCTAGGATATGCCTAATGCCAGGCTGCAAAGCTAGCCCTGCAGAGCTGCGTCGCTTTCCAGTGCACGACATAGATCGGTAAGGGATTACTCGAAGTTTTTTTTATTTATGACCTTTTCCGATCTACATATGTGAGTACATTAAAACCTGTTTATGGAGTTGTGGATTGCAGCGAAGCTTGATGCGCATCACAAATTCTCTTCTGCAAACACATGTATGTTCATACGTACATATATGTGTGCACATGTAAATTTTATGTACATCTGTGTATGTCATGAATGCATACAAGTAATATTCCCGACAAGCTTAGCAAACTGAGAGTGAGCTTTTGCTTTGGCATCGCTCCTCCCGCCAAGTCAAAGGTTGTTGAACTTTCAGCGCCCGCATCAACTTCATAGAAAAAATTTCAATGCCATGGTAAAAACAAAACACAACAACAAGTACGCGTCATAGCAGGCAATTTTATTGCAATTATGCACATTGTGGGTGTGAGGGAAACAACGACAGCAGCATAAGAAGCTGCGTCCCACACACACTTACACTTAGAGTTGGACGCAGGCAAACGCATAGAAATATTCCCCATAGGTTTATTTTTAGCTCTCTCGTTCTCTCGCGCTCTTGTAATGTGTACAAAACGCGCTCTGTTGGCCGTGAAGTTTGTGCTGCAAAAACTGTTCTGTGCACTGAAGTTATTGCCATCAACATGGCGTTTAGAGTGAGCACAAAATTTGGGATGAAATTGAAAATTAAAAAGCAGTAAAAAGTATAATATAATACTATTGAGTTCTCATACCTTCAAAATTCGAATAGCAATAATTAAAATAATAAAAATTAAAATCTTAATTGATATAATTGAAATAAAACAAGGCCCACCCAAATGAGCTCAGCTGTGTCTGGGCCTATCCATAACGCAAATAAACAGCAACAATTCTTGTTATTGTTGCATTGGTTGAGGGACGGCGGGTGTCGGAAAGTGGATGCAGCGTTCAACGCCGGCACAAGACTCGCAACAAACTTCCGCTCTTTAGTAGGAAGAGAGCGAGAGCGAGAGCGGCGAAAGCACTACACATGCAAAAACGTGCACACACGAACACGCGCACACACTCGCACTCACACACTGACACAAAGAGTAACAGTGCAATGAGCATAAAAGCGCTTTTTCAGCGACAACTTTTGGTGGCCAGGGCAGAACTTTTCCCCAGCTTGTGCAAACTTCACGGGTGTGTGCGTGCGAGAGAGCGAGATGGGATCTAATTTTAAAGCTGCACAGGAAAAGCACCGCCAAAAGAACGAAACTTCAATGCAGTTCTTTACAGTAAACAAAGAACTTCCGAGGCGATCGCAACGCTGAGCAGCGCTCAAGTGTGTTAGAGTTCGGGTAAATTCCATAGAAGAAAAGTTTGCCATCAGAAAAGAGAGTTAGTTAGTGAAACGTATGCTGTGCTATGTTGTGTTGTGTTGTGTTGTGTTGTTTATTTGCTGTTTGATGCGAAAGCTTTCTCTGTAAAGAACTGTGCGCAATTGGTGTACAAATTGCGTTGTTGACCCAAGCTGAGCTTGCAGGGCGACTGACAAGAGAATCGTGCTGCACAGCCAATACACACACATATACACATACACACATATATACATATACACTGTGCATATATGTATATTTAATGCTTGCACTTGTATCTACTGCACAACTGAACAATCGACAATTGTAATTCCTGCAGCTGCAACTATTGGTTGCGGCAATTCGGACTAAACAACCAACTGGTGCAGGAACTTGGCGGTTTAAAAAGGCTGCGCATCTGTCTGTGGCATTTTAGCCAGCGCAACGCAATGGCCAAAACGCGCATCAAGACGACGCCGCTGCGCTTAAACAAGCCAAACAAAATAACAACAACAGGAGCAACAACTGGAACAACAGCAACAACAGCAGCAGCAGCAGTAGCGACATCTGCCAATCCGATGGCAGACAGCACAACAACAATTGAGCTGGTCGATGTGAGTAGAACAAATGCAACAAATTCCAATTTAAATTCCCATCTCTAATGTTTGTTTTGATCTTTAGAGCTCTAGTGGGAATTCAGTGAAGCAGCCCATGCAGGAGAAGTCGGTGACCACAATAACACCTGTGCCGCAACGCTCCCACTCGATATGCTCCTCCTCGTCCATCTCCAGCGATGTGCAGTCGATCAGCTCGGACTACGAGGCCAGCATGCCGTTGTCCGCTCTGGTGGATGCACAGGCTCAGAATGGCAATGGGCTGGCGAAAAAGCGCAAACTGTATTTGATAACTGAAAAGTCGGATGAGAAGAATGGAAATACGTTGCCCAATGGCCAGAAGAGGAAAATGTTTGTGGTTGTGGAGCAGGAGAAGGATACGGCTGCCAAAAAGTTGATGATTGTCACAGATAAACCGCAGGCAAACCTTACCCAGCATCTGGAGAAGTTTTTGCCAGAGATACTCAACTGCATCCAGGGCAAGGAGCAGGCCCAGGCCAAGGTCAAGTTGCCAATGATCAAGCATCAGACGACAATCAAGCAGGAGCCGCTGTCCACGAAGCCAGCCACCATTGTGCACAAGCCGCACATAACGCTGCCGCCCAAGAAGAATCCCACCAACTTTGTTAAATTGGAAGGCTCACCTGGCATTAATCTACCCGCCAGCATGTCCATTATGCCCGTGGAGCCGGTCAAAGAGCCGCCGCCCCTACCAGAGACTGAGACCAACATTAATCTGTCGCCCGACTTTCGGTTTCTCATGAAGATTCTACCCAAGCTGGAGCAGCTGCCCGAGCCACATAAACAGCACGTCAAGCGCTCCATACAGATCTACGTGGAGGAGAGCTACAGCCACTATGGCAAGAAGGAGTAGCAACACCTAGTTATAGAAATCATAATTTTAATATGGTATTTCCTTTAAGGTTCCATTGAGCAGAATTTTATAAGAAACCCTTTTAAATATTCGTTGTCTAAGACTGATGCAAAACGTAACATATATACATCTATATGTACACACACAAACATATATAATTTGTAAGTGCTGCAGTGGAAGTGCAGACCCTAAAGTTAGTGTTAAGCAGATTTCTTAGCGCCCAAATTGCATGAGACTCACTGGGCATAGTTTTATACTTGTAGCCATAAACTTGAATTCTAAAGAGAAGAGAAACAAAACTAGTTTAAGCACTGAATACATGCGAGCTTTTAAGCCAAGAACTGAATGTATATAAATTGTGCATTTTCTTTCTTTAACGAACTGAAAATATATTTGAACAGGCTTATGTGGCGCCACCTATCAGAATGCAGCGATACAACAGCAGACTGCTGTAAGTAACAGTCTTGAGTACGTTTGCTGTTAACTAGCGCTGTTAATAACATTTGAATGGCAAGCAGTGCAAAGCAGTTGGAGTGTTAATGATTTGGTTGGAAATTACAAATTTTAAAATGAGAAAATTTTATAATTTTGTTATAAATAATTGAACTTGCAACGGTAAATGGATTGATTATTGATTTATGCTTATTTTCCTCAATAATTGAACTCTTTCTGCTTAAAAGTTTCTTATTGGATTTTCAGTTTACAGACAGATTCCAATTCTCCCAATAAATAATTCCAATTTGTTTTAGTTTTCGTATCTTTTGTTTTGCATTGTAATTCCAAAGAACTTTATTTAGTTTGAAAGCATTTTTTACTGTTTTTCTTTTTTGTTTTATGTTTTTTCTTTTTTCAGTTTTACGTTATAATATTAGTAAGTCTAATTATTTGTTGTTAGTTAATACAATGGGGTTAGTGTGTATTATGGTATCAATGTTAAGTATTTATGTTTTTTATGTAATTCTTGAAAAGTATTCTTCTTTCTTTTTTTTTTTTTGCTCGCATTGAATATAATTTACAAGTTGTATCAATTTAGTTAGTGTTAAATTGGGAGTGTGTGTGTTCGTGTTTGTGTGTGTGTGTGTGTGAATAGGTATACATATTATAATTACATATATACAGTTATCGATCCGTTTATCGATCGGGTGCAAATTGTAGTGAGAGCTTCTAATTGAAATGGATCTTTTCATATATATTTTTTAGCTTTTCAAAATGTGCTACGATTTTATGTTTACTTTAAATATTTTCACATATACATACACATTCATAGAGTATATAGGGTTTCTTGTTCTTTTTACAACATTTATAATGAATATATATATGTTTATATATATTGTATATGACGTTAACTACTCGTACATTGGTTTGTGGTCTACATCAAATTTATCTGAGATTGTTGTTAGGGAGTGGGTTCTGGGGTAAAGGTAGGGGTACAGGGACAGGGGTGTTACGAGTTTGAATCGCGTTTATATATCGAGTGCTTTATACATGTTTTTTTTTCTTTTGTTATAAGAATGGCTATGCATTGGAAAGAGTCTACACTCGCCGGCTTACATCTGACATCTACTCGATTTGGTATCATCAATGAGAAGCAATCACAAAGTTTACTATATATATATATATATTCAGATAGATATATGCTATATACGCTTTATATATTATTATTGTATTTGTATTTACACGATTTCTCGCTGGTTGAGTTTTCTTTAGCAGTGCACATAGAAGCGATCCTACGTAGGACCCGCTACAAGTAGGCTCTATTGGGCTAAGCAACTACGAGTACATTCACAATCAGAACTTTAAATTGGGTTTACAATCTCTACATAATCTCTTTCTTTCATTAAGCGTGTTCTCTACTCACATTTACATCAAATTTTTTGTTGCATTTTAATTATTATTTTGTTTCTTGTTTCATTTTGGGGTTAAAAAACTGTGTTACAATTTCTACAAACAGCCTTTTGTTAAACATTTATGTATTTCTGTATGCAATATTTATGTTAATTAATTGTTATATTAATTTAATTTTTTATGGAATTCAGAATCTTGTTTTTACACGTCTTTATGTTTTTCTTTCTTTTTTATAACCTGAGCGCATTTTTTTCTGTTAAGAAAACTTTTTTGTCTTGCCAAAACTGTTTTTTTTTTTCTGGCACAAATTTTATTTTTACCTTGTTAATTTTGTGGTTTTTATTCCCATAACTTGTGTTTTTTTTTTTAATAAAATTTAGAAGCAGCCTTTCAAACTGTTCCAAAATATTTTCTCAATATTTTCTTTCGCTTGCCAAAAACTGAACATTTTTGTTACCTGTAATTTGAATATCTTGTTTTGTCTATAGAGAATCAGAGTTGTCGCTATGAAGTTTCAGTTTATTCGCAAATATTGTCCATACATATACACATATGTATACATATATATATATATATACATATATATTATGTTTCATATATCGTATATCGTATATAGTAGTGCTATATATATATATTCTTGGAAAGAAATGCATATACGTCCTTTATAGCTATAAATTCTAATTGCAAATGCATTCGGTTTTACAGGTCCACCCTAATACCTGCATTAGGGTGCGCCATGACGAGAAAAGAAAATCAACTAAGGGCAAGAAATTATATATTTAAATAAAACAAAAACATAACTTCTTTTTTTTTTCTTTTTTTTTTATACAAACAGTTTTACACGATTTTTATTTCACTCTCTGCCGCCAACGCAAACTCATCGCATTAGATTAGGTAGTTTATACGTAGGTTCTACTGTATAATTAGCATATATATATATATATATATATATATATATATATATATATATATATATATATATATATATATATATATATATATATCGTATATTGTATATCTATGTAGGTCAAATACTCAGCTTTTAGTTTGTTTGCTTTTTGCTGTTTACTTAGCTTAACTAACAATTAGACATTGTTGAAACTTATTGAAACATAAGCGCCACGAATTTATAGACAAATTTTAGCATAATTATTGTATTGTATTGTATATATATATCGATTTATATATATGTAATGTGTGTGTTTTATTTTGTTGAAAATTGTGCAAAAAAATGTACATGTATATGATTAACTATGTAGTTCTTATATATCTATATATATATTTGTTTGTTTCTTTAACTAAAAAAATGAAAACTAGATTTAATTTGGATTATAAATAGTGTATATATATTATATTAATATATAAGTATTGGTGGGGTGTTAATGTTATGTACATGGTGCTTACATCAAGTCAAAACGAAATTACATATATATATATATTGTGTATGTATGTATGAAAGTGTGTCAAATGCGCTTAGCTGCTAATGTAGTTGATAAAATGTTTTGCATTGCATTCGTTTTTTATTGAACATTTATTACAATTACATTTAGTGAACTAAAAGTATGTTTATATATATATATATATATATATATGTGTGTGTGTGTGTGCCTTAGCATTCGAGTATGAGTGTGTGTGACCAAAATATTGTTGTCTACATATATGTATATATATATATATATATACATATATATATAAGAAAAAACTGATTATTTATAAACAAAACTTTTGTTTTAAGAAATCAAAAATATGGAAAAACGTTGGCCACATTTAACTGTATTTAGCCATATGAATAATACGTATATATCGTATATTTTGTTTAGCTCTAACGATTCTCCACTTTTCGCCTCTCATCAAGTTTTTCGTTTGTTTTCTTTTTGTTTTCTTTTGCTATGAGATCTCCGTGAAAGTTTGAATTCATATTTCGCTTCCTTCATATTATATCGTCTTTAGGCGTACGCTAAATTAGTTATATCATATATATAGCATATATATATATATATAATTAAAAACTACATACATAAGAAAGCAGCATAGTTTAGAGTCGAAGAAATTTGTTTGTAGTTTGTTTTTCTATATAGAGGAATTGGCTTCTAGTTCAGCGCCTACGATTTTCGAGAAAGTTTACGATTTATGTCGAAAAGACTTCAAAATTTACGAATACAAGTACACATACATACATATAATGAATATATATATATATATATGCTTTGTTTTTCTTTCATATATAGTTTTGCTACATTTAAATACATAATTTAAGCATTATAAATGGGTTTTCGCTACATTTTCTTTTTCTTTCTTAGACCAATAACAATTTTCCTGACATTTCAATTCATTATCATTTTCATTTCATATACTTTCATTTTATATATATATATATATTTTGCATATAGGCGCGCTTGTCAACCATCTCTTTTGTAAGGAAATGAGAGAACTCAGTCTTAAACATATATAGATATCAGTGTCAAATAGTATATATGGGAGCTAGAGATACTAGACAGATCTATTTATAGCATTTAGTTGGCAATGAGCATTGAGTTGCTAGTTGAAAGGGTCAAGAGCGAGGGGGCTGCTGGAGCCAGGGGTCAATTAAACTATATTACAGTTAAACTAATTCAGATTTAAAAACTAACTTTGAAATGGCCCAGCGTTCAGCGGACAGAGGCAGGCGAGAGTGTCCACCTTAGTGAGTGCTGACTGTGCTTGAAACGCCTGGGCACATTCACTGGGGGGCAGTGTGTCGTCCACTTGTTGGTTTTGCTCTTGCTACACGCACACATATATACCAGTGTCTGTGTCTGTGTTTGTCTGTGTGCGCGCTACGAACTAAACGAATTTGCCAGCAAAAGGCAAAACAAATTGAATAATAATTAATAATAAAAATGTTAAAACTAATGCGAATACATATATGCATATAAATTGTCATAAACTAAGCGTTAAGTAGATTAGCTGAATAAAAAATTAAAATTTGTTTAAGTATTTAATTGCATAGTTGTTTGGGGTTTATGCAATTTAATCAGTCCACGGTTAAAAATATTTTATGTGTGCTTCCAAAAGATTTTCATGTTCTGCTATATATATATATATGTAAATATATATATGACATATACAGAGTTACAATTATACATATACAAACACACATTTAATACATACATATATATATATATATATATGTGGAGTTGCATATATATATTTAGTGATTTCAAGAGCTTTCTCTATAGAGCCTTTCTCTTCTTCTTCATTTTCTACATATAGTGAGAAACCAGTTTCAAAATTGAAGCGCGAATATGTGGAAAATAAATTGTTGTTGTTGTTGTTATGTTTTTTAATTAGTTTTTAGAAAATATTCATGTTTTCTTTGCTTTGTTTTTAGCTGCTACACATTTATATATATATATATATATATATATATATATATATATATATATATATGTATATATAGAGGGAGAGAGTTCTATAGTTTTTATATAGTTATACACAGCAAAAAAATTTGGTGTATGTGTGTGTGTGTAGTTGTGTGAGGTAAATTTGGCAAACAAATTTCTTGTTGTATGTGTGTGTGTATATATATATGTATATATATTTAATTTTTAGTACACATGCATATATATAAATATATATGCATTTATAATTTGTGTTTTGCACTAATTACTAATTAATTTACATTGATTTTTTGTTTTTGTTTTGTTTTTTAAAGCGCTAAAAATAAAAAAACATTTTGCAACTTGTTTATTAGACCAAAAAATGTTTGCTTTCCTTGTGTTGTTATTTTTTTTATATTTAATTTTTAGTGTTTTTTTTCGTATTTTTTCTACCAATTTTGTCAAGCGCAACAAATTAATTTTTTGTTGCTTTTTCATAGTTTTTTTTTTCGTTTGCGTATTTTAATTTGTTTATAATGAATTAGTTTTTTGTTTTTACTCGAATTTGTTGTGTTTGTTGTTTGTGCCGCAAACAATTTCAATTGTTGTTTGCTTTGCTTTACTTTACTCCTGTTTCTTTCTTTTTTTTAGACTAGTTTCAGTTGAGTTACGTTACATTTTGTTTATTTGTTGTTTGTTTGTTTGTTGCTTTAGTTTCGGTGGTGGAATGCTTTAACTTTGAAACAGACAGCGCTGAGCAAAACTGTTTTTTGGCGCTTGAAAATTGTAATCGTTGTTATCCATTTGATGCCCCGAAGGCGTTGTAGCGGAGCTGCCAGTCGCACAGCTCCTTGTCCATATTTGAGATAGCTCTATATATACGCATACATACGTACATATATAGCTGGCTATTGTTGTTCAAGTTGTTGTTGTTGTTGTTTGCTGAGTGTTGCTTTTGATATTTTAGGCAGCAATCGCCTCATTTTGCCGTCATTCCCATTGATGTGGCGAAGGCGGCAGCTCCGAAGGATGTGCCACAGTGGAGCTAATTTAGCAAATATTAAGAAAAAAAAAACAACAAAAAGAAGAGAAAAGGCACAAATTAGTCAAGTCTCAGATCGGAGAAGTTGTCATTGCAAATACATTTAGATAGAGCGTAGAGCACATGCAACAAACTACCCAAAATAACTAATGAATACAACATAAAAAGCCAGAGTAAAACCCGCAGTGGAAGCACAATAAACAATAAACAGTAAACAATAAACAATAAACAACAAACCAGCATAAACTATGAATTATAAATAAATGAAATACACGAAGGAAAATTAATTCAATGATAGTCAAATGAACTACATTTAAATAGATTTCGAGTATACAACCAACAAAACAAAACAGAATGAAATCAAAAATCAAATTATTTATATAATAAATGTATAAAATTTTCAGTGAATTATTTTATTATTATTTTTGAAGACTTGAAGTGAAGCATTTCAAGCGGTTTTATTCTACTTTTGACCATTGTCACTGCTGCTCAACTGCACTGATTTATATATATATATATATATATACATACATATACATATATGTATATATATATATTTCTAATTTTTCAATATGCATTTTGCTGTTTGTTGTTGCTGGCAGTGTATTAAATGTAGTTGTATATGTTTTCTTGGCCAAATTCATGATGTAGAGTTAAGGGCCGGGTGGGGGGCGTCTGCTAGTAGGGGCTGTGATATAGACTGCCATACGGCTAATTGCAAATATACAAGCTAACTGTATGCGGGTGTTTTGCTCATGGTTTGATTAGAGAAAGAAAACAATGGAGGGTATATGATTTCGGCAGAGCCGAACCTGGAAATACTCTTGCAGTTAAATATACTCTTAATATGCTCAAATTAGAATATTACAGACTTTCGCATGTACTAGAAGAGAGTACTCTTAGAGAGCAGTTAGAATTGTTTCTGCATGCCAATTTGATCTATTATAATGTAGTAGCTCTATGCTATATTATATCATTGTAATTATAATGATTCATATATCTTAATGACTGCTAATCAGCTATATAAAATTTCAACAGAGCAGCTAGAGAGGAATCTTAGTTCAGAGAGTTTTAAGTAAAAGATACGGGGTTCGACTGACCCAACTGGCAACCCTACAAGGTTGCCCATATTCGACAGACCCATATTTTCTTTATTTCAATCTATGAAAAATGCAATTTTGTTGATGCTGTCGATAATAATCATATTATTTGGTTCAATTCGACTTGTTGACATTACTCTTTGAGTATGATATCTCTCAAATGGCCCGTCTCTGTCAAGGTATAGGGCTGCCAGATGGGTCACTCGAATATGGAGAGCCCTGTATATGGTACAGACTTGGTTTATACTAGTGCTCTCAACTAAATAGCACATAAAGCAGCCGCAGGAAGCTGACTTCAGATAGATATAGACAAAAAGAGGGCAGAGACTTGCCAGATATACAAATATACAATTGCCGTTATATTAAAGAGTTTTCTTTAGACAGTTTTAGCCAAGTCCTCTAAAGTTCTATTCAAGTCTTAACTGCAAGAATGGAATGTATAATTTTACATTTATATGATAATGGGCGTGTCTCTGTGTATATATATGTGAGTTTTCGTGTGATTGATTAAGTTTTGATATATGAAATGCTTTACAAAGTATGCGAATATATATATTTATATGGTATATGAGTTGCAACGAGGTAAATATAAATTGGCTATGGGTAGAGAGATATATGCATGTATATAAATATATAGGGTTTAGATTACATTTTATGCTTTGCTCGAAATGTCTATGAAAAGTGGTGCGTATTTTTATAGTATTTTTTTTCAGGATTCCAAAAAGTCTTGTTTTTTAAGCCAATTGTTTTGAAAAATTTTGTTTGATTTTTTTTTTTTTTTTTTTTTTTTTTGCCGACCAATTTTTGCGTTTGACATTTGACGAGAGTTAGAAATTTGCTTTTGCTGTTTTTTTGTTTTTCTTTTTTAAATAACATTTATGTACACAAATAACCCATTTAATAATAAATGTAATGAAAATGAAAAAAAAAAATTATGAGTTAAGTCATATTTCACAACTTAGGAGTATTATAAATGGTTTTTATACACATTTGCATTAAACAAACAGAAAAAAAATAGAAGATATTATTATAAAAAGGAAGAGAATATACATATGTATATTTATATATATGGTGAACATAGGTAGTAAATCATATTTATATAAATTATAGAAACAAATTAAAAATGATATTTTTGTTTTGTCTTAGCAAATGTAGTAGAGCAATAAATGTATTTGCTTGATCAACAGACCTAAAAGATTCAAGAGTTGCTGCTGCCGAGGTACCCACACGAGTGTAGTAACGATATCGATATCGATATATATCGCTGCAGTGCGATTCTTGGTATCTTGCTCGCTTTCTCGCCCGCTTTCTTGATCTTGCTTGCTTTTCTTTGTCTTTCTCTTTAATCTTGTTTGTTTTCTTTCTTTCTTTCTTTGTCTGGCGGCTTTGCTATTATTTTTTTTATGCTTTTTTCTTTTCTTTTCTTTCTGTTTTGTGACCTTCTGCTTGGATCTGCTTTCTGTGTTTTTCATTGACTTGATTGGTTAATATTGGTATATCGGTACGCGCCTAGTATATATACTTGGTCTTTGTCTTGGTATTTAGTCTGCGCAGCGGCGGCGGCAGCAGCGGCAACAGCAGCAGCAGCAGCAGCGGCAGCGGCAGCAGCAGCGGCAGCGGCAGGAGCAGCAGTGCAAGTTGTGGTAGTAGTAGTAGATATTCTCATTCTCATTGGCTTAATAACGCAAATATGTAAATTAAATTTGATAGAATTGATTCAATATTAATGTATATCGATATTGATGTATAATCGATATATTTGTATAAAAAACGATAGAAAAAAAGAAGAGAAAACAAAAATTAAAATTGGTTTAAAATATATATTATATTATATATAAAGATAAATCAACAATAGACAGAAAGAGAGGGAGTTGGAGATAGAAAGTGAGAGAGAGAGAGAGAGAGAGAGACGTTTGTGGACTTAAAGCATTTGACGAAGTAAAAAAATAAAACAAAGTTTCCTTTTAGAAAGAGAGAATAGATAGAGACAGACAACAATGTGCGTGAAAGAGAGAGAATTTTATTTATCAACTGAAAAGCAAATTACGAATTCATTTTTTGGAACAACAACAGAAGAGATAGATAGATAGATAAATTTAGAGAGAGAGAGAGAGAGAGATAGTTTTGGAAGAGTGGGTCGAGATTGGTTGGGAATCGTACGCAACGTGCAGCGTGTTGTATGGTCGGATTGCAACTCACCTGGCAAAGCTCTTGAAGGCCGCACTCTGCGGATTAATGCAGAGCGGCACACGGCCCGTTTGCAACTGCTCGGCGATGAATTTGTGCATTTCCTCTGTGAAAAGGGAGTTCTTCATTTATAAAATGCTCTTACGAGTTTTCGTTCTCATTCGTTTATTTGACTTACCCTTCACCTGCTGCACTGAGGTGAGCTTGCGCTCCCATAAATCATCGAAGGGCTGCCCGGCGGAGGGCTCAAAGTCCGCCGTATACTGACGCATTCCAGCTGAGGTAGTGAAACAGCATTTGCACATGCACGAATGGTAGCGCAGGCGACCCTCATCCAGATACGGATGCGCCAGAGCATCTGTCACCGAAATGCGCTTGTCCTAAGGAGCGGAAGGAGGCAGAGGGGGAGGTGGAAAGAGAATCGTGTGTTACAGCTGAAAGATTGAGTGCCACTTAAGCCAGTCTGCCTTACCGGGTCAAAGACAAGCATCTGGCAGAGCAAATGCACCGCCTCATGCGTGGCATGTGAGCTGAGCGTGTAGAGCACCGAGAACGACGGCGGCTTGGGCGCCCGCCGCAGCATGTGTGTGCGTGCCCCCTCGCACGCATGACGCATATCCTCCATGGTGGGCGTGCCCAGCAGCTCGGTGATGAGCTCCAGCTGCTGCACCGGATTCTGTGCCTGGAACAATATGCGCCGGCCCAGCAGCTCACCAAAGATGCAGCCCACCGACCACACATCCACAGCCGACGAATAGTGGCGTGCGCCCATGAGTATTTCGGGTGCCCGATAGTACTGAGTGACCACCTCCTGGGTCATGTGCTTGGCCTGGTCGGGCTCCTCGACGCGCGCCAGCCCAAAGTCGCAGATCTTCAGCACACAGTTCGAGTTGACCAGCAGGTTGCCCGGCTTGATGTCCCGATGCAGTATCCTGGCCGAGTGCAAGTACTTCAGGCCGCGCAGTATCTGATAGAGAAAGACCTTGATGTGATCCGCCGACAGATGCTGTGGCGACACGATGATCTTGTGCAGATCCGATTGCAGCAGTTCAGTTATCACATAGCTAGAGTTAGGGATTGTTTAGGAAATAACCAATTGCCATGCGGCGGCATGGGGCAGCCGAATGTTGCTTGTCGCCCATTTCGGGCCACTTGCAAAAGTTTTTGGGGCTTGTTTGTTAGCTTTAAACTTTTTCAATTAACTAGTTGCACGCCTCAGCCTCAGCCTCAGCCTCAGCTTCCGCTTGGGCTTTGGCTTTGGCTTTGGCGCTGAAAATAGATATTCGCTTTTTATTTTCACAGTTTGCCCTCAATCAGCAAATAAAACCTGTGACCACAACGAGGGATGCGCTCTCTATTGAAACCTTTTGGATTTGCCCAATTGTTAAGTTACTGCGCTGAAGCAGGCGAGAGCGTCTGAGTGGGTGGGCAGGTGTGGCTGAAGGTGTCTGGGTGTGTATATAGGTGTGTCGGTGTGCATAGGTGTGTGTGAAGGTGTTTCTTCTTACCAATATTTTGATGTTTGCTGTTTCAATGACATTTTCTCATATAAATCTCTCATTGACGACTTTTAAAAATTAGATATATGAGCATATTTCTTTTACTATGTTAACTAATAAAAAATTAGTCTTTGCGTTACTTAATATACTCTGATGAGTTTAAGGTCTTGCAATAAAATTGCCTGCTATGTCTGGGTCCCCAGTAAGTCCCTCTGCGCCAGTGTCCAGCGAGCAGCTACCTTAAGCTGAGCATAACTTATGTTGCTCTTCAGCTAAATATGTGGTTCAACGGCTAGCAGGTAGTGCGATAGGAATAGATAAGTGTCCAATGTGTGGACTCTAAAAATAGACACATGAACTATGACCCTTGCAACTTCAATGTTAAGAATATGTAAGAGACTCAGCGATAGGATAAGAATGGAATGGGCCAATGCTGACCCTCAAAAACTCAGCAATGGACGCACTAGATTTAAGGGTGGGAAAATATGCATGAGTCTGGGTATAAATACCCGGGCTCAGAAGAATAAGAATCATTACACCATCATAGTCAAGTGTATTCGTTCATGATCCTTCGAGCCGGATAAGCGTATTCGTTCACATGTTCTCTTCCAGTGAATCGCCCGCCCTTGATCTGCCTCTCAATTGCGTGCTGCATTTGCATTCTGCTCATTTTCTATTCTGTATTCGATGTCCATGATTTTCTCTGCCTGTCAATAATCTCTTGCATTGCCTTTATTTTACATAGGTAACTTATGCTCAGCTTAGCTACTATGTTTGCTCAGTTCCTATTTTCTCTTCTATTGCCTGCTCTGTCTAGGATTTTCTCTGCCTGTCCGTCATCTCTTACATCGCTTCTCTTTTACTAATCAAGTGAATGCTATGCTTATGATATATCAAATTTTTAGCTAGAGCTGCAGGTAAGCTACATACATAGGCATAGAAGGCGTCTCTGTCAGGAGTAAAAGGTAATCTAGCATATATATTTAACTCCAATTTTATATAGCTCTGCTCTAACATATTTTCCCTCTAATCAAATGCCATTTCAACTATCCTTTTGATCTCTTGATTTAATATTATTTAATATATATTCTCTTTGATATACTCTCTATTATTTTCTAAAATGTTTACCCCATTCATGTCTGCCTGCTCGTTATCTCTCAAGTCATATGCTACTTCTTGAATTTTCAATTAGTCAAGCTATAAGATTGTCATAAAATCATAAAAACTATTTAATTTATAGTCTTTTCTATTGTTTGTTGTAAAAAGGATACATTTCCTGAAAGAAGTCCAAATGTGGTGGCTGTAAAATGTCCAAAGCTGACAGCACCTGCAAAGAGAGAGAGAGGGGGGAAATGAGAGAATGGTTATAGCCGTGTTTCGTTAATAAATCTTGACACACACACACACATACATACACACGCACACAATGTTGTTAATATAGACGAGTGTGTTTATTGGCTGTGGCATTAGCCACATAAATCTTAAGACAATGCTGCAGCATTACACCTACAACAACAAAGATGCAACGACGCCCATTTGAGTGGCTGACTGCCTCGATCTTGTGGCTAAGATCATAAATTATGCACTCCAATAAAATATAAATAAAAATCAAAAGCGCGCTGCTTGCAGCGCATCCAATGCGCCATTTAGTTGCATGTTAAGTGTCGCTGCCAGGCACTAAAATGCCACAAAGTTCAGCGGCAGCAACTGGCAGCAACTTGCAACGCTGACCCGTTGATGATGTTTAGCGGCAGATACAAGACACGCCACTGTCTGTCTGTGGCAGCTCCGCTTCGAGGGAGTTCTGCCCGCCTGTCTGTCTGTCGGTCTGTCCGTCTGTCTGTCCGTCCCTGCGATTGTCTGCAGCAAAGGCAACGGCTCTATAAGACAGCAAAAAAGAGCCAAACCAGCACAAAATAATAAATAAAAAACGGGACGAACCGGCAAGAACTTGATGGACAGCAGCAGCACAACAAAACGAGCAACCAGCAACCAGCAACAGCAACAGCAACAGCAACAACAACAGCCAGCAGCCCAGTTGGACAAGCGTCGACAGAGCCAAAGCCCTGAGCTGCGCTCTGCCGCCGCTCTGCCGCTGCTCTACCTTTGTGTGTGCAAGCCCGAGCTGCAGACAAGCGCTGATTTATTTAGCTTGCGGTCAAAATGATGAAGGAACTTGCCACAAAGCCCAAATGGCAATTCTAACGGGGTGAGGCAGCCAGAGACAGGCAGAGGCGCATGTGCTGCCACAATGCTGCATGTGTATGTGTGTGTGTGTGTGTGTGTGTGTGTGCGACACATGCGTGGCTGAAAATCAATTTTCAATATCATTCAAGCAGCTCAAATCGCTCGCATTTCAAGAAAAGTGCCCAAAAAATGGTTGCGTGTGGCAACAATAACCACAACAACAACAACAACAACAACAACAACAACTGGAGTAAAAACAATCCACATGTGTGCGCATATTTGTTGCACAACTCGCACACATTGTTGCCGCTGCTGCTGCTGCTGCTGCTGCTGCTGCTGCTGCTCGACTGTCTTCCCCAGCTGCCTGGATTTGTCTGTTGGCCACAAAAATTGTTGCAAAGTGCTTCAGCAGCAGCAGCAACAACAGCAACAACAACAACAAACGCAACACAAAAAGTGCCGCCGCGTTGCTAAGCCGCCGACTTCGACGTGCTTTTTTTTTTTGGTTTTCTTTTTTTAAGTGGCAACAATTTTTAGCCTTTTTTGTTGGAGTTGTTGTTGCTGTTGTTGTGTTCATTTACAAAAGCTAAAGCTGTTGCTGCCGCTGGGTCTGGGTCTTTCGAGGGTTTCGCTGCGTCGTCATCGTCTTTGGCTTTGTTTTTGGCTCAGTTAAGTTCGTTTGTAATATTTCGCGCTGCTTGCAACTTATAAACTGCATTTGTTGCGCTTGCGGTTTCACAAGCAACAACAACAACAACAGCATCAGCAACAACAACAAAAGAACAGCTTAAGGCACAAATGAAGGCAGCTGACACAAAGCGAAGCTTAAATACTTTGGCTTTCAAATTTACTCAAAATGTTGGAGGTGATGTAAGACAAAGAGTTTTAGAAGGAATACCTCTACTGCTATATATAGTATTAAATAAATAATTATATATGTAACTTTGCGTTATGATGAGCTCAACATGTTTGAAACGGTTCCTTGTCTTTAATGGTTTTCCAGAGGGAATACTCCTACTGCTTCGCCTCCTCCTACAAAGCTACAGGGTTCTGCATATTCGAGTGAGCCATCTGGCTCAACACTACAAGGCGGGTCCCTCCGAATATGGAGAGCCCTGTATATATAGTATATAGTCAGACAGTCAGTCTTCTCTCATATTTCTAGATGCCATAGAAAGTAGCTTAAAAACTTTTACGCTTTAGCTTGGCATGAGCTCGAAACGTTTGAGGAGATGCGGAACAAAGAGTTAGAGCAGAAGAACTACGCCTATTGCTACATTTTATACATGTACAATATAATATTCTATTATTCTATTATATTGTTGTTACATACTTTACATATAAAATCTGTAATATATATATACATCTGTAAATCTCCCCCTTCCTCCCCTTTGTCCCTGTTTTCGTGCAGTGCATCAATTCAGCCCTCGCGTAACGCTTTGCTTTCGCTGCCTTCCGCTTGCTTCGCACATAATTTGTTGCAAGTTGCCGTCGCCGTTGCTGTTGCATGTAGCAACACTACCTGACGGTGCACTCTCGCCCTCACACGTGCAACGCCGCGTTGCAGCTAATTAACATTTTGCGTTGTGGCAATCAGCCACCAAATTTATGCAGTTCATATTGAAGTCATTTTCTCTGTTTTTCTGATTGCTGTCCTTGAAGCACAGCAGCGCCTGCAGCAAAATTAAAAAAAAAAATAATAATAAATAAAACAAGAGAGTAAGTGCTCTCGTTGGGTGTGCATGACTAACAGATGCCGGTTACTACAAAGTTGTTGCTGGCAAAGCTTGAAGTTTTGATTTGGCAGGATTTTAGCATTAGGAATCTCGTTTTGAATTGCCTTGAGTAGGTCAGATTTGATTGCATTTCTTAGATTATTTATTGATATTTATTGATAATGATGATGTTATTGCTGGCAACTTAAGTTGTTTACATAATTAGCATTATTGAATCTTCAATTTAAACTAGTTAGATTCTCAAATTCCTGGCACATCTAAATGTGGCACTTGTTAAATTTCATCAAATATCCTGTTTACGCACTCTCATGCAGAGGGCAAACAATTGCTCTAGAGCTAAACTAGGCGTGTAATAATAATAAACACAAACAGCAACAACAACAACATTTAACGAGCTGTGCAAACAACTTAGACAACAACTTTTGTAGAACTGCAACTAGACGACGAGTTGCAAGTTGCAAGTTGCTAGTTGCTAGTTGCAAGTGGCAACAGCTGTGGCAGCACATTTCAAACAAGAAAGAGAGAGAGAGGGAGGGAGCAGTTGAAAGAGAGAAAAAAAACTTGAAGTATGTTAAAGAACTGCTGCTAGTTCTGCACTGACTTCGCCATCTCCTTCTTCTTCTTCTTCTTCCTCTTCTGTTGGCCCCCTTTTAAACGATTTCAAGTGAATTTTCTTCAAGTCGCTCGCGTCTCTAAACAAAAGCAAAAGTGTTGTTTGTTAGCGACATTTTCATTGCAAGCCAAAATTCTAGCTAAATAATTGCTACAGCAGCTGCTGATAACATTTCCAGTTGTTGTAATTGTTGTTGTTCTTCAACGTTGTTGCTGTTGTTGTTGTTGTTGTAGTTCCTGCTGACTAATTAAAACGCCACAGATTTTTGTAAAACAATTTCATCAGCTGCTCTGCTTTGTGCTTGCTTCAACCTTGAGCCAAGCAAATCTGTATTTGAACTGGCTTCAAGCTGTTCCAGCTAAAAAGATCTACTGTGGGATTTGGGCCACAAAGTAATCTGTATGCTGTATATATATATGGTATATAATCATATATCTATAAGGCGCAATTGTTGCAAATGAAATTGACATTTCAATTGCAATTTGTGTAGCGCCTCGAAATGATAACAACAACAGATATTTGCATGCAATTGATGCCAGGCATCAAAAAGTTGAAGTCAAACTCAATCATTTGCAGCAGCTGCAAGGGGGTAGGGGGCGTGGCAGGCGCACACTTCAGCGTCGTCGTCGTCGCCTTTGGCTGCTGCATGTGAGAAATGCTTTTGAAATGTGCGCCACGTACGTTGCAAAATCTTTTATTGAAATTCGCAATTGAAATAAGCAGCAACAGCAACAATGCATAATGGGGCAAACATTTTGCAGCGATTTGTTAAAAAGTATATGGCACACACACACACACACACACCCATGCATTTGGTATTCTGCGCCATATAATGCCAAAGCAATTGAGACGATTGCCAGTGCCTGCGCTGTCACTCAAAGAGCTGTTGCCCTGTGTGTGTGCGTGTGTGTGTGTGTGTGTGTGTGTGCCTATGTGTGCTGCCAGAGTTGGCAATTGGCAGGAAGCAAACACAAAACTGAAAGGCAGGACTTATGCAGCCAAAAGAATCACAGCAACATCCATGGAAAAGCGCAAAAGCAAAAGGAAAAGCAAAGGCAAAAGCGTGCAAATATTTATGCAGAATCTATACAGAAAGGAAACCCATTAAAACTTAAACAAATTGTGGCAGAAACTGAGTTAAGCCAAGCAGTGAAGAATGCTAAAAAGGTTTTCATTAATTTGCCATAGAAATTGATATCAAAATCAATGCATAAAGCAAAAAACTATTTGGGAATTCTAAGTGAAAGCAGATTCAAATTTGACAAGTATTTGGCTTTAGTTAACTTGATTTTAAAATTAAAATTGATTAAATTTACAAAAAAAATGAGTGTAATTATTACAATATATTTTATTTATCTCTAGCCCCATCTACTTCCACATATATAGTATGTTTCATATGTTTCAAGAACAATCTCCATTTATTGCGCTCTCAGTTCATACCCTGAACCCATTGAAAATGGGAAATCAGGGTGTAATGGTTCTGTTGAAATGAATGTAACAGGCAGCAGGAGGCGTGGCAGACCCCACAAAGTATACATTCTTGATCAGGGCGACGAAGCTGAGTCGATCTAGCCCTGTCCGTCTGTGTGTCTGTCCGTATGTTCTCAAAGGGTTCAGGGGATTGCGCAGTCGAGCAGTCTCGACTAGAGCTTGCCTTTTTTTTTATTAATATAACATCTGCCCATATCACAAATGGCTTTAACAGCGAGTCGCACAGTCAGCTGACGTATTCAGCTATTGAATAGAGCATTGTCGTCTCGAGCTTATTTCAGGTTGATTGCACTTGCTTTGGATATGCAACGCGTCGCAACGTTGCAAGTAGGAAATGAATATGGAATTGCCACAGGAAACCAACAATAGACACAGCTCGAGACGCTCCTCTTTTATATTTCTCTTTCAGCTACGCCTCTCTCTCTCTCTTCTCTCCCTTTTTGCTTCTTTTCCATAAGGCACTTTGCATATTAAGACAACATTTGCATAGGTGTTGCCAGGTGTTAACACGTGTGTGGGCAGAGCGCGCTTCATTAGGGCAACTCTTCATCGAATCGAATGCATTGCATAAGTTTTGGACAAGCTAACTAAATTAACAGAGGCTGACTTGAATATTACAATAATAATCAACTGTGCCTCGCTGCTCACCCACGTTCGCTTCGTTTGCCTAATAGAGGAGCTCGAATTGCACAGTGTTGGTAAATGCTCAAAGTTACAGTTGACATTTGCAGTCAAGGCTTAAATCATGTGTGTCAAATGAGTTTTGTTTGAGAAAAATAAGTGGAGCGCGTTTCTATCTAGATAAACTTCAATCTGACATTTAGCCATGGCAAATGTCAGTCAATTATGATTTGATTTGAAAGTGAAACTGCCAATTATTTATAATAATATTTTACTTGCAAGTTTGAGAAGTTTAATTATTATATATTATATATTATATATAATATATTATATTTTGAGTTTAATTATTATAGCTTGTCCTAAAGTAGTTCTAGAAAACTTGAGCCCTGTTTTATCTGTGCAATCCATAGAAACTTATTCGTGATTAAAAACTCCATAAATGAATCTACATTAATCGTAACTCTAATTTCTTATGTTCTTTGTTTTTATACTTGAATCTATTCATTATCAATATATAGGAATATTTCCTATGGAAATATAATACTTTAATTTATTCAGTTTATAGCAATTATATGTTGCTTTAGCTGCTAAAAATAGCATAAACAAAATTTCATGGCAGCAGTTCAAAAGTTAGTTAATCTCTCGCACAGTTATTATCAGTATATATACCTTATCTATACAAATATATCTTTCAGGCATTTCGTGTCAAAACTGTATAGTTCGCTAAAAACTATATAAATAACGTATGCAAATCATAGAATCGGCGATCGCTCAGTGCACGTGCTCGAAACTCGAGTGAGCTGAAATGTGCGGATAAATATATTAAAGCAAATCGCCGCAAAGTCACATAAAATGGGCCATAAAATCGCAGCACAATGCAGCTGTCGAGCGCTCAACGAGGCCCCCTGCCCCGCCACGCCACGCCACGCCACGCCGCGCCTCTCACCCTTTAGCACTGTTTCTGCGTAATGCTTTTTTTTATTAATAATTCTAAATGTTATATGAACAATAATAATTCTTTTCCATTTTGCTGCCATTTGACTTTGTGTGGCATGCTGTCTGCTTCCCTCTCTCTCTCTCCCTCTGCCTGCCTCCTCTCCCTTTCCTCCTAATCCCCCTCTCTTGCTCTGTTATGCTAACAAATTTGCATGCAACAAAATGTTTGTAGTCTCAACTTTTATTTTTCAGCTTTTCTTTACAATTTGTTGTGCATAAAATTTGTTTGTCATACATTTTTTTCTTTGGCTTTTTGTGGCTTACAAACTGGCAACTGGCTGCCGTCAGAGCAGTGGGCATGGCCTGTTTGTGGGCGTTTCTTAACAATATATGTATATAAATGTGCAATTTGTTGTTGCTTTTTTAAGCAGCAGCCACTGCAATGAATATGAATGAGTTAATTAAAGCCATGATAAATGATTGATTTACAACTGTCTGACGATAGCCAAAGCATATAGATCGAAATCGGATTTTGTATATTCCAGAGAACTTGTGAAACATGAAATATGACTGACAAATTGAATGAATGAATGAACATGATATATATGTAGTTGTTAAGTTAAGTTAAGCAGAAAAAGTTCCCTTGATATGTTTTGTAATATTTAGTTTAGAATTCTCTAATTCTGGCTCAACTTTGTCTTTATTAACTTCCCTTGGTTAGACTGAGAGCTGAGGTAAAATCTTAACTTGATTGAGCTTGCGTTTTCATACCCTAATATAGAGACAGAGGGAGGAAGGGAGCTAGAGAGCTGTAGCTGTAGCTGTCTAATTTAGTAATATAATTTTTTGATATCTAAACTTATTTATATATTTAATAAACCTCTTCCTCATCTGTCCACATATTCGTAAATTCGCTGGTTATATATGTTGCTCGTTAACCGAGTTCTCATTGTTATATCATTGGCACTCATCTGAAACGTTTAATTAATGCCAATAATTACACAGCCAATAAACGACACTGTTTGACAATCAAACAGACAACGGCAGCAAAAACAACAACAACAACCAACAACATCCAACAATAATAACTTCAATTTTTAAGCTGAAGTTCAACTGGAAAGGCAGTTAAAACGAATTTCTCGCCAACGAAGGCTTTCAGGGCAAAAATAATATAATTGTTAATAAATGCACACATAACATGAGAGCCGAAGTTGAATGCGAGTGCGCAACTAAGAGCTACCCTGTAGCAGAAGACAGAGCTGCCTCCTGCTCGCTGCTGCTGTTGACTGCAGACAACATCGCCTGCTCCTTGACATTACAGGCTATTATTAGCCAGCGGCAGCCACTGCGTATACGCAATATTCCACACAGAGTGGGCGAGAGCAGAAAATATTTGCATTGTGGCAGTCGCAGCGCAAATAATCGAATTGCTTTTTTAAAATTAAATTTCGTGTCATAACCGCGACGCGTAATTAAATGCAAGGCAATTTTTGTTTTTTCTTCACTTCCCCCCCTTTGTAATTTCACAATGGATTTTCATATATATAAATGAATAAATATATAAATGAATATAGTTAATATATGGCATAAAGTTGTTCAAGTACTTACGTTTTCATGCTTGAAAAAGCAAAGCATTTTGAGCTCACGAAAAACACGCTTGGATGAGACCAAAGATTGGAACACATTCGGCAGCTTTTTCAGTGCGACGCGACGGCCATCGCGTGGATCTGTGACGGCCCTGTAAATCGATAGAGAGAGAAGCAAACAGATAAGTTGGAGTTAGTAAACAGTCAAGTCTGTCTTTCTCTCTGTGAGAGACAAAAATAGATACAGAAACGATTTATTGAGACAAGTCTTGCAAGTCACAAAAAGCAGACAGCAGAGAAACTTGCAGAGAAAAGAGAAGTCAGTCTAGGTAGATAACGGCGACATTTCATGTATTTGCGACCACTCAGGCAGCATTACGGGAGCGGCCGAGTGGTGGAGCGTAATGCGAACTAAACTTTGCATTAATATCGGCGAAACAATAGAACCCTCACAAAAAGCTGCGAGGCCACTCGAGAGACAAACAATCAGGGCTACTCACACACACACACACACACACACACACACACACACACACACACACACACACATAAAAAACAAATGTCGATTGTTTTTGTCTAGCAACAAATAAAGGGGGGGAGTTCACTGAACTTGGGTAAGAGGCCTATGAACGCCTAGAAGTATGCAGGCACAGCGGCTTCTTGCACCACATTGTCTCTCTCTCGCTCTCACACTATCTCTGTCGCTCTCTTAAATTGATGAACATTGCAAATTAGCAACGCTAAAAAGGTCAAACAACAGACGAGACACACACACACACACACTCTCTTTCCCTCTCTTTCTCTCGCCATCTAATTTGTGGCAAGTGCGTGTGCCGTGCAACGTGTTTGGCTGCCGCCGCAGCGGCGTCTATTTGAGACAAAAACAACATGCTGCTGGCTCTGCTTGGCTTGGCTTTTAGCAGTCAGAGTTCTCTGGAGTTTTTATGATGCCATTGGCCATGGCCAAAAAGTGCGAATGTCTGGGCCAAAGAGCCAGGGCGACGACGTCTTTTGTCGCCGTCTGTCTGACTCACTCTGCAGTTATTTACACACACACACACTCTCTCTCTCTCTCTCTCACGCTCTCGCTGGCCCACTCTCTCTTCGTCTGTTGCAGTCGAAAAATATTTTTGTTATGATTATTCTAGTGCTTCTTCTTCCATTCTATTTTTCTTTTTCTTCTTTCGGTTGCCTTGGCCAGCAAGTGAGAAATATTACGCAGCATCTTATTTTTACCAGACTTGTCAACCGTTTCCAAGCCTTCCTCTCCTATCCCCCTTCCCTCCCCTACTCTACCTCTCCCGCCACTCCCTCTCCCGCTCCTTTCGTTCCTCTCGCTTTGCCGTTTCATCTACGAAAAGTTGTTCGCCGTAAATCTTTGGAATCGTCGTTAAGCGTCGAAATTATGGCAGATTGCTGTAAATTGGATTGAATTGCTCAGCGTGCAGATGAGTCATCATTTAGCCCCATCTCCGAGGACTCCTGCTCACAGCACGTGGCTCTTTTTTCGCTAGTCTACATTTGAGCGCTTTGGCCCGGCCATTTGCATGTCTAATAGCCAAAACGGGCCCAACTGCCGGCCGCTTAATGATAATGAGTTGATTATACAAAGCGAAGCAACATTGTGTACGCCATATACAGGGTATTATGCAAAATTGTGTCCAGACAACGCTTAAGCATTCCAGTGCTTAAAGCAGAACCGTAATCACGTCTTAACAAACTTATTTCGTAGCCTTCAATTCAAGTTTGAAAGCGGCTGAGTTGAAGAAGATTGTGGCCACTGTGATTGATGGATGTGATTGATTGATTATGTTTTATTTTATCTGCCGTTTTTCTTATTTTCATGAATGTCCAGAGAAAAAATTAGGCTTTGAAATGGAACTTGGCATTAAGTTACGAAGAAGTTTTTAGGCAGCCTCATAAAATATGAGAAAACTTTTCACGTTTAAGTCAAATGCAGAATTTATGAAGTGCAAAGAGTCAAATTTAAAGTAAACTAAATTGAAGAAAGGCTTTTACTACATGTAAAACAACTTATATATGCAAATCTAGACTCGCTGTTGATTTAATATATATTTTTTGATATTTAAGTTACAACAAAGTTTTAGAATGCCATTCATCAAATGTTGATCAATTTATGTCATATATATAGAGGTACTAAATTCCATTGTTCCTCTTAGCAATTCGCATTCGATATTCTCTACAAAACTGCGCCATTCAGTGCTTGATTCCAAACGGCAAGACCTTGACGTCAAAGTCAAATCAAAAGAGGAAATCGAGCATCAACACACACGGACACACGGACACACTCTCAGTCGCATTTATGCTCGGCACATTAATATTTTATGGTCATCTATCAAATTGAAGAGAGAGAGAGAGAGAGAGAAAAATAAATCAAACATCGCTCGTCTGTCCCGTTCTGTTCTGGTTTTTCTTCTATTATTATTTGTGGCAGCTTCAACTTACAAAAGGCAAGCGAGTCGCTGGCTTAATTTTCTTTTAAAGAAAATTCAGTTTGAAATTGGGCTAAATAAATTTTTTTTTTTGCCTTTACTCTATGAGAAAAACTGTAGAAAAATCGTAGAAAAACTAAGACAAATAATGCTGATGCAGACAGTTGATAAAAGAAGAGAGAGAGGGAGAGAGGGAGAGAGGGAGAGAGGGAGAGAGAGAGAGAGAGAGAGAGAGAGAGAGAGAGAGAGAGTGAGGTAGAGATGGATGCCTTCGTTGATGATGGATGACAAATGCAAGCACATTGCAGCACACACACACACACACATACACATAGAGAGACACATATGCCACACACACACACTCGCACAGCATGTGCTCGAGCTGTGTTTTCTATGGTTTTTGGCTTTATCCTGCGCTCTGCACGCCGCTCAACGCCCCTCCACATATTTTCTTTTGCTTTTCAATGGCAGTTAATGGAAATTCATTTATCATGTGCGTGTCGCAGTTGCTCTGCCGGCACTCGTATAGCCAGCAGCAGCCAGCATCAACTTAAAGTGGATTCTTAAGAGTTGCAGTGAAACAAAAAGTGCCATAACTAAATGATAATTACCCAGGCAACAAGAGCAGAGACAGACAAAAGATGAAATCCTACTCTGAGAGATTGTTGTTCTACTCTTCTTTGTTCGCAGTCGAAGGGACGGGGAGCCGAAGGCCCTTCTTGGTTGATGGCCTGCCCGTGTAGGCCTCTAGGCTGAGGCCTCTGGCTGTAGGGCTCATCAATTTGTGCTGGACAATTTGTGCACGCAATGTGAAAAGTGTAGCAAATCGTTGCTAGTCTTTAGATTGATTTCAGAAAATTAAACTGGAATGAGATAGATGAGAGTACTGCACCGAGAGATGCCCTGTACATGTTTGTTATATATAAATAGAGATATATATGTATACCAAAAGAATTGAGAATTCGAGAAGGATTTTTAGCTGATTGTTCAGATTTTATATTCGATCATATAGGATACATATACATATATATATATATATATAGTTTGGATATGTGCGATTAGCCTATGTGTATCGCTCTTAGAGTTTAAAGTATCAATCTATGAAATACGCTAAGATCTCTAAGCAAAAGTATATAATTTTCTATATAAGACTGCATATAACAAACTGATTTCCTTTAATATAACTCCCACATAAATTCGCATATTGAATTCTATTTCAGCTTAATAGTATCCGACTTCATTGGGATCATAAAGCTATCAAAACTAGCTAGATCATTTACATATAGTGCATATCCTATAACCTATATATCTTAACTTTTCACTTTGCTCTGCAGCACACCCAATTCTCACACATTTACAGGGTATGCACATAATAGTCATGTACGCCCTTGTTGCACACAATTGGAAATTACATTTTTTTCGGTCTTATTGCCGCAGTTTTTTATTTTTTTTCAGGTGGCTGCAACGCGCACGTTTCGTGCTCAAGTGTTGACTGGGGCATAGGAGAGGCGTAGGGGCGTGGCTATGGCCCAAATCTAATCAGACACCAATGTCCGCTGGACGCAAAAAAAAAAAAAAAAAAAAAAAACGCCAGCTGCCAAAATGGAAACGAACGAAAAGTTCAAATTGCGATTTCTCTGCTCATTCTCGTTTTTCGTTTTGCACTTTTCGTTTTTCAGTTTTATTTTAACTTTATTTTTGGCATTGGTTAAGTTCTCAACTTGGCTTCACATTTGAACGGTTGCCCGGTCCTTGCCGGGGGCCAAACTAACGGTCACAGCTGCCCCTTATTTTCCATCCATTGCAAACATTTGTGTTTTTAGCCCTTTTCAAGCCATTGCCACCGCCCACGCCCCGCCCACTTCAGTCAACTGTCTGTTGGTCGTTTGCTCGTTTTCGTCTCGTTCCCTTTTATTATATTTCTCATTTTTTAATCTCATTTGATTCCTTCTGACATTTTGCACATGCTTTTTGAATAACTCATCACCTTGGCTCCGGTTTATTCAATTCATAAACTGTTCCATCACATTCCACAAACGAGCATTCGTTGCCTGCGGCCTTCCTCGACTTGCAACGTCTGCCTTCGTCACGCCCCGCCCTGCCCCCTCTCTCTGTTAGGCTCCCACTTGAAACTCCTTTGGCAGCTCCTGTTGCCCGTTCATTGAACTTTGTCGTCAGATTCCGATTTGTTGAAAATCATTTTTACGAACAGCTTTCGAGGCGCGGCTTTAAATTGAATTTGCATCGAGATTTTTGCCTTGGCTGCGCCTTCTTCTTCCTCTCCTTCTCTCCTGCCGCAAACGCTATTAGGCAATCAAAATATATGTATAATGATTCAATTACTAATTGCGCTTCGGCCACAATCATAGCTCATTACGTTTGCATATCACAACAACTAAATGTCATCTGCTAATTTCCCAGGAAATTCTACTGCATCATCGAGGCGTGGCAGGAGGCAGATGCCGCTGTCGCTGCCTCTGCCTCTGTTACATTGTGTTTCGCGTGTAAATTTGTAATTTGTATTGTTGCTACTCCAAAGTGGCATCATTCTGATTGCATCTATCACATACGCATAGATCTCCGTCCGGCTAACCCTCTGCCCGTGTTTGCTGGCGCTTGCTCAAATGTTTACCACAGAGTTTCTCTTATGACCCTGTGATGCAGCAGGCTCCACAGCCAGGCGACAAATATGACAGATTAGTGCAGAGATTTGACAGATTAGGCCAGAGCCCAATAATGTGTGACAGGCCTTCTCAAGCGAAGATTAGGCAGAGATCAACGCTCTTTTGTGTTACTCAGCAGAGAGTTGGAAAGAAAACACCTTAATGAGGCTTAGAATAAATTTAAATGATTTGAAGAGATCAACTGAAGAGCTGAAGAAATGTGAGAGATAGAGAGAGAGAGGGGGAGAGAGATATGAGATGAAAATATTGAATGGCTTAACTCAAAATTGAGTTTATAGAATGAAAACTTTATAACGATTTGAAGAATGAATGGATGATAAGATATATAGATTGTATTTGACCATCATGAAGTCAGCCAAGAAATAGTGAATATAAGAGATAGGAATAACACACTGCGAATAAAGCTTATACTACTTATGAGAAGTTTTCAAGGCAGAGCTAAACGATTTAGCTCGAACTCTTGGCAAAGTGTAGAACTAATCAATATTCTGTAAAAATCTGTATTTAAGGTAGGGTAAACGATGCTTAAGATCAACTAAATCAACTCTCTGTTTAATCAGTCATCTCCCCATCAAATAATAACTACTCAAAACTCCGGCATTCCTCTACACACTCTCCGCATTTCCCATTCCACTTCCGATTCCATTTCAATTCCGTCACTTTTGTCGCCTGTGCTGCCACTGTGCAACCGCGCTGCCTGCGCCTGCATGTTGCCGCATGCTGCAAACGGCGCCTAATTCGCTTGTTTCGGGCACTTCAAGCGCTGCCGATTGTTATAATTATGGCGCTGTATTCCAATACCAGCGGGATGCTCGAATATGCCAGACATGTGAGCGTTTCACTTACTGTATACAAACATAATTACATGTGTGTGTGTGCATGCGGGCGTGTGTGTATATGTGTGCGCGTGTTTGGCACATAATACGCAACATTGATTGCAACAATTCGCTGTTGTTAATTGACAAATAACTTGCGAGGCAGCCAGAGCAGCAGAGCAGGAGAGCAGGAGAGCAGCAGAGCAGCAGAGCAGCTAAATGTGCGAGCGAGGGCGCCTATGAGCCAACGCAATTAAAGCAAATTGAATTTGATTACATAAATTTTATATATACATAGATATGTATTTATTTATATAAGCGCGCATGTGTGTGTGTGTGTGTGTGTGTGTGTGACTCGAATTCAATTTGAAACTAGCCCAAAAAATTATGCTACAGCCTGACCCAGCCCACAGTCTCTTTTGGCCGCCCCTCGGCCTGTGGCAACATTTTGATATCGTCGCTCGTCTGCTTCAATTTATGCGCGTAATCAATTTTACAAATGGCCTGCAGGCCGATGGGCGTGGCGCTGCGAGAGGGCGGACGGGCGGGCGGACAGCGAGACGTTGGCAAACGAGCAAGAAATAAATTTATGCAATTTAGAATTTTCCAAGTGAGCCGTGCCGTCGAGTGTATATGAGTTGACAAGCATTTTAGTGTGAGCGCGTGTGTTGGGTGGGAGTGGAGTGGGTGTGTGTGTGTGTGTGTGTGTGTCTGACTGTGTGTGTGCCCTGGCAGCAGTCATTGACTTTAGAGCACGAGGAGCAGCGACGCGACGACTAAAAATCAATTAAAACCATTTTGATTGCATACTTCTAGGCAAATTATGTGCGCCTGCCTAAGCGAAGGCACTAAACACAGACACACGTACACACATACACACACCAACACCTAGACACACTCACCTACTCACCCACACACACATGCTTGAGTGCAACTAAACAATTCGCCAACTATGAAATATTAAAGCCTTTGCCAGAGGCTTGCATAAGTTAGTATAAGAGTAAATTATAAGACTTCTGGTATAAGTGAAAACTTTGCTACATTACTCTACATATAGTAAGCCCGAATGTCAGCAGATTTAGTTTATAGTATTGCAAAAGTCTGCTCTATTATTTATAGAGTTTAAGCCAAAGCTCAAAGTTGGCCAGGCAAATGATGCTTAGAACTTTGTCACATCAGTCAGTTGGCTAGAACTAATGACCAGGCTGGAAGCAAACATAACAAGTCATAAACCAGAGACCATAAACAGGCAGCTGCTGCTACTCCTGCTGCTCCTGCTGCTTTGCATAAAGCTAAGGTGACGATAAAGATGTTGCCATTTTGGAATGGAAAGTCGCTTTGGCCTGGGCACACAATATTTCATTTTAATTTCTCACCTTTAGTACCGACGCAATGAAAAATGACAACAGCGCCAAATTGCAAAGGCATTACATGAAATATTTAAAAGTGGGCGGCCGCAGTGGGCGTGGCTGTGCTTTGTCAACGCGCGCCAGGCAGCAGCTGCCCGGACCCAAAGAATAAAGGCAGTGCGCTGGCTTTTCATTTGCCTTTTGTATAAACAGAGAGAGAGAGAGAGAGAGTGAGGGAGAGGGAGAGAGAGGGACAACGACTGGTTTTCTTCGCTCAATTTTTAATTGTTTAAAAGAGAAATTGACATAAATTTATGCATCATTTGGCAGCCGCAGAATTGCCCCAGCACAAAATGACCAATGGCCCGCGAAGGGGCGGCGGGCGAGGGGCGTGGCTGGTGCTGGCGCTGCTTTTGTGTGTGGCCAACAAGCATTTTGGGGCCGCATAATAAATGAGGCTATTCTCGACCTAATTGCATAGTCTCAGCCCAGCACAAAAGTAGGCAATGCAAATATTTATATTTATACGCTACACTGAACGAAAAAAGATGTGCTTCAATTGGCTGCTGCTGAGAAAAAAGCCAAAATCTGAATTTGCAAAAGATTTAAAGAACTTTCTAATTGAAATTTCGTAAAATTCTTTTTAAGCTGCTTTGCGACTGTCGCTCGAGTGTACTTAGCCCATAAATCATATTACGCTAGCGCCGTCTCTTTCGCTCGTTTCTGGTATCTCTTTCAGACTGATATAATCCGTGCAGCTTACCTAAAAAGACAAAAACAGATTGAGGAAAACAAAGGGTTAGTCGCATGTTAAACGAATGTTCTTTTTTATATGTAAACATATATATATATATATATATATATATATATATATATATATATATATATATATATATATATATATATATATATAAATTTGTCTTTTCCTTCCTTATATTGAGGTCGCGAGAAGGTGAAAGCACAAACTTGCTTCAATTTAATTTAATTCCTGCTCGAATAATTACGCGAGGCGCCGCAGCGACGCTTGAATTAAATTTAAATACATTTAAATCAAGTCAATAGAAAGCATATGTGTGTGTGTGTGTGTGTGTGTGTGTGTGTGTGTGTGTGTGTGTGTGTGTGTAGGTGTAGTGGTGCGTGGCTCGGCGCTGATTGATTATGACACACGCTCTAGACACGTGGCTGGGCTGGGCTGGGCTGCTGTGACGCAAATGCAACATGGAGGCAAACAAAGAGCATCAAATACTTTGTGCCTTTACTTATGTAATGAAAAGTCATCTGCAAAAAGCAGACAAAAGTCAGGCTGAAATGCAAAAGGAAAAGAAAACGAAATGCTGCAGGCGGTCGAGCATAAGCAGCGCCGACATACGCTGCTCACAGTGCAGACTCTGGGCAGGAGTCTGACAGTGAGTGCTAAAACTGCTCTGCCATTTCATGTGAAGGAGAGATGTAACTCCCTGAATGCTAGCTTGGTCTTAGAGTTAAGCGTTTCGGCTGACTCCTGCAAGTGCCAAGCTTCAAGAGAAGAGTGAAATGGGAAATAAATACGCTTAATATAAGCTCATAGACTCAGCTTGCCTATTAATATAAGAGAAAATACAAAAATTGTGTTTTTACTATTAGCCTAAGGGTCTTAGGCTATACAATATTCCAAGACTATACCGAAGGAAGGGTGAAAGAAATCTCTATTCTACTTTCAAAACAAAAAGTATAGATAGACTATGCAGATCTTTCCTCTTCAATATATTAAATAACAGAGATAATAAGCCTAAGAACAATGCCAGCATAGACCAACTGTGAATTGCTCATATATTACATGACAACTTTTATATTTAACTGAATTCTTTTATGAAGGAAATTTCTCTAAAGTTAACAACAAAAACTCTGATTTTATATATATTAATTAGAACTTTATATATAATAACTTCCAGCTATTTGGATTTCAATTTCAGGCACCGCTTAATATACCCATTCAAAAACCAAGCCAGAGCAGCAGGCAGCAGCAAATGAGAAAGCAAATCAAAAACTGAAACACAGGCAGAACACAGCTAGCAGCTGCAAAGGGCTTGAAAGGAAGCGAAAGGCAGAGACATGGGCTAAAATATCTGGTCATGCATTTGGCATATGAAAAAAAAAGAAAGAAAGAAAGAAAGCACAACAAGTTTTGCTGGAGATACAAATGATGATGGCCTTGAACGCAGGCAGGAGGCGGCAGCAGCCTGCAGGCAGCGGGCAGCGGGCAGCAGTCGGCTCTTTGAGCAGATAGAAAATGGAGCCTGTGCAAACGCTTCGCTTTTTCATGTGGGCGTCAGCGTCATTTTGTGGCCAACTAATTTTCGTTGTGTGTGTGCCTGTGATTGTGCATCTGTATGTGTGTGTATGTGTGTGCCACAGTGGAATTTGACTGTGGCAACAAAAATAGCCACGCCCACGCATATGCGAAAGGCACTGGCGCTGCTCACTTAAGAGCCAACATCAGCTTATGAAATTGTTTTTGCTACTGCCCTCACCCTCTCCCCCTTTCTCTCTCCCTCTCTCTTTCGGCACATTTTGCTCGGCTCAATGATTTGCTGCTGGCCTGTGTTTGGCGTGCTTAATTTAGCCTGGCCCTAAATGGAGGCAGGCTGGAATGACTGAGTGAGTGGCTAGTACAAAGGATAACCGCAACTTGTGCCCGCTGGCCAGGACCGAGACTTGGCTTCGCTAGCTCGGGTTACTTTTAAAATTAATTATGCGTTAATTATGTAATTATTAACCGCAAAACTTGCCATAACTAATGATACAGCAGTGACTATCTACATCTTTCCATCTCTCTCTCTCTCCCTCTCTCACTCTCGCTGTCGGTCTGCTGCCTTTCTTTGCGCTTCTCAAGTGCCCTAGCCAACTTTCCACTTCCTTGGCTTGCGAATTCAATGGCAAAATATTTTTGTCCATGCCAGTCACATAATGGCAACTTCTTTTGCCATTTCATTCTATTTCTTGCTTTCCTTCTTGCCTTCCCTCTTTATTGTCGTTTCTTAGTAATCTTTATATTTTATACAGCTGGCTAAGCTCTGTGGCAATTTCCTACTGTTGTTGATGTTGCGCGGAAAAGTTGAGCGCTTTTATTTCTGTGTGTGTGTGTTTCTCATTAAAAATGCGTCAGGTGGAAAACAGACAGCAGAAACAACAGCAAAACTGAAATAATTTATTAAAATTCAAGTCAACTTGTGCGAATACGCGCGCGCATAAGAAAACAGAGAAACAGTCAACAATCTGATTAAAATAAACTGGTTGCTCCTGCCAGGGACTATAAATGTAAAACGCCAACACATTTCTCATATGCCAGTGACAATGACAAAAAAGCGAGCCAAAAGCAAGTCGACGTGTGAGTGTGCTTGTGTGTGTGTGTGTGTGTTACAAGGATGCTGTGCTCACTCAGTCAGGCAAAGAAGAGAAGCGAGCGAACGCGAAACTCAAAAAAAATTGTAGTCGACTTTTGAGCGTTATGCGCTGTGTGCGTATGTATGTGTGTGAGTCAGATATAAACATGACAAGCTGTCATTGTTTAATTTGTGTATGTGCGAGTGTGTGGGTGTGGCACAACTTGAACATAGCAGCGGCACAGCTGCGGCACTTGGTAACCAAGTTGCGCATACGCCACGTAGTACTAATAAGTTAATAGCACTTGCCGCTTCCCACCATCCCCTCCAGCATGTGGCCATATGGCCAAGGCCAAATCATTTCCTATATATCTTACTTTCGACTTCTACGCGCTGTCAGCTTAAGGCTCTCGCCGCACTTTGCTGACAAATTGAAAATAAAATAGGATTTCAACAGCAAAGTGGCAACGCCTAAATCCGTGCCACATTTTAGCCCACGGCCCGCTAGCAAATTTATGGGCTAGGCACGTGCGTGTGTGTGTGTGTGTGTGTGTGTGTGTGTGGAGATTGTCGCAAAAGTGGCTCACACAATTCCACAGGCAATTAATAAACCAATTTTCGGAGAAAAAAAAATATAGAAAAATTGAATTTTCTCCTTGAGTTGAATTCAAGTGAAGCTAGCGCTGGCGTTGCCAGACTGTTAAGGATTGGATTTACTGGAATTTAATGCCAAACTATTGAGCTGTTATAGAGACCAGAGCTGCTCAGCTGCTGAGCTCGTTAGTGCATTGAATGGCGCGTCCAACAATGGCAAAACGATTTGAATGGAGTCGCATGCAACAGACATGGGGCACGCGGCAAGGCAGCTCGTCTCCCTCTCATTCTCTCTCTCTCTCTCTCTCTCTCTCTCTGTCTCTCTGTGTGCCTCTGACGTGCAACAAAATTACTTGTAACAATGCGCCGCAGCAGCTGATGATAAGCCACGTAAACGGCAGTCGGCTGCTGAAAGGGTGCGGGGGCGTGGCAGCCAAACAACGACTACTCACATGGCCTAAGCGCACACAATCCTTCAGATGCCCTCAATAATTTATAAGGTTTGCCGGTCCGTCCGACCGCCTGCTTATTTATGAGTGCCACGCGTGACGCAGCAAAGGCAAACAGTTTTCATTGTGAAATAATGTTTATGCTATATATATATATATATATATATATATATATATGTATATATGTATATATGTATAGAAGTTTGTATGTTGCATAATTCATAGATATATCATAGCCATAGCAGATCAGCGCCGATAACTGATAAATCAGCCTGGTATAAATTGGCCTGCAAACAAATTGCTTAATCAATCAACACCAAAATACTATTTGCAAGTAAAATTATGGCTACCGCCAAGCTAGTGGCTTTGGCTGGCTATCAAAAGATTAGCACGAGCAGGAGCTCAATTTTATGTATGACAACATGAATTTAGGTACTTTGAGATATGTTAAATATGGGAAATTTATGGCATGTGATACATGTATATACATGGGTATATATATATATATAAGTGGATACTGTTCCTTCCTGCCTTTATGTTCTTATATTCTTAGGCACACATATTCAAGAAAGCAGGAGAATGAGCAAAAGATTGGCAGATTTTTCTTCAATCTCCTTTTTTTTACTTTTTCTGTAAGTCTTCTTATAATAGTTCGGTTTTTTCAGTATGACATTCACTGAGCTTTTTCTTTCTTCCAAGCTAGACTTGCATTTCTTGCTCTGCCTTCTATTTATCCTAGAGGTTTTTGTTCTGAAATTAATATTCTAGTCTTTTTTCTCCAATTCTTGCCTACGCTTGCTTTTTTTCCTCAGCTTTAGTTTTTTTTTTTTTTTACATATTTCATTTTATACTTGCCCATCAGTTTATCTTTCGGCCTGTTCACATTTTCCTTCCTAAATGAATATATATTCCCTCCCTCTCAGTTTTTTCATCTAATACTCCTCTTCCTATTGCTCACTTGCCTTTTCACGTCTATTTTTCATGCACCCTGCCTTCTTTTCACCTTAAATTTATGAGAATTACCTAGAAAGGCACTACTTAAAGCACAGTCAAGACGTGCTGTATTACTTAAGCTCTTTTTTATTTTTTAATACAATTTTAAAGTATATTATCAATGTTTTTAAAGCCAAAAAAATTAAAGCTTGAATTGTATTATATAACTTAATTTTATATATCTCATATTTTAAGTTTCATACGCTAGCAGCATATATTGAAATTCCTATACAACCACAAAATTTAAATATATTCATATGTAAAGTTAAACTTTATTGTGCATTAAATAGCTATTCAAAAGCAGAGAATGCGTGCATTTAAAAATGAGATACATACATATATATATATAATAATGTATATCTGATCAAATTTGCGTTTGCTGTTTAATATGCAGACCAGAGAAATGTCAAATGGTAATTTGTCAACATGCAGTGCGTCATAGTTTTCGCATTAGGCAATGCGGCGCAGGACATCGAGGACATCATGTCAAATAATGTCATGAGCGCATTTTCTCAATTTCAATTCCTCTTTTTTCGTTCTGTGTTTGCTCTGTTTGGTAAATCGTATTTGTAAATTCAACACGCACATGTCATGATATTGAATGCCATACTCGCATGTTAATCGCTAGTGATAATGACAGCCATTACAGCGACACCAACCAGAGCGATGCTCTAGCAATTGCAGCTATAATAAGCTGTCTGCATTAGCTTATATGCCAGCTTCGCGCAGTGTACAGGGTGTATATTAATAATCAAACTTCCTCGGGCCAGACGTAGTATACAAATATGCATAAAACATTTGCCCAGCCGCAGAGTTTGATTTCGTTTTTATTTTGTTTTTGTTTTTCGGCTATGCTTTTGTTGGAAAATTATGGTAATTCTTCTAAATTATCATAATATTTCAGTACTCTTGATGTTTTTTTGCTCTCGCATTATTTATTTCTGCCAATGGTAATAAAATGCAATCAAAATGTAAATTTGTTGCAGCTTTTGCTGACTTGTGTCATTATCCAAAAATTTACACTCGAAATTGTTTATGTTAACTGAGAGAACATAGAGAAGAGAGAATGCAGAGAAGGGAGAATGTAGAGAAGAGGGAATATAGTAAACGGAAAATATAGTTATCTGACGACATTTTAACTTTCTTTAACTATAAATATATATCTATATTATTCTATATATGTTTATATCTATAACTATCTAGATATATCATATATAGCTATCTATATATCCATAAATATTCATTTCATAAATGACTTAATGTCGTGCTGTTAAAAATTAGCAAACAGCTGCGAAAATATAAAAGAAAAACTCTTAGCGCATTGCACAAAGCAAATTAAACAAAAGCAACAAAGTATTTTTGAATACCCATTAAAGGCGAGAATTAAGGAAATAATGCATTTGTTGAAAAGTGTGCGAAACTAATTCTGTCACATGTGTTCCATCTAGAGCCTATAACATGTGCTAATCCTATAGAAAATCGACCAAATCGGCCTACAATCAATATAAACTTGAGTTGTTTAGTACAATATGTACAATTCTCTTAAATATACAGAAAGAAGATATACCCTATAACATATACTCAATTTCAATTTTGATTTCTGACTGAGCTCAGGGTATCTCAGAGTCGTGTCCACTCGTCACTCACTTTTTATGGTGTGTGCACATATTTAGCAATATTTGGCTATATTTAAGTTTACTTAGCTAGCTTTTAGAGCCAATTATGTTGATTTATGAGTGATAGCAAAGCAGAGCATGGGAGGGAAAGAGAGAGGGAGAGAGCGAGCCAAAGTGAATGAAAAGAAATGAAATTAACGACAGCTCACAAATTGTAATTGCGTAAGGACCAGCATAAAAAAACTTGGACTACGTCAATATATATAAATCTAGAAACATATACAGACATAGTATAAGTAATATATAATATATATTGAGCACATTTCGACTAAATGGCTGAGCTCCAATTTATTTGCGGCCACTTTTCACGCTTGCAAACAATTTCCCGTGAAAGGTAAAAGCTGAAAACCCACCGAAAATGCCTGGAAATGGCCAACGGGGCCATCAAGTGTATTCAAAACGGAAATGGCAACGCGTTTCCGGCGCCAACCCCCATCCACCCCTACACGCTCTAGCCTTTGGCCTAAGGGTGGTTGTTTTGTAGTTAAGTCGCGCGGATTTGACCCTATTCCCAATGGCATTGTGACGTATTTAGTGACTGGCTTGCATCACAAATAGAAAACACGCGACATTAATTAGCATCACTGCCTACCCACACGCTAACACGCCCACTTGCCAGCCCGGATATCAGCTAAACAAAGAAAAGGTTTTTCTGATAATGAAAACCGAGTAAAAAAAAAACCAGATGGCTGAATACCAAACGACAACAGCTGACTACAGTCAACGCCAAACAACGCGCACAAAAGTTGTCAGGCGATAAAGGCCAACAACAGTGGCAGCAACAGCAACAGCAACAGCAGCAACAATAGCAACAACTGCATGAATATGGCCAACAGCTCGTGGGCAAACAATGTGAAAAATGTGAAAAAATCGCTAGCGAAATCTGTGCAAACGTGTCTGCATTTGAAGTTTTCCTTATACTATTTCGCGTCTGTTGTTTTTCTCATTGCAGGTTCAGTCAATTTACACGCCACTTAATTGACAATGGACAACAGCAGCAGCAGCAGCGGCAGCTGTTCGGGTACTACTGTGCGTATGCGTAATGCGAGACCAAAGAGACAACAAAACTGGCCACAAATCTCAAATGTCAGCAATTGAGTGACATTTGTATTGATTAGTAATGCGATTAATCACGTGAGTTGTCACTGCGTGCGTGTTGCTGTGTGGCATGTGGCACATTATTTAGAGACATTACGCATACGCCAAGTATGTAGGCCAAAAGAGTTTTTCGTTATATAAGGTGAACCATAAATTATCAAAGCCACAAGCCAAACTGCTTGTAGCATCGAGCCCCTTACCACCTACCTACCCTTGCCCCTCCCCTCACCTGCTCACACACAAATGCTGCTAATGAAGCAGAAGTTTTAGCACTGGGTTTTTGGTTTGGTTTTTTGTTTTGTTTTGTTTTGTGTGACGGAAATTGGTTGTCCAGCTGGCCAGGTCGATTAATATAAGAGTTTCAGCTTTGCGGAACACAGCTGTTGCAATAATTTGCTACTGATAAAACAAAAAGAGACAAACAGAGAGAGCGAGAGAGATAGCGATAGAGAGTGAGCGAAACAAAAGCCGTTGCATATAAATCAAACAGCTGCTGCGGTTATCCCAGACCGCAGAGCCACCTACTTATGAATTTCTCGAAATACTCTTTAAATTAGCCGCCTGCTGTTCGCTATAGAAATTTCTTGTTAATAATAAGGCAGAGGCGAGGCGAGGCGACGCTCTGACGTCACAGGATGGCCAAGACGACGACGGACACTGTGACCCAAATCGTTGCCAATTTAGAAGCCAGCACAAAAGCAACAAAGATAAAAAGAAAACTAAAACGCATATTGAAAGTAAATGGGCAACAGCTGCTGCTGCTGCTGCTGCTGCTGCTGATGCTGCTACTGCTGATGCTGCTGCAATTCTACTAGCAACTGACAGATAGCAACAACAAACACGTTCGACACGTTGTTCATCATCATAATTATCAACAGCGTGCTGTGACCTAATTTTGCAACTTATATTAAGAGACGACAACTATAGAGAAAGAGAGAAAGAGAGAGAGAGAGAGAGAGAGAGAGAGCACGCGAGATTGGCTAGCTTTGCGTACAACTACAGCTACACGCGCGCTCTCACACTCTCTATCGGCCGCTTTGTGTATATTTAATCAGCAATAACAGCGCTGCTAATTAGCAGTAATTGAGCACGACAACAAAGTAGCTACTACACTCAACACACCCCTCTCTCTTTCTTACACACACACGTGAACATAAAGCATACATTTGCAAATTACATGACCAATTAATAGGCAAATTATAAGCAGCTGCTGGCTTTAAGGAAGCATTATTACTGTATGTAGCAAGCCAGAGAGTGAGTGAGCGCGTGAGAAGAGAGCGCGCGCGAGTCCAAAAATAAAATTTCGAAACTCTTAATAGCCATGGAATATGTGAAGTGGGTGGGAACGGCATAGCAGCAATACCATCGATCGAATATTGGCTTCGCCGCTCACGCTCTCTCACTCTCGCTGCGTCTTATGCTATGCGATAGTTGTGATTTTCGTTATGTGCTGTAAATGCGCCCACGTATCCACAAGGGGATGTAGCTCAGATGGTAGAGCGCTCGCTTAGCATGTGAGAGGTACGGGGATCGATGCCCCGCATCTCCAACTTGGTAATTTATTTTTTTTTTTAATTTTTATAAAAAATTTTGAGGCAATTTCATTTCAAAACTAATTAAAGCCACAAAGTCGAGTTGAAGAGAAGATGGGCAAAATAAAATTGAGAGAAACGACAGCGCTGTCAACACTTGAAGCAAGGACAAAAGGCCTTAAAATAAAATGAACGCAGTGCAGCATTAAATAAAAAATATATGTATGTATTTATATAAAGCAGAAAAAGAAATCACGAATGCGTCATAAAAACTTTGCACATCAATGCGCAGCCAGGGGGTATCAGAGGAGGAGGAGGAGTAGTGGGCGCCGAAAGAAAACAGAGGGTAGAGGCAGAGACAGAAAAGCGCGGCCACTTTGAGAGCGCAGCGTAGCTAACAAAGTCCTGGCAAAAAAAAAAGGAGAGAGAGAGAGAGAAGAGAAGTAAAAATTTTTATATATATGTGTATAAAATGAGCTGCCAGTGCTCTGCTCAGCTAAGAGCACTTGAGAGAATGCAGCAAAAAGTGCCAAATGGATGGTTGGCTGACGGGGGCAGGGCAACAGAATTGAAGGGTCAGCGTGAACCACGCTTTTATTGCACTTTTTTCTGGCTTGCAAATGGGTGAGTGCGCAACCCCCAATGGCAGTTGCCTCATTTGCTGATGGATTAGTCAAAGTGCAGCAGAGGAAGACAGAGGGAGGGAGGCGGTAGGCAGGCAGCCACGGTGACCACAAGGATGGGAGTTTCAGGGTCAAGAGACTGTTTGCCAGCGGCTGCCCCTGGGCAGGCAATTTGCAGCATTGCAGTTGCGTTTCTCGTTTTTTCTTTTGCTTGTTGCATCATTAAAGCCGCCACAAGTTGCCTTCGCACGCACAGCACAAAATTTTGATTGATGATTGAATGCAACAGCAGCAAAGGCAGCAGCAGCAGCAACGGATGAGCAACAGCTGCTTAATGATCAACACAAATGGCAAAAACGGAAATAATTTCGAGTTTTGTATTCAAGCTTTTTGCCAGTTGCCAATTTCTCGCTCTTAAGGTCCCACGCAATTGGTAGAGTATGTAAATTTACACGCTGTAACATGTCTATTAATATATTCTGCTTTAGCTATAATTACATTTAAGTTTGATTCAGTAAAGTATTTGAATCGTAACGTGTTTGCTCTGGCGCTGCATTTTCCCACACTTTTCACATTAATTGCAAACGGAACGGACGGAGGTTTGTGGGTTTTATTTTTAGCAAGCCTTTTGCATGTCGCTCATTAAGCGTGGTCTTCCTGCCTGCTCTCGCCCTCTTCCCTTCTATTTTTGTTCCCACTCTCTTATTTATTTACTTGGAAGCCAGTTGCTTGTTCAGTTGTTTTTTTTTGTTTTTTGTTTTTTGAGTGTGAGATTCGTTTGAAGCTTGGAAAACTGCAATTGAATTGGATCAAAAAATCTGTCAATATATGCGCTGTGGGAGCTGCGCCCCAGTCCAAACAACAAATATTTGTTACCAAATTAGCAGCAGCTGATGCTGGTTTGAAACATTCAAAAGCTCGCTCACTTGTCCAGTTATTTGCATATCGTTCGTCCGTCTCTCGCTTCTTTCATGTTAATGCATAACTCGGCGCTCGAGTTTGTTTTTAACAGCTGTTATTAAGTCTGCTCGTTAACAGCCATTTGGCCACTTCAATGTTAGTCAAGAAAAACGAATGACGACTAACGAAAAACTTAATTAGCGGCTTTGGCCAGCAAAATGTAGTAACTGGATATTTGCTTTTTAATGTGTATTGTTTATTTGCTTGTTAGTTAGTTGCTCGCATTTAAATATTTAATTAAATTTTTCGTAAAAAAAAAAAAAAAAAAAAGGAAAAGAAACATCAAGCATTTGCATAACACAAGAAATTGAAACATTTTCAACAGCTGCCGCATAACAAGTTGTCGAGAGTTAAGATTTTCAGCAAACAGCATTTAACACCAAAGCAGCGCAGCAGCAGAGGCAGAAATAACTGTTCTTATCAGCAGCGCCCTGAAATCAGTTTCAAAGCTTTTCGTCGCATGCCCGCATACTTGCGGCGGGCAATAGCTGCTGCCGCTGCCGCTGCTCAAGTTCTGCAATCTTTTGGTTACTTACAACAAGTGTCAAATTATCTGAGTCGCTCGCTCTTATTTCTTCACCTCACCCGCTCTCTCTGTCTCTCTGTCTTTCTCTTGGGCAGCCATGAGCTTTGGTTTTGGTTTTTTTTCCCCCTTTAAGCTCACACCGAAACTTACGCATTGTTTGTCTAATTAATTAGCGCACTCATTCAGGCGCTGTAATTGTTGACATTATTTTTTTCTTTTTGCTGAGAGGCGTCAGCTGCGGCCAAAGAAATTACTTTTGGAGAGAGGAAGAGAGAGAGAGAGAGAGAGGGCGCAGTGTTAACACTTATGCAAATGCATTACATTACGGAAAGACAGCGTTGCCAGAGTTCTTTATTGTCTTTTGTTTTTGCTGCTGTTGCTTTATGAGCTCATCTGCAATTCGCAGTATTAATCAATAAATAAAACGAAGCGACATGGTCAGGGCCATTCTATATACTACATACATATGTGTATTTATTTATGTTTATATCCATATGTATAGCAAACATGCAAGAAACTTGTCGCCTCTGCAACAATATTTTCCCACAGCTGCCCACACTCTATCACAGCTTTCAAATGTCACAACACAAGGGAGGGGAAGAGAGCGAGCGAGGGAGAGGAGAGCATCATCATTGTGTAGAAATATATTTGAAACATGTTTAAAAATGCATAAATTAAGCGCAACTTAGCTCGCCTAAGCAAAGTCAAATGCAAATTAGTTAACGCTGATTCTGTGGGCGTCCCAGGTAGAGGAGGCGTGTGTGTGTGTTTGCTTAATTATATATGCGTTTTAGTTATAAATGCCGCATTACAATTTCCAAATGTATTTCCACTGCTGAAAGTGCAGCGACAGCGGAAATAAAAGCAAAACAAATGCAGATGAAACCAGCAGCAGTAACAGCAACAGCAACAGCAATAACAACATCGACAACAAACATCATCAACAACAACAACCACATGCAATAGCAAACAGCTGAGCAAGCAGCTAAGGCACAGGCAAAACGCTGATAATGGCAACGAGGCGTCGCTGCCGCCGTCAACGTCACGACGTCGCTGCTTTTTTTTTTCTTTTCTGTGGTTTAATGACCTTGCCCAAGTTGTGCCTCTCTCGCATACGCTTGCACATGCCCTCACTCATTCACACACTCGCACACTTACACTCACTCACACTCTCCCATTGCTGCTGCTCCCCTGCCAAGCTTTCTGCCGACGCCAGCGTCAGCAGCGGCGCGCCATGTGGTCGAACGAGCGAGGCGCTGTCGATGTTCGTGCCCAAATTTAATTTTATGCGCGCTTCACACGTTCTCGTCGCTGCCTGCCCCCGCCCCCCTCGTTCTAAAGCTTCCACTGCTAACAGTTGATTGGCCGTCCCCGTCGTCGTCGTCGTCGTCGTCGTTGTCGTCGTAGTCCAATTTTATTTTTAAACTATTTTGAGAAGTGTTTCGAGAATTGTGTCAAGTGTACGACGCCCAAAAATAAAAAAATATATAAAAAAGTTCATGCTGCTACCGCCACCGTCGCCGTCGCAGCTGATGATGAAATCTTTGCGTGTGGGCGTCTTGCGTTCGTCGTTTTCGTCCCTAACCTATTCAATCTGTTTCGTGCATTAAAAGCTCATAAAAATTGACAATCAAAATTGTCGTTAAGCTTCATAAAATACAAAGAACATCGAGATGCAGCGCGACCAATCGATCCATCGACCGACCGACCACAAAGAACAATCGCATTAGGGCCTAAAACAAACAAAACTTGCCATATCTATGCTATATATATGTAGATATATATATATATGTACATACATAATTTCATGTTCCAATGCGTGAGAGCATATAAAATTTTATGTTTTATACTTAAAAATAGTCGCCTGTTGGCCTTTCTTTATGGCTGTGTTTAAATTTATGGCGCACATCACAAAGTCAATGACATGTGGGTTGGGTGGGGCAGGGCATAGAAGAGTGGGGGCCCAGATCAAGTGGCTGGGGATATTCTCCTGACAGCTGGACATATGACGCATTGGGGGCTAGCACAATTGACCTTAGCAACAAAAACAAGTAAAGAGGTAAAAATTTAATACTCAAAGATGACTAATTAAATGAATGGATTATTATGCGAGGGAATTTCCGTTTTTTCGACAATTATTTTTAGAGTTGTTTAAAGAGAATTGACTTATATGATAGGATTAAATTAGAATATATATTAGAAGAATATTATTGAAATAGAATTCTTAGAAAAATATCCTTTTTATGGAATGAAATTTTATAATTTGTAAGGGTTTATAAAAAGTTTTGAAGATTGTGTATATAATTGAAATATTTACTATCAGAGATATACGACTTTTGCATATTATAGTATACAATATATTTTTCTTTCGTACTCTGTTTCTTGACTCGAGGCAAGGCAAATGAGCAGTGAACCAGTTCCATGAACTACAGTATACATAAATACGGTATACTTTATTGGTTTCATAGTCTTATGAAAGTCACCAAAAGATATTTTTTATAGTTTTACTGCAGGTGCCTTAAGCTAGATACCACAGCCCATCCAAAAGCTAATCTTTACAAAAAACTTTAAATTTTTATGAACTACACAATGTCCGCTGGCTGTATCAAGTTGTTTAGGTAGTGCTATATATATATATATATTATATTATGTATATACATATGTATATTTATATTTATATCACTTAATTTCTCGGGGGCAATTGCAAAAGTTATCCTCGCCCCCGATTCATTCGCTCGTTCGCTTCGTTCGCTCATTTGCAGTTGTCACGTTTTGTTGCCTGCCCCTGTTTTGGGGCAATGTCTCCGCGCTGCGGCATTGTCGTCATCGCCTGCTTGTGGCATGCCACAAGCTCAGCGTTCCAATTGCCTGCAGTTGCAGTTTCTATGTCGACTTGCTGCTGCTCGCTGCTGTCAGCCAATCAACAAAAACAAAAAATAAGCACAAAAACAAAAACGAAAAATAAAAGCAAATCATAAATAAATACTTACAAAACTCATATCAAAGTGTAGGTAAGAGCAGCAAGAAAAGCTATGAGAGTGCACTCTTTTGTGGCATGGCTGGGCAGTAGATTATGCTGTTGTTGCTTTGGCTGCTACTGCTGCTGATGATGACAACACGTTGACAACCAGCAGCAATGGCAACAGCAACAGCAACAGCAGCCACAAGAAAAGCACACAAAAGTAATGCGCGACAGCAAGCAAATAATAACACCAAGTATGTGGGCTATAAGTGAGCTAGCATGGCTTTGAGATACCCTGTAGTTTGCTTAGTCTTCTAAACAGACTAAGCAAATGCTTAGACTAGCTATTTCCCATGGTATTCAATAGACTTCTTTATATGTAACTGTACTGTAAATTACCTAACTTTCAATTTATGAGAAGCGCAAAGAAGAGTTGTCCTTATTCTTGATGCCAGAACAAGTAATAATACTGGACTCAAATAAAATGGACTTTGAAGTGCTTTAAATTGTGTCTAGATTTCTGTTACTAGTAAATCTAGTTCCTCTAGTTCCCTTTGTCATATTTTCTTCTCTATTTTTAATATCACTTATGCTCATACTCGACTATCAACTGATTATTGAACTTATACGAATCACACAGGGCATTTCACAAAGAACTTTAAGTTTCCTCCTCAATGAGATTAACATATTCACACAAACAGCATACCCCATGCGCATATTCTACCATGTACAGGGCATATAAATGCATAGAGTAATAAAAGGGAAAAACTCTCGGCAATGACAACAAAAAAGTTGATGTTGTAATTTGGCGCGTGGTTTTTCTCTTATATTTTTTTCTTGTTGTTGCCGCCTTTGTCAAGGTTGCATTTTCATTTGCAATTCGTTGAAGTATGTGTGTGTGTGTGTGTGTTGTGTGTGCCGCTGTTGCTTGTCAAGCTGCCTGCCAACGCCAACGCCGCCCCTTGCACACCTACTCCACCCAGCCAACACGCTGCATGCCCCACAAAGCATGCGTCAGAGGCCGTGAGCAATTCGTATGCCCTGTTGGCAGAGAACTGTCTATATAGGGTATGCCCGACTTGAGCAGAGGTGGGCAGCTTTGGCATAATTATGCAATTTGATTTGGTCAAGTTTACACAAAGCTTTCATTTATTTTCCAGAAATTTCTAAAATCTTGTACAGGATATCGCTGCGCTTATCATTGTTCTCTCTCTTCATTTACCTGATTTTCCGCAGCTTTGCTAATTTAAGCTAGCTAATTTTATATTCATTGTCAAGTTGCACAATTTGTGTAAAAAAGGCATTGTAACACTTAGTTCACATGCCAAAAGGGAATTCTACAGAGCATATTTATAGAACTCCAAATGGACTTGGAAACATTCTCAGACAATCTCGAATTTCTCACGCTGTTTGCGAGTCTATTAGGAATTTACTGTAACAATTTTTTTTTACGACAGTCATATATCAAATTTCCATTTCATTCGATTTCCAGCTGATTTATGAACATTTGCGTGGGAGATTACCAAGTAGGGTCTGATGGGCTGCAACCCCTTTTAAATGGTTAAGAGAGTAAGAGAGGGAGAGAGAGAGAGCGAGTGAGATAAAGTGAGTTCAATGCACTCGCAGCGCACACGTTAAAAGTAAATAATCAAATACGAATTAGTCATTTGATGCTCCAAAAAGAGAACAGAAACTTATATATATATATATTTCTTTATTTATTTATATATCTGTGCGCTTGTGTATATATAAACAGGCAGAAGTAACTGCAGAGTCGATCGGTCGTGGATAAGATAAGGAATGACAACGAACCCGAAAAAGGAACAACAGCGAATGACAAACAGCGCAATTGCACGTTTGTAGAGCGCGCAGCGAGAATTCGGTCTGGAGTTATATTCATTTTTCATGATAAATCAAGACAAATCGCTCAATCGAGCAAGTCATGTAAATGTCATTATAAGACTGCGCAAATGCAGAGACTTTTCGAGAAGTAATTTCTCTGCAGTTTCTCTTTTTTTGTGAGAAATGAGAAAATGGTCTCAGGAGAGGCATTCAAATAAAAACAAACTTAAAGAAATATTTTATATACAGACTTTTGACTCTTCATTCAAATGATACAAATTTAAAGAAATATTTTATATATAGACTTTTGATTGTTAACATTTTTGGTAAATATACAATTCGAATATTTTAATGGAAATTCTGTATAGAAACATTAATAAATAATGAAGCTGCAAACAGATTCTCAGATTTTATTGAATGCGAACTGTTTTTAGATTCAAACTTTCTCACATTTATTCCAACTCAACTTATTTTCATAAGAATTCGTTCCACTTGCGCTTCTTAAACTTTCCGCTCCACAGCTCTTTAGCATAACCGTAATATTATATAACACATTAAACATTTCGCTTGCAAATTTCGCACAATTTTCAGGTAGTTTGATGTGCCCGCCTACCTGTGCACGACCAACATAACTCTCGAACCATATATTATAATCAAGTATTGCGCTTACCTGCAAATAGACGGAGAGAGAGGGAGAGAGAGAAATACATTTTAATTAATCTATAAACTGTTTTATGCGCTGCAAAATCTCATAAATATTAAGTTAAGAGTAAAAACACGAAGACAACAACAAAAATCAGTTTTATGAGTATTAGCCAGCAAATCATGTGGCAAGTGTCATAAATAACGATTAAAGTGCCTGCAAATCGAGTCCGCGGTGTGGCCAAAGATCGCAAATCTTAAATCGTTTCAGCCATGTCGGCGCTTTTAGCCAAATCCAAATCATGCAGCAAACATTTACGTATGCGACTTTTTTGTCTTTATTATTATTATTATTTTGTTCGTTTTGGTCGGCAAGTGTAGTCATAATTTATGTTGTTGTTAAGTAACTCAGAGAGCGAAACCAGTTGAAAACTGAAAGTTAGTGTTAGAAAACCTTTTGAAAAAGAGCTATAGACAAGTTGTGACACGAACTAGTTCTGTGAACTGGAACAAAGAGAAGTCTATATAAAATTAAGTGAATAAATCTGAATGCTGGAAATATGTGAGCTTGGGGCTATGAGCTAGATGTGAACTGAACTAGTTCCGTGAACTAAATCACCAGGTAAATCAAAAGAAGTGACTCACAAACTCTAGCATTGAGGTAGAGCTTTAAGGATTTGTTCAATGAACTAGTTCCATGTACTGTAGGCTAACTAATTCATGGGAATGAATATGGATTCAGTTCCATGAACTGAAAAGTAATTATTTAATTATCTCTTTTGCCAAAATAGTTGATAAATTAGTAAGAAACGTTAATTGAAACGTCAGCCAAATGTTGGCTGCATTTTAATGAATGAAATTCTTCTATTTATATAAAATGCTAAATGCTAAATAATGTGAGAAATGGCATACAGTGGTTGCATAATTGTCACTACATGTGACAGCAAGCAACACACACTTAACACTTAACACAAACACACACACACACACACACAACACACACAACACACACTCGACTCATAAATTAAACACGCTCCAGGGCTAAGTGGCAGCATACAAACAAAATGCATTTACAAATCAACTTTTTGAGTTATCGTCACAATACAAAATCGATAAAAGTTGTTCTTGTTGCTGTTGCGGTTGTTGTTGTTGTTTAGTAGTTGCTGTTCTCGATTGCTGTTGCTGTTGGTTGTTCATTGTGGGCGTTTCTTTTTCATTGAATGAAATGCTGCTCTTAATGATTAATTGCAGTCGGAGCGCGGAGAGCAGCTAAGTACAGTCATCAGTCAATTTTTGGCCAATATGCAATCAACGTTCAATTCGATTCGATACGATACGATACGATTCGAGCCGCATCATCAGGCTGGTTCCATGCACTTTGAATGCCCAACTAATTAGCCAGGCCAGCGCATTGTTGTTGCTGTTGTTGTTCTAGTTTTTGTTGTAGCTGTCATTAAGAGCCTTTCAAAACTTGAATAGAAAGCAGGGAAGCTATTCTGCAACTAGAATACCCTATGATTATGCTATGGAGTTTCATATTATAAACAATAATTTCTGGCATTTATATCATAAATTAATATCTCAATCGATATTTATTTTGTAGCTACTATATAGAGCAGTAACGGTTTCAGTTTACAGCTTGATAACTCTGCTGAGAGCTCAGTTCGCATAGTTCAGTTGGAGGTTTCTAGTGCTATGAGCGCTCTTTGCAAATTGAAATTCATATACTTTCATATGCACACATAAAGTTGTACAGCCATAGCTCAGGCCCAGTCCCGCCGCCTACCTAGCCCCATCCCCCTCCCTCAGCCATCATCGCGCACTTCATTCGACTGTTTGTTTTTCTTGCCATGCGCTGATGGCTGATTAGTTTTGATGGAGGTACTGCCACGCCTGCTACTGCTCCTCCTCCTCCTCCTCCTTCTCTGGCATGCACATGCTAGAGCTGTGTAATTATAACTGTTTACAATTGCAGCTCAACGTATCAAATCTCTGTGTGAATGCCGTTAAAGCAGACGCCAGCGAAACAAAATGCACAAAAACGAAAGAAGAAAATGCAACAACAACAACAACAAGAGAAGAGCTGGCAACAGCAGTTAGAAATGCAAATCCCTAACAAGGTAGACATAGAGAGAAAGAGAGCGAGCGAGAGAGAGAGAGAGAGAGAGAGACAGGCAGGCAGCTTGAGCGAGAGCGCGAGAGGAAAGACGTGAGCTCAATGGGGGAAATGCAAAATAAATAAATAGTTAAATAAATGAATGCCAAACAGCTAAGAACCGGTATTTTAGCCAGTTCTAGGCCTTAGGCTCAGCCCCGCTCCCCGCTACCCGCTACCCCCTCTCTCTCTGCCCCTCTCTAATCGCTCATTGCGTTTTGTCGCCTGTCTGCCAAGTTTACTTTCAACGCCTTTTCCTGTCTTAGTTGTTGTTACAGTTGGCATCGTTTCTTGTTGTTGTTGCTGCTGTGCGTGCTTGCACTCATGCTTGAGCCCTTGGGCTAACGAGGCTCGAAGCCATTATACGTATACGTAATATCTATAATTATGCATTTTGTGCATATCCGCAAGCTGTCAAAGCAAAGCGCTGCATTTGAAAATGCCACAAATTAAACAATTTTCAAACAAAGTTTAACTAAAAATTGCCAGTGGCTATACAAGAAGAAGAAGAAGAAGCTGCAGCTGAAACATAGCAAGATTTTTAATTACCATTTAAGCTGTCGACATGCTGTGCATAGATATTCGGAGTGCAGCTACGCAAAGCGGAAGCGGATGTCGACTCTGCCACATGCCACATGACAACAAAGCCCAGGACTGAGGACTGGGCGTGTTCTGTCACAATTAGACGATAAGGCAACATAATTGAGCTGCAAGCGTACAGCGTGCGCCACGCCCCTGACTCTCCTGCCTCCTGCTTTTCTTTTGCAATGAGACAAGCAGCAGCAGCAGCAACAGCAGGAGGAGGAGCAGCAGCAGGAAATGAAGTCTTTCTTTTTGTTTCATTCTTTTTTTTTTTTTTTTTTTTGTAGACTGAACTAAACGGAAAGTTGCTTAAATATGTTTAAAATTGGAAGTGCTTAAATGCAGCCAATAGAATCTAAACTGTTAGGCATCATAGGGAATCAGAGAGAAACTTGGGAGAATAACTTAGGAGTTGTTAGCTATTAGCGAAATTGAAGCAAATGTTATATAGGAATTTATTTATTTACCTAAGTTCTATGTGATAATCCGGTATAAGGTTTATCTGTGTTCTACTTATATGCAGATCTCTAGATATATCTATAAGTTTATTGTGTCTAGACATAGTTGCTATGAAAGCAGTTAAGCTTTTTGTTTTCTCATTTTAGTTTTCTTACATGACTTAATTAGCTCCCACATTAATTAGCGGAATTACAAGAAGTGATTTAGCAGAATGTATGTAAATATATAAATATTATAAAAGAACTGTTGAGAATTATATCATTCATAGAGTTAATATATATTTACATTTCTAGCAGCAAATAGTCCTCATTAACATATCAATACCGTGCTTAAGGTAGCTGGGAATTATATCTGCCTTGAATTGCTAATAGTCTAGAGTCTCGTCTAGTCTAGTCTACTATATCAAAACTTTGCTTGTGAATAAAAAACTCATTTTAGAGCTCTCTCAAAAGATTTGACTTGATTTACGCCTAGAGCTAATCCTGATCAAATTACAATTAAATTATATCCAAGTTACACACATTTAAATTTGTTTTGTTTTCTATTCTTTTAAATTCATCTAGCTTTCAGAATAAGCTCCCCTGCTCAATCAAGTAAATGCTCAAAACACGGCTTGGGAATTACAAATACCAGATTGGATTCATTTATATACTGATTTTAATCAATTTCTTCACCTACAATTCTTTCCAATTACTTCGATCTGAGTTGCCCACCTTTGATGTGAAATGCTTTTCTTTTATCTAACCAAAAAAGAAAGAAATATGGAAACAAACGTGCTACCTGTGCATTATTGTGACTGGGTTGGCTAGCTGATTTTCCATTTACATAAGTAAGTAGTTTGGGCACAGGAAGTCAACTGCTTCGATTGCTGCTGCTTATACAAATTCTATTCGTGTCTGGCATTCAAAATTGTCGTAGAAAGAGTTATAGTCCAAGGGCTGTCAGGCAGAACAGCTGAAGAGCGAGACGGAGATAGAGAGAGAGAGAGAGAGAGAGAGAGAGAGAGAGAGAGAGGGTAGGAGAGGGAGTGAGCTAGATAGACAGTCAGTCAACTGGACTGACTGCAAACTATATAACTTTGTCTGACACGCAATAGTTAGACAAAACTCGTACCGTCCCTCGAGACCAACTGTCTGTCTGTCTGTCTGTGTCTTGTCTACCTGCTGTTGCAGTTGCAACTCTGCATTTCTGTGCATGTGTGTGTGCCATGTAATTATGCTGTTTAACAGCGAGAAGTTTGGTTAACAAATAAGACACATTGAGGTAGCCCCAGCTACCACATGTAATTATGCCTTGGAGTCGTACTCCTGCCTCAAGCACCGGCTCAAGTACTCTACTTATGTTTAGTTTCGTTTCGTGTTTTAGTTTTTTTTAGTCTGAGAGCACATGAAATTGCTGTTGCTTGTATAAAATGGAGTCTCAAGTCCTAAATTGAAAAGAAAATCTGTAATAAAAGCAACAAACGACAATAATAATATTTTCATAAATACGGGCAAAGGTTAAAGGTTACAAGCGCTGCTCAGGTAACCCAAAACTTATAAATGTGGCAATATTTTGATAAATGGTGCCCAAAATATCTATATATACATATATATGTATGATGATAAAATGCAATGTGGAGGCCAGACTAAATTCCAACATTTCTTTTTTAATGTGCAGCCTTAAATCAGAAATGATATATATATTATATACAAATATATACATATCTGCTACATATGCGTCAAGGGTGCGAAAAGGCACATATGGACAAATTATGTGGCAGCAATTCAAGGGGGTGTACGAGGCAACCTGGCCGCACTGGCTGGGGCACTATATATGTAACGGCGTCTAAAATTAGTTATTGATTGCGGGTAGACAATATCTCATATGCCACATGTGCTTTCAATTGTATTAAAAAAGGAAACACACAAACAGCCCTAAATCAATTGAGAGGCGAAATCAATGAGTTGAAAGATAGCACGACTAATGTATACCCTATCAAAAAGATATATATAGTGTGTGCTATCTACCTGGCGTATACTTAATGCGACTATAATACTGTGCATGCCATCATAAAAGTATTTGACAGATGGATTTTGTGATATTAAACAAGGACAAGCGTGCTTTTGCCCCAAATCAATCAGGAATATAGAAAAGTAAGGTAGCATGAGCAAACAAGTAGATAATATAGGACATTCTGGTTATTATAGTCATGTGATACGGCAAGAATATGTTTTGGGCATATAGAAATGAATCTACAATACAAAAAGGTCATCAGTCTCAATTAAAACTGGGCAAATCGGAAAGCTCATATCCACTTATTGAAAATGAGCATGAGGCATGGGCGTGATCGTTGTTGTATATACAGAGTTCTCCATATTTGAGTGACCGATCTGGCAGCCCTATACCTTTACAGAGACGGGCACTATGCGCCGTAGAGGCTCAAGGCGGCCATTTGGGAGATATCATATTCAAAGAGTAATGTCAACAAGTCTACATGAATCAAATAAAATTATTATGATCGACATCAAGAAAATTGTATTTTTCATTGATTTAAAAACGTCGAATATGGGCAACTTTGTAGGGTTGCCAGATGGGTCACTCGAATATGCAGAGTTCTGTAGATATGTCAATTACCCTCTACAACATATATGTAATCTACCATATATTAGTTATTTCAATTAGACTATAGCTTATCTCTCTTTTACAATGACTTCCTCGTCTACTCCTCGTCTACAGGCACCCGAACTAATTAGATATACCCTATAGAAGGCAGATGAACTCAAGTGTTGTTTGACTTTTCTAGTGTCTGGCAGGCAAAACAGGGGGTTCGTTCGTTCTGGCAGGGCGTGTCATGCATTGGGGAGCAGCTAAACAAGTGAACGCCAAGTGTTGTCAGGTTGAATGTACTCAAAGAGTAAAGAGAGCTAAATAACAAAAAGCAACAACAACAAGCAGAACAACTAACTACAACACCATAGAGAACAACGTTCTACGGCGACGTGGTCAACGCCTTTGTTGTTGTTTCACGATCGCCAACCGGACAGGCGGCAAAGTTGATAACCTTGAGAGCATTTTCATGCGAAAGTTCAATGAATTTAGTTTTACTTCCATGTCTCAAAATGAAAGAGGAGAGCGAGCGAGCGAGAGAGAGAGAGAGAGAGAGAGGAGAGCAAAAATAAAAATAAATAAACTCAAGACGCGACGCAGTAGAACTCTTTGAAGCGCAGACAAAGTCGCAGGCGAGTTCTAAAAAAAAAAAAAATAAGTAAAGAAACCAGCACATGTGAAAAAAGATGAAGCAGGGAGAGAAAAAAAGAAAAAAGTAGTTATAACTACTGAGAAAAGTGAAACAAAACCAGACTAAACATTCGCAGCAGCAGCCGCAGCAGCAACAGCAGCAGCTGAGAACCAGTTCAGCAAATGTACAAACTGTTGCAGTTGTTGCTCGAAGATCTGTGAAGGCTGCCAAAGTAGCTAAGCAGACGCTAAGACAGCGAAAGAGGCAGAGCGACAGAGTAGAGACAGGCAGAGAGAGAGGGAGCGGGGGGCGTAGTGGGGCGTGAAATCGATGCGTTGTCTTCGTTTTCGAAGCTCATGAAATGCGCAGGAAATCAATGATTCGGTTCGCTTCGGTTTCGATTACACGCACACGAAGACGATTGGCGACGACAACTGCAGCAGCAGCAGCAGCAGCAGAGCCGACAGCAACAACAACATGTTGCTGCAACATGCCAGCCTAGCTTAGCTGCATGTTGCTGAAAGCATTTGCAATAAATTAACTAAAATTATAGACAATTATTAGCATTGAGCGAGTGAGCGATGAGTTGAGCAACTTGCAACTGGCAACGTGCAACGTGCAACGTGCTACGTGCCACAGTGCAATTGCATATTTATTGGGGCGTTTGCGCATTTTAATTAAGCGATTTGTCATTACAAAAGGGCCCAACATGCATCTTGCCTTGCCTTGCCTGCTTTAGGCCAAACAGCAGGAGCAACAAAACACAAAAAAAAAAAAAAAACGATTTTCTTATTGATTACACACGCTTAAACAGGTAAAACTGCGTCCAGGGGGCAGATCAGATAAATATGTGGCATATACGCGTATTTAGATAGCGACTGCCATGAACAACAGCAACAACAACAACAACAACAACAATAAATATAGGGGGCGCAACGATCATTATTCAATTACAGCGCTGGATTTTGCACTCAACTTTTGTGCATTGAAATTGAAATGGGAATGTTGAGCCATGAAATTGTAGGCTAAACGGCAATGGAATTGCTATTGACAATGGAATTGAAATGGGAATTGAACGCGGCGATGGGAAACAGAATATATAGCTGTAGAGAATCTGTTAGAAATGGAATATGAGAAAGGAATTTGATGGAAGAGAGTTTTATTTGTATTGAAAGTAATTTAAGTTGAACAGAAATAAAGTAGAATGACAAGTGGTGCTTAAAAGAGTTGATAATGCACACAAATTATATTGCTATTAACATTGAAAGCAATTGAAAATGAATATAATGAATATTGAAAGCAATTAAAGCTCAATTTGAAAATAGTTGAAACTAAAAAAAGCATTTAAAATTAGAATTGCAAACTATTGAAATGTAAATTTTATAGTTTGAATTAAAGCATTTCTTTAATGCAATATTGAAGACTTCACTAAAGGCAACATCAAATTCTATTATTAAATTCAAGTCGCTTTCTTTGTTTTGATTACAATTACCATTAGTGACGCAATAATTGAATCAACATCAATGAATGAAACCACATATTGAATTAGTTAATTGAATTGAATTGAATACAATTAGCTGCAATGTTGACAACATTTTGATTTATATTGGCAAGTCCTCCTCAACGTTAACTACAAGCAAAAGATTAGCGACTAAACGTTTTTCAAAACCCACAAATGAAATCAATCTGTTTAAATGCAAGATTTTAAAACCAAGAAATCTGAATAATAAATCACAGTTGCTTCACAAATCTTAAGCCGACTTCACGCTCTGTTAACAATCAATAACAAAATCTAAATGCTAAACGTCTTCGAGCTTACTTCCCTGTGGCAACACAGCCAAGTTAAAGCCAATTTTGGGCAGATTGAACAGCTCAAATTTCAGTTAAGGAAGCACTTAATAAAAACAGCTGTTTGCTTTAAAAATTGATGTAATATATACACGTATATATATGTATATATATACATTCAGTAGCGCCGCGAACAGTTTGGAACAGACCCAAAGAAGACCCAGAAACGAGGCCGTGAAGTAGAGCCCTAAGCTCTGGACATTCGTGTGTAATTTGAGTGGCGTGTAAGCTGCCAGACATAAAGCCCGCAGCGTGCATAATTTAATATGAATATTATAAGTATATATAAAAGGTTGCCCCCCTCGCCCCCTGAAACTCCGCACTGCCCCCCTTCAGAGTTTGTTCAGCCCTTGCTTAATGACGAGCTGAAGTGCAGCACTTTCAACACTTTTAGTGGCAATTTACAGGAGCTGACCACAAAGACAAAAAAGCAGCAGCTACAATAATGACCACGTCCACGCTGATTGCTGATTATGACATGGCCGAGGAGGAGTATGAGAAACTGAGAGAGCTGCAAGAACTGGGAGCTCGGGGCAATCTGGTCAGCCTGGTCTGCCAGAGGGCTCCAATGCCTGTGGCTGGGCAAGAAAAAAAAAAAAAGGGTGAGAAAAAGAGCCAAGTTAGATCGTCGTCGGGGCACATGCAGATGATGTGAAGTGCAAATAATTATGACAGCCAAGAGCAGAGGGCAGCCGAACGGAAGCGGCTGCAACAACAGCAACAACAACAACAAATCGCTGCACACCTGCAAGAGAACAGCTAAGAAAAAATAAAATAAATTGCGTGGTACAAGCAACAAAAAGCAACAACAATGACAAACACCGCAACGTCTACTGTGAGCAGTGCAACACTTGAACTTTGCTGCAGCTGCAGCAAACATAAGCAGGAAAGCCAACGGCCAACGGCCAACGGCAGGCATTGAGTCAGCGAAACAGTCTCAGCCTTAGCCACACCTTCGGCAACGCCAACAAAACTGTGGCAGCCAACATAACGATGATTATGAAAGACAATCAGCTGTGCCACCATTGTTGCAGTTGCAATTGTTGTTGCTGCTGCCTGCCTGCTGTTGAGGTTTGTAGGGTAATTGACAACGGCTGGTGCAATGCCGCGTAGCCGAGCGAGCCAAAGCCACTCAATGAGCCACCCAGCCAGCCAGCCAGCCAGCCAGCCAAGCGGCAAGGCAATACCAAATGCCTCAGTTATTGGCCCAAAACGACTAACAACAAAAAGGCTGTAGAAGAAACAAGTAAAAGTGCTCAAGTGGGGCATTGACGACTATCAAATACCTAGAGCTATGCTCATGAATCATCATAAGGTGGTCTTAGAACATGCAGGAGACGTACAACAGGGGTTTTGGTTAATTTTCAAATCAACTATTGCTTATTCTCAATGATATCCGATCTATGAGCATTGCAAAAAGAAATTCTAGTACAGAAAACCTATAAAATTTATGATTATATATTCACAAGATTGACAGAAATCGAAGAATTTGAAATCTATAGAAGAAAAGGGATGTGGTTAACTCTTCGACAAGAGGAGATATGTCAAAAAAACTTAGGCTCTATAGAGTTTTTATCAATTTGTCATGAAAAGTTATTAGCTATTTAGAATAAACTTGGTATTTCCGTGCTACAGAAGGAGCCTATGCTACAGGAGTCTTTAGTTAGAAGCAATCAACTATAAACTACATGTAGAAGTAGATCGAATCAGCGGGTCAGTTTTTCTCAGCAATATTACACATAATTTAAGGGCTCAGCTACATCGCCTTCTGCCTGTTACATAAATGCCAACATAACCTTTATACCCCGTTTACGCACTTTCCGTTCGTATAACAAAAACTTAGATAAAAGCGCAGAGAAGCGCAAGGGAGCTACATACAGAACTATAGAACCACCACCCCGCAGAGGGGGGTTTTTTAATCTTGTCTGTGCCTGACAAATGGCTAAGCTCTGCGCGAATTGCTGATAAATGTGCTGAAAAGGCAGCACAGAAATACCAACGAAAAAAAAACTGAATCTGCCCGAGCAGACAATAAAGTCAAGTAAACTAATATACATATATTTGCCTTACATAATCCAACTGGCGAGATGCTAAATTCCCAAAGTCTACAACTTAAATTTAAAGACCTTAAATGACCACTCAGCTGCCAGCGATGGGCTGCTTTGTTTGTTGTCATTAAGTCGCAGCTTGTCAAGTTCAAAAACTTGAGGATTGATAATAAAAGCGCAACTGCGTATAAAGCCCCTATATATATATATATATATATATATATATATATATATATATATATATATATATATATCTATTATACAACAGTCTGCGCCAACTAGGGGCATTCGACATTATTATAATAATATGCCGCTAATTATGATGACCCTTCAGAAAAGTTTAGCATTTACAGATTGACCTTAAAGGGCATGAGAGCGACCGTTGAAGTTCAAGACAACGACTTGAAGTCAAAAGTTCAAGCAATACAAATTGTAAAACATAAAAGAACCGCATTCAAATGAAACGAAAATCAATTAGCAATTAATTATGTTCGAAACGGGTTTCCCATTTCGGGCATCCTTAAACGAGCCAAACACGAAACTCACCGCAGGGCGTCGCATAAATTGTTAGATTAGATAATATTCGTTAGATTTGTTTTATTAGTTATTGGAGTGGGCAAAATGCTTACGCTTTCAATTAGCAGTTAAAAATTATGACATCCTCCACTTGCCCCGCGCCCCTGGCCCCAACGTATTTGAATAAGCTAAACACCTGAGGCCAATTGCGTGTGGTTAGCTTATAAAAAATACTAGAATTGTTAACAGCTCGAGTGCGTAAGACTTCGGGCTCCCCTCAACTAGCTTTGCCGAGTAGCAAACGAGCTGCTGCCCTCTGCCACTACCTCTACCTCTAGCTCTCCCTCTGCCTCTAGCTCTGCCTCTACCTCTATCTCTACCTCTACATCTACTTCTAGCTCTGCCTCTAGCTCTGCCTCTAGCTCTGCCTCTAGCTCTACTTTTCTTCCACCTCTACCTCTGCCTCTATCGCTACCTCATTAACTCTCCTTCTCTACTCTTCTGCTCTCTTCTCCTTGACCATTCTCTTCTGGTTCCTCTCTGCACTTTTCATATCCCTATCCCTCTTTTGACCTTTACCTCTACCTCATGCTCCGCTCCTACCTCTGCCCATCCCTCTACCTCGACCTGTCCATTTGTCCCTCTGGCCTTTCTTTGTCCACGACCGGCCCCTACCCCTATCCACTGTTCTATCCCTCTTCCTCTCCCTCTCTCTCCCTCACTTCTCCTCTCTCTCTTGTTCTGCTTTCCATTGGCACGCAATGCGCCATGACACTGGCTGACGCTGATGCTGACGACGACAAGTGTCATTATATCAAATGATTTTACTTTTGGCCACAGCCACTGGCGCAGGCAGGCATCAGGCTCACTTAACTACTCGTCCTCTTTATCTGCGCTGCGCCCCAGCCATGCCCACCCCACTCTCTGTCATTCGCATTGGCATTGGCTGCCAACTTTTGAAAGGCTTATGAGTTCTGCCTCTCTCTTTCACTCCCTCGTGCTCTCTCTCTCCCCCTCTCTCACAAGCCCTCTCACTCTGTGCTTCCTTTGTTTGACAGTTTTGAAGTGTTATGCGATTTTACATTATTGGCTCTCCTTGTGCGTTCGTCTATTGCTGCCCTCCTCTATTCTATTCTCTTGACTCTTCACAGCTGTCTCTCTCTCTCTCTCTCTCTCTCGCTCACTCACTCACTCTTCCTCTGAATCTCTTGTTAGCTGAAATAGTTTTGACGTAGTTTTGCATATGTTGACTAAAAGTTTTGTGCATCGCTGACGTGTCTGGCTTCTAAATAGATTTGCGCTTGGCGGCTTTGCAGGTTGTCAGCTAAGATAACACTGCAAGAGTGAAGAGAGTGGCCGACACATACAGAGAGGAGAGAGAGAGAGAGAGAGAGAGAGATAGACAGCCAAGTCTTTCTTTGATAAGTTTTCTGTGTTTTGCATTGCTTTTCTGCACGTGTCTTTCACAAATCCATTTGACGCCAGTGTTACTTGCTTATTTTCCATTTGAACTAACCAACTTTAATAACTTTTATGTGCTTGCTGTGATTCCAATTGTTATTGCTAATGCTAATAAAGTTGACTTGAGTCCGACCTGTGCTGTAGCAGACCTTTGAGCTTTAACTAGAAATGATTGACTTCCAATCACGTGGCAATTCATATTTTATTACAGAAATATTAACTGAGTTCATAGAAGTCGGCTGAAAGGGCAGTTAATGCCATTTTTCGTGATTGCCTGTGCTGTTATTATAAGCATAATGGGAGCAGAGCTGGGTTTAAAGCAATTGGCAATGATTAGATTGCTTCAAGTTTAAGCAGAGCTTAGATATATATAGCTTGATTCAAGCTGCATTTATATTATTTAAATTACTTCAGATAGAGAAGGAAATGCAATAGAATGAGAGTGAATTTAGTGCTCATTCCTCACATATAAAGCAAAGAGACCAAATCATTCTCCCGCAGCTTTAAGTTTCCTTTAACATTTACTTGATTTTTTTTTTCTCTTTCACATTTTGGCAAATATTTGTTCCAACATCGAGCGATTTTGGTGGTGGATAGCTGCTAAATTTCCGGTAATATGTAGGCTTGGAAGGCTAATTATAATGAGGGTAAATATGATGTGTGCGTAATTTAATTTTAGGTTGCCCCAAACGCAAAGTCAAAACGAGGACTTCCTTGATATTTGAATATATTATGTTAGATTTATACTATTATTTTCTGGTAATTTACTAAGCACAATAGCTGTAGCTCCTAGTTCGTTCTACTAAATATTTAAATTTTTATTTAAAATATTTAAATAAAATTTTATTTTACATTATTTTTTTTTATTTTTTATTTATTTATTTTTTTGCTTTGCTTAAATGGCCTTAACACAAAATCTTTATGCACACACATACATCGATGTACATTTATATATGTGTATGTATGTATGTATTTATATATGTATATGTATGTATGTATTTATATATGTATATATATTTTTGTTTCGCTCATTTATTACTGTAAAAACAATGAATAGATTTCAAATTTAATTGTTTGTATTTTTAAAGGCAATTAAAAATTGAGGTAACTTTTGCTGCAGCACTTCAAATGGTGCGCACACACACTCTCTCTCCCTCTCTCTCTCTCTCTCCCTTTCTCTCTTTCAGCTTTACTAAATCTTACTCTTTCTACAGCAATTTGCTTTTTACACATCTTAGATGCAACATCTTCAAACGCACTAAGACACATATAGAACACTGAACCATTTGTTGCTGCTGCCTCCAATGCTATTCAATACAATTGTGTATATGTGTGTATGTATATATGTATGTTAATATATAGTGATATTTATCTATGGAAAGCGTATAGGAAATGTCAAGCTGGCCGCACATTTTGCTCGATTCTGTTGCGACTGCCATAAGTTTTGTTTGCAATTTATGCACATGACATGAAAACGTGCGCAACAGAGAAACACACGCACACACACACAGACACAGACACATACACACACAGAGACTTTGTTGTTGTTATTGCTGCTCGTGCTGCTGTCTTTATTTACGAGCTGTATTTTACGTATGACATTTCTTATAATATTTTATTGTATTCCACTTCTAGCTGTCAATTGATATTCAATTTTTACGCTCCAACATTTTCCCGTGTCGCATTTTGTGATTTCAATTATCTTTTGTATTTTCAGCTTTTGTTTTTCCATAGGTTCTCTTTAAGCATAAACAACTTTATACAAGAGCTAAGCAAAAGCCCAGCAGCAATTGCTAGAACAACAACAGCAACAACTACTACTACTACAACGGCATAAGCCTCTCGACTCGCTGGCTGGCATAAAAAACTGGGTCAAAAGTTGGAAAAATTATAAAGTAAAAAGAAAAGTGTGGAAAACTTGCGAGCTAAAAAGAAAAACAACAACAGCAGCAGCAGTAGCAGCAGCAGCAGCAGCAGTGGCGACTGCTAGGCGAATGTTTACACACACACACATATATATATATATATGCATGTGTGTACACACATATAAGGAAGACAGTGCACTTTTGAAGCGCACGCAGCCCAAAGCATTGCACTTTTAAGCCCGCCCCGCCCCGACGCCCTACACCTACACAGGCAGTTCCCTTGCCTTGTCTTACTTTGTTTATTATTTTGTTTAGTATTTTCGTTTTATTTACTGTTTGTTTGTGTTACTTTTATTGCAACGCCGCAAACGCGAGGCAGCCAAAATGTTGCACTACCAAAAGAGCCTTTTTCATTTGATGATGCCGTAAGGTAAGACCAGAGAGGGAAAGAGAGTGGGCGAGACACAGATAAGCATGATATGAGTGAGCGTGTTGCTGTTGTTGCTGCGGAGACTCCGGAACAATGATGCTGCATTATTCCAGCAATCGAGTCAATTAAATGCGATGCAAAGCAAATAAAAGAATAGTTTGAAGGCATTTGATATATGTTTATGACGATATATTCAACTTTAAAAGTATTGTAATATTAATGAATATAATATAAAATTTTTTTTTATTAAATATATATATTTTTGTAATAAATAAAAATAATATATATAAAATATAATAACAGTAGAGATTTATAAAAATAATATATTTATAAATACAATTTAGTTTTTTTTTTCACAACTCTTTTTCATTATTATAAATAAATATTTTTCTTTTCTTCTTTTTATAAATAAATAAAAATAATATATTTTTAGATATAATATAGTTTTTTTTTCACAACTCTCTCTATTATTATTAAATATTTTTCTTTATATATTATTTTATTATACAAACAGTTCCTCTATTATTGATAAATATTTCTCTTCATATATATGTATGCAGTCTCTCAAAAAACACAAGCACAGTTGTCTAGCTCTATAATAAACTCATGCCCAGAAGCCAAACCCAATACGGTAATCTTGTATTAATTTGCCTTGATCGCGGCGTCGTTTTGGAGGTGTTAACCACAATTTTATGCAAATTACTGAGCAACGCTGATGCATATCCTCAGCGGCTTACGAAAAAAAACAGAACTAATTGCACAGAAACTCAACTTGTTTTCGGTAAAAATTAATTAACAAAAAATGTTTCTTTACTTTACCCATATTTATTTATTATAATTTTTTTTTTGTGCAACAAGCTAAAGCCGCACCTAATCAAAAGCAAAAGCCACAAATTATAGATTGGAGAATATATATTGTATAATAACACTTCCAATCTGCCTGCCATGAAAATGGAAATTCAAATGCCCGAAGTAATCAATATTGGCTAATTATAACAAAAAGCAAACAGACAAAAAAAACCTGGCCTTGAGCCAAACAATTGAATAGCAAAAAACCAAATAAAAACCACGAAAATGATAAAATGTCAAAGCAAACAAAATTCGCTGTTCGATTTTTACTCTTTTGTTGTCAGCTGCAGCTAAATGTTAAAAAATAAATACAAGTTAAATAGTTTCAGTTCAGATTGACTGACTGCATAATACTCTTGGAGAGCTGCAGTTATAGAAATAACTGGAAAAGTCTGAAGCAGCAAAGACAAAGACTATAGATTATAGATCGAACTTTGAATCTTTGTTGAACTCTATGTAAGAGTTTTAGTCAATTGAACTTCAATCTTTATAGATATACATTTTTCAAGATTTCAAGATTATATATGTTTTATTGCTGAAAATAATATACTTTATCTTGCAAAACAAATATAGAACTTTTCGCTTCACGCTCAGAGTGTAGCCTAAAGTTTTCTCAGACAAAAGTCAATTCAACTCTCTCTCACTCCATTCAATATCATTGATAAGCACAGATAACCAACAAGTAAACATTGCCTAAAAACCAATATGCTCATCTGATTTAGTAAGCGAGCATAAGAAGTAAGAAAAATAAAATACAACTGCACAGAAATGTAAATAAATTACATGCAACAAATGCAGCAACAGTCGACGCTGACGTCGCAGTCACGTTGAATGCGACTGCTGCTGGCTGCGACGGTTGCTGCTGCTGCTGCCGCTGTCTGTGCCACTAACCCACTTCAAGACAACTCAACGCTGTCTCTTTCTAGCACATAAGCTGGGAGTCTCTTTGTCCCGCCCGCCGCCTCGTTGCCGCTCTTTGGCGCTGCGCAACGTGAAACGTTGACAACAACAACAACAACAACAACAACAAGAACAGCAGCAGCAGCAGCAGCAAATCAACTGCCTTCGCTTTTTGCATTTTATTACGAAAATTCTTTGCATTCAAAAAACAAGAACCTAAAAGCATTCAATTAATCAGCTAAGCTTAAGGGGTAAAAGGGGATTGGGGAGTGGGGCTTGGGGACTGGGGGTTGCAGCTTGTTGGCTGCTTGAAACAAATTAGCGGCTTAAAGGCGTTGATTGATGCGAAGGGCTTGCAATAGGCATGGGCCATGGGCGTGGCTCTCTTTGGCTCTAGTCCATTTTGATCATTTGCTCAATGGCAGCTGTCAAGAGTTTCCGAAAGTTTTGGGTGGCTGGGGGAAACGGCTCAATTGAAAGCTTATTTATAGGCCCCATCACACTCGACAGCCGTCGACAGTTGTGACCCAAAAATGTTGCCGCCTTGCGGTTGTTGTTGTTGCTGTGTTGCTGTGTCGAAAAACCACAAAACCACTTTTGACCACACAATCTTCGAAAAGCCACAAAGTGCTCAAGCTGCTAACAGAGATAAAGATAATGACATGGAGCACTATGGACACTATCACACATGGGCTAAGGCTAAGCAAGAGACAAGCTCCATTGTTTGGCCTGCTCTGATTCATCAGCAAACTCCCGCTCGCCCCGCGCCTGCCCACAAACACAAGCATCATTTTCCATTGCCTACAAAAGTTCGAGGCGATTTGAGCTGGACTCAACGCTTTGTTACACAGCTGCAGCACAAGTTGCGTTGCATTTGCGCTTTTCAAATGTTGCACAACTTTTTTTATATTTATTTGTATTTTTTATTTATATATATGCATATTTCCTTTTTGTTTTGCAGTTGTTAAATGTTGCTGATTATAGAAAAAGTGCAGCGCGGGCATGTTGATCTGCATGGAAAATGGTTTAAAGTCAATTTTATTGTGATGTATAAAGGAACAAAAATGCTACAATAAAATTAGTTTATAATTATAAATGAGTTCTGATAATTTCAAAAATTTATTTTTATGTTATTTATTTTATTTACAAATTTTTACCAGACTTTTCTTTGTATACATGATTTTTAGTTGAATTTATTATGACTTCTTATGCCGCCTACATTAAAAAATACTCATATAAAACTTTTATTTACAATTCTCATTGAGATTGGTTGTATAGCTTCAACTGAATTTTAGCCAGAAGCATTCATATTAGGCCCAATTGAATGCGGCTTCTCTTTAATTCCTTGCACAAATTTAAAGCTTTCATTTATAATTCATAAAGCGTTTCAGCATAACTGTTTATAGCCTCTGCATCAGCATAATCAAAACCAAAATTGAATTTAAATTCTGTCTCGACGAGCTTCAACTATTTACAGGGTGTGCTGCTCGCTTCACACTCTAAAGCTTAACATTTTTAAGTTTTCATTTGATATGTTTTGTTGTTGTTGTTGCTGCTGTAGTGTCGCATGTTTATACTTTTTGTGGGCTTCTCGCTTAGCTGCTCAACTTTGTTTGTTTTTTGTTTTTGCATATAAAGACGCGAGTAATTGCAATGTTAAGTATACGCCGCGTGGCGCAGCAAGTTATGCTGAGCAAATGCGCACACTCCCACACACAATTACAAACTCACGCACACACACACCTACACCTACAAACAACAACAACAATAACAGCAGCAGCTATTGCGCCAAGTCAACAACCAGCAGCTGGTTCAATGAACTGCATTTAGCCAAAGCCATTTGAGCTGAACTGAAATGTTAATTAATTAAATTGGCTTATATCAATAATGATAATAATGATGACAACAATCATGATAATAGAAAATATTAGACCACTGAGGGTTCATTGGCGCACACCCTCGACAAATTACAAAATTTTTAATATGCAATAAATGCCATTGAAGCGCGTTACACATGGGGGCTTGGTCAGGGGTTTTACTGTACCGCCAATCGGGGTTGGGCTTCACTGTAGAGGAACTGCGAGAGTTGGGTAGAAGTTCTACTATACGGTATTAATTAAAAACCTGTTGACTCATTCCTAAAGCAGCCACGCTTCAATTATTTGCTGCAGTTGGAGCTGCGCGCGCGCGCGTTTTTCACGCGTTTTTCGTGCGTTTTTTATCGCGCGCCTTCGAGAAAACTTTGCGGAATTAACCTAAGTAAAACAGCTGACAAAGTGCAATATCTACAAAGGGCATTAGACCGTTAAGCCTTGGCGTGTTGTCTAAGTGGCGGTAAGGGCACTGGGCGTGGCAGAGCCCTATAACATTTGTTTTTTTTTTTTTGCATTGTAATTACGATATAAATTCACAACGGATTTGGCGGATGCGAGCGATGCGAACGCTTTTTTGCATAGATAAAGCTGGCCAAATGAGTCTAGGCTAAAAGTTATTGTGGCTCTATGTAGTTGCTTAATTGTTGTTGTTGCTGCTGTTATTGTTGCTGGTGGTTCAGTGCCGCCAAGCAGCAGCGCGTAAAAGTCAACGACAGCAAAATGTGGCGCTCAAATTAATTTTTGTTTTCCACTTTTATTGCGGTTACAACAGAGAAGCCGCAAGTGCTGCCCTCATATCTAAATATATACATTCCTATATATATAATTTTAATTGAACACATACACGTCAAGCGCTTTTTGGTTAGTAAGATCTGGAATTTGCTATCTTTGCGGTTTTGTGAGTGTGTTCAACTTTGACTTACGATCTTTCCTCTCATTTCATTCATTTTTTTGGCCAACGATCCATGACACATTGTCTAGAACTTTGAGCTGTGTCTCGCTAGCGCCGTTATAATTCTGAATACTTTGCTGCGAACTTACCTGCAAGAGAAGTAAAAGGTAAATTGAAACATGAGTCAAGTTTTTAATACAGTGAAAGCAATTACTTAGAATTAAAGAGGGTCTGGGAAATAAAGATCTATACATATAAGAAGTATACACTTCTTAGGAAATTATATACCCCACTCAACACAGCTGATGGTTATCGGCTGTCGAATGCCTATTGACTGTGCTCAAAACTTGATAAGCATCATACGCTGTGGGAATTCTACCCCTAAATATGCATATAGATGAACACAGAAACAATCAGTACGCAAAAAACAAAAAGAACTCACTCTCAAGTGAGTGCAGCATATGAAATATAAATTTTAGAACTTTATTCTTCTCTTCTTTTTGTTGGAATGAGGGAAAATGTCAAAAACAAATACAGCAAACACTTAAAATGGTCTCAAGTGAGCCGAAAACAAAAAGTCAGACCAGAAAAAATAAAGAGAGAGAGAGAGAGAGGTAGCGTGGGAGAGAGAGAGAGAGAGGTAGCGTGGGAGAGATAGAGAGAGAGCAGCAGTTGCACAGTCTGAGAACAAACATCAAAACTACACACAAACAAAAACAAATGAGAGTAAGCAAATAGGCAGTGATAGACTACAGATACTCTATATGCTGTGCCAAGCAGCACCGACTACTGCTGCTTCTGTGATAGACTAGCAGATACTCTACAAGCTGTGCCAAGCAACAGCGACTAAAATTGAACGATTTGAAACTGAAGCGAGCACTCGAATACTCTTTTTCATAGCTTCTAATCTTGATTAAACCCGAATGATGTTTAGAATATTAATTTTCGGGCTCTTTATTTATGTATGTAACGAAATTCACAGCCGCAATCAAACGCGTGAATTAGATACAGCAGACAGACGTAACTCTAGACGCTTGAGGCTTCTAGATCAATCTAGTTTCTCGCTCATTCGACGATATAATATATTCTACAGCTCATTTCTCACACATACAAGCATATAGTACACCCGCTCGTCCAATTTCCTAGACGCTCAGGGTATAAACAATAAACAAAACACAAACAAAATAAATAAACAACAACAGCGCATTGGCCCAGAGCTACAGAAGTAAAAAGTCAACCAGCGGCTAAAAAGCTTTGGCAAAAAATGTCAAACAAATATGTGTGTATGTGTGTGTGTGTGTGAGATGAGCAGGGGGCGGGCCAGAGCGGGGGGATGTGGGATGAGGTTAGTGGAATGCCTGTAGAAAATGCTATGCTGAAATTTATGTACATACAGAGGGAGAGAAAGAGATGGGAGAGAGAGCGACTTGACTAGGGAGCTATTGCTGGTCCCCGAAGGCTAGACCGTTTTGGGGGCGTGGCCGGCTGGCCCATTGGGCTGGCTTGCAGCGTGGACTCTTTGCAAAATATGCACAAGCACGACTAGAAATTTAGCTGAAGGACGCGCACAACAAACAGACAGACAGACAGATACACAGAGAAAGAGAGCACAAGAGAGAAAGGGAGAGAGGGACTAACTGACGGACGGACTGACTGACAAACTGCTGATTTTTATTTGAACAGCGACTGCTTTATGAGCTTCTAGCTGCATTTACAGCTATCACAGCTGGTTGAAAAACTTGCACAATTTTTTAGATTGCATTTTTTGGATTAGAGATGGATGGACTGTGGCTTTGCGGCTGGGAGTTAGTTAGGCTAGCAAACACAACTGTCAAGGCTGCTCAAAGTTGAAAAACATACATGGGAGAGATTGCAAATTGATACTAAATAATGCGAGAGATCGTAGTTGAATGCACTTGATGCAGGTTCGTTTATAGAAAGCTGAGGAGTTAATTAAACGCTGAGTTGAATAATTATAAACTAATTAAACTTGATTATATAATTATGGTTATTAAAGACTGACGCGAGTAGCAGTGAAATTAGCATTAGTAGAGGACAAATGTGAACCATTATAAAGATATAATACAAATATGTTATTATTATTATATTATTTATGCAAATATTTTCGAGTAAAAGTGAAATAAAACTTTGTAAAAATAATTTTATTCACACATATATATTTTTATATATATTATAAATTATATATTTATGTGCCGCCGACTTGTCCAAAGAAGAACAAATCATCCTGAACAAAATATGTATTGCCAAAAAAAGAACTCAGAGAGCAACCGATTGCGCCGGCTCTTCAAGGAGATCTTTCGCGATCTTTCTTTTTTCCCCAACCTTTTGGTTGAGTTTTATGAAGCAAACGGAGCGTGAACGTGAACGTTTTCATAGAGTTCGTGAGTACACTGAGTCTCTCAGTATACGAACGTTAATCGTATCTCCCCCAAATGATATTCATTTAAAGGGCATCACGCGAATAGTTAACTCCAGGCGCTCTCTGAGCGAGACAGAGAGAGATTTTGAATAAGAGTTTTAAGTTGTCTGAAGAGAAGTAGGTTGAATAATGAATCAAATGGTAAACAGTTATTTGCAAGCTGTGATTATTATATATAAAATAAACAATTTTAAATATTGTTTGCATATTATTTATTAATTTAATTGTATTTTTTTGAGTAATTTTATTTAATACAAATTTAATTCTTTTAATTTAATTTTTTAAATTATTTATTTAGTTGTTATCTGAATATTATTTTTAAATTTTTATTATCGTATATTTCAATTTAATATTAGCTCTTTATTTTCATTTAATTTTTTTGATATAGCTTTTTTGTGTTCATGTTAAATTTCCATTTTTTGAATTTTATTTTGAATTTGAATTCATTTAGTTGTATGAATTTTATTTAATTTTTAAAATGATTTTTATTCACTTTTTATTTTATTTTTAAAATGCATTGTATTTACTTTTTATTTTAATTTATGTTTTGTATTTACTTTATTTCAATTTATTTTATTACTTTATTTTTGGTAAATTATTTTGTACGCCGTTTTACCTCCCGTTATATCATTTTCATTTTATCAATTTAATATTGCATGATTTCTTACCAATAATCCTTTCATCTAGTTGATTTGCAATGATTTTTTATTCATTTGCTATGATTCGTTTATATATTCTTTTTATTATTATTTGTTCAGCATTTTGTTTTCAATTATTTCATTTGCATTCATTCAATTTAATAAAAATTCCATAAGCTGTAAATATTTGAAATTAAATTTGTAACTGTTTCATTTGGTTTGCTTGAATTGATTTGATCACATTTATTGCTTAAATTTGTTTGGCAGGAATTGCATAATATATATGAATATTTCACTATCTGCTTTTGGCCAGGTCTCTCTCAGCCTACTTTCAATTTGGTAAGAAAATGATAATCTTATATTTGATTTAATTTGCTTTTTGCTCAAGCTGGCCAATGCCATTTAAATTTGGATAGCAAATCAAATAATATTTTCTATCGAGCCAAAAAAGAAAATACGACTAAAAATCAAATAAATATTACTCTCTCTCTCTCTCTCTCTCTCTCTCGCACTATTCAGCTAGAGGCTGGCAGCTAAAAATTCATCAAGCAAATACATAAATACAAACACAAATAGTCAGTCAGATAAGGAGAGAGAGAGAGAGAGAGAGAGAGAGGGAGAAAATGAGAGAGAAGAGCAATGCGAAAATGCGCCACAAAACACGTACAATAGCTAAAATAATACAATAACAAATCGCCACAGCGAATGCTGAATGCTGACGGAAAATCGAAGAAGGAAAATCGCTGTAACTTGGCAAATGGTTTTGGGCAGAGGGAAAACAGCTTTGAAGTGAAGCTGAAGCTGCCTTGGCTTTTGTCTGTGGGGCTCGTGTGCCCGGGCATTTGCTGCGTCCAGGGGCACACGCACACAACTTCTCCTAACACACATACACAGAGAAACATGAAAATCTACTCAGCTGCTGCGAAGGGTGCAAAAGTATGTGTGTCTCCCTCTGTCTGTGTGTGTGTGTGGGAGCGGAGCGAGGGTGTTATAAGCGGTTAAATTTCGAACATGCCCTGGCTTCCTCTGGCCGAGCCCAGCCCAGCTACTTGCCGTTTCTTCTCCCACACACACACACACACACACACACACATACAGGCAGACTTTTACCTACGTCTCAGTTTCGCTTCCCCTTTGGCCCTGCCTAGCTCTAGCTGCGTGTGCACGCGCCGTTGGCGCCGTCCTTACCGCCGATTGCTCATCGTCATGCTCGGCTCTGCTCTGCTGTGCGCCCCGCTTAAGCCTCAACCCTCTGCCGCCTGCTGTTTGTCCTTTGCGCGACCCCAGACCAATGCCACGCCCCCTGCCCTTACACACAACCCCCGTCTGGCCACACTTCGCTCCACGTGCGTTTCGTTTCGTTTTTGCTCTTCTTCTTTTTTTTTGGCGTTTTCCCTTCTGCTGTGTTGGCTAATTTTACGTTACGCATACGCCACGTGTGTGTGTAGGTGTTTGTGTGCTGTTGTTATTGTGTGGCTGAACGTAACAGAAACTAAAATTCTGTTGCCTAGTTTTAAGCGCTTTATGGCACAACACTTTGGGGCAGCTATGCAAAATGTGGTGTATGCAACATGAAGTTGAAATTAAATGTGAAATAAATACGTAAAATAATCTAAAATAATTATAAGTTTCTTTTTTTTTTATTAAATTGTTCGTTTACAATTTTCACATATTTTAAAAAATATTTTTATTTATTTCTGTTCCTTTTGTCAGTCCGCTTTTCCGTCTCGTTTATCTGCTGCCACACGAAATTAAACACAAACAAAAAGTGAAATAAAACAAAATACGAAATAAGTTAAATAATCGTCTGCCCCATGTTGAAAAAAAAATACTTTTGCCTGCGCTTTGCATATTTTCTTTTCGATTTTTTTTTGTTTTTGTTTTTGGTTTGCAACGTAAAATGTCGTTTAAAATTAAACAAACCAGCATCAGCAGCAGCAGCAGCTGGCAGCTGTGGGCCCGGACTGGAATCTCGGCTAAAGTGAGGCACCCGGAAGCTGCCACGCCCCATATTACCCCCCTTTACCTTAGAGCACTTTCAGCGTGCCTTCTTGGCTGCGTAATCTAGCAACTACTCGAGCGGCATAAATTTGAGCAACAACAGCAATGAAGAAGAAGAAGAAGAAGAAGAAGACGACGACGACGACGACGACTGCAATGTGGAGCCATAAAAGTTACAACACAATAAGCAGCAGTAGGGGCAGAGAGTGGGAGAGGGAGCGACAGACAGAGAGAAGTGACTGTGAGTGGGTTTAAGACCTGACCAAAGAGCTACACACACACACACACACACACGCGCGCGCATACAAATGCATACATAAACACACATAATTTCGCACAAGGCACAGCAAACTTGGCGACTCGCTCTGCATAAGCAATAAAAATAGTAATTTGCTCGTAAAATAGTTGCGCTCAAGTAATTTTAACGATTATGATCTTAATCAACTTGCCAACTGGGGGCGGACTCTAGGGGCAGGGGCCAAGTGGGGGCCCACATCCCTACCAGTGCAGTGCCTTCTAAAGTTTTACAACAACACCAGATTTAAGATTTGAAATATTTTGCAAAATATATAAAAATACAGATAAAGTCTGGGCAGCTATGCTACATAAATTTTACACATAATTTATATAATAAAAGTTAAGTAAGCTCCAAGCAGTAACTATAATTAAAAAAGCTTATCTGAGGCTCCTTTAACATGGAAAATGTGAAACACGTGACCTCTGCCCAGTAAATATTATAACGAGATTTTTATCAAATTGAAAGGCGTTCTTCAATCTTGTTCCCAATAAAAGTTTGCAATGTCGAGTATAAAATGAAGTTTGACAATTGCAGAATGCTAAATCTGAGCTAGGTTCATAAAAGTCTGTTGCCAAATTACTGTTATTTTGACACAGATAGAACTGCAAACTTTATTATTCAGCCGTCAATAAAAAAACCAATTTGGGTTTCTAGTTTAAGACTTCTCCTTCTCTTATCCACTAAGTCTCATTCTCATTTTCCCACTTTTTGTGTTTCTCTCTTCGGCATCATCTCTTTTTCTCTTCTTCTCTCTCTATCCAACTTTCTCTCTTTCACTTTTTACTCCATTTCTTTCCCCTTTCAAAATGCCGAAATTGCTTTACTCTTTACTCTATTTATTGTATTTAAAAAATTATTCGAGCACTTTTCTGATTAACCACACAAAGTTTTCTGGCAAGAGCCAAAAAAGGAAGAAAAAAAAAAAGCAACACGAATCCAATTAAAAGTTAAAGTTTCAACAGTTTTTCCCGCAGAAAAGCCACAGCATTTTCCCACACATGAGCAAAGTAATCAGCCCACAATTTGCAAAATATTTTCTACATAATTTGCATGCATAGAAATCATATAGTATGCATATTCTATATATATGTTTTCTATATGCGTTTCTATACCTTTTTTCATATTTCACTCAGTCAGAAACAAATTATAATTTTCCATTTTACAAAACTTAATAATGAACATGGAGCCAAGCCCGAGATGTGTTTAGAATGCTGAGGTAAATTATTTTAGCAAATTTTTAAGCATATAAAAAGTTATAATATATATATATATATATATATATATATATATATATATATATGCATGAACAAATCATGACTGGGCCAACGAAGGCGTTTCAATGAGTAAGCAAAACACCGCTGAGAAAAACAAAAGAAAAACTAAGGAAAAACCTCCAAAAATATAAGAGAAAAGCATAGGGAAAAACTGAAAAATAGGAAATTTACGGGCACGGAAAAGCAACGCTTGAATTTATGTGCATAATTTTTTATATCAGCGACAGGCGATAGAAAATACCAGTGGGCCAGTGGGCGTGGCAATTACACAGAACGAGGGCGTCATATGAAGAGCCGAGAGTGGCGAGGCAAAAGTTTTTCGATTTGCTTTAATGCTAGAAGCATTGCTAGGAGTTCGCCAAAAGGTAATTGAGAAATGGTACAGGCAAGCCTAGCTAACACGGCCTGCAGCAGTGGGCGCGGCTCACATGCAGCACATGTGTGAGTTATGTGGAAAACTTTTGTGTATGCTAGCACCTACAAGGTATCACTTTAAGTGAATAAGCACAAACAACCAACACGGGCAACAATGAAGCTGCAGCTCCTGCTGCCGCTAGCACTGGCGCTGGAAAGCGTGCTACACTTTTTTTGATACAGAATTAAAGCCGCGCAAGTGCAGCTTAGCGTGCATGTAAGCATGTGTGTGTGTGTGTGTGTGTGTGTGTGTGTGTGCTTTGTTAAGCACTTTTAGTTATGCAAATTTCATTTCAAACATATTTGCTAGAGCATAAACAAAACAAGCAGCAGCAGCAGCACAACAGCAGGAAGCAAAAACAAAAAAAGAAAACTGGTGTGAAAGAAAAGCAAAGCCAAGTCAAGAGCTCAAACTTTCTGGCATTATAACAGTAATAAGTATAGAGTGTGTGAGTGCGACAGGTGCAAGCGAGAGAGCGAGTGAGAGGGAGAGAAGGCCATCAGCAGTGACTTTGGCGTTTGGCGTTGAAGTGTGTACTTTGTTTAATGAGTTTTCAAGATGAGTTTTTGTTGCCCGGTCGCAAAAGGCAGCTGCAAAACAATAGCCGCAACTGCCACGCCTATACGCCCAAAAGATATCTGTGCCTGTGTGTGTAACGAGGCCAGGTCAGATACATATCATATATATATATATATATATATTATATACATTTTTGATTGAAATGCGCGCTGGCAAGCCAAAAAAGTTGCCGAGTCTAAAGTTCTCCAGAGAATGAACGGAAAACAAAATGCAAGCTAAAGTGAGAATTGAAATACACAAAAACAATAAAAACATAACTCGAGAGAGTGCTCTAGGCGAAGGAATGCGCGACTGGAAGATATCGTAAAGAACTAAGATAGTCCTATCCATATTGAGAAGCTCTAGTTCAAGTTTGATTCTTAATATGATATCTATATATGTGTATATAGCCTCTATTTTGCGAAAAAATAGATAGGTATCCAATAAAAAAAACATTCCTAGTTCCAATATTTATATAAAAAGTATATATATAAAGTTGAAAACGCTATCTCCTAGAGACCTCGAGTAATACCTCAAACAACAAGTAAAATATGAATATTTCGAATTAATGTAGATTGAAATAGCTAAACCAACACGATCATTAATCTCTATCCACATTACATATACTTTCATTGCAATGCCACGCGTACAAGTGCAACATTTGCAGCAGTAACATAATACCCTGCACTCCCATTTTCAATGGGTATATCAAACAAAAGTTAACTCCCAGGGAGAACGCTGTGCAAATTGGTTGGAAAAAGAAACCGCTCAAGAGCGCTGTGGGACGGCATGCTCGGCATACCATGCTGCCACGCCCCTCAAACGCCAACAACAATTTTAAAGAATTCTACCGCTGCAGCCACAACGAAGTTACAATTTATATATGTATAAAGGAGGCCAGAGAAAACGTCAAAAATTTAGCGCACACAGCAGGAAGGAGAGAAAAAACACAGATTATGCTGGAGTTTGCTTTTGGCCTTGCCTTTGCCCCTGTCTCTGCCTTTGTGCCGTTGCCCTTTCCAGGGGTAATGACGAAAATGTTGAACAACAAAATCAATTGATCAATTTTACACAGAATTTTCCCCGAGATGTTTATCGGAAAGGAAACGAACAGCAGCTAAAAACAAATTTCATTAAGCCAAAGCGAGACAAAATCTTTTGTTTACACAACAGCGCGAGAGAAAAGGAGACAAATAAAGTAGTGAGAGTGTGAGAGCGGGAAGGAGAGTCTTTAGTGTACCCCTACAGTTCCACACGGTTTTCATCGTGAAGGTCAATAAACTAAGAGCAGGCAGATCAGAGATCCATGCACATATGGTCGCATATTTATTTATCTATAACATTTGATTCTAAAAGTGAAAGAAAAAGAAATGGAAATGTTGCTGCCACAATTAACAGCTGGAGAAATATGCAAGCCAAGTGCCTGGCGGGCGGCAGCTGAGAAAAGTCAGCAAAGTCGGCGACAACATTGATCATAATGATCTATCCATGAAGATAATCACGTTTCCATAGAAAATCTCAGGCAATTGCTGCAGCTATTGGCCGTGCGTGCCTTGTTAAGGTGCTGACAAATCAATGATGAGGGAGGAAGAGGAAGAGGGAGAGGAAGACCGAGAGGGACAGGAGGGCAGATCCATTTAAATTTAGCAAATAGCCAAAGAAACTGGAAAAACTATGACAACGACACGAACAGCATGTGCAGCAATGAGACACAAAGCAAAAGAAAAATAACAAATATCGAGAAAATCTTTAGCATCGGGGAAAATATTGCCCCTCCCCTTTCACACATGACTGTCAACGCTGTCAGTGAAGCTGAAAGCGAATTAATGTTAATCCGATAATCAAATGGTAAGCTATGACCGTGTGTGCGTGTGTGGCTGTGGGTGTGGGTGTGTTTGTGTGTGAAAATCGAGGAAAACAAATAGTTTTCATTCGATTCGAAAATCTTGGCGCACGGAAAACAAAGTCAGAGATGAGATTGAGCAACTCGTGAAGATGTTGCTGAAGTAAATTTAGAGTGAAAATAAGAGATTGGAATTTGCCTCTAACATATATGTATATCTCTATATGTGTATGTATATAAGTATACAGTATAATCCGTTTATATCGTTATATCTATAACCATCCAAGTTATGTTCTTTTGGGAACAGAATTTTGGACACTATAAGCGGATTCTACTGTATATCAATTCCAACTTCAATACATATCCCCCCACTATAAATATTCTTTATTAATTCAGCTGTAACTCAATCTTTTTATATGTTTGTTTGTTAGTCTGTTTATCTCTCAATATACTATATAGCAATATTAATATTATTGTGCAAGACCATCGATACATCCATCATTCGTCTACTCTATGATTGTCTATTCTATGCTCGATTCATCGGCTTATTTCTCAGTTGTTCTGTTAACATCTATACATGTAAGATCTATAGATCTATATATATACATATATTCAGAGATCTATCTATATCTCTCTAGCATCTATCCTTCAGCATATATAACACTTCATCTGCTTATGTCTTAGTTGTTGTATTAACTATCTAATATTTAGATCTATAGATCTATAAATATATTCAGAGCTCTATGTATATCTCTCTCTCTATAGCATCTACCCCTCAACATAAATATTAGATAACTCTATGCGTGTATGAATCTCTCTATCTCTCTCTGTATCTGTCCATGTGCTTTGTTAATTTTTATTGCAACATTTTATGCACATTAATTAAGGCCAAACATGGCCAAGTCCAGAACTTCTGAAGCCTACATAACGGTCGCACCAACAGGCGCTCAGAGTGAGTGCGAGAGCGAGAGCGAGACAGCTGCCTCGCCTAAAAATAGTTACCCTTGGCACGCCCCTCTCGCGCTCGCGCTCGCCCTCCCTCTTGGATTCGCCTCGCCTTTGGCCAATATTGTTTTATGGCCCATACAATATTACCATTAGATAAATTGCCTTTTGGCCTGGACATGAACTGGACAAACGCTGAGCTGAGAGCGTTACCCACTGGAGCTCGTTTCTATTAGTTGCTGTTGCTGTTGCGGCTGCTTCTTCTTCTTCTTCCACTGCGTGCCACGTCGCGCTGCTTGCCACGTTTCAAATTACTTTCTTTATTGATTTCCCGATGACTCGCATTGTTTGCTATTTTTACTGCACTTCTACATGCATTCCAGCGACCAACTACTCCATGGCATTATTAGTCGTCTCTCTATCTGTGAGTGTGTATGGGTAGATGTGTGTGTGTGTGCCTGTGTGTGTGTGTGTGTGTGTACATATGTTGGCATTCACTTGGCCAACCCCTAACCCTAACTCTCTTCGCCCACACACACACACGCATACTCTCACATTTCACATGTGCGTGTCAATTTGATGCGTGTGGCTCCTGCTGCTGCTGCTGCATTTTTGACCCTAGGAACTTTTCGTGCCCCGCACTGCTTCAATAGCCAAGAGCCACAGCACTTTGTCGACACTTTGCTCTGCCATCATAAAAAGATGTTCCAGCTATCCACACGTTTCACTCTTATCAGACGACCCGCTCACTCTCTATCTCTCTCTATCTCCCTCTCTGTCTCATCCGTTTCTCTGTGCATTTCGTTATGTATTTTCTACATTTATTTTATGACGCATTTTTATTGAAAATTTAATGCATTCTCTTGATGTTGATGTTTTTCGACTGCATTTTATGCTCCTAGCTCTGTCACAGCCATTGATTAGGATGCTGCGCCCTGCGCCCCGCCAGACGTAACACTCAATTCATCTAGCTGCTATTATTCATTTTAGAAAGTTGGACTTGTCGCATATGCGGGTTTGGGGCGCTGCTTAATTATGTTTAACCCTAACCCCCACCCCCCCCCCCTCTCACCGTTGCTTTCCCCACCTGCCTTTAAAGAACCCCTAACTAAAAGTAACTATTAATCCGAAATATACAAGTCGCTCTCGATGTCCTGTAAATTACCCATTTGCGTTTCTTTTGTGGGTGTTGTTCGCTTTACTTACGTCACACGCGCAGGAAACAAGGCATCAATCAAACTTACCTGCAAGACAAAGAAGAAGAACATTATTAATAAATAAAATTAAGAAGAATGACGCAGCACTACTTTGGCTAAAGCTTAAGTCGGAGTCGAGCGAAGCCTTAATTATAATTATGAAAAGTGTTGAAAACTTTAATGGGTTTCTGATAATATTCCATTATTTCTGCACTACGTAAGCTTTACATTATTTAAATATGATTTTCGCTTTAATACCGTGTTGTAAAAAGTTTATAAAAGCATGTTAAAGGTTCTACTATTTATTAATAGATTTTATGTAAAATCTATATTGCTTTATACTACTTCTTTATTGGCAACATTTATTAAGGCTACAAATAAATGTTATATACAAATTATTCTGCTTACTATTCTTAATTCTCTGCTAATTCAATTCATATCGATGCTTCGGTTCTTCCTTAAATTATATATTCATTCATTCCTGTTTAAAAATATTTCATTCTACTTTGAGCCTTTCATTTCGCAATTATTCTTCTACATTTCCAAATGATTTTTTAAACTATATATTTCATATCATATGTTTTTTAACAGTTATTTTTAATTGCGCCATTCAGCAGCTATAATTAGTCATGGGCTTATTGAGCAGCTCATTAAAACACCTACAAGCACCAGCACAGCCGCTCGCCCCTCATTCCATATACCTAATTAGCTCAGCTCAGCTAAGCTCAAATGTGAATCATATAACAAGCAAATCATAAGCCCAAATTTGATGTATATATCATTAAGAGGCGGGTTTTTTGTATGGTATATATATATAGTTTTTTGGCGTGTTGCTTTTTCTGATATATATCTAATCAATAACCGCAAGAACCAAGCCACAGCACTTGCAGGCAGCCCTGCTCCCTTTGCGGTTCTCGACAACGTGGAAAACGAAGTTAAGGCGCATAGTTTTTGTTGTTGTTGTTGCTGTTGTTGTTGCTGTTGCTGTTGCTGTTCTTTGTCTCTTTGTGCATGTCTGGAGGCAAAAGTTCAATTAAAAATATTTAAACTGCGCTTGCCGCACACTCCAGTGCGAGCCAATGCCTGGGCTGATGCGTGTCAAAACTCAACTTGGGATAGGTTGGAGAGCTCCCGCAAGGCAACAACAACAACAGCAGCAGCAGCAACAACTTGCAACTGGCAACAAAATGTGCACAACGAACGCCTCGCAATGGCCATAAGCCGCAACGGTCAGCGTCTGACGACCCCGACCCCTCTGGTCATAGCTGCCCGTACCTGACCTCCTCCCCAGCGCCACTCAGCGGCCGCCAGATGCCCCAAAACCTCTCCATACCTCCACTCCACTTGCCTGCACCTCTCTGCGGACTGCCAGACCATCCGGTTCTCAGTCGTTGTCGTAAAAACACAACAACAACAGCGACAACAACAATAACAACAGCAACAACAATAAAACCCCAACGAAAATTTCATTCTTCTTTTTGTTCTTTTTTATATATTTTTGTTGTATTTTTTTCAGTTTTTTTTGTTGTTTTTTTGTTTTGGGTGCAATGAACGTTGCGTCGTTGCTGCGCATGCGTGCCAGCCGCAGCAGCAGCAGCAACAACAACAACAACATTGTTGCTCGGTCGTCTGCCCGGTTCGTTGAAAAATTCGTTAATAAATTGGCTACCCGAACTGCAAAGGCAGCTGAGCTGAGGCAGCAGACGAGGCTTCCACAGCTCGCAGCTCCAAGCTCCAAGCTCCACCTTGCGTCAATATTAACATGCATGCTCATCCTTTTTCGCTTTTTGTTGTTGTTGTTGTTGTTGCAGCGACTGCTACCCCTCAGGGTCAACGGCCCACTTGTGTCGTAGTCGCTATTATCTGACACCATCTGCCGTTGCCCGATCCCGGATCTTCAGACAGACATAACTCCAGTGCGCCCACAAGAGCAGGCAAAGGAGAGCAATAGAGAGAAAGAACGAGAGATTTCGATGGACCCTAATCGATTTGTGACATGTGAGAAAAATCAATAAGCGCAGCACAAGGAGAGAGAAGCCGCTCACAGGCTGTGTGCAGCTGCATTGAACTGCTCTCAAGTGTCCTGTCGCACAAGGACACAGGTACTTGAGCTGTGCCCATATCCTGTGCACGATCGTCGAGCAACCCCTATTACTGCTTCTCAGTAATTTGAGCGCACTCCCTTGTAGTGCACACTCACAAGTCTGTTAAATCTTAAGGTTTCTCTTGCAGGATCTGTTACCTGTGCACAAAATAGTTTTTGCACCTGCCTGCCAAAGTCTGTGTTCAATTCTTATCGTTCCACAGCTAATTGGAGTGTAGCAGCAGAGGAAGAAGAAGAGAGAAGAAAACACAATTGATTGGGCAGACGATTTAGGGAGCTGACAGTGCAAGGCAGTTTAGAGATTTTGAGATAAGCTATGCAGAGATAGGCTTGGATTACAATTGGATTAGCAGCATTAAGTAAACGAAGGTATTGGGGTTTATTCATTTTATAAGTTTCCACGATGGAGTAATAATTGCGGGTAGCATTATAGAAGAAACCAAGATCTATAGAGCACATAGCACAGATATGCTGTTTATATAATAATTGTATGATATGTAAACGTTTCATATGAAGATATTGGAGGGAGTATTTTATATACTTTTCATATCAATATTTCATTTCTGAATGTGTATAAAGTCCGCATAATAACTTCATACATAAATCTAAGTAGCATTCAGATATTCTTTATAAATTATTTTTTCCTACTCCATAAAAGAGAATACATTCAATATAATTACAATTAGCTCTCTTCTTATATATACTTTTTTAATTTTCTATATTTAAAAAAAGATTCTCTGCTGCTTATCAATTATAAGGACAAAAAAAGGGAATATACAATGATATGTACATCTATAATCTTTCTTCTACTTTTCTAGTTCTTCCTCTAGTTTCTCCAGTCGCCAATAACAAATACAGCTATATGAAGTTCTCTATTGTTAATAAATTATAAAGAAATATTTTCATATAATATAAAAGCAAATTCAATATAATTATTTGTAATTCTTCCTCTACTCAAGTTTTCAATAACCGCTCGGCACTGGCCTCGTTAACTGAAACTTTGACTACTTTACACTGGCAACTGCGCCGCCCTTCAGCCCCCTTTCCCAACATTGTTGTCACATTTCAATACGCAACGACATTTTCCCTGGCATTTGGCATCACGTATGTGTATGTGTATGCGTGTGCGTGTGTAACATTTCATGTAAAGTTTTCGTAACAAAAAGCTGGAATAAAAAGGCTACTGCAAGTAATTCTTGGCAACAATAATTGTTGTCAGCAATGCACAGCAGCTGAAGCTTATTGAAAATTGGCAACAAAGCGACAGTCAGCAGCAGCAGCTGCTGCAGCCGCCCCCACATCCCACATCCCACATCCCACATCCCACATCGCACAATCACGGAAATCTCCAACTGACGCAGTTGATGGAGGCGCCAATGCCAGCAGCAGCAGCAATAACAACAGGCATTAACGTAGTTGGAGTTGCAGGGGCGCTCTAGAGGCGGCAGGGGCGTGGCGAGGCAGCAATCTTTTGTCATAAAACATGCGTTGTACATATTGTGCGGAAATCAAGATCATACATCAATAACGACCAGACCTGACAATGAGAAGCTGACTCAAAATGCAAAAATGGAAGCGAACATAAATAAAAATAAAAAACGAAATGATGGAAATGGAAATTATTTTTAAATGTAATAAGAATGCAAACATGTCAAGCAGCAGCAACAACAACAACAACGAGGCATGTTGCAGGTGCCGCACAGCACTCCACGACTGTTGCCTGGCTGGGTGTGGCCCAATCCAGATCAGAGCAAAGCCAAAAGCTTTAGCCATAGCTGCAGGCTAGACAAATGTCAGCGGCTTAAAATGCAACAGCAGCCTGACAACAACAACAACAGCAACAACAAAAGCAGCAACAACGGCGAGCAACGACACCAAAATAAGTAAAACTGACAAAGCAGATGGCAACAGCAGAAGAGCGAGACAAGGAGAGGAGCACCAGGCAGAGGCACTAGCAGGAGGCAGGGGGAGACTATATCTAGGAGCTCTGGCAGTTGTAGCTGTTGCAGTCGCTGCGGCTGCTCATTTGTCAAAAGACATTAGCAAAAGCAGCAGCGCAGGCAAACACAGATAAAGAGAAATCATATATATATATATATATGCACATATATTTATTTGTATATTTGCATAAGCACATATCATGCTGGCATCTTTATATATCACATTTGAGGCGTGGCAGCTGCCTGATGACTCAAGCTGCTACTGCGAGCTGTGTGTTAGCATTTGAAAGTGCCACAATTAACGCGTCTGTCTAATTATCTAGCTCATGCTCTCTCCCTCTACCTACTCCCTCTCTCTCTCTCTCTCTCTCTCTCTATGTCTTTCTCTTACCATCTCTCTGCCCGTCTTCCTAGTCTACGCTCTCTCACTGTCTCGCCCGTTGACAAGTGCGAAAAATGTAAGCAGCAGAACTCGCTTTAAATGGGCCTAGCAAATGGACAGAAAGTGGCGCCAGCTCAACCATTTTAAAATACATTTCCACAATATGTAGCGCCAGCTGGGCTGTGACTGACTAGTAAATACCCTGCAGGCAGTTAAAAATAAAATTTATATATGGACCAAACAAATGAAAATTGAATGGAAAAATGGAAAGAAACATGATCAAATATTTTTTTAAATAAATAATTTTGTTAATTGAAAAAAAAAATATATATATATATATATTAGCAACAAAATATATATATTATTAAGATACGATTTTATTTATAAAAAGCAATTAAAATACAATCTAACATCAAAAAAGTCGTAATCCAGTAATCTAATCATCATTACAATTAAAATAAATATATAAAATATATTTGAAAATTTATGTAACGAATAAAAATTCTATAAATTGGATCAAAAAGCAATTCTGATATATGTATAGTATTTCTTACTCTCCCGTCTCCTTCTCAATTTGCCTACACATTTCCCACTTTCTGGCCTAGTCAATGTTTTACAGGGTATAACAATGACGTTGCCATGGAGTCGCAACTGCAATTACCGCATCGCAATAGACGAGACTTTGTAGAATTTTAATTGAAATGTCAAAAGCGTTTAGTGCGGCAAGCGCAATGATGCAGCAGCCTGGCAGGCAGGGCGCTGCAGCAGCAGTTGCAGCAGTTGCTGCCGCAACAGACAAAACGCAACTGGCGAGCGGCCAGGTATTGGAATTTTAATCGGCAATGCGGCAGAATTTGATTGTGGCATTATTGAGGTTAAGAAAATATGTTAAGAGCATCAGCAGCAGTTGAGAGAACTGATGCGGGCATTGGTTAAGTCTATAAAGCATTACAATAGCTTTTTGGGGTCTCTGTTGCAGGCCGCTGCGCTCACTGTTGTCAAACTTCAAAGTGTGGCAAGCGCTGTTGCCGCACTTCACAATTATATGTGTCATCATGCAAGTTGCAATTGGAAATACTCGAGCTGTTGCCAAATTGTGCAAAAACCGTGTTGCCAGACTTTGAAGTGTGGCAAGCAGTGTTGCCAAATTTCTGAATCATGTTGTTAGGAAGTACCTGAGGTGTTGTCAATCTGATGTTCATAAATCAGCACTTTCCCGCACGCACTGTTGCCGAACTTCACTATCATAAGAACGGTTGCATAATTTCATTAAAGACTTAATTAATTTTATTACAAATATCATAAAAAATCCATAATTAATTAATCAGGAGTTGAGAAAGTTATTTATCAAATCTCTCTCATTACATATTCAGTTATCTTCATCTTAAGCCTAATTGCAACTTAATTATCGAAGTTTTCATGCAATTTATCGATAACAATTATCGGCCTACATATAATATTCGCTGCACTTGCTGCACACCTTTTCCTCAAGATTTTCCCCTGCGGCAGTGTTAATTAACAATTGTCTGTTGGCTCCGTCTGGACGTTAATCGATTTCGATTGACAGACGTTTCATGTGCCACTTGGCTAAACTTGCCACAATTTTGCGGCCAATGCAAGTTTCCTTCCAGCTATGTGTGCGCGTCTCTGATTTATAAGCAAATAGCCAGGTTGCTTGTGGCTTATGCTTAATCACTGTAATCAAAACAAGATGGCTTGATAATACCCTGTATTCATTGCAAGTGGGCATAAGAGATGGCTATAAAATCATATACAATATATTATTATATTACACAATATATTATATATTATATATGATAGTCAAATCTCTCTGTAAACATATATCATATAAAATGATATTTTATTGATATTTTGATATGTTATTCGTGGGAAGATATACACCTGTTTTCACTTCCGCTCTCTGTGTCTTTCTCTCTTAGTCTCTACATCTCTCATTCCATTTGTCTATCATAAATTCTTTCTCTGCATCTAAGAAGATCTTTCTGATCTTTTTCTCTCTTTCTCTCTCTGTGTCTCATTTTTGCTTTCTGTCTTTACTCTCTTTCTTTCTTTACACTCTTTCTTTCTTTATTCTCTTTCTTTCCTGTCTCCTTAAAATCTGTTACAACCGTCTAACAGTGGCATGAAATGCTCTTCAAGTCGCGCGACAAGCGAATCATAAGCTTATGATTTAAGAGAAACGTATTTCCGTACACACACACACACATGCTTACACACACACTCGCACACTCTCACATATATGTGCATAAATTTCCACAAACATTTTTCCAGTTATTTGGTGTCGAGAAAATAGTTTGACGCAAAACTTAATTAGTTTCTGGCTTGGCCCGAGGCAAGCGGGACGTGCACACGCCCTGAAGGCAGCTTAACGCCTGCCTCTTGCCCCTACCCCCTCTCCTTACGCCGCACCCTCCTCCTGCCCTACCGCTTTGCCACCTAGCCCCCCTTCCCCCTCTCTATCTAGGTTTTCTTGTTACCAGCCGGCTTGGTAGTTCGTCGAGTGGCTTCATTAAGTTTGGGTTCAAGCAGTTGCCCGCCGGCTGCCAGTTCAACTGTCCAGCTGTCTAACTGCAGCTTGCCACGCCTCCTTCACCGCTCCGCTCCGCCCCTTCTATAGTGCAGTGCAACCGTAGGAATTGTCTATTTCAGTTTTCCAATGTACTTTACGATCCGTTGTGTGGCAAAGAGGAGTTTGGTTCATCGCTCGTCGTTTCGTTCTGTTGTCCGACACACACGATGATTTATTTGGCATACACACATACACACTCACGCACGCATGCACACACACACGCACACACATACACATAGACAGCTACCTGCGCGTGTAAATGCATTTTGCTGTAGGTGAATTCAGTTTGCTGCTGCACACAACAAACTAAGGGCGAGGCGCGCCGAAGCGGGGCAAAGTTGTGGGCGAGCGCAGAGGCATGCGGCATGGGGCAGCTGAGGTCTCGCTGGGCTAAAGCTTTTTCGTTGGTGCCACTTTGTTGACTATTATTTTTCATTTTGAGCACACGCAGCGCCAGAGAGCAAGCAACTTGGGAGTCGAAGCGAAACAAAACGAGTTGACTGATTGCAAGCATACACTGTAAGCGGTATAGAGATAGAGCTGATATGGTTTGGGACTGTGGATATGTAGCTCTACCTCTTAAAATTAAGTATATAAAGAGAAAAAGGCTATAAATGAGAAAACAAATGTCTTCGGTAACAGTGGCGCTTCTCTGCGATTCTCAATTTAACGTTGCTAGACCTTCAATATACAGAAATGGATTTGGAAAGGAAGAATATTTGTAATACAGAACACAAACTTCTTCCTTCAGTAATTGTGACGCTTCTCTGCGATTCTCAACTCAATTCAATTCTCAGCTCATAAACTAACTCAGCTTAAAAACTAACACATTCTTTTCAAATTCAGGGTATAATTATTTCATGGTACACACACACACACACACACACTCACAAGCACACACATACGCATGAACACTTGCATACATAGACGCCTAGTTACAGAATGTTTGCTGTGACTGTTACATGATACCTAAAGCCGCAACTGCAGGCGAGAGATAGAGATAGAGGAGGACAGAAAGAGAGGCAGATAGTGCTGGCAAGCAAGGGCGAGATAGAAAATATAAACCTCAAAGATACATTTGCGCTTCACTTGAACCGTAGAACGTAATTCAAGTGAACTAAGCTGGCCGGAGCAAGTGACTCACATGTGCGTGTAGAAGTGTGTGTATGTGTGAGTTTTTACGTGTGTGTGTGTGTGGGCGCAATGAAGCTGTAGACAAAATTGCGTGCGTAATTCTTTGGCAAACGTTTGCTAAAAATGGAAAAAGAAAATACAAAGAGAATCGAGGCGAAAATAGTTTTGGCACGACAAGAGCTAAAGGACAAGCCCAGACCCAGGCCGAGCCACAATATCCAGGCTATCCAGGACATGCGAGTACAGCTGGTTAAGGAGCGTGGATGGAAATGGCACTTTGTTATTTCAGCTAGCATATCGCAGCTACCTAAGCCCTGGCACTTGAGCTGTTTTAATGGCTAACATTGTCGAGCCGTGTTGTATTCCTTTATTTCAAGTAAAAATTGTGCTAAGCGACGTTGCCGCACTGCACAGACAATAAGCGGGATTAGCAGGAGCAGCTCTTTTGGGAAATGCGTACCAGCAAACACATTCACAGCACAAAATTAAGTGCACCGTTGCGAAATTTCACTTTATATACATTCTATTTACATAAATATATAATAAAGTTGTAATTTGAATTGAAATATTTTGCGTGTTATTGAAAAAGTTATTAATTAACAAAACTATTTGACTAGGAAATGTGTGGAAAAAGCTAAAAATATACGAAAATTGGCATGCGCTGTTGCCAAAGTTCAGCTCGCCAACAAAAAAAACCTATATGCATTCAATGTAAACTCTAAGTTGAGCACATTCTCAAAATTTATGCAGGGATTTTAAACTGAAAACTAAAAATCCCAAACTATAAGCTAACCACTCGACCCCATTCAAGCCGCAGGAAAAGTTAAAAAAAAAAAAAAAGATTGAAAAATATGAAAAATGGCTAAAGCCAATTTATGTCCGATAATAAAATGAAATAGCTTGAAATTCAATCAGAGAGAGAGAGAGAGAGACAGAGAGAAACTGTGCAAAAATCCAATGAAGAGAGCAAGATGAATGCAGTGGAAAAAACGGGATAATTATTCAAACTGTTTCAAAGTCAAACAGAGAAAATCTAGAAGGGAAAACTTTGCCATTCGAAAATTACAGCCCAAAAGGGATGGACACGGGGTAGTTTCTACGCCCATTGAAGCGAGTACGTTGTCCACGAGACGAGACGAAATGTAGGATGCACACGATAGCAAAAATGTGGTAGCAGACGATAAACATATGCGGGACTCTACCCTAACGCAGACATATATCCTGTAAGCGGGCCTGTCTGCACCATCCACACTCTGTACGTGTGTGTGTGTGTGACAGACAAAATATCTAAAAACTGTCGAAGGTTGTTCAACCAACCACCAGCAGCAGAGCCCAGCATCAAGCATTGAGCTCTAAAGCCACGGCCCGAGCAGCTGTTCTGGCTGCTGTAAGAAGTGGAATGCTGATCGACTAAAAGATGCCCTATAGAAATAAATAATATATATATATATATATAAATTTTATATATTTTTATATATACATTTATTAATACATTTCTTTTATCACCTTAAATTAAATATTGATTTTTGTGTGAAATGGATATTGGGTATATAATTACATGTGAAACACTTGATTTAACAATGGATAGCATCGCTCTCTCTAGACCAAAAATCAAGTAACTACATATTACCTATCTACAAAATATATGACCTAACTTTGATTTTCTTCTATACAACCTAATCCCAATCAAAATTAGTTTATCAAACCTTTTTTCCGTCGCATAGACTAATCAAAAATCCACTATAACCTATTTTCATTTAGGCCAGGGTATACAAGCCCAAAAAAATAAAAGACATGCGAATAGTGGAGGAAAAAATAAAAACTACGTGTCCCGGTACTTCTCAATGTATTCAATGCGCCGCCTGCATTGCCTTTGCATTTGTTTTGTTTTGTTTGCTTTTTCGGTGGTGCAGCACAGGGAGCGACAGGGCGAGCGGGAGAAGAGGAGGCTGCGCGGCAGTGAGGAATCACTTAACAGGCAACAGCGGGGACACGACGATTAATGCCAGCGAATCGCAACGAATCGCGCGTCAGCGATGCGGGCCTAAGACCTGAGACCTGAGCGAACATTGCAAGCTGGAAGCTGGGCAGGGCCATTGGACTCGAGATTAGCGCAGGATTTGCGCCTGATCAAAAAGACTGAAAGCCTAGAGAACAAGTAAAAACAAAACAAAAAGAAAAGCCAATGTTCCAAATGCAACACCGACGATTTGATACTCTCGCCAGGTAAGGAGGAGGAGAGGAGGAGGGAATTACTAAATGCTAAGAGGGACCTCTAGTTATAAGAGATGGCCAGCTTAAAGAAATCTATAGCTATAAGAAATCTCTAGCTTTCAGGGATTTAAAGAAGTCGCACCTTGATCTATAGATGCTATAGTCCGGGAACTGCAGAAGGAGGATAGACCATTCAGTTATATATATTATAAATAAAATGCTGCAAACTTTTGATTGATTGGCTGGTTTATTAAAGCAAACAAAATGGAATTCAGCAATCTCTATTAACCCACATTGAACTATCAATTGATGTTCTCAACTCTATCTCATTGCAATAACAATAACAATCAAATAAGCCACTCTTTAGACTGTCCTATTTGCTAGGGTATAGAAAATAACAGGAACACAAGTTAAGCCAAACCAAGCCAAGCTAAGCCAATCCAGGCTATGGCTATAACCATGGCTAGCCTGAGCTGGGCAACAGATAACGACGACGACAACGACGACACCTTGCGAAGCCGAGTCAAAGTCAGAACCAAAGCCGGAGGCTGCATGGCTTAGGCTAAGGCTAATGCTAAGGCCCAGAAGAGCAGGCCACAAGTCGTGCAGGAAGCGAGTTTTTATGCAGGCAAAAGGTTTATACAACAGTCTCAGCTCAGTCTCTCTCACTCTCTTTGCCTTTCCGCCTCTGTCCGTTCGTTTGTCCTACTGTCCATTTGGTCCGTTCTCGGACTTGTCGTCTACGTCTGCCTGCCTGCCTCCTGCTGCTGCTGCTATTGCTGCTCTAAAACCAGTTGCAGGTAGTTTAAAGTAAGCCCAAGCTGTTCGGTTCGCTCATCTTTTGCGGGCTCATGCCTTGCTGCCTCTTCTTCTTCTCCACCTTCCTCTGCTGCGACTGTTGCTGCCTGTGCAACAGGCCAAAAAGACTGGACTCTACGAACTCTGCGTCCAATATTTTTTGTTTTGTGGCCGAAACGAGAGTTTTTCATTGCCCATTTGGCCCTCCTCTCTACTGCAGCTCCTCCCCGTCTCTCTCTATCGCTCGCTGTCTCACTCTCATTCCTCTGCTCCTCCTGCCCGCTATTTTTTATGTTTGGCTTGGCCACAATGCAGTGAGAAAAATTCGTAGAACTTTGCCTAGGATTAATTGGTTAATCTTGTTGTGTATTTAAGTGCATAAATGGTTTCCGATTTCCACGAAATAAATTATAAACTGATTACTCTGGCTCTGGTTCAGTCGATTCTTTGCCTCTTTTTTTATTGATAAACATTTACATTTTTATGTTGAATGATAAGCTGCGATAATGCTGCTTTGGTTTATGATGTAATTAACACGCAAGATGCGTAGGAGTTGTTGTCAAGCATTAACTAAAATTAAATTACTGCATTGTTGCCAAACTTCTGTTATATGACATTCGCTCTTATCATAATTCCCTAAATGTGAGTTCACATGTAGGCAAAGCAATGCCAAACTTCAGGGAAGACTCTATACAATTATATATGGCCTTACATTAATCTCATGTAATATTTCAATATTACATTTCCTACACTGTTGCCAAATTTCTGTTAATACATATATTATTTTCCACTAGTTCCAAATTTATATAAGCTCTCAAGCTTCACATAAGCCTCTACATATCTCCATATGCCTAAGCAAAGAGTTTAAACCCATTTGAAAGTCGCATTTTCGAAATGTTTGGCTTAAGCTATTGACAAACTTGAAAAGCTGACGCAATTCAAGTCGCTCCGAAAATCAACAGAAACCCCAAAATCCATGTCCATTGATAGCCCAGAGCTATTGTTTTTGTCAATTTCAAGTGAAATTCCAATTGGAATTCCAATTTGAAGCACTTTGACCGATGTTGGCAAACTTCATTAACTATGACACTTGCTCGCATTGCTGTTCGACTTCCTGCCAAAGTAATGGACTACACCTTCTCTCACCTGCTGCTGTCTGGCTGGCTGCCTGCCTGCTGCTAACCAACGGCACATAAACAAAACTAGCCTCGGCATCTGGCCACACGGGCATCTAACAACAAGTTCGACATTTGGCACTTAAATTTAACGCTTGATTGCATTTACAGTGTGGAGTGCCGAGTGGCCCGGGCTATATATTAATATAGTTTTTCGCCGAGCCAGTGCAGCTGACTGCGACGACCCAGGCCACAGAGACCAAGAGACCAAGAGACCAGGAGACCAGGAGACCGGGAGACAGACAGACCAGACCCGACCAGAGCATGATGATTGCTTTTGAAAAGCCAATCCAACGTCAACGACTCTATTCTGCGGATTTCTGCGCTAAGCCAGAAGGCCTGAGCCAAGCCGGCTTCTTTCTCCTTTTAAACAGCTTTTCACGTTTTGCCCCATTCTTCTAGGGCTTGGGGTTACCAGAGAGGGCGGGCAGCGGCGGCACGGACGACGATTCTGCTTACTCTCCTCCACTTGTGGCACATTTCGTTGTCGTCTTCTTATGCGCTGCACAACTTCCTTGTGCCTACTTTTAAGCACTTCTACTCTATGCCTACCCCGACCCTCATCTCTCCTCTTCCTCCTCATTCCGCTCCTCCTGCAAAGCGTCACTTAGCGTGTGCCAGTTATTTTTTCTTTTTCGCTAGCTTCCTTTGGTGTTTACCCAACACTTTTGCTAACTCTCTCTCTCTCTCTCTCTCTCACACTCTTGCACCCCCTCTCCCTCTCAGTCTCTGTCTGTCCCGCTGGGCGTGCAGAGCCGGAAATGCCGTTTTACACGTGAATGAAATTTTTATAAAATTGAAACGTAATGCGCAGCGTTGCCAAACTTCAGTTCAGCTGTCAAAAACAAGTCAAAGAATCAACCGTTACAAGCGTTGCACAACTCGTTTAGCAACAATTAATGTAAAAATTGTAAAATGCAAATCAAAGAAGGTTGGGCAAAACTTTTGCCCGGCGAACGGCCGCGAGCCAAAACAGAAAAGAACAAAAAGAAACAGAAAACAGCTGGAAAGGGGGAGATCAGGAAAGGGGCAAGCAAGCTTGTTTAGAATGGGTGGGTAGCAGAGCATATTTAGAGAGAAAAACCACCCTAACTAGGCACAAAGGACGAAGGACGACGCCTGATGCTAATGTTGACGCTGCGACGACAGACCGCATACAAAAATGTATATACATCGAAAGGGGGTAAAGAGTGCATAGAAGCAGAGTATATTAATAACAATCCAGAGGCCCATGTCTAAAGGACTGCACTGAGGGAAAGGTCGCCGCCAGGCGCAAGAGGCATTGAACCCCAGAGTTACATGACAGGACTCTTTAGTCTAGCATGAAGAGCCAACTCTGAATGTGAAAACAACTTGGATTTTCTATATGAAATGTGATTTAAAGGAGGAGGCATCGAAAATATATAGGTATATATAATATTGCTATATATAATATGTATTTATTATATCATAATATTGTAGTTGGGAGTACTTTTTCCAAAGATAAAGATAATGAAATCTTGTGATATATTAAACACATATTTCCTTTCTAGGAATCTACACTGTTATTGCTGTTATAGCCTATCTAAGAGATTGTAATATCAAGCATCATATATATTATATAGACACCCTATTTAAATATCAAAGCAGATCATCATCATATAATCTAATCAACCATTTGTAATCCATTTAAAAACCACAGACTTATGACATATATACATATCATTTATTTGATTCCTGTTTACCATATTTAATCATCCCATATACATTTATCTTTTAGAGAATTTCATATCTTCAACATTTTCTGCTGATTTGACTTACCAGACAACTCCGAATGCACCGTAGCCAATTGGACGATCCGGCTGGACATCCTGTGGCACCGCTGGCGGTTGATAATATGGAGCCGCTGCGGCTAATATTGCGCTGGCGCCCTGTGGCGCACCACCGGCAGCACCACCCTGTACCAGTGACATCGAAACGCTCATCGAGCTACGCGGCGCAGCAGCTAAAGAATTTGGGCAGCTGTTGATGCTGCTGCTGATGTTGCTCTTCTTAGTGGTGGTGGCGACGGCGGCTACGGCGGCGGTGGCAGTGGCGATGTTGGTGGTGGCGGTAGTGGTGGAGTAACTTTGTGCTGTGTGCTGGGGATTAGCTGGCGTTTGATAGCTGTAGAGTCGTTGCTTGATGTTGTTGTTAGTGCTGCTGTTGCTGCCGGTGTTGGTGCTTGTGGTGGTGGTAGTGGTGGTGGTGGTGCTGCTGCTGTTGTTCGTGGCGGTGCTGGTGGTGGTAGTTGGATGGGAGAAATGGTGTTGACTGCTCAATGGATGCCGCTTGGGGCCACTAATGGCCGCCATTCAATAGTTGCCCATTAGAAGTTTGTAATTTTGGATTTCTGTTATTGTAGTTGTTGTTGTTGCGCACACTTTGTTGTTGTTGTTATTCGGATTTGATTTAACACATTAAAAATGAATTGATGGAATTTAATTTAAATTCTGCATTTTACACGCGCTTTTCTTTGATTTTTATTCTGCTGTTGTTGTTTCTGTTGCTGTTGCTGCTGGCGACTGCAAGAGAGAGAGAGAGAGAGAGAGAGAGAGAAATAAAGTAGATATAGAAGAATTCGAGATTTAGATTTTTAGGCGCATTTTTTGGCAGGCAGGCAAAGAGAAAAAGGCAAACCGAAAAAAGAAGAAAAAGTGCCGTTAGCTGCGGCCGGGGCGCGTCTTTGTTAGTGTGCGCGCATGTATATGTATGCGTGAGTCAGTGAGCTAGCGCAAGAGCCAGAGAGAAAGAGAGAAGAGCAACTCGGAGTGGGCAAAAAGAAAAAAAGAAACTAAAAGTGGACTATGGAGTTTTTCCCTACATTTTTTTTTTTTTTTTTTTGAGTCAAATGTTTACATGGGAGCGCAGACAAAAAATGACGAACAAATTTCGTATTTAATATGTGCACATGTTTTGCAATAGCAACAAAAAGAGAGAGCGAGACGGCGTGCGCTCTCACAGCGTGTTTAGCGTCAGCGTCGCGCACTTGACACTTTTTGCTGTCGTTGCGGCTCGACACCGATGCCGACTGAGACGCTGGCGCTGACGCTGACGCCAAGGCAACACTCATGGAAAACAATGCAGAAAGCAATAGCAATAAAAAGAAAGAGTGCAATGAAATGCACAAAATGTGCGGCTTTTTGTATAACACACACGTGGAATTTGGCAGTTTTTCCCAGCTTCGAACTTACCTTTAAACAAAATGCACAATTATTGAGCGGCGACAGAGGCAACGGCAGCGAATTATTGTTGTTAGCAACGGTGGGGAGCTAAATATGCCGACTGCGGCGACTCTTCCGCATTTGTCGTATGTATGAATGTGTATGTGTGTTTGGTTTTGCGTGCGGCGTGCGTACGTGTGTGTGTGCGTGCAGCGTCGTTGGCGGCGGCGGCGGAGTGAGAGAGAGACGATGTGAAATGTACAAATACAAATTCGAAGCGCGGCGCGAGCTGAGACGGCAACACAGTGGTTCACAGCGGAACTGCAGCAGCGACTAAAATGCAGCAAGTCTCACGAATTTGTTATTATTTGTGTTTTATTAACGCGTACACACATTCATTTAGAGACACGGCCACACATACAGGGAGAAAGAGCGAGGCGAGCGAGCGAGAGAGAGAGCGCGAACGAGACCGACGGCAATCAATTGAATTTATTTTGTATTTGTTGAAATTTTTTATTTGTGCATTTCGTCACGTTTGTTTGGGGAGCACAGAATACTTATTGCATTATCTTTCTATCACATTACCCGAAGTTTGATAGGCAGTAGCGAAATTGCTTTTGCAACACATGCGTGTGTATGTATTAAATTTTTCCTCTGCCTTTTGCATCAAACACACGCGGCGTCTTTTTACCGATTTTATGCGTGTCGTTTATGCGAAAGTCGTGATAGGACTGACAACAACAAAAATTTCTGGCAATGTGACCGGGCTGCTGGGTCTGATCCCTGTGTGACCGAGTCAATTCGTTTTCGGTATTTACTCAAACAGCTGAGTCTTAGCAACATGTTGCGTCAGTAGTGCAGTATGCTGTTATGCTGGCAGCGTACTGTAAATATGAGAAACATTAGATGAATATGTTGTTTGCTTATATTAATGTAAATTATGTTATTTTGAGTATTTTAATGTACACCTCTAATTCATTTTTATGTTTTGAAGACATGGCGCGCTTGTTGTATAATGTTGCAGCAACATTAGCTGTATAGCTTAATGTGTGACCATATAACATAATAAAATTTATTTTCTGTTGTTGAATATAGCAATCTATGTTAACTAACATAATCAGCTGTTGGTTTCGATAGTTCTTATCGGTTATAAAATGTGCGCTGTATGCTAGGAATTTTGTAAACAAACCAAATTGACAAAATGGAGAGAGAAACAGAAAGCTTGAAGGAGTTTCTTACGGATCTCGTTGTGCCGCATCACCGCTGCAATGTGAACATCATACCAGATCACATTACCATGCTGCACGGCACGAAGTCAAAGAAGCAACACACTCGCAAACGTCGCGCTCACAAATCGAAGAGCCTAACAAGGCGAGAGTATGCAAAGCTCGGACTCAATGCTCTGCCCACACGTCAAATGCGTTACGAGCAGGCACTACCGCTGCACAAGCTCTGGCGTGGCTACATACGCGAGCATCTGGGTCTAAAAGAGGGCGAAGAGGTGCCGCAGTTGCATGAGAAACGCTACGACGAATTCAGCCGGCAATTGGTCAAAATGGATTTGCATGGGGCCAAACTGCGGGTTCACCAATCCAAATGCCCAACACTGGTGGGCCTCAGTGGAATCTGCGTCATGGACACCAAGAATGTGCTGAAGCTGCTGGGCGAGGATCATCGCGTGCGCACGATACCAAAGAGCGAATGCGTCTTCAGCCTCCACGTGGACAGCATGGATTTCATTATTTTCGGACAGCATTTGAATATGCGGCCAGCGGAGAGAAGTGTGAAGAAGATTAAAAACTATGTGGAGCCATTCATGTAGTACAAATTGTAAAACATTTAATTTAAGCTTTTCTTTTGCTTTATATAAAATCGTACGCCCGAAATATCGTGACATATTAATTATATTTTATAGATATATATGTATAGTTAGTAAAAGATGCTGTTTCTGTTGCTGTTGCTGTTGCTGTTGTTGTTGTGGCTGTTTGTTAGAGAGCATTTACGTAGCCGGCTTGGTCATGATGATCACAGCGGAGGGCACAAGGCCCAGCACCTCGAGCGGCTTCTCATAGTCCTCGTCGGAAAAGATCTTGCGCGGAAATGTTGTCATCAGTGCGAATGGAGTCTCAATCCCAGTCTTCACCTGGATGAACACACGCACAGCGGACAACGGCTCCTTCACATTAAATTCGGAAGCCAGTGTGGAGCCGTCCTGCAATCGCACTTGGATGCGTGTCTCAGTGTAATCGCGAGGTGGCAACTTGACGCCAGTGGGCGTAGTGGCCGTCGTAGTGGAGCTGACGGAGGGCACGGCGTCCGACAACTGGGCAGCGGGATTTTTCTGTGCTTCCCTATAAAAATTATAAAAATTATCCGAAAGTTTTACATTAATTAAATGCGGTTTCCCACCTGGCTTTGCGTGCCGCTTTGTCCGCTTCGATCTGTGCACGCACACGATCGCGTGCTGCCTTTTCCTCCTGCTTTTCTCTCTTGCGTTGATCCACGATTTTCTTCATCTCGATTTCCTCCATGCGACGGCGTGCTTCTGTCATGTCTTTGCCGGAGCGAATACGATTACGTTCACGCTCCAGAGCATCGGCTTTTTCGCGCTCCTCTCGCTCCACGCGCTTCTGCTTGAGCTTCTCCTCGATCAGAGCTAACTGTGCCTTCTTCTCATCCTCGGTGAGCGCCTTCTTCTCCTCGGTGGATTCGGAGAAGTTGCTGTGACCTGTTTTGGCCGCATGGTATTCCACCTCAGTCTGATCCTTAAGAACCTTGCCACAGTCATCGCATTTCAGAGATTTGACAACGGGTTCGCCGTCGGCAGCACCGCTGCTGCTGGGCGCTGTGTCATCGCCGGAAGCTGCAGCTGCAGCAGGAGCTGCAGCTGCAGCAGGAGCTGCATCGCTTGCCGTCGCAGTGGGTATCTCTTCGTCACCATGGGCCAACAGCCATTCCATGGCCATTTCGACGCCCTTGTGGCTAGTAACTTTTAATGCATATTCACTAAAAGCAGCCAAAAAAAAAAACAACTGTTTAAATTACCGGCGAAAAATATTGTAACTTATACTCACACTCGATCTCTTGGGAAACCCATGTCCATTAAGGTTTGTATGTCGCTCATGTTTGCAGTTAAATATTTGAGTGTATATGCTTTTTTAATAAACACGTAACTTTGTGCAAATGTTTAATTTTCTCTCAATATTTTCCCCTGCAATAATGACACACAAAAACAATGCCCCGTAACTAGTGTTGCACAACGTCGAAAAATGTGTAGGATTACTTGAAATAAATGCAATATTTTATTCAAAGTTAGAAGAAATGAGAGCGAAATGTAAATAAAAATAATGGGCAAGAAATAGTACAAAATATTGAAAACAATAAAAGTCTATTTGAAAATTAATCAGTTCAGTCGTAATTTATGTTCGATAAATGTATCGTTATCGATATCAGAGCAGCTGCTTAAAACTGGCAGCTGCGTCGCTGCATCTCTCACTCCTCCGATTAACGTCATAATTTATACGTTTTCTGAGAGTTCGTGCTTACCAAGATGTCGCCACAAAATAAATTGAAAAAAATGATCGTTAAACTACCACGGCATCCACTTATTATGGCGAACAGTCATTTCGTATATCAGGAATGCATGCAAATAAGAAAATGTCGCGTCAATTTGGAACGCATCAAAGGACAAACAGTAGCTGCAGCAGCAGGACACCAGTTTCCTTTGAAATCTAAGCCGAAGCGTTGCTGTGTACGTGTGGCACGATTACCCGATGTGGAACGCAGCGAGATATCCGTGACGCCAGCCAGCTCCATAGTATGCTCGGATTTCGATGATGGTAGATCTACATAAAGTTAGCTACGAAAAATTAAGCTAATTATGGTTTGAATATTTCCAGATTCTTCTACTGAATAGATACGAATTGTGTAAAAGACTCGACAAACGGTAATGTCATAATATCCGGGACCTCACACTCACATTTTGTAATTCATAAATTTAAATATTTCTATAAATACATTTGTAACGAAATAAAATAAACATATTGTTGTTTTTGTTGCATGAGAGCAAAAACGATAACACAACAAAGGGCAGTATCGATAAACGTCTAACAAAAGTTTCATCACTATCCCTTAGATGTCAGGCAGAAAGGAAAAATATTTGTGAAACAGCCAAATTATTCGGTAACAAAACAACATTCCAGGCAGCAAACAATTATGAATTGGCACACAGGCAATATAGCTGAAGCTGTGGCTGAATCCAAAGCCAAAGACGCCATCTTCGTTGTGTACATTCAAGGTAAATAAATTGTCTTTTGTATTTGCAATTTAAATTTCACCACGTCATGTTTGCTAATTGAATTTCATAATTGTTAAATATAGGCCAGAATGAGATGACAGCCAATCTGGATAGATATCTGGATGATCCACGAATCACCGAGAAACTGCAGACCCACGATTTTGTGGCTGTTAAAATTCAAGGTGATAGTGCAAGCTACGCACAGTTTATGTCGCTCTGTAAGTACAGTGAAACCCCTTTATTGTGATCGAATTGTGACTCATAGTACTTATATCCTAATAGACAAAGTGGTACCTGTGCCATCGATCTTCTTCATTGGTAAATCTGGCACCCCACTGGACATTGCCACAGGAATCGTTAGCGGCGTCGATGAGCTACTGATAAAAATCAATAAGGTGCTTCTCCTGTCCGGCAAGCAGAAGGTGAATGCTCCAACTACGAGTGCAATAGCTAACGATGCCCAGGAGGAACAGTCGCGACGAAAAATCGCTGGCGATGATAGCGATCCCAGTGACAACACTCTGGTGGCCCCAGTTCCATTGGCTCAGAAATCTGTACCTGCAGCGGAAGCTGTGGAGCCTGTGCCTGAGCCGGCTGCAGAAGAGGAGTCAGAGACGACAGCGAAATCAAATAAGACATCAGAGGTGGCTAAACAAGCTGAGGAGCTTAACAACGATCCCGGGGCAGCTAAGCAAAAATCTGAGACAGCAATGAAAGTGACTCAACCACTGAAACATGCACCAGCTGCACAGAACGGAGCCCAGGAAGAGCCGCAAACAAAGAAATCTGTTGCAGGCCTTTCCAAATTGGAGCCGGCAAAAAAATTACAGCAGCCAGCCGCAGCTGACCAGGAAGCAGCAAAGAAATCAACGAAGGAACTAGCAGAGCCTTCTGCTAAGCAGCAAGCGGAGGCGGTAGAGGCAGCTACTGCTGAGCCCAATGCTCAGATGGGGGCGACACCTGCTTCCTCCAAACCAGCTGAGCCAACGGCAGCGGCTTTGTCAGCGGCAGCGGCAGCTGAAAAGCGTGCAGCAGCTGCAGCAGCCGCAACAGCAGCAGACTCAGCGGCTTCCGGCGCAATGGCCACAGAGATTACATCTACAGCGGTGCCCGGCCCTGGCACACCATTGACATTTGCCGAGGAAACGGCGTTGCGTGCGACGATGAACGTGCAACAGCAGGTGGAGAAGCGTAAGAAAGAGCGCTCGGACGAGAAGAAGCGACGCGATAAGGATGGCGAATTGCGACGCCGTCGTGAAGGACGTGAAGCTCTGGAACAGGAACAAGCTGCCCGGGAGCAGGAGCTCAAGTCCATGCAAGTGAGTAGCCAGAAATTGTTCACTGAATGTCGATAACAACTGAATTGATTATCTTTTTTTAAGGAACGCATTCGACGCGAACGCCAACAGGAGCAGGCGACACGTGAACGTATCCTGGCTCAAATTGCCGCCGATCGTGCCGAGCTGGCCAATAGAGCAGCCATAACTGCGGCGGAAATTCCTGTAACTGCTGCGCCAACCACAGAGACAACAGCAACGTCAACAGCCGCTATCACACCCGAGCAGTCGCATCATGCCGCTGTGGTGGAGACGCGCCTGCAGATCCGCTTGCCCGGCGGACTCATTCGCATCAAAGATTTCCCAGCCATCGAGCCATTGGCTACCGTGCGTAACTACGTGCGGGAAGAGCTGCTCGCCAGCAGCAACATACGCGAATTCACGCTGGCCACCAGCTATCCGAGGCGTGAATTTAAGATGGAAGATGAGCTGATGTCATTGATCGATTTGAATCTGGTGCCCAATGCAGTGCTATTGGTTCTCGGCAGCAGCCACGTCAACGTTGTGGTGCGCAGCCGGAATAATATTATGAACATCCTAACCAGCGTCATCTGGGCAATCCTGACACCGGCCGCCGTGGCCTTTGACTACATCAATAAATATGGCTTTCAGCGTCTGCGCGTGAATTTCATGCAGATGATTTCCAACATAGGCTGGCGTCGCGGAGAACAAGTTCAGGGTCCTCCCGCTGCCCAGGCCGGAGAGTAAGTACCAATAAAATGTAAACTGAAGTGAACATTTAATTTATCTCTTCTTTAGTATCGGCTCTCGTCGCGATATGGATATGTTTATGCTGCGCACAACCAGTGCACCCGGGCTGCAGCGTGCCAATCCACAGAATGCTGTCGGAGGACCGGAGCATCAGATAAAGCCAACAGAAATGTCTAACAATGGTGCGGCTGGGCCGGCACAGGCGCAGGACTTGGCACAGCAACGTTCTGGTATCTTTAAGCCAGCACGTTTTGGCCAACCCAATATACGTCGTCTGGCCGACACAGCTAAGGACGATGACGAGGATAAGGCCACCTACAACGGCAACTCGACACAACAGCAATAGGCGCGAAGCAATTTTTACATATATATATACATATATACTTATACATAACTAGTTAAAAATGTTCTCTTTATCCACATTCACAGCTTCAAAATATGCAGCCTTAAATTATATAAATAACTAAATACAAAAGTAATGGAAATTTAGAATTATCAAATTTAAAATCACATTTGTTTGCTGTTTCAATGCGTGTTTATATGTCGGTGTCCTTTATTGAAACAATCGAGTAAATTATTAACAAACACAATTTCGTGATTAGGTATCAAAGGATTAGATAAAAGTATACAATTTTTTTTTAAATGATTTGTTCTAAACTACGAATCTGCGTAGATGCTTAAATGTGATTGTGAGTGCTATAAAACATATTAATAAAAATGTTTCACGTATTTTCTATTTATATTTTGATATTGATAATCACAAACAGTTGCATACACAAAAACGTCTTTTTGATATAAAGAGATATACATATAGTTGTGATATGATTTACACAATATACATATATGTAGGTATTATCATGTGGTTTACATGGTCGCTCAGCTTCTATTAATACAATTTACACTCAAGTCCTGATGTACATAGGTCATACATGGTTTACATGATCATGCAACTTTGGCTGATGGAATCGTGATATGATTTGCATGATTAGTAATCTTTTTGTTTACAATTTAGCCTCAAGCCTGATATATAGTGAAATATTATATGGTTTGCTTATCATGATATACATATATGTACTTTCAGTGATATGGTTTTCACGATTTATCAAAAATTTAGCCTCAAGTCCAGGTTGCTTCTAATACAGTTCTAGTATATATATAAAAAAAATAGTGTAATAAGATCTCATATGCTTTCTTTTTTTTGTTGTTGTGGATTATAACAGATGATGCAAAGGAAATACTCGAAAAGAGAGACGGATGGGAGTTCTTTACAAAGTAAACCACATGAGGAACTGCAACAGTTTGTAGACATTGACCAAGGGGAACTTCCACTCGCCCTTGCGCTGCAGTGGCGGCACCAGGCTAGGATAATGGACAGGATTGCCGATGTGGCAATTGGTGTTCACGGTGCCACCTGGATATCTGACGGCCATTACATCGCCCAGCTTGATACCATCGCAATCGATCAGCTCCAGGGACTTGTTGAAGCATATGCGTATCTCCGATAGGTAGCTAATGCTGTGCTTGCCATCGTATAAACAGTGAATGGATGGATTCTTGCCCAGACCACGCACTAAAGCGTTGTTCAAAGCAATCACCGTATTGTTGGAGTCGGGATGTATGCCAGAGGCATCCAAGATCTTGGATATGACGTACTGTTCGCGCCAATTCAAGCCCTGTCCGAAGTACTTCAGCTCGTTGTCTAGAGCCTCAAGGGCAGCAGCGCAGGTGCCATGCTTCAGCCATTCGTGCTTCCAGAGGTAATCCTGCGACGTTTTTCCTTCCAGATCCAACCAGTAGGTATTCAAGCGATCCATAATCGCTTCCAATTGTTCCGGATCGAAATCGGCGGACCTGTTGCAGAAGTTCGGTCCGATTTGGCCTATTTTGGTCGGCCAGATGCCGTGGATGGTCCAGAATTCCTTTTTCTGCGGCAAAGTGCACTCGTGCGATGGATCCTCCTCCCTCCAATGATAGCACGTGGTCACTGGCCATTGCTGCGTAAAGACAAGAACATCCCAGCTATGCGGATCCCTGCCAACAATATTCGTATATAGCGGATAATTCTCGTTGTCCTCATCATCTTCGTCCGAGAAATCCGCAGCGCTGGGTCGCTTCAGAGGTTGCTCAACGGAGCTGCTTGACTCATCCGATGTGTTGGCCAGGGCGACACCCGAGTCGGATATTTCATCAAGAGCGCTGAAAAACGAAGCAAAACGGAGAAAAACATACGCCAGCTGTGAGTAATTTGTGGAGGTTATACTACGGGCGGCTCAAGATGGGGGCAACCTTGAACTTGATGCCTGCATGCGGCATATCGAAATATCGATTCGTAGCTTCCCCCTTTACTATAACTGTTTCTATTTTTGCTTACGTTTACGCAGATCTTACATAGCAGGAGCAAGGAATAATTTTGCTTATCTTTGATTATTTTCACAAGCATTGTGGGTAATAACTCACCTAAAAGGACTCGTATTTGTCACAGCAAGGCTGCATAATAAAATCGTCAAGGAAAGCAAATATTTTTGCAGTTTCTTCATAATTGACTTTTGTTTCAAAATAACGCAGCAAACTTATTATTTATTATTCAGTACAGATATGACGCATTTTACGCAATCTGCGTACTCAGCACTTTGCCTTTTTTGAATATTCGGTAAGATTTGTTTAGCTTTCTATTCGCAATTGTATGACAAAAATTATTTGTAAGTTGTTTTTATGCACTTCTTTTGTTTTTGTTTTTTCTCCTTTTTTCTTTTACGCTGCTATTGAGTTGGTAACAGCTGTAAAGGGACTCTGTAAAGTATATTGACAGTGCTGTAAAAGACTGTACAAGTTGAAGTTTTCGTTGCAGCGATGCAAACTGTGCTATCGATAAGTTGAAACTATCGGTAAAGGCGGTTGAAATTGAGTTTCAATTTTAAACGGCAGTCTGTTTATTATGTATTTACTCTTTAATGAGTAATAATATTGTAAATAATATTAAATTAATGCATTATAAAATAAACTATCTGCTGAGAACTTTAAGATTATTAGTGTCGCTTAATAATTAATTAACTCTAAGCATGTCGTATAGAAATAATATTTGAAATAGTCTGCTCTCTAGAAGTAACGATTTTATCACTATAGCTGCACTAATTGAACTTCTTTTCTGATTACCCTGGATTTGTGAAATACGACACTTTGTCTGCACAAATCGCACAAAATCCCAGTGATGAAACTAAAAATATCCCTGAGAAGTTTCTTTTTTTTTTCGAAAGATAAGATGCAATTTCGAGTCCACACACACACGCACACACACCCATTTTAATTAGTGACAACGATAATTACACATATTCTGGGCTGGCACAATTGCGCGCTATTTTATCTATGAAATACAAACATGACATGTAGCCAAACACTAAACGACTTCTGTTGAAAGCCCAATGACTACACACGACTACAACAACAGCAAGAACAACAATGACAAGAGGAACAACATAAGCAAGAACAACAAAACGATTTTTGCTACTGAAAATTACGACAAGCAATGCTAAGCAATTGATTATTGCTTAACTGTACTTTGGACTTTACACTGATGATCCAACCAAGGCTAACCAATTAGGAGGGGGAAAACTAGATAAAAAACAAAATATATATATATATATATATATATATATATATATATATATATATATATATATATATATAAAGCCCTAGAACAGACCCATGTTAGTCTGGGGGCTCTTAAAGGGAATTTGTCAGCACTTAGTTTCAGGCACTTTTATCACACTCAATTAGTTCGAGTCGAATGATAAAACTTATTCAAATGCGTTATCTATACCCATGTCATGGGCTTTATCAAAACATTTGTGATTATTTCTGTGTCATGTTTCCAACTAAAATCTACATGATTCTTTTTTTTAGTCATTTGGGGGTTGCTTTTATGCAGATTTGGTTGGGCAAATGAAACATTTTTATGCTTTGTTTGATGACAAATTAATTTAATAATAACAGCTGCAAAACATTTTGTAATCAATTTAGCTTGTCGTCTCAAATTATCGTTTATGTACAAATCAATTAATGTTTGCCTTTTGTTGTTTTAGTTTTTTGCTGGCATACTTTTTGTGTGTGCATTGCCTAAGTGTGGGGGATTTGTTAACATATTGATGGAGCTGATGGAGCTACTGAGCTTTAGATAAAGTTATGCAATTAACAGCTAAAAATTTCACTTCTCTGCACTCAAATGGAGAAAAATTATCATTATTTGGCGCACATAGTCGAAAAAATCGTGAAGACAGCATAGAAAAAAGTTGAGACATTCATTTTAAAATGCGCCCATTAGAAGTCGTCGCTGCCGCAGTCAACTTCACATAATGAACGCCATTATCATGGGCATCATCTGTGCGCCGCCATGCTGCTGCTGTCGACGTCGACGTCGGCGCCGACATCCGCAACGCATGCGTGGAGAGCAGGCCTGTGAGAGCGAAAGGGAAAGCGTGCAGCAGTGAGAGCGCATCGTCGTGTGGGTGGAGTCACAGCATAGCGTTTGTATATGTATATAGAGCACACACACACAGACAGCCTGAGGGTGAGAAGAGCCGGTAATTGCCTCAATTTGCCATACATATGCGCAACCCGCAGCCAGTCACTTGACGTGCTGCCCTTTTTTGTTGCTTTCTTTACGACGTCGTCGTCACCGTCGCCGTCGTCGTTGTCGTTGCCGTTGTCGTTGTCGTTGTCGTCTCTGCTGCCGTCGTCGCCGTCGTTTTGTTGTTGTTTTTGTGCAATTGCTGTGTAAATGGCATGAGAATGATAATTGTAGCAATTATAATATTAAATTGGGAGATCATGGCTCACAGGTTTTCCTTTTCCTTTTCGTTCTCGTTTTCGTTTTCGTTCTCTCCTTCCATCAGCCCAACGTTTTTATATAGCATACTTTTTTGCTGCCATCGCCTCGACGCTGCCTTTTTGGCCCAAAACTTCTCCATCTCTTTCGCTCCCCTGGGTAACTGCCGCTGTGTATTTTGTCGGATTTGTTTGTTAATTAGAATTCTAGCGTTGAAATTAAAATGCTCCCTCCATTGCCGTCGCTGCGCTGCTGTTACTCCTCTTCTCGTTTTTAAATATATATATATATATATATATAAGTTTATATTTTTTATAGTTTCTTTTTGGGGCGTTTGCCGTGGGTGGAGCCACGTTTGAGTTTTTCCTTTTTCCTTTTCCTTTTTTTTTTTTGGCTGCCTTCTCTTAATTACTGCAGTTTATTTTCTAAGTGAGACTAATTAACAGGCTATTCGTAGCATTGCGGCACAACCTCGTTTAGTTTCGAGAGAGAGACTCGACTCGACGCTGGACTCGATGCTGCGTCTCTCTGTTTGAGTGGTCAACATTTTGGGTCCAGTTAGCTTGGGCATGCAGAAAATTGTCATATGGAGAGGCTATTAAAAAGTTTCTCTTTTGTTAACAAACAACTTTGCTCTGCCCAATTTGTTACTCAAAGATATGGCCTAAAGTTTTAATAATCAAAAAATGCCAGTAAAGCAATTTAAGTTATTATGAAGCTAATGCAAATTTATAGTAAGAAATACTAAATAGTTTCGGTTTGGTATTTTATAACTTTTCAAAGTCGACCAGAGTAATTTAGTTTTAGTTGAACGGAACAGATTAGAAAACTGTCTAGAGTTACGTGTGCAATAAGCAATATAATATTATTACAATTATTATTATTATTATTATTATTATTATTATTATTATTATTATTATTATTATTATTATTATTATTATTATTATTATTATTATTATTATTATTATTATTATTATTATTATTATTATTATTATTATTATTATTATTATTATTATTATTATTATATAATATTATTATGTTATTATTAAAGTTGAACCTACAAAGAATTATTTATTATTTTCATTAAATACAAACTATTTTTTCTTGAACATAAAAATTGTTAAAGATTTACAAAATATTTATTTATTTATTTCATTGTTACAGAGAATTAATTCTAAATAACAATAATAACATCTTAGCTCTAGCTATTATATCATTTTATAAATCACTCATTAAAGACAATTCTTTAGTTAAAATCTTTTTGTACAAACGTTTACAACTGAAAATGCTATATTTAGCTGCCTGTATATAATCCAAGCATTTAATCAAATGTTCGCCATATTTACTTTTATGCTAGAGCTCACCTCTCTCTCTCTCTCTCTGTCTCTTTCCCTCGCTTAGCGCGCTAACCACTTCAATTCTAATGTTCAACTGCTGCTCCACTAAGCCACAAATTTACGTTATTAGGGCAACATTAGGCGCACTGCTAATTATCAACACTGTCTGGCAAAGCGAATGCCAGCAAAAAGTAACCAACACACACACACACTACAATCTATATGTATGCATGTATGTATATAGCTCAGCCCTGGTTGTTTGGGGTTGGAGCACAACCCTCGCACGTTAATGAACGTAAAATTCACTTAATTCCAACTTTAGCCATGAATTAAGCTCGACAAATGGTTGGGCGAGTCGAGTGCTTCGACTGCTCTCTGACTGGCTGCTTGGCTGGGGCATAAATAAAAGCGTAAGAGACGTGCCACAGAGACCAGTTTGCAGCTCGAACTGGAACTGGAACTGGAGCTGGTGCTGCTGGTGCTGCTCCTCCTGCTGTTGCTGCTGCTGCCGTTGCTGCTGTAGCTCAGTCACAATAAGTAAATGTGCTTTTATGGCTCTTAATTAAGGCAATGATGGGGTGTTTTAATACGTTTGCCAAATGTTAAATGACAAATGTGGCAGTTGAATGTGGCACGTTCTCAGTCGGGTTGCAAGGCTGCCACTGGTGCTGCCGCTGTTGCTCTGGCTGGCGTTAATGAAGCCGCGTTTTCATGCTCGTTTGTAAAAGCAAAAGGGTATATGGGTTAGCTATGAATGTGCTTAAAAAGCTGCAGACTCAGCTGGATGCCCTGATCAAGAATGTGTATAACTTATGCTGTCTGTCACGCCTCCTTCTGCCTGACACCATCATATCCTGGTTCCCAGTTCCCTATTTCAATGGGCATCATGCAGTCGCTTACAGCCGTTTACAATCCCTCTGCTCTTTTAATTTTTGCCTGAGGCTTTTCTTTCATTCCTGTTTAAACTCTGCCTTGACTAATTAGCTGCCGAACGAGAGCGAGTGCAAGATCGAGCGAACACTTTCAAGGCTGAGCACTGCATTCCGAAGGCCTTTTCTCCCCTTTTTTATCAGCTCTATTATTATGCTCTCTCTTTTTTATGGGCGATTGATTTAATAGGGCCATAGCGAAAAGCGCTTCGGGCTGCTCCTTCTGTGGGTCCGCACGGTTTTTATGATTTGTCAACGTTTGTCTTGGCAACTTTATGGCTACATTTGCTCAACAACTAAATGGCGCCATTTGTGGCTTTTTCTATAGACTGACCAAACACACACACACACACACGCATTCATTTATGTATGTGTGCAGTTATGTATTATGTTTGTTTGCCTGCGTAAATCTGTGTCACATAAAAATCGCAAATGCGACATTTGCAGTGCTGGCAAAAATAACATTTTCAACACTTTTCGTTTGATTAATCAAACGTTTTACAGGCTCGTTCGCCTGCCAGAAGCAGTTAGGGGTAGGCTAAGACCCTCCACATGTACATATATATATATGGGTGTAAGCTCTCTATATTATATACAATATGTAACTTGTATCCATTTAGTCCAAATTAGTATGCCACGCACGTTTCGCCCGAAAACAAAAAAATATCCAAACACCGAAAACCAAACAAAGCAAAAAAATAAAAGAGAAAAAAAAAACAAGCAAAAAAAACGGAAACGGAAAACAACAACAAAAAATGGCTGCCTATTGTTCTTGTTGCTGTTGCTGTTGCTCTCTTCTTTTTATGTCTATTTATATATTCAAAACAAATGCAATTGGTTTATTACACTTCAATAAACGCGACCAAATAGTCAAATTTGCGCTGCGGCTTAAAAAGAGAAGAGCGAAAAAAAAGACAGAAAAATAAATAGAAGCATCTGATATATAAATATATATGGGTATACATCCATGTCTGGCATAAACGTGATCAAATTATGATTTGATTGAGCTTCGGGTAAGTGAAAATATATGTAATTATGCATATATACAGATGTATATTGAGATAGAGCGAGGGAGAGACACAGATTTGCTGTTAATTTGTCCAATTGGATTCTCAAGAAGCTTCCAATAAGACTGCTCTTACTCTCAGCATGCATAGATATATCTAAAGAGAGCGTGACACAAAGAATGTTTGGCTGTTGGCTTGAAGTTAGCGAAAACCTTATTAGATATTCGAATGGATTCCATACTGATATATTATATTCTCACTAGATTTTAGCTCAGTCATAGTCTTTTCTCAGCAGATTCTCTCTTCTCTCAGTGGGTATGCCAAATAGTACAATATATCAATTATAGAAACTTGTTCTCAAATCATTCCATTTTTGAAAATTCAGTTTATGCAGTTTTAGACAGAGCAGTTTTTAAAGACAGATCAAAATTTTATTTTATATGCTGAGTTTTTCGAACAGATTGATCAGACTTTAATATATATGAAACACTCCTTCCATTAATAATATACTTATTTAACTCTTTCGTACTTCATTATCTCAGTATATTAATAGCCTTTACCCAGGAAGAGAAATGTTGCCTCAACAGGTTCCCTCATGATACACCTGACTAGCCTCCTCCATTGACCCAGGCAAATAGCCTGCAGTTGCAATTGATTGTTTACCGAATGGGCTCCCCCTTTAACCGGCCCCAAACGCCACCCACCCAAAAATTGAAGTCAGTCACGTGCGCGTGTGTCTAATGCCCTGACCAAACAGGGCTTAAGTCCCGCACTCGACTTGCCCCTGCCCCTGCTCCACCATTGCCCTATGATGGAGACAATTAGAATTATGAACTGGAGTCGTGAGTATCTATGACTGGAGCCTAACTTGGCTTGGGTGATTAAAAGACAACAATTGCAACGACGCTGACTGCCTCACAAGCAGACAAACTCCAGGCCAACACAGACACACACACAGAGAGAGAGAGACCCTCACATAACTTGGCCAGATTGCAATTTATCTGCACGCAAATTTGCCCAGACCCCAAAAACGCTGGCTGTTGAATGTGTGTGTGTGTGCGTGTGTGTGTGTGTGTATTGCGAGTGTGAAAAGTCAAGTTGTCTGTTTTGGCTGGGCAAACAATTGGCAGCTATTGCCATGATCTTGGTTTGCACTTTTGGTGCTGTCTGGTTCTCAACTCTGATTTGTGAGCAGCGTCGGATGGGCCAAGTGGCTTGGGGATGGGCATGGGCATGGGAATGGGAATGGGTGTGGTATGGAGTGGGATGCCTCGCTTTTGTTGGGCTCTGTCATGGAGTCAATTTGTGCACAATTTCGTTATTGGCTAGCAAATTCCCTCAGCTGTGCGCCCAACTCAATTTGCCTGTTAGCCAAGTACGGCCAAGTCGTGCGTTAACTCACCAAACATATATCCAACTCCTACTCCACTTGGCCACAAAACTTTTCAGTTATGAAGAGCATTTGCGTATGTGTTTAACGAAGCGATGCTAGCCACAAAATTTGTATATGATTTTTGTTTTACGATTGCCCAATAAAAAAAAAAAAAAAAAAGAAACAAAAACAAGAGCAACAAAAAAGTACATGAAAATCATTTCGAGCTAACTGTACCAGAAAAGTGTTGGCCATGTTTAGCTCAAGGATCTGGTCATTTTGGCCATTTGGAGCATTTGTCTTTGTCTTTCTCTCCCTTTAAATATAATAATAAAAGACACACCCAATTTACGTAAAATCCACAAATAAATACAAGAATTTTCAGGCTTTGCCACGCCCAGCCGTGCAACAGAAAACAACGCCCACTGGCGCCAAAGAAATGGCCAGCCGCAAAGCCAGTCAACTGAAAATTGCCCAATTTTTGTTTACACAATTTTATTGTCGTCCCGCCGGCAGCCAGCCAGGCAAATTGTCATGCAAGGCAGCAACAGCAACAGCAACAACAACAACAACAACAGCTACAACTACAGCAACTGACCCTCAGCTTAATTTTCAAACCACAACAACAACAACAATGTATAGCAAGACGTTCCATTTAATTTTTGGTTATTTTGCAATTTTTCACTTCATTAAACATTTTTTACGGATTTGTCATATCAATTTACTGAAAGGGTTAAGAATTTGCCAGCCAGCTCAAGGGTTGATTGAGACGTTTGCCCAAAAACAAGTTAGGCAAACAAATTTGTTATGCCAGCCAGTTACATACATACATACATATAGTCAAGATTACCGCCTGTTCTGCTCTCCGCTTCTCTTACAGGACTCCGAGTTCTGTCCTCAAGTCAAATCAATGTCAGCAACGTCTTGGCCTGGCTTGCTACTTACGCAATTTGCTTACATGATGTCAGCAGCCCCTGCGCCTCTCATAAACAAATTCAGTTTTTAAGTGCTAAGCACATCTACATACATACATAAGCAAAACATTTCTTTTTATATGTGCTATGCTATGGGCCCCAGAGACAATAATACGTATACGTTCTTGCCTTGCCTAAATTCTGACAAATCTGTAAAAATTTGTTCGCTGTCATCAACACACACACACACACGCACACTTGGCACATGCTTAGCATACTTATCTGAGAGTGGAGTGGAGGCAGAGTGGAGCTGGATGGGGGCTGCTCTTGTATCATGCGCTCGTTAAGCGTCAAGTAAAACAAATCATAATCTTCAAGACGTCAACATCGAGTGCTCTGAAATATGACAACGCGTGCCATTTGCTCTGTTTGCATTTGTTGTACGCCTTTTTGCGGTCTCTGCGTGCCCTGCTCCTTGAAGGACTCCCCCCAGCAGAGCTCCCTGGGCATGCTGCACACATGTGCTAGGCAGGGATTTGCTCGTGTTTGTCTCTACTATTTGCACAAGCGACTGGGCAGCATCAATCTTGAGTGAGTTTGTCATTTGCTTCGATCTGAAATGTGGCAAATTAAAGGAAAGGAAAAGTAAATATGGAAAGAACTAAGGAAATACATATATATATATACCATGTATATATTTAAGAGAATTTAGATTGATTTGTAAATATAGAGAAAAAAATGATATTATAATATTATATCTTAAAGCAATATTCTAGCAGCATAAAGTGATGCATTTAATTTTAAACATGCTAAAAAATATCTAAAAATTGAATTGAATATCCACAATGTTCACATTGAGCTAGAATACTGAGGTTATTGATTTACCCTTTAAAAAGCGACAACCGATTCTTCTTTTTTATATTTAAGCAATTTTGTTGAATAATTTACTTACTTGTTTATTTAATAATATTTAAAATATATTTTGATTTCAATTTCTTTTCTTGGCTTTTTTCACTTGCTTTAGGTTTGAATTATTTGCTTTATTTAGCTCTTTTAGCTCAGCTGGTTGAGCCATGAGTCGAGTTTCCTCGTCTCCCTCTGTAGCCAAGTCTATAAACAGAATTATCAATCAATGCCCGCGCAGCAGCTGCCTGAGCCCTGGCACCTACACACACCCAAACACACACACACATACACTCGTTGGCAACTTGAACTTCGCACCAAACAGTTGCACACTTCATACCTACACACACACACACGCACACACACCTAGCCATAAATATCCAATGTGATATCTTATCAGTATTTGAAAGCACTTTACTAATAATTAAAATGTCATCATTAAGAAATATGAAAAAGTCAACAAAAGGCGCAAAGCAAAGCAGTTGACAGCTCCCAGAGAATTCGAGCAGAGCAAAACACGCGGCTAGAGATGCGCTCGTGCCGCAATGCGATGATTGTGCCGAGGACTTAACACGAGAAATGTCAAGCGTATATTAAAATCATATTATATATATTTATTCATGTGAAATATACATCATACATACATGCATTGAGTCTTTTAAAGCTAGACTATGGTAAGATATATGAAGATATGAGGTTCTTATACCAAAAGGCAGCACACGCGTTTAATATATAATATAATTTATATATAATAATTTAATAACAGATGTAAACAGTAAAACAGTAAAATTTATAAAATATATTAAATAATTTCGCATATTTTTCAATACTTTTCTGCATGCATAATATTTAAATATATTTTATTTGTATTTATTTATTTATGTAATTTTATTCTATTATACAAGATTTTTCTTTTATTTTAATTATGCACACTTTTCAGCACTTAACTACTATTTTAAAAGAATTTATAAAACTTTAACTACTTTGCATATTTTCAGCTTTCCCTAAACTCTCAGCTTAAATCATTTTTCGTGTCACGACACGCGCTCAGCCCAATCCCAAACAGTTCACAATTTGAACAGCATTTGATGAGCTAAAGAAAATTTATTGTTTTGCTATTGACTATTTAAACTTGAAGTGAGAGCTGGGCGCGAAAGAGAGGGAGAGAGAGAGAGAGAGGGAGAGACTATCTACCTATCTAGCTGTCTACCTGCCCACTGAGTAGGTCTATTGGAGTACAACTGCCCATTTTTCTTTTATCGAATCAGCATTTACGTGAGCTGGACACACAGTTGCCTCCAAGAGAGAGAGTGCTTCTGCTTCTTCTTCTTCTGTTGACACTAATGGCGACGATTGGCGTCAATTTTCGTGTCACATTTGTGACTCGACTCTGTGGCTCTTGCTCTGTCTCTAGCTCTGGCCTCAGATAGACAGGCCTCAGAAACGACAGTAGCTGCATTTTCAATTAGAAACAGATGTAAAGGCCTGATAAAGTTGGGTGCGAGGCGCGGCTTATCAGGCTGGCCGTGCCCCGTCTGGTACTTGAGCTGTAATGAGTCGTGTCGTTTGTAGCAGCAGTCGTTGCAACTGCAAAGTTGCCTTGCACCCAGCACTGTTTGCACAGATGAGTTTTTAATTAAATGCTATCGTTGCGCTTAAATAAATTGAAATAATCAATTTATATTACGTATACGCAGCGTTCCGGCTCCGGCTCTGGCTCCGACTCCTCGTCCATGGCGCTCTGTCAACAAATTTAATTGAAAATCTAAACAGCAAGTCAACATCGGATGGCAAGTCAAAATGGTCACCCTATCGAGCCGTGGTGACGGACACGTATCGAGCAGCTCCCTAGCAGCTTTAGCAAACAGTAGCAGCAGCAGCAGCAGTGGGAGCAGCAGCAGTGGGAGCAGTGGGAGCAGGAGGAGCAGCAGTAGCAGCAGCAATCGGAGTAGCAGCAGCAACAGCCCCAACAATGCTGACAACATTTCATACTTTTGTTTGTGCGCATAATTTTAAAATCAATAGAAATATATCCAGTTTCATCATCATCATCATCATCAGTGTCATCATCATCAGTGTCATCATCGACTTCATTCTCGTTGGCTCTGGGCAAACATTCAAATAAATGGCAATCAATGGTTACCAACAGTCAGCCAACTGACTACCGTATAATCCATGCCCACACCCACAATATGCCCGGCCTTATCTCTCGCTCCCTCTCTCTCCCTCTCTTTCTCTGTCTCCCTCTCTCTCTCTTTTTTGGCTTTTCGTTGATTGAAAATTATACGCTTTGCTTTCAATTAAAGCTGTCTGGCATGAGATATGCGGCAGAGCTCATAAATCTTAACAGCAAGTGTCGCTACCGTCCTCCTCCTCCTCCTCCTCGTCGTCGTCGTCGTCGTTGTTGTCGTTGTCGTCTATTTATATATATCCCTATCTATATCTTTATGATGGCCCGGTAGCCTTATCGACTTCATTAACTAAACAAATGTGTTTATTGTTGGCTTAGGCTGTAAACCAGCTCAGCTAGATAAATAAACAAATTAAACGAAATTATTGTGCTAAAAGTATTAAAAATAATATTAGCCTCTGGATAATACTAATAAGCGCAATCAGCTGGCCGCATTGAGCATGTAGCGCTTAGATCAGACCCTGTATTAATAAATAACGCTCGTTTATGGCATTTGCCATAAAGGCCGATCGGATAAAGCTATGCAGGTGCAGGTGCGTCGGCTTAACTGTGAGAAAAGGGGTTAGGCAAAGGGCTTCATATACATATATTGAAAGTAAGTCATGGGAATTATTATTTATTAAATAACCTGAACAAATTCAGAGATAAAGCAAAAAGTTTATTAAATATATAAAATATTTTATGATATTGGTTTTTCTCTTTTTTTTCTATTTTTTATGTACTATTTGAGCCTCTACGGCGTATAGTGTCCGTCTCTGCCAAAAGAAATAGGGCTGCCAATTGGGTTAATCGAATACGGAGAACCCTGTATATAATTTAAGGCGTCTGCCACGCTGCATTCTGCCTGTTACAATCCTTTTATCAAAGCCACGATTTACCATTTCAATGGGCTTAGTTTTTAAGATTTTCTAGTAATTCTATATATGAGAAAGATATATTATATTGAACTGATATAAGTCAGAATTGACTAATGCTATACTCTTCCCATTTGATACATATATCATATACATTTTAAATCTCTTATTGCTTGGCTAACTATTTCATGCCACATTATAAATACTTTAGCCTCATTAACACCCGCCCAACAGCCCCCCTTTGCGCCTACTCCCTGAACGGCTGCACTGTCCATTTGGGAGCTATTTATATGCATGGCCCAAAATGCAAAAGGCATCGCCATTTGCACGCAATTAGTGACACAAATTGCCGCCCGCCACAGTGTGAGGGAGGGAGGGAGTGAGCGGGGCGTGGCAGAGGCACAGACAAAGTCATTTGGCTACTGTTTAGGATTAGCGCTGGCGTTTATCTATATCGTCATTTATGTAGCTGTATTTACGCAGCGTCGTTTGCATAATTATTTGAAATTTATTGTGCGCTAATTGTGACGCCAAGGCTTTAGTGGTATTTAGTAGGTGCCGCCAGATAATCCATTCCCAATACCATATCGACAGCCAATGGAAATGTGCCTCGGCGGCATTTGCATAATCGCAATCAATCAAGGGCGGCAAGCGTAAAAACCATTTGAAAAATTACGCTGCACTTGTTCAAAACAATTTGCTGCCCTTTTTATGTACAAAGAACTTGTACAAAATGGGGTTTTTTATGTGCTCCCCTTGGTGAGGGGAGGACCGAAATGATAAATGCTAATTTGAGGCAAGATCACGCATAAACCAACAATAAATAAATCAAATGGCAGGTCACACAAAAAAGCTGCCCCCACATAAAAAAGTGGACTGCAGAGGGAGAGAGGGGGATTGAGTAGAGAGTAAATATATGTATGTATATATACATAAGTGGGCTGCTCTCATACGAATGCGATTTAGGGCCACTTATGCGTGCACATGTAAAAATCCAAAATCAAGAAACCTTAGCACGATTTGCACTTGCCTTACCGTACAGAATTTTGCAAATTGTTAAGTGATTTACGAGACAAGACAGGCCATTTGTTAGACTAAGATTAAGTAAAGGGAGCAGGCAGCATGGCCAGCCAGAGCAGCAGCAGCAGCAGCAGGAGTCGGACCACATGGCGCACAAGTTCACAAAGTTTGCCATTTTCTTTTCTCTTTTCTGCTTTTGCCAAAAATTCAAATAAAAGTTTTGTGCTCGATACAAATTGCAGCAACATTATGTGAGATTATATTGCCATAGAGTCGGGCGGGTTTTCAGCTGCAGTGGCATATAATATATAGTAAAAGGGGAGGCAGCTTTGTCTTTTATTTAATCTATGTGTGTAATCTATTTAGTCTCTGCTCTAAATCAAAGTTTACTTTGATTAGCTTCAGTTTTTCTCATGTTGCAGTTAAGCTCTTTCAATTCTTATTCTTATCAGTTCCATTACATTTATTTCCTACATATTTCGTTGCATTCCCATTGCATTCTGTTTGACTTGCGAGGAGCGCAACTTAATATTGTTTGAAATTCAATCATTTAGCTCTTCTCTCATATTCCATCATCTTATGTTCCATAAATCTGTCTGCTCTGCTCTTCAGTTCCATTCCAATTTTAATAAAATCTCATTTGTTTCATTTTCATTCTGTGCCACACATATGAAATACTAAAAAATACCAAGAAATACCTACAACAAAATCTCATACTCCCACAACCCAAATCTCAAGCGCTCACTACACACATTACATAATATGAGCTCGCAAAAAAGAAGAAGAAGAAGAAGAGATTCAGCTTCTATATTCCTTTTTTGCATGATAATGGCTATAAAAGATGATAATGTTCCAAATCCTTCAGCCAGATTCGCAAAATCAGCCCCACACGAAGACAGCAAAAATAATTTTCAAAATAAAAAAACTTAAAATATAAAAGAAGCACAAGAAAAACAGCAACAAACTACAACAGCAACAGCAACAACAACAATAGCCGTAAAAGCTATTAACATATTAAAGCAATAAAAGAAATGGCATATAAAACGCTGCCACAGACACAAAACGGGGGCTGGCCGTGGCACCACCCCCTTGCTTAGTGGCAAGTGGCATTTACCCCTGCCCAGCTCCAGCCCGGACTGGGACGCACTTGCCTCGCTGTCTGCCATCATCAACATCAACGCCGTCGCCATCAGCAGCAGCAGCAGCAGGAGCAGCAGCAGCAGCAGACGATGTTGCTGCCTGGAACAACCCTGCCTCAGCCGCAGCCAAAGCTCTTAGAGAAGAGCAGAGGCATGGGGCGTGGTTGGGCGGTTGGGCGGTTGGGGCGGACGGCAAGGAAGGGCTGTTGATAATCATACTAAATGCTGCCATTTGCCATTTGTGAGGTTTTGCCACTTGCCCTACACACACACACACACACACACATACACGCACACATTGACTGCGTGGGTGGCTGAGTTAAAAGAGGGCGTGCTTTTTGGCAGTGCTCGCAGGGAAATTGTGAAAAGTTCGCCTGGAAAGTACTTCTAAGCTTTGTGTAAACACCCACTAAAATCAATTTGCTGGATTTTCTACCACCAGAAAATGTGTATTTTACGGGATACGCTGAGAGTCCGTCCGGCGACTACTCGGAGATACACTTTTCGAGTTTGGCTCTTGGCTGTTGGCAATGTGAGCAAAACTAGCTAAGATTGGCATAAAATGGCGCATTATATGGGTTAGCAAACGATAAATATAAGATAAATACAACGATTATATGGAATTGGGATTTGGCTATTCCATTGAACTGGTATATAATGGAATGGGCAAGTAGTTAAAGGAATTAAATGGAATAGTATAGGAAAAACTTGACGAAAGTTGAGATTATATATTAATAGAAGTGAGTAGAATAGATAATGAGCTGATGTGGTATGAATAGAGCGAAATTGTGAGAATATAATCAAGTGGAATGGAACAGAATATGGATTCAATCAGAGTGGATATGTGGCATTGAACAGAGTGTGGAATATACATCGGGTGCAGTAGTGAGAATATAATCTAGTGGAATTGCGGAATGGAATATAATATATATTAAATCAGAGTGGATATGTAGCAGAATAGAAATGGAAAGAGAAGGAGAAGAGATTTCGAATATAGTTGAGATGCAATGGAAGAGAATTAAAATGAAATAGAATAAAAATAAAATCTAGTGGAATAGTGGAATGGAACACAACATAGATATATATATATATATAGATATATATATATATCCATATATCCTCGCCATGTTCACACCTTCTTGCAGAGTCTGAGCTCAGACTGGTAGCTACCAAATATGTTAACTGATTTTTGATTACAATTTGACAATGACGATTTGATTAATTACTATATTATGTATATTAACAAAGTATATATAACATAACTCCATTTTATAAATATATACACTTATTCATGTATATAAACTTATTCAGAGTAGGCTTGAAGGGAGCTCAGGTTATATGCAACATTTATTCACAATATATATTTCGCACTTCAGCGCCAGCTTTGACGGTGCAGAGAAAAAAAACTTTCACTACAACTTGATGGCAAAGTTTTGGGAACAAAACAAATAGAAAATCAACCAAAATCCGTCCGTAACTCCTACGCACACACACCTATGCAGCCCCGCACCCTTAAAGCCAAACGCCCTCAGGTATTTCAGCCAATTAGTGGCAATAAAATAAATTCAATTTTACGCACACGATGATGCGGTTGGACCCAGTTTTTGGCTGCGGCTTTCGGGCAGGAGGAGCAGCCCAAAGACGGGCCGAGAGCCCTAGGGAACGTGGGGAGGGGAAGAGTCGTGCTCGCGTTCATTTAAGCGTATGTGTGAATAATGCGACCCTGCGGCATACGCAGACGTAGCGCCTCGCAAATTAACGCCGGCTTTTTAGGGGTTGATTAGGCACGCCCCGCTTCGCTCGCAATGCGTTAACTGCTCGCTGTGTCTGTCCGCACTTGTCTGAAACGGGCATCAGCAAGCCTTAAAATCTACCCAAGCGTACGGCGGACCGGCATTAATTATGCTAAACATTTTTAAATATTGTCCTCACGTGCAATGCCCTTGAGGGCAGCCGGCGCTCACTTTTGATTGGATTGCCTTTGCGTTCGCCTTTGCCTCTGCCTTGAAACCGTAAAAGTTTTTCCGTTTTCCGTTTCGGCCGTAAAGCCCCGCTGTCCCCGTTGACGTCCCCGAGGGGTTGGCTGATTTCGGCGCTCGCGCATTTTCAACAATTATGCAAATGCGTTTTAATGCCTTTTACTCATTTAAGCGGATTACAATTTAATATTTTTGTTTGTTGTTCTCGCCGTTGTATCGTTGTTGTTGCAGTTGTTATTCAATGTTTGTTTAGAGTTTAGAGCACAATTCCAAAAAGGTAAGCACAATGCCAACACATGGCTTCATTTGCATACGCTGCGAGTTTTGTGGCAAAACATTTGTATCTTAATTGTTGCAATTAACGTGGCAAAAGGCAGCGACAGGGCTGAGAAAGGGCTACCAATTGGCAATTTGTCACCAGTTGATGGATGTAAGACGGCTGAAAGGCGCCTTAACAATGAGCGTTACAAATGACAGAGCTGGTGAGTGGAGAGTGACTTGGAAGAGCGCTCAAGCTTTCATATGAATGGGAGTATGACAAAATGAAAGCTTGACACGGATAAAACCAAAGTCAAATTTCATAGAATCTCACTTAGAAATGAATAGTATAATATTACTTTTTGCATACATATATTATAAGTAGATTCATCAATATTTTTCTTCTTCTTTGTAGCTCTGCCCAGTGAGCCTGTTACTTGCCTTTTCTGCAGCCATTTTATGCCCATTCTCATTCGCTGACTTTCATTTGTTTTACAAGCACTTTGCTGCCTCTTCAGCTCTTGCTCACTTTCTCCTTAATAGCCTCTCCAGCAAACTCCACACAATGCCCTCAAATTTGCTAATTAACTGAACATAAGGTTTTCTAATTTCATCTAACGCGCAGCGTTCTAGAGCAAGAGGGAGTGTGAGAGAGACACCCGCAGCAATCTGACAATTGCACCCTCAGCCTCAGCCTCACCCTCAGCCTCCTGGCAAGTGTTTTGCTCCTTGCCAACGGAACTGCAGTTCGTCTCAGTGAGTCAGTTAGCTCGCCCGTCCGTATCATTAGCCTCCGGGGATGATTTGTTGTTTGGCAGCACTTGATCAACGGCAATGAATTCAATTAGCACCAAAACACCAGCTAGCACAGTTAGAGTCAGGCATTAGTGTGACCGAGCAGGGCGATGCGCTGCCTGAGGGTGAGCAGCACTTGCTGCAGTCAAAGGGCGTACAGAGAGAGAGAGAGAGAGAGAGAGAGAGTGAAAGGGAGAAGCAGGCGAGGTAGAGTCAGTGGATAGTCAGAGAGCAGACACACCCCCTCCATTAGATGTCAGTGCTTCGTCTGGTCAATTGTTTGGATTACTTTTCTGGTGAATTATTGCGTGTTGACGCATATGGTGACAATTTGCACTAACTCAATGGGAACTGCCTCTATCTCCATCTCTCTCACACAAGCACACACTGCTGTCCCTGGGGATCTAATGCGCTGTGGGCCCCGGGCATACACGACTGCACCATTGGCAATTAGCGTTGATATTCGTGAATTTTGATTGCAAAATTTCCCGGCGATTAAATCGAAATCATTTGACAAATTCTATGCCATTGTCCAGCCAAATCGATGAGAGTCCCTCTCTCTCTCTCTCTGCCTATCTATTGCTGTATGTGTGTGTGTGTGTTTAGTAAACTAATGGCCTTTGTGCCAGCCTGATGAGCATTGGCCCCGACTCCTGCTACGGCTTTCGATTTGGCTTCGGCTTCGCTTCTCGCTTGCATTTTTGTTTACTTTGGCGCGCACGCACGGATTTTCTTTTATGGATTGATGGCAGCGACTACAGCTTGAACTGCTGATTGTAGCCGGCATCTATGTGCGTGTGCATGTGTGTGTGTGTGTATTGAAAATATAGCCAGATGGATTGTATAAACAAGTTGGAAATTATGGCATTAAGCAGCAATATGCGTTGTAGTTTTTGTCAGCGTGCGCTATAAATCAATAAATTACTTGATAAGCTGACAAAAATTAAGAATACCCAAAGAACTAGCTGAAAATATTTAGCACACAAATGGTAAATTCTGGTCTAGAGATGATATAGAATGCAGAAAATTAGACAAAAATTTATTATATAAGAGTTTTTGTTTATAAATTTGTAAATTTATTAACAAGCACACAAAAAGTAGTTAGCCTCAAAGAAATACGAAAAACATATTTGCAAATATATATATAAAAATCTAAGTATGACCTTTTTTAATGAATAAATTATTCTAAAAATTATTATAAATCATAACAGATTTTTTGTTCATAAAGTTAAAGAATTCTTAATAACTTTTATACTTATGTGGAGTCTATTAAAAATTGGTTATAAAATTATAGTTCCTATATCTCTAGCTCTAGAGCTGAAGGTTTAGAAGACATAATTTTAAAAAGAATTTAAAATTTTAGAATAGGTTGAAAACTGCGACCAAATTTCTTTGTAACCAATTTCTATATAGTAAAGATAGAGATACAGATAGAGATTTCAATTCTCTCCCCTGCTCTCACTTTGTTTTTATCTTTATAATGAAATCAAGTATTTGATTTATAATTAGCTCATAAAGCAAAGCTCTAAAAATTTCAAATAAAATTGTCACATAAATTGTCAAATCAAATTCAGTAAATTGATGCCAAGCCGCCCTCAACCCCTTCGGTGTTGGGCAACCCCTGTTCATCTGCTGGGACAGCCAGCCATTAGACAAGTAACTAACGAGCCATATCAGAGTTATGTTCATTGTTGTACGGGCGAATGCAAATTTGACAATAATAAAATGCAACATATGACAAATAATCGCGCATATTTGGCAATAAAATCGAATGGAAATGGCGGAAAATGTGGAAAACGCATTTGGCCAAAGCCGTTTGAATATTAGCAGAAATTCAATGAATGCTCAAATCACAAAAGTAAACACAGTAAACAACACACGCACACGCACACACACACACACACACGCACACAAATTAAGCATAAAATGTGATCATCTGTGTTGACATGAAGATCAACAACGACGTGGCAGACACCCCTAGGGTAACCAAATTGTAACACCAGCAACAACTGCTGACAAAGTCACAAGAGACGAGGCGGGGGGTGCTTCACGATGACGACCCTCAATTCAAATGGCAATTTACTGGGTGTGCACACACACACATACACTCGTTCTCTTTTTGGTTTATTGTCTGGTGCGGCCCGTGTTTATGGAAAATTATAACTGAAATTTAATTTGCAACAGATGCGAGAGCGTCAAACAAAAAAAAAAAAGAAGAATTCAATCCGACAATTAAGCAATTGCCGAAACTCAAACTCAAACTGAAGCGGAATACCCAGACTCCGGTTTTCGGGGTTTGAACTCTGTCACCCTTTGGCTGCCTGTTGATAAAAGGAAATTTCTGCCCTTGCAATTGTTACAAATTACCCGCTAATAGCTCATGAATTGAATTAGACAGTTGCCATTCCACACAAATCCTTTGTGCTCCTGCTGCTGCTCCTGCCCTGCTCCTGCTATTGCTGATTTTGCTTCAATTCTGGTTCAACTTCAACACTTGGCCACTTCAAGGCATCAACTGAATAGCGCAGCATCAGCAACCACAGCACACCGCAGGCCACTGCACAGTGGTTCAAGCTAGATTTGATTGGCTTACTCGAGCTTGGATGTTATATGGATCATGGGAGGTTGGTGAACTCGGAAATTCAATTAATTAACGCAAGTTTCTTTATGTCTGACTTTTGTTTATTCAATTTCAGCTAAAGGCTTTGGGTCTCTGACGGGATTTAACTGTGGCATATCAGGAAGTGCTGAAAGATTATAAATAAAGAGAAGAGAAGATCTTTATAGATATTCTATACAACTTTTGAAACGTAAACGAGGTTTGGGACGGAAGATAGGTATCCAAAATTCAATTTATTAAACATTGTTTATTTTTAAACTAAGTCAACCACTGTATAGCACATTGAACGTAGGACAAATATCAACGAAAATTCATTCATTCATTAAAATGTCTTGACTACATCTTGCTCTCGCTCCCTCTCTCTCTCACTCTCTCTGTCACTCGACCCTCTCTCTCTCTCTCTCTCTCATGTTGACGTAGTGCGTTGCGTTGTTCTGTGTGAAGTGTGTGCGAGTGTCTGACGGATAACGAAATGTATTTTTATTAGCCCATCAGACGCATAATCAGCGAGCAAGAAGAACTGCTGCATAACAATAACAACAGCAACAATGCGAGCATATCAAACAACCAATAATAACAACAATATAAAGCATACTTCAAGGCATGCTGTCTCTGCCACTGTCTCCCCTTGCTCTCTCTCTCTCACTCATTAACAATTCTCCTGTCTATTTATGAGTATTACGTGATGAAGTGGCCTCGTCTTGTCCCACTCACAATCTCCTCTCATTTCCCATTTCAATTATAATCCTATATAGCTAATTGTATGAGCTGTTTGCTAAGGATTGGTAGAGGGAGCGATAGACGATTACGAATTGTTATTTTTGAAATTTATATATACCACATTTAATCAAAAGTACACCGCGTGCCAAACTGAGCTAACTGAGACTGAGAACTTTGTTCCAATTAACACTGATTGCTGGCCGATTAGTCGATTGGGGTATTACGCCCTATAAATGGGTCTAAACAATTTTCGAGCTTCATTAGCTACGATTAAGCCACGTATCACTGAAAACCTAATACATTCCCAGCTCTCTGATAAGATGGCGGATGAAGTGTTTTACTTTATATATTTCTCAAACAATTTATTAGTTTATTTATTCTCAAGCAATTCTGATTGCGGAAATGGAAGCTCACCATGATTTTGGATTTTATTTTATATAAGTGGCTTTGGTTGTTGTTATTGTTGTTGTTGCTGTTGTTGCTGTTGTTGCTAGCACCAGGCAACATTTTAATTAGCAAAATAATTTTTAAGTGACATTATAAATTTAGACATAATTATTGTCTGAACAATTAAATTGATTATCTACGAGCATTTGATTTATTTGCCGTGATAAGCGATATCAGCCATGAAATTAAAAACTTTTGTACCTGATTGGCTTTTTATATGACTTTTATAAATACACCTTTAATAGTTTTTCTTTCATTTTTTTTTTTGTTTTTTTGTTTTTGTTTTTTTTTTTTTTTTTTTTTTGACACATATATAGATAGCTCTAAATGCTAACCAAGTGATTAGATACTTTAGTTTCGAGAGCTAAAGAACCCACTGAGCACTGAGTGTCTTGTTTTTTTGTGAGAAATCTGAAAGAGCACGCTGATTCAAGTTTTCAATACAGTTTGTATTCTAGAAAAAATAAATAATCGATTCTTAGCTATCAAACTTTTCGGTATGGAATTAAATTGTTGTGAAAGAACTGTTATTTTTAAACTTTCGAGGGTTTTTGTTATTCAGTTAGAGTTTAGAATTTTATAGGATTTTTAATCCTAAGATTTCTTCTAAAATAAAATTTATAATTGATATTTCGGAGGAACTATCGAAAATAATATAACTCAAATTGTCGAGAGAGAGAGAGAGGGAGAGAGATAGCAAGACATTCCCAAACTTCTAGAGCTTTAAACGTCTCCTTTACACCTCTGCAGCAATAATAATAATAATAATAATAAAATACAACTTGACATTTTTAAAGCACATATTATTTTTATTATTTTCGATTTTTCAAAATAAATGTCATAAAATTTGCTAGAGCTGTTGCGCAATTTGCGACAATGTTTGTTGTTTAAAATTACATAATTACAATTATTTACACACAATTACATAAGAAACAGGATCGTGACCATATACAAACTAAACTAAACTAAACTAATCTCATTTAATTAATATATATGTATACATCTATATTTGTATGTGTTATTTGTAAGTTAATTTAAATTAATTGATAGATTGTTTATTTTGTGTATGTACAGTGAGCAGGAGGGAGCAGGAGGGGCAAGGGAAGGGCTGTCAAATACTTTTATGTAGCAGTGTTGAATTTATATATATTTGTATATAAATATATTTCTGGTTTACATATATCACACAGTGCGTTTTGTTGCTGTTGTTGTTTTTGTTGTTAATTCCCACAACAAAAATCAAAGCAACAACAACAACAATGACCAAAATAATTTCAACTAATTGCGTAGCTAATTTTGCGCAATCTCATGAAATGTGTTTTTTTTCTGTTTTGGTGTTGCATGTTGTTTGCTGGGTTGTTCGCATACAGGGTGTCTCACCAGGTGGACGGTTGCTCCAATGCCAATGACTAGAAATGCTTTTGCTCTGGCTTCAGGTGAAACTAACTCGCGCTGCTCGCACTGGCTGTGCTTTGCTGCTGCTGTTGTTGCTGCTGCTGCTGCGCCTTGGCTCGCTCCTTGGCCTCCTGCTGCGCCTTTTTGGATCGTTTCCATTTCATGCGTCGATTCTGGAACCAGATCTTCACCTGTGTCTCGGACAGCATCAGGCCGCTGGCCACTTCGAAGCGTTTGGGCCGCGACAAGTATTTGTTTTGCTTGAACTGCTTCTCCAGCTCGAGCAGCTGCTGGGAGGTGAAGGCGGTTCGTGGACGTCGCGTCTTGCCCAGTATCGCGTGATGCGGATAGGCGGCCAGCTCGGGTATGCGATGATGCAGCATGCCAGCGCGTGCCAGAAACTCGAACTGCAGCTGCGAGGGCATAAAATTGTGACCCATGGGTATCTGCAAATGGAAAAGATGATGGAGCAGCAACAAAGTTGACTTCAAGTTAGCAAAAATTGCAATTTAGTTGGAGCTGCTGTCATGCTTACGGGTATGGGCTTGCCTGACGGATCGAGTGGTCGATGGAAAGCGGAGCCCCCAGGTGCCAGCAGCTGATACGGATGCCCGCTCGCATAGAGTGGAAAGTCCTGCGGTCTGATGGGACTGTGCGGCGGGATGGGCTTCTTGAACTCATCGTGCAACTCGGACATACGCATGCCCAAGTGGTGTGTGTGGTGCGCGGGCTGGGGCTGCTGATCCTCGCAGCCGGGACTGATGGGCGGACTGGAGCGATGCGATGAGCTGGGAGATTCAGATCTGCAGCGGCAAAAAATAGAGCGCAATGGTTAGTCACCCTGTAAACTGCTGCACAATTACCAAAGCTCTTCAATAAACAAGTTACGCGACAATTAAAAAAATATAAATAAATTGTTTACTCTGCCGCACACACACGAACACAGACACCCGCACATGGCGTATACGTAATCGCAATCATAATGAAGCCAACGTGACCAGCTTGGTTTGGCTTTTCGGCCATGTTGTCGAGTGCTAACAAAGCCGCTTTAAGGCCCCAAAGCATTGTTAGCATTCACGGCTGGCATTTTGTTGGATTTGTCCGCCAGCTGACAGAAATACCTGGACGGCGTTTCAGCTTAAAGGTAAATTAGATTGAAATTGAATCGTAAATTGAAAGGTAGAGGTAGGTGGAGTTGAGATAGAGATGGGCGTTGTTTAAGAAGCTTCCCAAGTTAGATGAGGAGATAATGAGAATCGATTGCGAAATGAATGCATAAAGTATAGCATCATGTATATAGTACGATAATAAGATATATATATATATATATATATATATATATATATATATATATATATATATATATATATATATATATATATATAAAGCTAAGGATCTATTTGACTGCTGCAAGTCAAGAAGTTAAGGGAATATCTAATTCAACTACAGACTTTCATATTGAATAACCCATAATTCATTATAATGCTACTAAAGAGATATTTAAATTTGATTGTTTATAAGGCAATTCAACTGGATGTCTATCCAACTGGCCAATATCTTATCTATTAGATAATATCTAAAGCAGTCGCAATTTCTAGTCCACATTCAAGTTCACCTTAAAATTCCTTTTAAACAATTTAATAAAATATATAAACTGAAACCCACCTGGACATGCCGTCGGGACTGGGTGAATCGTATTCCCGCGACTCGCGTATTCGCTGCAGCGCCTCCTGCTCGCTAATGCCAGCGGCAGCGGCTGCCACAGCTGCATTCGATGCTGCCACAAAGGCATGATTCAGTTCCGCCTGATCGCGAGCATAGTGCAACGCCGCCAAACGATGCTCGTCCGCAATCATATCAGCTGCTGTCGGAGGCGGTCGATCTGCACCTTGGTGCTGATTCTTGGCAAGCAACGCATCGATGCAGAAGGATTTCTTGGGCTGAGCCTGCTGCAGCGCCGTAGTTGCGGGTGGAGAGCAGCTGGCTATGGGAATGGGCGGTGCCGGCGGCAATTGTGTTGCTGCTGGAGCCGGTGCATTCGCGGGCATCATAACTGCAGCTAGCGGCAGACGGGGCAGCGGATAGGCGCCGTTGACCAAGGCGGGATGTGGCACATGATGTGGTGGAAAGCCGCCTTCGACATAGAGACGCGGATGTGGTGCATGTGCATGTGGATGATGGGTCGGAGGTGGTCCAATGCCCTGGCAGGCCATGGGAATAGGTGCCACTAGCAACGGCATGGCGGGAGCAGTAGCCGAGAGCTGAGATTGCTGCTGTTGCTGATGCTGCTGTTGTTGTTGTTGCTGTTGTTGTTGCTGTTGCTGTTCCGCTGCGCTGTCTTGCGCCGCCGCTGGACTATGTGTGGGCGCGTAGGCGCTGTGGGGGCTACCTGTGGTGGCCGAGGAGTGCGTAGGGCTGGATGCAGCTGCAGCGGTCGCTGGACTGCGGCTGCCACTTGATCTGGGCGACGAGTTGTTGCTGCACTGATCGTAATCGACGACGACGGCAGCGGCGGCGGGTGGTGTTGTGGTTGCACGTTGTTGTGCGGCGGCTATGTGGCTAATAAGCAGCTGGCTAATGTGAGGCGTCTGCTGCTGCTGCGGCTGCTGCTGAGGCGACAGCTGCTGCGTGGTGGGCGGCGGCGGCTGTGACACCTGTGCACTGGACATGCTTTGTCTGCGCGCGCGACTAACTAACACTTATGCTACTAACTTTTATTTGATTACAGTTGTTGTTGGTTTTGCTTAATACTTGTTCTGTTTTGTATTTTGCAAACGAAACACAGATTACAACACTTCGACGTATGCGTGCGATTCGCTTCCGCTGGAGCGTCAAAGCGCGCGTTCGATATTCTCTGACTCAGACTGCGACTGCAAACTCGACGCGACGAGCGCTAATCAACGACTGTGCTCAACGCCGGCCCGTGTCCGTGTCATATAGAGTCGCATATCGCAATGATTGGGCTGTGCCGAAGCCCGAAACGTCTGTGTACATACGACTGCGGCTGTGTATGTGTGTGAGAGAGAGAGAGAGAGAGCAAGAGAGAGCGAGAGGAGCAGAACTGAAGGGTGGGTTGCCAGCAACTCAATGAGAGAGGAGCCTTGCGGCAGTGTGTTCTACACTGAGAACTTAAATATATATATATATATATATATATATATATATATATATTACTTTATAATGTTAAATAAAATTTTAAAGGTTGCCTCAAATAAATATAAATTAAAATTAAATATAAACCATATAAATCTAATATGAATCGAAATAAACCAGAAATAAATATTTGCTATTCTATTTACCTCTGGAACAATATTTTTATAATAATAATCAAATCATTATTTGTCAAATAATATGAAGTGTCCAGTTTATCAAATTATTTTAACATACATTACTATTCAAAGGTAAATACACAATTTGTATTATTATTTATAGCAATAATATGTAGTCCAGATTATCAAATTATTCAGAAACTCATTATAGTTCAGAGGCAAGTACATATGCCTCTAAGTATTAGCTAGACTTTTTCTTCCAGTGCATCGTCACATAGCTTGATAATTGCCCACCACCAAATACTAGTTAGCACCTACTGCGCTCACTTGGGTGCGCTCTCTTCTCCATGCGCTTTCTCACTCTCACTCGCGCAACGCTCGCTCTCTTTTAGCAGCACGCTTTCAAGATGGAGGCGCTCAAAGCATGCCAACTCGCTCACACTTGTGAGAGTGCAAGCGAGCTAGCAATATGCGCTGGGCGTTGCCATTTGCTGGCAGCGGAAAAAATGTCGTGTGCGATATGTGCGTGTGTTTGTGCCTATCTCAGCTGGTGGGCGTGGCCAGCCGATTTGGCACTCCTGGCTGCAAAATTTCATATAAATTGTTGGAAAAACGAGCTATAATTGCCATCATTATGGAGTGTTGAGCCAGTTCTGCAGCAGACTGAGTCGGCGTGTGGGTCTGTGCCTGTGTCTAGGGTCTGGGGTCTGGGATGCCTCGACTTCATAATCAACTAGGGCGGCGGCTCTGCCTTTGTCTGCTCCGGTTAGCCCGGCACATCATTAGAGCAGCAATTAAGGAGGCAGTTAGTTGACTCGCCTTGACTGACATTCATGATTCACAGGCTTGAAATTTCAGTTCAATCCACGCTTTAAGTCCATGAAAATCAATAATGTCCTCTCGATTTTAGCTCATTGATATTCAATTGTTATGACCACTCAAATCGGTATTCGCCCAATAAGTGATATAAATGATTCCCATCATCGTTTCGCATTGCCTTTTTATAACTTGCTTGCCCGACTTTTGCCGACCAACAGTTAATGCTCACATAATGCATTTTTTATTAAAGCTACTAGTATGGGAAAAATAGCTTATCGGGTTTCCCTTTTCCTATATTGATGTGGTTTGCTCTTTGATTGATGCATGCGAAAGTTTGAGAGCATTTTAAGATGATGATACCATGTAACGATTGTAGAAGAGTACAAGTTTATGTTTATGCTGAGAATCTTCCTCTAACTATTCATACATTTTCCATGCCCTTGTAGCACATTGTTTAGAAACAGTTACAATTCGCCAAATGCAATGCAGCTTCTCATCTCTCTAAACTGCTATCAAACCGACTTTTCTCTGCAACTCAGCTCAACACTCCGCCCCATCCCCCAATGTTGTTGTTCATCTAATGTCTGCACCTTAATTTGAACTATTCACCTATGCCAAAATAAACAACGAACGATGCAGCTGCCACCAGAGCCAACGGAACTTCAGTTGAAGACAATTCACATGCTTCTACACATATTTATTGTATTGCAAGAGTTGTTTGTGTGTGGGTAAGAACTATATCATGCCGATGTATGAGGGGCAGCCAGAACACTGTTGGCTAACAAGAAACGTGCTAAAGTGTATTTTCTTTGGCCACGTACTTGGCCAACACGATTCCGAAATGGAACCCAAAAACTAGCTCCAAATTAGTGCGATGACTGCAACGTGGATTGCGACTGATTGCTGTTGTTCTAGCTGCGCTTGTTTTTCTCCACTCCACTCCGGCTGGCATTGTTGTTGTTAGCCCTTTCCCTATTTTATTTTCATTATACGATATTTATCTACTCATCCACGTGCATTTAACTAACATTTACAGTCCAGGAAAGGGGAGTTGGCTGGCTGGCTAGCTGGCTGCTGGCCAGCACTATGATTGCAGTTGTTCCACAATAGTTGATGTTATATAACAAGCAAGTGAGAGGGAGAATGAGAGAGGGAGAGAGAGAGGGAGAGAGTTGTTGCAGCTGACATAGTATAAACATGGGTATATCTAAAACTCAGTCTTTGTTTTAGCGCTTGATTTATTTCCGATATGAGAGGAAATGTCAATTTGAGTGACATTTTTCTAGCTCAGGACGCATTTTCTCTCACTCGTAAGACTCATTGAAATGTGTAGTACCATTAACACATCTCTAATCAGGCATTATATTGCAAATATCAAGAAAATTGTCGCATATGCTGCAGCAATTTAGCTTGTGGTCGTTGAGTCGAGCAGTGCAGGGGCAAAGCGAAAAGAGAGGGGGTGTATTAAAGACCACCCCCTGGCCAAGCTTCACAGCCAACCCTTGTCAATCGTATCACTGCACAATTGACAAAAAAAAACTTCGAAGATCATTAGTGTAGCCGGGAGTTGTTCGATCCCTTAAGGGTTGGCCTATATTTAAGGGTTACATAAGCTTTGTGGGGGTTGGCCCTCTTTGAAAGTAACTTTAAAGCCAAGCGATTTGTTTGGCCAACAAATTTGACAAGATTTTGTAAACATTTTCGAAAACAATGCGCAGTATCGCGATGTCGATTAATCACGCGCCCCATTGATGATGTCCCACCCACAGCCCAGAGTCGACGCCCACATTAATTGAGCGCAACATGCAATTGATAATTAAACAAATATTTATGTACAAATAATTGGCATTAAATTGCGTTATCAATAAATAATTTTTACAACTCAGCGCTGATATAAGCTGTCACTGCTGAGATACAGACACAACTGCAATTGCAACTGTTGTTGCAGTTGCAGTTGCAGACACATATACACATTGCAGCTACATTTGCTGCATATTTAAGCATTGGCTAATTATGTTGACCGAGTTGCGTTCACTCACAGTCAATCTATATGCAGATAAAATAAAAAATAATTATCTGCCTGCAGTTCATTTTTTCCTTTTTTTTCCTTTTTTATTTATTTATTTTCTTCCCTCGACTTTTTTTTACCATTTACAATGCAAACTGAGGCGCAACTTTGATTAATGGAATTTTATTGAGTGTAGAGATAAACAAAGTTGTATCGAAGTTGCATGGGGTTTTTTTTATAGAACATCGTTTTTAAATTGTCTTTAAAGTAGATATCGTAGATTTTTCAATTTATAGCTCAAGTCTAAAGTTAATCAAGAAGCAATTGTTTGCAAGCTGATTTAAAATCATTTTTAAATGTTGAATTAAAGCTTGATATCAAATCTGCATTTATCTGTTCTATTATTATATACCATATACCTTTACCAATATTTTAAGTTACATGATTTATATTATATCTTCTGCTATTTATGGACTTCCCTTTTTTCTTCAGATTTTGATTAACTAGCTCTTTAAAGATTACCCATATATGCGATATATCAGTTATATCACATTCCTCTTCCGCTGCTCATTTCGCTATCGATATATATACACTCCGCATATTCATATATATATTTTATCTTTAGCATTACATATTATATCAATATAGACTTTGGAAGTGCGCATATCACAAAAAACAAAAAATAGAGAAGAGGAACCATGAGAATAATAAAGTAAATTTCATTTATTGACATTAAATTTTAATTCACTTTCAACATTGAAAAATATCTTTAACGTATACGCATTCGCCTCCTCTTTTTATTTATTTATTTTTTTTTTTCAACTTCCCCTTCCCAAAACATTCTCGATAAAGTTTATAATTGAGTTGTGTTTTTTTCATTAAGTGAGCGAATTGATTTGCTTGTTGTTGTTGCTTTGGGCTTTTTATACAGAGCAAACTTATTAAAAACTGATAAATGAGTTTTATTGAATATTATTTATTTATGAATATGTGTATATTATATATGATTGTGTATATCGCACAGGACAGTCGCCCACAGGTATTACGAAATAATGAGATTTATTTCATTTGACTTTATTGATAATAAATCCAAAGCCAAAGCCATACGAAATTTGGATGTGAATTGAACCGTGAGAATGATAAGCCTCTACGTAAAGCAACGGCTGATTTACAGAGGAAATCGAAAGGGTAAGTGGTAAGTGGCTAAGCGGTTGCAAATTAATGCCAATCTACCTAGTGAAAGAAGGGGTCATACATGCCTCATACAAATGTGAATATGTATATGAATATATATGAATATATGAAAGTATAACTGAATGGAAGTATGAATCCGTACGAATGCATGAATAAGGTAAGTGTATGACTAAGCTAGAATATACAAATGAATAACGGTATGAATGAACATATGGTTAAGTATGAATAAGTATAAATGCATGAATGAGTGTGAAATAATTTGTATAGGAATGTGCAAATTTATAAATGTACGAACGAATTAATTGGCATATAAATGAATGGTTATACAAGTGTATAATTATACAAATCTTTGAAGATTTCAGTCTCTCTCTTTCATTCATCTGAACTGCTCAATCGCTGCGCAATTTAAACGCAGTTGAAGTGCCTCAGGTTACCTTTTATCTACAATTGATGTACGCATGTATGTTGAAAAGGTTTAAGTGTATCTGTATCTTTATCTTGAACTGCAGATATGTTGTGCAGCTCGAAGAGCTGTGGTCGCGTCTTACTGCGCTGCACAAATAAAGTTGGCTCATTAGGCGCAGCGTAAACAAATTCGATGCCATTGAAAACCATCAGCCGTCAGGCAGTGAGTGAACCAATGAACCAAGCCAGCCAGTCAGACAGCCAGTCAACAACTACATATACAACCACAGCGAGCAACCACTCAACCACTGCGGATAGTGGAAGAAAATGTGTAGCAATGCACGGCAGTTTGTTTGCTCAGATACATTTTGCTGCCGGTTAACGTCGATGTAGTTGTTGTTGTTGCTGTTGTTGTTGCTGTTGCTGTTGTTGTTGCAGCAAGAGTTTTTTAACCTTTCATCACACACTTCCTTAAAGCGCCAGGTCGCAGCTCGAGCTCGACTCGAGTCGAGTCGAGTTGAATCGATTCGAGCACGGCAGTCGCTAAGGTATATGTAAACAGTTTACAGATAAGGCCACCTTTTGGCTGCTTGAAAATCGCATTTTGATTTGTATTCCGTATTTGATCAGATACACAACATGTGAGCTGTACGAGGTTACGACTCGAGTCACATATTTGCCTCATATATTTGTACTGCATTTCTGTAATTATTTGTTTTGTAAATTCAATTGCCAGATAATGATGACGGCTCTGCTGCTGCTGCTGCTGCCTCAGTTGCCCGTGTCCTGGCTAACTGCCTGTGCCTGAAATTTAAGATATCAATATTTCATATTCTTTCGGTTAGGTCTTGTTTACCTTTCCGACTGTGCTCATAATTTATTATCTGTTTTTATACCAATTGAAAATGTGGAAGAGGGGTATGTTAAAGTTGTGAGGTGATATGTAACGAATTCATTAAGTTTATATATTATTAGCTAGCCTTAAGAATGAAGCAAACTCATAAACTACAAAACCTACAGCTTTTAAAATTAACATTTTTATTTGTGAATACCCCAGCTAGTATAATTAACATATATTTTCTTGATATCTTATATATGTCATGTTTCCCCTTACGAATACCCCTCCTCAAATAAGTATTAATTTTACCTAGCAAAGTCTTAGACATTGCCTGTCTCATATTTGGGTATTCTCTAGTCCTTCACTCCCTACCAAATTATCGATTCTTTCTTGATTTCTCTATAGTTCTGCTCTTGCTTATCATTGTCGAGTTGTTGGTCATTCAGCTCAATCGTCTTTGACGTCTATTATGATGGATTAAATTTCAATTATTAAAACCCCGTTTGGCCGGCTGCTTATCGATTTAACCTATTCGGCAGGCAGTCAAGCAGCTAGCTAGGCGATTCGCTTATCGTCATTTCCTCCGGCAATAATCAATTTTTAATTAATTCAAAGCACTAGCAGCCGATCCCACACGCATAATCAGAAGCGGACAGCATTGCGGAGTATTGGAAAAAAAATTATAGAAATTTGTTTAAAGCCGTTTAAATTGCACTTTAAGCGTCGTTGTGTCACTCGAGCTGTAATCTAATCACAGTCTGCGATTTAATTTATATAATCAACATGTTTGCCTAATTAAAAAATATTAAAATTGTTTACTGATACCAACGAAAAGTTGAAGGAGCTCATAGCAAATATATATTTATAAGTATATAGACCGAATATGTTTTATGGTCAGTTTGATTGGTTAGAGACCTTATCGCTCTCTACTTTGTGGCACTCTAATTGAAATTGCATTGAAATTGATTGATTTGGCCATAAATGTGAAATAGAACTCATATTCCACAGTTCTATTTGTTTGTTAATCGTTTTATTTTGGCGGCGAGCTACCTATACATATAATATATACATATATCATATATATGTGGGCGATATAGATGTAGTGATGTGAGTTTATAGCAATGGGGGCAAAGCAGTGTTTGGTAGTAGTTGCAGCGCATAGCAGCGAGTGCCTAATGCAACTCTTAACCGAGATTATATAGAGGAAAATATGTTGAGGCAATTTATTAATTTCTGGTTTAAATAATAGAAATAGATATAAACTTAATCGAAGAGTTTGCGAAAGAGCGCTAGTAGAACTATAAGTTCTTTAGCTTCTATTAGTTATAAGCGTTTGCATCGAGCCTCTACCACATAATAATATTTATGATTATTTTGTTGACTGCAGTTAGTTGTACAGAAATCTTGAACTTTTCATAAAAAATGAATAAATAAATAACAAAAACTCATCGTCTTTATTTGCCTAATTTTGTAAGTATTTCATCAGCAACATATATAGTAATACACTCCCTAATCTATGGCATTGCCAATTTCACATTGCGCATACGCCCCGTAGTCAGCCAGCGCCAGCTCTTTCCCACGTTCCTAATTAGCCGACTGTCAAAAAAGACCAGGCAAAATAACAATAAAGACAAAAGCTGAATAAATATATGTGAGCATAAGTAGTTTTTTGTTTTCGAAAAACATTTAGCAATGTAAACAGCAACGGGGGCGCCTCTCGGCGCATTAATCTCCATTAAAAGAGAATTTCAATGAATTTCTGCGGGTGGGACAGTGTGGCGCCAATGGCAAGCCTCCAGCCCTCAGCCCCCAGCCTCCAGCCCCAAGCGCCTGTGGTTAGCTTTCAAGTTCCACAATCATATTGTCCACACTGGCAGCTACCGCACTTACGCGACTCTGCGCCGTACTTACATTTGCAATAATTCAAAGGTAAATAAAGTGCCAAAAATGCTTAGAGAAAATGATTTTATGCTGCGCACCGACAGCGAAGTTCGACTCAGGCACCGCCCCCCGCGCCTTGCCAGCCCCCATTTGAGGGGAGCGCAGACAGACATTCACGAAGGCGACGCCGCAGCGCAAACATTTTAGTCGCCCAAAACGCTAATGGGTAAACATCTGCGTGAATGCGGTGAAGATCCAAAAGCTGGGAAACTGAAGCTGAACCTGCAGCAGCTTGACAACTTCAAAAGTTTGGAAGTTGAGCGCGTTTTAGACGCGTTTAAAAACGCGCACGGAAATACCCACTCGACAGATTCGATTAGCGCGCGATTTCATGTAGATTGCCAAATTAGGTTTGCCTTGATAAGATGCCCGATGTTATAGTAAAAATATTTGATTTATCAATTTGCCGTTGCCACCTATCAAGATGGTATTAAGCTCTAATCAGAGACGTTGATTTATCAACCAAAACCAGGCCAGCCTTCTAAATAGCTTGTTATAAATAACCCAAGCCAGGCAAAAGCCATATATAATCGTTGCTATATATATATATATATATATATATATATAGCATGTACAATATTATTAACAATAATTATTGCCTTCCATATCTGCCAGAGAGCTCAAGAGAGCTACACTCCTCCAGAGAGCGCCGCCTCTCCGATAGAGCATGACAAATCTGTTTACACAACCGACTTGACTTGAATTTCAGTTTCCAATTAACGTGCGTACAACAATATTATAAAGATAGATATAGATAACTGAGTGATTTCTTGAAATTCGTATCGCCTGCAAAGTGATTCAATTATAATGAAATGATATTTTGTTTCCTTATAGACATTCTGTCACCTAGCTATGATGATGAATGTTGAATGATGTATATGTGTATATTACTAAGGCCACTCTTTGACGTCAAACAAAGTCCAGGTATTGCAGCTATATCTTCTTCCGGTTAATCATGCTTTGTGTGGAACACCAGGAAGTATGGAGAAAACTGTTGAATGGGTCAGGGTGTAATAATAGTAGGGGCTGATATATGGTATGGTATGCTATATATAGCTGCAATTGCGACAGCTAATTGTGAGATCATAAATAAAAAGTATTTCTTTACAAATTTTATTAAAGTGAGCATGACTTTCTAATAGACTATAACAAATACTTATCTCTTGTTCTCTCTATAAACTATATATTAACTTTAATAGATTAAATATATATTCATATATTACTTTAATAATATACAAATATAAGTAAATACTTCAGAGTATATATTTTGAGTAATATTTAGAAAAGTTAGCCAACTCGAGCTATAAGACTTTAAATCACATAGACTAACTAAAAGCTACTTACATATATCTTACGGATTACATACATACATATAGAAATTTAGTCACTGCACAAAAGATTCTAGCAAAAATCCATTGAAACTTATCTCTGAAACGTGTTTGTTATTATAGGACACTACTCACATTTAATAATAAAAACCTATTTAAAATTATCTTTGTTCGACGTTGTCACAATCTTAAAATTGAATCAATATTAGTTTTAATGACACCCTACGCATTGGAAGTAGGGTGAGTCACGCAAATTCGGCATATCGCAATGTTCGGTCAATGAGCTTGCGTCAATAACTTTGGTCATTAATGAGCATTATCGTGCGATTCGAATCGTCATTCATTTGCCGAACAAAGCGACAATTTGAAATGCCAAACGACTCACTCCAAAAAAGAAAGGGCTACATCAAGAGAGAGGCTTTGCTTTTAATGTATTGACTCTAAACGGTAGCCGCCCAACAGTGGCTAATGGTCATAATTAAACTCGGCTCTATTTGCACAACTCGAGTGTACGACGAGCCGAGGCGAAACTCAGAGCCATGCAAACTTCAACTGCAAAGCGGGCCGACTTACAGCAATGGCTGCTTGGTGCTCTCTAAAATGTTCACAATGTGAGAAGAGTATATTGGCATTGTGCATATCAGGCTTGACGGTGCCTTTGAAGTGAAGGGTCTTTGGAAAATGGAGGCTGTTGTTGCTCAAACTATTCTGACCTTAGTCCCTTCTATGTCGCATCTAACTGCTGGTGGTTTATTGTAATGAAGTTAATATTTCCTGTTAGTCTCTCTTACAAAGTAAAAAAAAAAAATATTATATATGGCTATATGTTTTAGGTCGTATAACTTCAAAGTGAGTGAGTTAACTTCGTTAAGCCTTCGCGAAGACCTGCCTATGCTCAGGTCCTTCCTTTTTTTAGTCACTATTAAAGTATGAAGAGTGTATTGGTATGCTCCTCCTGCTTGCCTTTTCAATCCATCCAACTATCCAGGTTTCAAATACTTCTTAAATAAGCCGCAAGCCTCTTCATAAATATATTAAGTTTCAACCTTCTTGCCCAGTGGGCGAGTATGACGCAGTTCCTCACACACGCCTCCAACTGACTTAAGCCTTGCGCAGTTGTTATTAAGTATGCCTGGACTCAACTTATTTCTTTGCACTTGCTCGTGGACTTAATTTACAACTAATTGTCATATGACCGCCTATCAATGGCGGTAATTTATATAGTAACTATAGGTATCTTTATTCGTCTATACGTATATATATCAAAGAAATCTCAGGGATTTACTCGCCTTGGACAGTTGGAAGACCCTGTCTAATTGCTAGCTAACTGTACTTAAATATCTTTATAATTGACGCCAGTGGGTGTCATAAAATGCATCGTCGCGTAATACTAGTAGTAAGTACACCCAAGTCTATGGAACGAAAGCGTAAAGCCCCCACCCCAATCAGCCGCAACCACAGGCCCAACTGAACCACCCGCAATAAAAAGCATTTATGTTATTTGTCAAGTTTATCGTGGGTAACTCCACGTATGTAGAGTCGACTGGTTACTGTGGGGCAGGTACAGCAGATCGTGCTCAAAAATGCAAAAATTATTGAGTATTAAACAAACAAAAAGAAGACCATGAGGGAGATATTTTGAGCAAAATAACACTTTTATTTTATTTGAAATCTGAAATATACTATATACTATAAACCCATTAAAATGTTATCCAAAATATTGAATCTGCGTCCCACAGTGCAGACAGTGCACCCAATTAAACTCGGATGGTGGTGGTGTTACTTTATCGAGTTGTAACGATCGATTGAATGTTGCGTTTATGGTTTTCAAATACCAGTAGCCGAAGCCCGGGTGCACGCTCTCCTCGTATCATACGATATCATATAGTATATTATTATTTATTTGATTTGTTCGATTCCGATAGGTGGAGAGAGGAGCAGAGCAGAGTAATTGTTGTGGCTTTTCAAATTTATGAGCCAAGAAGACTGTTTGTGGTTTACGATGCCATTGCATTTCCAATTGATTATGATTGAGATTGTGTTTGAGATAGTGAGTGTGATTGTGATTGCAATGAATGCACGGTAAACAACCTATTCGAAAAGCACAAACATCCGATAGTGAATGGACCCACGGGCAAACAGAAGCCAAATGAGCTTGTCTACGGCCTGTGGGGCCGGAAATACGACAGGTGAGAAGATCTCTTCAGAGTCGGCTTCGGTGTCCACTAATCAAAGCCAAGTGGCTGACGCTTGAGCTGCAACTGTACGGTCTGTGACGAAGCCGATCAAAAGCAACCGCTTCGCATTCTGTGGGTCAAACAAACGTCGAGACGTTTGGATGCCTTAATCCAAAGTGGCTACTGAGTTGCCTAGTTGCAGGTACTCATCTCTCATCTTCTGCATGGCCAAACACTTCTTATGGCATTTGGTCAACAACACTTTGGCTACTGATCTATCTCTTTCTCTTTCTCTATCTATCTCTCTCTCTCTCTCTCTCTCTCTCTCTCTCTCTCTCTCTCTCTCTGTTGAGTACTATCTCTCTCATGATCTCATGATGTGAGGCATCAAACTCGCATTGCTGTCAATCTCCTGTGGCAAATAAACTCGAGTGCCTCATATGCAAATATTTAAATATTTACTCTCCGCTTATTAAGTGAGTAACAGCGGTCAGCGACTACAGCAACAGCAGCAGCAGCAACATCCACACATCCACAACAACATTAAAGTTCTTTCCTTCGCTCACGCACTCACCTTTACTGACTCACCTATGCATTGACAATTGTTTGTTTTGGCTGTTTAATCGCTTTAATGGATACGCAATTAACATTTTTCAACCGAAGTAGGCAACCTCCAAAAACTTTCCAGTTAACAAGTATAAAAGTTGCACATAATTACTTAAATATTCTAATTTCATGTAAGCGCAAATTTGAACTGCTAACGGCTACGCGGCGCCCTCTACAGCTCATTTCACAATTGTCGTTAATAATGATTAATCGATAACTGAATTACAAACACATTTTAGTTTCTTATAAAACACCATTTAATTTGTTTAAAGCATTTCATGGAAATGTGGACTAATTCAATATGTCACCATAGTGCAGTTAACTGCACACATTTACATTACAATAAATACAAAAGTATTATAAATTTAAAAAAGCACCGGAACCCTTACTTTTCGGTTGGCTGCTGTGCACAGAGCTAACATTTATAACAATGTTATTTAAACAGTAAACTACTCTTGATACCACATCGTAGCCAGCCGAGGGTCCAGTGCGCTTATAAACTAAACAAGTGTAGGATGAAACACACAGCAGCAAACGGTTCAGCTAACACCAACAGCAAACAGTTTATAATGTTGTTGTTGTTGTTTCATTTGATCCAAATTGCTGCCGTGGCCAATTTGTTGCTTTAGCTACTCCTTGGACGCCATATGACCAACCAGATTGCTGGTGATTTTCTCAATTTTCTTTAAATCGGGCATGTTCTCCGCTTTATACTGCACACACTGAAATCAAACACACAGATGTTAGTTACAATTTATTTATTTGTCAGCAATTTCTAGTACCTTCACATTGTCCGTCATTTTGAGCAGTAAGTGTCCCTTGTTGTGCACGTATTTCATGGTGTATCGGCAGTTTTGCGGGTTCGCCATATACATGTTCTCCGCGGCGATTTCAAAGTCTTCCCAGTTTTTAACAAATACCATGTTGACCTTTTATTTCCTAAATGCAGAAGCAAAAAAATAAAATGATATCGAAATCCAGCAACAACACAAACGTCAAAAGACAGCGTGTCAAAAACGTCATCGATATATCGATATGTAATACGTGCAATAGCTATTAACTTTTTGTTATACGGCCACTTCGAAGACCTTTGGCGTTTGCCAACACTACAGTCATTTCTCATTCATCACGAAAATCGGTTGCTCGGCTGATGTTCCACATATTTTATTGTTAAAATGCGCTGAAAATAGCGTGTTTTACTGATAAAAGTGTTTCAAATTACAGCCCAGCTATGTGGCTAATTAATTCTTACAAAAATTGAGTGCGACACTAAGCTAAAATGTGCGAAAACCGTACGCGAAAAAATGAAAAGTAATCAAAAATACGTCGTAAATGGAGGGGGCAAGAGGCTGATGGCCAAACATAGCCACAGCGAAAAACGCAAATAAGTGACACGCAGAACAAGTAGCGAATGCAATTATATTAAAAATAATCAAGCTACATCTATAATATACAAAACACAAAAACACAACCCAGTGAGCACTACGAAAACAAATAACAAATAAAACGAGCTCTGCACCTGTGTTGGTGTGTATATGTATGCAAGTGTGTGTGCCTGTGTGGGTGCAGCACACGCAGTAGCTGGATAGTGTCTGATGTTGTTGCTTGGGGTGGAAAGCTGCATAACGCGTGACGTGTGACAACCCCATACACACACACTCACCCGTTCACCCACACTCAAATGCGTAATTAGGAAGAAATACAAAATTGAGAGAGAGAGTCAAAGACCAACAACAATATTCAACATGATGGACAACGATGACACAATGCTCAACAACTGTGGACCGCAGTCGGGCGCCGAGACGGTCTACGGCACCGAGGACAACAATATGGTCATGTCCGAGAAGGTATGCTCGACAATAAATGATTCATGCGGGCAACGCTTATGCGATAAGACCATATTCATATCTCGGCAACAGTTTATTAGTAGATAATTTGCCATGCTTCACACGAAGTGCCACGCACAATCAGTGTTACATATGCCTGCTATTTATCTATAACTCTGCCCTTCTCTCTTACTCCCACTCTATCTCTCTTCCACTCGCTGGCTTCGGCTTGTTTATTATGCATCAGCTGACCAGAGTCGCGGCGAGTCATTGACATTCACAAGTGCTGCCCGAAAAAGGAGTTCAAAAAGTGTCTGCAAAAAGAGGGAGAGAGAGAGCGCGTGGAAGTAGAGAATAGAAATCAATAAACCGCTCGTTTGCCTAATTTAATGTCGCCTCACGCAATTCGCTCAGCAGTTTATTTTTATGTTTCTTACTCCCCAACCCGTCCCTTTCTTTCCTTCATTTACTAACTGATGGCCCTTTTATGTGCTTTATACTATTTAAAGAAGGAAAGTTTATTTAGGGGTATATTAGAGTTTCTACATTATTATTTCGTATACTGTGTATCATGTAGTTGCTTACAGGGTAGCGGCTAGTCGAGCAGCACTCGCCTGCCTGTCTTTTTTCTGGCAATCAAAGCAGCGTCATTGATTTTTGCATTTTATCAGCTTCGCAAGGGATTTAATCGGGCTGCCCTCAATACAAATGCTTTGGGCATGAGCTCATCTAGCTTCCTCTCATGCCAAAGGCCCTTAGACAGCTGCCACTTGAACTACCTGTTAATTGAGTTAATATTGAGTTAGGTAATTTGACTCACTCAGTCGACTCCGCCACAGCTGTGAGACATATATTCCTGTGTGTATGTATGTATTTACTTTCCAAAGCAACTGCTGCTGCTGAATAATAAAACTGGTTGTACTTCAATCATCTTGAGAGCAGAAATAGCTCTATGCATAATGGTGAGCTAGTCTTATGGGTAACCAAATATATATGTATATAGCTTGACCTCGAAGTTAAAGATTGCTGGTTTTAAATGCGGAAAAGCCAATCTTGATTAAACAAACAAAACTAATTTTTATTGATTTATATAAACATTTTATTATTTATTTTACATATATATATATATATATATATATATATATATATATATATATATATATATATATATATATATATATATATATATATATATATATATGTATATATTCAATTTTTCCAAACTATGAATGAACCTTATTCTAATAATAATATAAAATATTTTCAAGAAAAATCATAAATCAAAATAAACTTAGAAGGAAAATGTGAATCAAATAATTCTAGCTTTAAAGCTTAGATTTTAAACAGCAAGTCATAAAGTCCTTCAAAATGAAAAATCAATTTATTTGTGCCGTAAACTCTTTTCCTTAGCTATAAATATTCACCCGTCTTATTTATATATATTTACCCATCGACATGTTATTCTAACTCGAATTGAAATATAATTTTTCATGCTCATATTATACATTTATATTTATTCGCACTTGCATTTCTCATTGGCCTTCGCACTTTGTGGGTTTCTTGATTTGTTTATTTATTTACCTTTATGTGTTAACTTTAATTTTGTTAAACCTGAGTATTTTATATGTGCCCATTTCTCTTCTTTTTCTCTTTCTCTTTCAGAATGGAGAGGTTGGCAGCATCGTGAGTTTGAAAATTTGTTGGTTCCTTTTGTTTGTTTAATATTTTGTTGTCTCACTTAAAACGTTTAACTAAACGCACGATTTTTAATTTGTTTATATTATATTTTCCTATCTCTCTTTTGTTACGCTTTGCACCTAGTTTAATTTTTTTTATTGTTTTTTTTTTTTTTTTTACTAACCAAATGGCATGGGAAGTTTTAAACTTTGACCTTTCAAGCTTTCCCATTGCCTGCTCTTACCTAACCATCTTGTGGGTCAGCGCGGGGTCTGGAATCGCTTAAGCATGCCTTTTCATTGGGCTTTCATTCGCGTTTTCAAATGTTCCATTCATAAAACAAAGCAGCCGCAAACCGCAATTATGATAGGTTTTAATTAAGCCATTTAAAGTGCGCCCATGTATCATTCCATCTCTGTCTATATCTATATCTATCCTACTCGCACTAACTTCGTCTTGCTCTTGTTGTTTGTGCTGTATTGGCATATGAAATTGATGCACTTTCTATTCATTTAACAGGTGCAGCAGCTGGCTGGCAGCATTTATCAGGAGTTCGAGCGAATGATCAATCGCTATGACGAGGATGTGGTTAAGAACTTGATGCCTCTGCTGGTGAACGTGCTGGAGTGCCTAGATGCCTCGTATCGCATCAATCAGGAACAGGATGTGGAGTTGGAGCTGCTGCGCGAGGACAATGAACAGCTGGTTACACAATACGAACGCGAGAAGAGCGCACGGAAACAATCCGAGCAAAAGGTGAGCGTCTGAGTGCTCAATTGTAATCAACATTTAATTAAACCACCCAACAGCTTCTGGAAGCAGAGGACCTGGCCGAGCAGGAGAACAAAGAGCTGGCCAGCCGTCTTGAGTCTCTGGAGAGCATTGTGCGCATGCTGGAGCTAAAGCACAAGAACAGCGTCGAGCATGCCAGTCGTCTAGAGGAGCGTGAGGCGGACCTTAAGAAGGTGAGTAAACGGATAGCCGTCATAAACCAGCTTCTGATCTTTGCATCCAACTCAAAGGAATATGCCAGGCTACACGAGCGCTACACAGAACTCTTCAAGAACCATGTGGACTATATGGAACGCACCAAAATGCTAATGGGCTCAACGCACTCACAAATGAGCACTGCCTCCGATCGCATGGAGGTGAGTCGGGCGCGACTCAATCCAGTGGCGCGCAGCTCGGGGCCTGTCTCCTACGGCTTTGCTTCGCTGGAGAACTCTGTGATGCTGGACACGGAGACGATTTGCAGCGTGGGCAGTCAGTCGGATGACTCCGGGCCGCCTTCGTTGCAGAACGAACTCGATAATTTGGCTGGTACCGTGGAGCGAGGCGCCGCAACAGATGCGCTGCAGCAGCAACATCAGGCCACCTCGCCCCAGAGTCCCGACTTAAGTCCCGTTGTGCCAAATGTGCCCGCAAATGGTAGGTGGAGGCGTCTACCAAATGGCTGAACCTTTAGCTAACCAACAATTATACTAATTTTCCAATATTCTATTTTCTTTTGTGTTTGTGTTTGTGCTAACTTCACTAAAAACGAATCCATATATAAAACAAAACCCAACCCCAACCCAGTTGGTCGCTCGACCACCAAAAAGGAGCAACGCTCGGACAACAATCTGTACCAAGAGTTGTCCTTCCAGGATAACGAAGAGAGCGAAGAGAATGAGATTGTTACAGGTAAGCAGTGGATACCTGAGATTAAATTTAAAGCACGCTATAAACGCATTCTTTCCTCTTTCTCTTACTGTCTGCGCGCACGCATACACACACCGAAACAAACGCACACACACGAACACTCACTCCCTGGGACTCAATGGCCACTTGTCTCATGTTCTTTCTGTGTCTCTTTTCTGTCACAGGCAGCTGGGTACATCCCGGAGAATATGCATCCTCAGGTAGGTACCACACACAAGACCAACTCCAAGACCAACAACAACAAACTCCACCACCAACACCATATAATTCCTACATATATGGATTCATCTATATAACCTGTAAATACATCAAATATCATACGATAATCGACTGATACGAAACAAAAACAATAAGTTATAGAAATGAGCATTTAGCATACAATGGATACTCTAGCGAAATGTGTTTTGTGATATTTGTTGGAATTGATGTGCTCGAGATACTGTTGTCACCATATTGCAAAGCTTAATAAAAACTATCATATTTATTGACCTCTAATGAAATTTCAAATTTCTCTTTTTCTGCCAAAACCAATTTACTTATTCCAAACATTCCTTTTCCCTATTACCCACAAAAAAAAAAAAATAATAATAATAATAATAAAAAAAAAATACACAATTCTTTTTGTACAAATATCAAACACTCAAACACCGACACCTACAACAACAACAATAAACTATCAAAGCTAACGACAACTATTTCGGTAAGTCTTCTCGTGCGTTACGATATACCTATACACATAGTTCCTATCTATTGTAGAGTCTCTTGCTATGTAAGTAGTGTCCCTAGTCTTCCTCTCTCTTCAAACTTCAGTTTTACTTTCATTGTTGGTGTTAGAGGATGGTCTAGACCTGAAACTCTGGGCTAATGGGTGTTAACAGAGTTTATTAGCTTTAATGTTTTCATATTTTAAAATTGTTTTTTTGTGGATAGCCTTATTTTTGGTTCAGGTTTTGACACCTTCTGTTTGTTTTACTCAATTCACGTTTTTGGTTTATTCATTAATATCATGCATGCCATTTGATCCACTTAAGTTCCACATATGTTACGTATACCTAATTTCATTTGTTTTTCATACTACTTTTCAACAATTTCTCTTACGTTCCACATAACATATTGGCCCTAATAATGGTTTTATGAATACCTTTGCAGGAATGGGCAAAGAAGTGGAAAATCTCATCATGGAAAATAATGAGCTGCTAGCAACCAAGTAAGCTTTAACCACCCATGAACCAAAGCAATCCATCAGTGTATAATTCAACCAATTCTTATACAGAAATGCACTCAATATTGTCAAGGATGATTTGATTGTCAAGGTGGATGAGTTGACGGGTGAAATTGAAATCGTGCGTGAGGAGCTAAATGCGATGCAACAGTCGCGTACGAAGCTAAGGCAGCGCATTACCGAGCTGGAAGATGAGCTCAAGAAGACCAAGGAACAGTTGAAACAACAGAGTAAGTTACTCCAGTCCCATTTAAGTAGGCGCAGCTAAGTCTAAATCTTAAATTATTCTCACAGACACCGAGCAGGAAGAGAATGATGTTCCGCTGGCGCAGCGCAAGCGATTCACACGGGTCGAGATGGCCTTGGTGCTGATGGAGCGCAACGAGTACAAGGAGCGGCTAATGGAGCTGCAGGAAGCGGTGCGCCTAACAGAAATACTGCGCGCCTCGCGCACAGTCCACAGTATGGATAAGTCGAAGCAGGGCATTTGGAAATATTTTAGTAATCTTTTTACGTAAGTATATCCCTTATATTCCACACTGCAAACTGCGGCGTATTAATTGTTTATTTACTCTCTCAATAGCTCCTCCAACCGTCCGACGGAACGCGTCGCTGACGGTCTTGGAGGGGGGCCGATGTTTCGTCACACAGGCGGAGGAAGTCCTGCCCACAGCCATGGATCACCCAGCCGTGGAGGAAGCGACAATCGCCTCTCCCTAGCTGGCTCACAGCCGCCGCCGCATCCGGCCAGCGCCGGTCTTGCCAACGCACTAATCATGGCCAAGGACTATGGGGAGGAGGGCACCTCAGAGCGCATCAGCGCCAGGCGGCGTGAACAATACAGACAGCTGCGTGCTCATGTGCAAAAAGAGGACGGACGCCTGCATGCCTATGGCTGGAGCTTGCCCATCAACAAGACCAATCAGGATGCCAATCCAAATCGCCATTCAGGCGGTGTGCCAGTGCCCGTCTACTGTAATCCCCTAGCGGAGGCGTCGCCGCACATGAAGGTGTTTTGTGCGGCAGGGGTCAATCTGCAAGGTGGCTTCACAAAGGATGGCCACTCGCTTATACCCGCCGATTCGCCCTATGCGCCGCGCTCCACGCTCAAAATAGCGGAGATAACCAGTCCAACGACCGAGCAGAGCGCCGAGGCGCTGGATCGCCAAATGGCGCGTGCCAGCCTTGAGACTCTGGAGCCCGAGACGCAGCTCAGCTCATTTGTATGGATCTGCACCAGCACGCATGCCGCAAGCACGGTCAGTGTGGTGGATGCCAATCAGTCGGCCACTGTGCTGGATGCTTTTCCCATATGTGCATCGCATCTGCTATGCATTGCCTCTGTGCAGGGCGCCATGGAGAGCGACTATGCGTTGTTGGAGCAATCGGAAGTGGTCAAGGCGGGTGAGATGTTGCAGCGTCCAGGCGAGGGCCCCGAGCTGTGTGGCAAGGTGGAGTTCGTGCGTGTGCGACCCAAATCTGATCAGAACAGCAACAGCAAGCAGAGCTCACAGGAGGGTGAGGAGGTGCCCGCGACAATTACAGTCGTTGGCGTGGCAGAGGCTAAAGAGGCTACAGAAAAATCGAATGAGCAGCTGCCCGCCGTCGATGCAACCGAGCCGCTGGGCAATGTGGAGGCCATCAAGATACGTCAAGCGTTGCCAGGTGCACCGCAGCGACTCTCCTCCAGCAACACGGACAACAGCAACAATCATGTCAACAATAACAACAGTAGCAGCAGTAGCAGCAATAATGTGCAATACAGCATAAAATCCTTGAATCCCATACTGGGCACCAAAGACCGCGACGAGCCCTTGATGAGCTCGGTGGGACCCACCATGTGGATGGGCGCCCAAGACGGTTGGCTGTATGTGCACAGCAGTGTGGGCCGTTGGCATGAGTGTCTGCACAAGGTGCTCCTGCCCGATGCTGTGCTGGCGATTGTGCATGTGGAGTCGCGTGTTGTTGTTGCGCTGGCCAACGCTCAGTTAGCCGTGTTCCGCCGCCAAACAGACGGTCAATGGGATCTGAATAGTTATCACCTGGTTACGGTCGGTGATCGCAATCATTCGATACGTTGCCTCTGTGTGGCCGGCGAGCGCATTTGGGCTGCGCATCGCAACAAGATCTTTATTATTGATCCCATATCGCTAAACATTGTGCACTCGCTGGACGCGCATCCCCGCAAGGAGAGCCAGGTGCGTCAAATGGCGGCAACAGGTGCTGGCGTTTGGGTGTCCATACGGTGAGGTCATGATCATTGAGTTCCGAGTCCAGCTAATCTAACTGATATATTCTTGCTACAGCTTGGATTCCACACTACGTCTATATAATACACACACATTTGAGCACAAACAGGATGTGGATATTGAGCCTTACGTGTCCAAGATGCTGGGCGCTGGCAAGCTGGGCTTTAGTTTTGTGCGCATTACAGCGCTGATGGTGTCCTGCAATCGCCTCTGGATAGGCACCAGCAATGGCGTCATCATATCTGTGCCGCTGGCCGAGGTGCAGCAAAAGTCATGTGAGCAGAGCTTCCCATTCGATCTTAATACAATTGTTAAACTGATCCATCCTCATTGCTTGCAGCTGATCCCAATGGCCACATGCCCTTGTGCTGCATGGCCAATGCTCAATTGTCCTTCCACGGCCATCGCGATGCGGTCAAGTTCTTTGTATCGGTGCCCATGCTCCAGCAGCCGAATGGCACGCTCACCTTTAGCAACAAACGGCCCGACATGTTAGTCATGTGTGGAGGCGAGGGCTATATTGATTTTCGCATAAGTAAGTGGAGTCAGCGGCCATCGAAACTCTAGCTACACAATTGTCCAGTCCTGACATTCAGCGATCTCATATCTAACTAAACATCTATATATAAATGCAGTATATAGTATAATCGTTCCATATTCCTCTGCAGGACATGAAAAATACGATGCTAGTGATAATGCAGCGCATTTGATAGTTTGGAAAGTCGATACGTAAGCTTTGCTTTTAATTTTGATTTTGAGTTTAAAATGTTTTTGATTTGCGCCGTTTACTTATTATTATTTTTTGTTTTTTTTGTTTTAGTAATAATAATTAATAATTAATTTTAATAATTAATTTCTCTTCTTGCTTAGTTTTGCATTGTTGTTGTCTATTTGTTAACTTAATTACATTTTCTTTTTGTTTAACCTTTGCCGTGGCCGTGTAGTACCTTCAATTTGTAGTGCTCCGAACAGCGACGTGCCCATAGGCCGACAATCTAATTGGAATGCAGCATTTTTCTAAAGGTTTATCCAAATATTTATGTTCAATATTTTGTTACATTTTTGATTTATTTCTGTTAATCACGTTTTACAACCTTCAACAAATTTGTCTCTGCACTTTTTTGTCACAATTTTCCAATGAAATCCACAACCCAAATTCAAATCTGTGGATTAATCTGTATACTGTTCTCTTTGGTGTCCTTGTGAATTGTCCTTCTGAATTGCTATATAAAATATATAACAGCAGCAATTGTATTAAAGAATAAGGAAACAAAAGAATATCCTGATACAGGGTATCAAATTTCTCATTTTGTATATACGATTTTTCATCTAAATTTTATTTGCGGTTCAAGAATTTTTGGTTGTAGTTTGCTGATTCAATTTATTCAATGCCTTTTAATATTTATTGTAAATTTTCTGTTGCTTAATATTTTTAAATTTAACTTATACTTTTTTCTATATATTATTTATTTAATTTTGCTTCATATTCTTACAATATTGCTGGCTATTTTACAAACTACCAAACAAAACGCGCACTCTCACTAAAATATTATAATAAAAATGAAAATAATTACTAATCAAAAACCAAATAATATATGAAATCTTGATCAAGTTATGCATATATATCAAATGATGATATGAATGTTGAATAGTAGCCTCAATACGTTTCAATGCTTTTGTAAATTATCTAAAAACAATTAAAAATCTCTTGTAGATCTGTCGCAGCAGCACTAAGTGTACACTGTATACACATATATATATATATATATATATATATTCGTGATTTACTAACATTAATTCCTTAACTCTTGCAGATGATAATGACATGGAAAACAGTATTCAACTGGAACCAAATCAAACAATCGAAAATCGTGGCGATAAAAGTTATTTGATCGTGTGGCATGTTAGTCAGCGTTAAAACTAATTTGCTTTAAAGTAAATTATAAGTTATGCATATATTGGGTCGTTCACTAAGTAATTTCGTTTTGCATCAGCTGATCCTATTGAATTTTTTCGCAGTCAACTTTGCGCTTAACCGCCTAACCGTTATAAATTTCAACAGGTGATATAGTAAAGCTTATTTGCAAGAAAATTTTGTTGGATTTTGTGAATTAGTTTTCATTTGCAATGCAAATCGTCGTCTGATTTTTATTGCAATCAACTAGACAAATTAAGTGATGCACTCAAAGAAAAGAGAGCAGAATTGGTCAATAGAAAATGTGTAGTGTTCCACCAGGATAATGCGAGACCCCATACAAGTTTGATAACTCGCCAAAAGCTATTGCAGCTTGAATGGGATGTGCTACCACACCCACCATAACAAAAACGAAATTACTTAGTGAACAACCTAATATATAAAAAAAAGTATATATATATATATACAAATCCGACCCAAACAGTTACAAGTTTTTGCAGGCTAGAAAAAAAACAGATATCTTTACCTTAATTTAGTTTTTAAAGCTCCCAACTTATTTACAACACAATGCGTCCGAGCATTGCCAAGAGCATAAGATAGATATTAATATATATAATTGGATAACAACCAATTTTGGTTAGGCAAACAGACTTGTGCTAATACTTATGCTTCACATACTAGCTTCATATATAAATATTAATATTTAAAAAAAAAAAAAAAAAAAAAAAAAATTAACCTAAATGTTATTTAACACAGTGATAGCTCGCTATATAACTCAATGATATATAAAGTATATATAAATTAAAATTTGTACATTTTATGCGCTCTTGAAACAGAGAAAGTTATGTTTTTTACATATATATATTCAATAGAAATGTCCAAATAATTTAAACAAAACTAAAGATCCCGTTTAAAGCAATTTGTGCGTGATTTTTGTATCCAAATAATTAGTTAAAATTGTATTTTAAGTTCAAAGTTTCAAAAAGCAATTTATAATTTAGTTATTTGTTAAATAATTTTAATTTTTAGTTGAACCGATTACGTCTAATTGTTATTAATTTGTTTAATAATACGTAATAAACGAAAACAAGACCAACAGACGAATATTATTTTTCATTTTTATTCTTAGAGGCAAAAAGTGATATTTATAATTTAGAAATTTTGGGATTCTTGAAGCGCGGATTTTAATATGGCATAACATGGCGAACTTACGCATTAGCTTTGGCTTGAATCGAGCAACTATATAATGGATAAATACATATATATATATATATAACACCAGATTATGTACTGTAAATAAAGCCACAATTTATAAAATATAGAAAATTATGTCAAATAAATTATGGATAACAATTGAAATTATTGGATTGGAATGAACTATCTAGGATTCTGTACAGAACTAAGCTATTTTGCAGCTTTGGTAGTTATAGAATTGGAATATCTACAACTGTAAACAATGCTAGTCTGAATGATAGATCGTAGACATTGACTCAGCTTTTATTTTTATCTAAAACATTTATTTATCTTAATTAGATCTTATATAGTTCATTCATTAAAAACTCCATTCTATATCCTCTCGACATTCCTGCGCATGACCATCGAGTGATGCGGTTATGCCGACATCATCATCGGGATCATCCATTATGGAGTTGGTGTCCAGTTCGGATCGACATTTCTTGATATAGTCCGTGATGGAGGCGTGTCTGCATTGCTTGAAGAATGCGTGAGTCATCAGCTTTTTGGCGCTCCAGCGATTCTCGGCATTGCGATTCAGACAAATCTCCACAAACTGGTGGAAGTCGTCGGAGAGCACACGTTGACTGTAGATATCATAGGTTCTGCGCGTCGTCGCATTTTCAAATGGAATTCTGCCCTGATCGTCCAGGAGCATAGTATACGTCGATCTATCTAATAAGGAGGGTACGTTTCCACGTATTTTCTCTGTGTACATTAGCGTGGGTTGTGTCTCGAAATAGGGTTGGATACCGTTAGCCAGCTCACATGCTGTTATGCCCACGGAATAGATATCTGATTTCTCCGTAAATCCATGAATATTTTGATCCAAAACTTCCGGAGCAGCCCAATTAAGATGCTTCTCGTGCGAGATGCCATGCAAGACGGGTTTCTTTTTGCCATGCTTTATAAAACTGCGACTCTCATGAAAATTGGATAATACTGCCTTATTTCCGTCCAATAAGATATGCAGAGCCCTCACAGATCCATGAACAAAGTCATTCGAGTGTATATACAAAAGGGCGGCGAGGACATCCTTGAATATCAGTGCTATCAACGTCTCTGGAAAGCCGTTGCAGAACGTTGTTTTAAGCAGAAGTTCGCATGTGCCAAAGCACATATATGGGTGAAGCACATAGACATCGCTATCCACAATAAAACTATTTAAAATCTTATTGATATTTGGATGATTGAATTGTCGACAACATTGAATCTCGGCGAAAAGTCGCTTTAGTTCGGCATCGTCGTCCACTTCTAGTGAATATTTTTTAACAACTATCACACGATTGTTGACAGTACAATTTGCTTTGTAAACCGAACAGAATTTGCCATGCTTAAATGCCTTTGTGAATTCATAATCTGTTAAACTATTGCTACACATTATTATTTCAATTTGTAGAAAAAATTTTGGGTTCGAATTTCGAACAGCTGACTTTGACAGCTGTGACCTAATGAACGGCGTTGCTTTTGCAAATTGGCGGCCTCGTATTGCCCGTAACAAATTTTAAGGAATGCTGTTTATTTATATTTTTGCCAGTTAATAATTACTTTAAATTATTATATTCTTTTTCAGTTTGTAGTAATCTTTTTTTATATTTGGTACTCGATTTATGCTATACCACAATTGTACAGGGTCCTTTTTGTATATGTATCTATTTATTTCTTAGTCATTATTTCTGGTCCCGCTGTGAACAGCTGATTTTAACAGTTGTTACCTGAAGAACGGCGTTCATTTTGCTAATTGGAAGCTTATGACCACGCACAATCGCAAAGGCGAATGTGCGAACACAGCATTAATGCTGTTTATTTATATTTCAAATGAATTGATTTAAAAATTGAACATGGCCACGATAAGCGACACCTTTCGTACCAACTGGCTAATCGCTACCTTTGGCCTGGGCCTGTTCATCGCCGGCTCCAGTGTGCTCTACTGGAACGAAGGGCGAGCGGTGCACACGATGTTGGCTCTGGATGAGGCTTACGCAGACATCTACTCGATGCAGTTCACCGAGGAGGAGCAAGATATGAATTTTGAAAATCGTATTGTACATCTATCGGGGCCCATCATATGTGGAGAGCCGCTCACCGAGCCCGACTACAATATACAGCTGATGGCAGTGAAGCTAAGGCGCCGCGTACAAATGTACCAATGGGTGGAAGAGACAGTGGAGCACAATTTCGGCGAGAGCGTGGGCACGGAGGCGGACTCGCGCAGCTATTACTATACACGCGAATGGCGTGACAAGATCGTGGACTCGCGCCAGTTCTACAATCCCCATGGCCATACGAATCCAAAGCGTTTCCCAATCGAGAGCGCCGTCCAGGTGGCGGATGCAGTTTACATAGGCAAATATGAGCTGGGGTCGGCTGTGAAGAACAAATTCAACAACTACCACGAACTGACCTCGGACATAAGGCCGGATGACAGCGGAATCAAGCTGCATCTGGGGCTCTACTATCACACCAGCGATGTGTTCAATCCGGAAGTAGGAGATCTGCGCCTGCTCTTCAGCTATGCGGGACTGGAGGGCGAACTGTACAGCGTCGTGGGTCGCTTGCAGGGCAACAAAGTGGAGCCGTATGTCACGAGTCGCGGAGTGAACGTGCTGCTCGTCTACCCGGGCGAGATAAGCGCACTGGAAGTATTCCGATTGGAGTATAGGACTCAGGTGCTCCATACCTGGTGGTGGCGCTTCATAGGCTGGCTCCTGATCTTCTTTGGCGTTACCTGCAACACGAAACTACTGAGGGTTGTATGTGAGTGGATAACCAAAGAAATATATACTATTATATATTTATATATATTTGCTAGCATAAAGATATCTAACTCTATATATATTTCTATGAACATATCCCTCCCACTTTCCCCTTGCAGTGCTCCGCGTGCCTTTGTTGATTGGCCTGGCGCCCGATTCGCACTATCCGATAACTGGAAACTTTTTGATTGCCTTCTCGCTGTCGCTGACCATTGCAGCGGTGGCCTGGATACTGCATCGACCTGTGATTGGCGCCTGTCTGTTCCTAGCGGGCGCCTCGCCTTACGTCTGGCTCACACGCAATCTCGTGGACTATCAGCGAGTGGATTAGTCCGTTATGCTCTCGTAGCTATTTACATATAACGTATTTGTTTTTCGTGCCATCAATGTCAATAAAAAACTGAATAACACTTAAAAGCTAATCGTATTGCTATAATCCTAATCCTAGAACTCTCGTATGCCCGGATTCGTTGGCTCGCTCATCTTCGACTTCGGCGTCGACTCAGTGGAGGTGTGCACACTGGGACTCTGCGACTTGTCCTGCTCATCGTGACACGCGGCCGGCTCCTCAAAGCGCACGTAGGGCTCGAAGCTATTGTTGATCTGCACAGAGCCGCGATGCAGATTGTTGGACTCCGCTTCAAAGAGTATCTCGTTGATGAACCTCTCGGCAAGCAGGCGCTGCTCGCGGGGCAAGCGCTTCAGCTTGTATGTCCAGGTGCGCGCGATGGACTCCTCCTCCGGATATGTGCCCGCCAAATACTCGCAGGCTATATTCAACAGTTCGTCCGTGTTGTGAGTGGTCACTGTAGTTGTAGTCGCAGAGGAGGAGTTGTTCCCATTGCTACTGCAGGGCGGAGTCTGCCTGGCTCGCTTTGCTGCATTTGAATAATCGGGCTGCTGATGCATTAATCCCGTTCCTGCTGCTGGTGGCGGCGGTGGCGGTGGCAGCGGATCTACCTTCTGCACATGTCCAAACGATTTGTGAAACATCTCCGAGATGTTCGGCGTCTGACCTACTCCACTGCGATAGGAGTAATGCAAGGAGGAGGCGCTGCTGCCACTGCTGTGCTCCATGAAGGATGCCGTCGAGCTGGAGTTTTCGTTGAAGGAGAAACTGGGCTCGTTCTTGAACGTAGGATTCACCGCGAGGAACTTCTCTGTATTCCTCAAGAAATCCAGCTCCTGAAAGGTCCAACAACGTGGCGTATGCAAGCTGCCCGTGCGCATGGCGCTCTCCACGACCTTCAGCTCCTTACGATAATTCGTGCGCAGTGTGTTGATCTTCTTCTTTACGTCCTCGACGGTCGCATCTCGCTTCAGATAGTGGTAAATGGGTACCAGGCGCTGATATGCCTCTGCCCGCTTCTCTCGATTCGTGTAATCCCGCAGAGAAGTGTCCCACAGCACGGGCATATCACGATATGTCTGTATGAAGGCGCGCAGATAATGACGATTCTCCTCGGCTCCGGACATTATTTTAATGCTATGCGACGGCTGCTGCGGCGGCGGCGGCGGTTGGTGAAGCATTCTCTTTTATTCAAAATCCACTTTCAAATGTTCCCTCTGAGAGGGCGGTAAAAATTTACCAAAATAAAAACAAAACGAAAAGCGATCGAAATTGATTTTACTTCTGCGTGCAAGTGAAAAAATGACGAATTTATGTATGGACCTATTGACGAAATGTCAAATTGTTGTTGTAGTTGCGATGGTGGTGGTGGTTTGTTTGACAGATTGCTGGGCATATTGCTGCATTGACGTAACTGCGCTTGTGTGTGTGACGTCACAGCAACAAGTGTTGTCCGCTCTTAAATTATTTGGTTACTGCGTGTGGTAACACTGCTTCGGCAATCGAATATGAACACATAGCGACTATGAGTTTTAATTGAACAGAGTGCCATTTTGAGTATAACATTACCTTTCTATGTTAACAGTGAAGTGTAACAGTGCCTTTGTGAGTAGAAGAGCAGACAGCATTAACATTTATGTAAAATAAAGCGAGACGAACAGCCGTGCGACCGGACGTGTTTGACCGTTGATTTTGATTTTTAATTCCGACGCGCTGCAAAGAAAGTATAAACTGAAACACGTACAAGGCGCAGTGTAATTATTTGTATAGCTATTACAATCTACATTTGTGCAATTAAACGCGTGTATGCAAACAAAAAAATTTTAAACAGGATTGCAAAAAGTGCTAAATTAAAGTGACGCCGTCCCCTGCTTCTGTTTTTGCTGCATTTAGTGGAATTCGATTGTGTGCGTGTACGCTACGCGTAAGTGTGTGTGTAAATTGTGACTGTTGGCGCTTGGCAGCGATATTTTGCGCGCCGCTTTTTAATTAACCGAAGCGTTGTTCAATTTAATTGTGCAAAAACAAAGATGCTGTGGCATTGGGCATTATTGAAGCTATGAATAAATCATAGCACACAAACCAACATTTAATAATCAAACAAAGAAAATCAAACACGAAATCTATTTCTAAAGTGTATGTGTGTGTGTGTTCGTGTGTCCAAAATTTAATGCAATTCAAAGGAAATGGAGACCATCGAGGAGCAATCAAAAACAGGTGAGTTCGCGAATCTTAGAATAGAAGAAGAGTGGGGTATTAGCAGCAGCTGTTTTGCCTCACATCCGCTGTTTGTCTCTATTTCTATATAAATATAGCAATATTTTTTCTTTCAATTTTTAATTTTTCAATGTCGCAGGCGTTAAGCACACATAAAAAATGTCACAGCCAGCAAATAAATATCTTGGCTAGTACTTTCTTGTTGTAGTCAGGGAATTTTAAGCTACTTTTTTTAATTTTTGAAATTTATTTCGGTGTGAAACATATTTATGTATCGTTGTGAATGATTTGCGCGTATATAATATGCGTGTGTGCTAAATGTAGTTGCACCCCTCGCCCCGCTGCGCACTCGACAAACCGGCACTGTACCCAGCAACAACAATAACCAAAAGCGCAGCCGCCGAGGCGAAGTTCCTGGCTGCCTGCCTGCCTAACTGTAGGTAGATCAACCAACAAATTGCGTGCGCTCACCCTCTGTGCTCTCCCTTTCTCTCTTTCTCATGCTAGTTTTGTTATTGTTACTAGACCTAGTGATTTACCTACCACACGTTTGTCCGTCTGCTTTCCCCTGCCTGTCCTTCTTCCCTCTTTCCGGGTATACATACTTAACAGAGCGCGCGCACATGCCAATGTTTTCGGCTGTCGGCTCAATGTTAATGGCATTCTTACATACACACAAGCGCATCTGCATATATGTATAGGTGCGTGTGTGTGGGTATGTGTGTGCGAAGGTCTCTGGGTAGTCGCAATGTACTGAGCCAAGGCTCTGCCAGATGACAACGTAATTTTATTACAAGATTCCACTTTGATGAGTCTGTTGCAGAATAAACCTTAAGCGAAATATCAAAACTAGAGTCCCCACGCTGTTCATCATGCAAATGCCATTCAATTAGTTTTTCGTGTTGTCTCTTTGACAAGGGGCCAAAGCAAACGAAGAATGGAGAGAGAGAAGAGAGTGACCAGCGCAGGCAGCGGCAAAGGGAATTTCCTAAAATGAAAAAAGGAAGAGAAGTAAATACTTGCCATTATTTCCCTCTGTCAGCCACCACCTGTGAGGGTCGTTTCGCACTCTGCCCTGAGTGTCGTGTATTTGCATTGGGTTTTCTGCTTCGGCGGGGGCGCACACCTGTGGCTTCCGCCTGACTGCGTTGTCAGGTGATCTTTTAGTTGCAATTCAGAGTTTGATCCTTAAACATCAGCAGCAGCAGCAACAGCAGCTTCAGCATGTTGCACTTTCCAGTGGCAGCAACAACTCAACATTCTCAGCTCAACTTTGGGCACGCCTGCAACAAGCAGCGAAATATCGTCACGGTTCGTCGTCAGGCTTGGTCCTATTTCACATACGCAGCCCAGGAGGAAGTCAAACAGACGCATCTCAAACAGGCAGCACTATGCCAAGTGTATGAGGACTTTACAGGTATTTCCTTACACAGACCAGGCATTTACCACCAGCCCAGTTACCGGTGTCTCACAGGGTTGTTCCCACACAAATTTACACACAGCAAACACATTTTATAACGAACGACTTCACTTTGGGCATTTTGTGGCACGCAATTCAATTGAAATTCAGAACGCGTTTTTGCACTTTAAGGAATTTGGCGCAAACAATCTCAAACAGACCAGAGAGCGAAACTCTGAATTCAAGCAGAAACTGTTACATTTTGTATATGTACATATATATAATATATATGTGTATATAATATAAATAGATTTGTATAAGAAGCAGATTGAATAATAGCTAAAATGGGCTTTTTTCAAAGAAAAACTTTCTTTTTAATATATTTGTTGCCAAACTTAATACTTTACTTACTTTTCCTTAGTATTTACCTTACAATGATTATACAAGAAAAAATATGTTTTTGGCTCAATTTCTTGGGAACGTAATTGAAACATTTCATAGCTGTTGCAGTCGCATATTGTTTACTGATTTTGTAGCTGTGCGTGTACGATAAATAAATTCAATACTACATATAGTATATACTATACCTATGATTATATGATGTACCTCTATAGGATGTACCCCTATATTTATTTTCGCAGTTGTTTGGGTGTCTTCAAGTGTTTCATTTGATATTATACGAATTACTGCACTGAAGACTACTGATTTTCCTGTATTGCAGTGCCAAAAGGTGTTGGCTTTTTGTAAACACAACAAACTAATATAGTTTACTTCTGTATAGAGACCATAAATTTCCATTGCAAAACTTAGCTATTCTAAAAATTGCATGCGTCATGTGGCGACAACAACAAAATCAGCAAGAGCAACAACTCCTGTTCATTACCCACTGTGAAAGCAGATGCTGTATGGACCAGAGAAAGAGAGAGAGAGAGAGGGATAGATGAGCGGGGGCGAGAGTGATGGCGGGTATAGTCTGGACTTTGTTCAATTGCCCAAGTGGCGACGCGTCTGCCTCGATAGAGAGATACAAAAGCGCAATTGGCATCAGTTACAGCTGCACAATTCTGGATAAAATTAATGCACAACTGCATGTGCAATCAATTCTGGGGTAGGCAGCAGTAGGGGTAGCCAGGGCGGGGCTGGGTGAGTGTTGGAAAATTTTTATGCACTTGAACAACTTGTGTATAGCTCATCGTGTGGGTGGGTGGACGGATTGGCGGATTGGCGGATGGGCGGATGGGCTGTGTTGGGTGCATTTTCTTTCTCTTTGCTTTGGCTTGTCAAAACTACGATGGCAATGAGATGAAGGTCGCAACGGGGGGTCGGGTGGGTAGGTAGGTCGGCATAGACAACAAACAATAATATTAATGGCAGCAATCAGCATTTGGCGATCACAATTAAAATTGATGTCAACAGCTCACAAAATTGCGTCTAAATAATCGGCACTGCCCTTCGTTCAGCTGTGAACGGATGCTGCTGACCCAGAGATGTATTCAGAGAGATCCTCTTGGTTCTATTTTGTCTTGCACTTTGTTTGTTTTCTTTTTGCGCAACAGTTCGCAATTTACATAAACAAACGAATAGGCAATAGCAGCAACAAAAACTGATGGCCATAAATCATAGCGCCAAAAACTTTGAATATGTTCGCCTCCATCTCCACTGCCTCCTGCTGCTGCTGCTGCTGCTACTGCTGCTGCTCTGCACTTGAACAAAGTGTACTTAACAATTTTTAGTGCGCTACTCAAGAGGGCGTGTGCGAGGGTTGAAGGCAACCAAGCAAGCGAGCTCATCAATTATAAACAAATCACATGTTTATCTATTATATATTCACAATATATCAAATGTTAGCTTCAAGTTATAGTCGTTAAATCCAAAGTGTAGTTAGTTGCCATTGAAAATGGGAAATCCGGGTATAATGGACTTGTTTATAGTCTAACTATAATAAACTAGAATATGTAGAGAGCATGGACTAGTTTTCAGTTTCTAAATTTGTAGACCCTGAATCCATTGGATGGGAATGCCTTAACAGGGTATGTGGGCTTATGTGAAAATGTTTATTATTATAGTGCTACCGTCTGTCTTTAAAGCTACATAATAAATATATATAATAGGAAAAAGCGATTACTAATAAATAATATAAAATGTATATGTATATTTAAAATAATATGCTAAAGTTCTTTTACATTCATTGCTTTGCATAGAAAGTTCTAAATATCGTATTTAAGCTAATGCTGATAAACTGAACAACATTCATTCTTAGGTTATGTCGCACAACTGGTGCCCTCTTTGCACACTTAAGCATTATAAGCTTCGAGCTATATATAGAACGTACTAATGCCTTGTGTGTCGTCTCCCGTTCGGAATTTTGCAGAAATGTCCATTATGTCAAAGCTGCCCACACGCATCTGCCTGGTGGGCGAGGCTGGTAGAGATGCGGAGACGCTGCAGGCAGCCGAGAGTTTTGGCATGCCCGTCATACAATCGGAGACGGGGCAGGACATCATCAACGATACGGATTGGCGCACATTCTATGTGCTGCAGGACTTTGAGGACGAGATCTTTGATGCCATACACAAGCAAAAGGAATGGTAAGTGTTGCCCTGGCCGTCTCACTCAGCCCACCTCACTCCGTACATTATTTTTTTTATGGCTTGCCTTAGCCAGATCTTTGGCATCTATAAATACATATTTGAACCATAATGTCAGCAAATTGAATGAGACGCGTCGTGGCGTCACGGAGTGCCACGAGTGGAGCACCAACAGCAGCCAAATTTGAAATTGAGACATACGCATGTGCGCTCTGCTCTACCTCACTCCCAAACGCCCCGCCCTACTGGGCAGAGGGTGGAGATTGACAGCGCCAAAGCCAAAATCCGTTGACAATTCACGCCTTTCAAAATGCTCTAGTATACCCAGTAAAAATTGATTGCAGGTGTATTGAAATGAGAGTGAAAATGTTAACGGACTTGAAATTGAGTTTCCTTCAGTGAAACCCATTTGGCAGAAGCTTGTATAACTTATCAATAGATTGAGCACAACTTTGATAAGAATGCCAAGCGTTTCTTTGTTAATTCGTTCCTTTGCTGCCCGTTACAGGGTACGTTTCAGTCCGCCATACTCTGGCTCGCATCTATTTTTGGTCTTCTGCAAATTTCCTACAAATTGTTGTCAAATTTGAGGCTTGTGCGACAGTTTCTACCACGCTTGATTAATTTGCCCGCTGCGCAGTAATAGCCGCATTTAAATCAAACAAGACAACAACAAAAACAATAACATCAATAGCTAGAGTATTTTGAGGGGCAGTGCGCGACTAGAAGATACCCTAATAGACAGCTACTTGAACTATTCTAAGCTCCTTTCCACTGATACACATAAACAGTGTCAAATCTTAACTGAATTTCGCCCAAAGGCATTTTTAGACTCGTAAATCTATTTATATTCTAGTCTATTAGCCCCCTTGCCCATATTCAATAATTGGCAGGGTATAAAAACACAAAAAACATGCACGGTCTCTGCCTCATTAGAGATTAACAATACTAATAATTTTTTGTTTTATTTATTTACGATCATATTCAAGGTCAACAAATGCGTTTGTTGTGGGTTTGCAAATTGTGGCATATGGAAGATGGAAGATGGAAGAGGAAAGATAGAAGCTGGGGCATTGGGGCATGGCAAGGGGAACATCTCTATTGCCTGTTTTGCTATGCTTTTCTCTTAAACATGAGTTCTGTTCCTTTTATTTTGTTTAAAATTATGTAAAAAAACACTAGAGAAGAAGCGGAAGCCAGCGGGGGGCATTACGTCCATTATTTATTTGCCAAAATTTCATTCATGTTTCGTTTGTTTGTGTTTTCATTTTGCTTATTATTTTCTGATTTTCTTTTCTTTTTTTTTTTCGTTTTGCTATTAAATTGTTTTTAGTTTGTGAAGCATATAAGTGGATGCTTTTTTATGGCACTTTGCACAAAAATAAGTTCATCACAATTCTTATAAATAGTTGCCAATTAGTTGAGAATTATATTCGAAATATATTTGTTATTCAGCGGAAGAGTAGCCTACTCATTCATGTGTTTGTAAACAGATTCCGAATGCAAATTCGTAATATTTCATGAGGCACAGCCAACATTAATGTTGAAATTAAATGGTTTTACTATGGACATCAACTATTGCATACGAAGATAAAAGACTATAGACTATAGCTCTGTTTTTGTACTAATTCACAAAGTGAAGAGAGTATATTGGTTCTCAACTGTTTATGCGTTCGTTCGTCTCTTTGCATTTGTACACATTATTTCGCCCCTATTGGAGCTATAGGATTCATTAACCTGGCACATATTCGTACCCACATATTATTCCTCTACGCCTACTGAGGGCGTGGCCAATCATCAACAGTATCCTCTATAGTTCTATAGCTAATCACTCAAGGATGAACGAGACTTGGTTACTTTTACCAACTTCTGTTTATTTAGCCAGAGTATATATGTGTCTATAATTGCCTTTTAAGTGTGAGGCAAATAAAAATATATACTATATGATATATTTTCTAAAGTCTGTTTAAATTGTCAACTCGCAGGACTTTCGCTTCCTCCTAGACCTATAAATTGTACGACCATCCCTCCGGAATATTGATTGTTGAATACATTGAAGTGTTTTTGTTGCTCATTATCAAACTATTATATCAGAACTACTACTGCGATATATACGTAATGCATGTAAATGGAACAACAGCTCTCAATCTCCACTCTCCCTCTTTCTCTATCACTCTCTCTCTCTCTAATGCCAATGTGAAGCCTTTCCATAGAAGTCTCTGTTAATTGCTATGTAGCATATGGACTCTTTTGTCTGTGCACGGAATTCAGTATAACTTTTTGGTGCTTCCCGCGAAAATGCATGCAATTGGGGCAGCCAGCTGTTGAGAAAAATTCCCTCAATGGATTTTCAGAATTGCACACACACATACACATACACAGACACACGTAGTAGCCACTTAAACTCACACAAATTGATGGCAAAAAGATCTTGTTAATTGTGACACAGCAGCATTGGCTATAATTATACGATCTAGCGTATGCACTTAAAAGTACTCAGAGTTATATTTATATAGAAACTGAATCATAAGAATACGTTTGCATACTGGCGTTCCCCCTGGGGGCATTGCCTATTTTGGGGCCGCATTCATTCAACGACTAAAACACAAATAGTACAAAACATCTTAATGAAAATTTGCCCAACGAAAATTGATGACAAAATTTTCTTTTTTATTTATTGGCTAAGGAATTCGTTAAGCCGAAAACTTTGCGTACTTCCACTGAAATCGAAATGAATCGCTAGCCCGTTCACATGAATGCAGAGGTGGTTATCTATATACATACAATAACATATAGATATATATGATATATAGGAGAGGGTGGGAGTTGCGGCTACTGCGGGGTGCGTCATATTGCAGCAATCTATTGGCGCCACGATTCTATAAAAAATGTTTTATATGTGGAACACGATGGCAAAGTGTGAAAAGCGTCGCCAACGCGTCGGAAATTCTTGAAAAAAAAAACACAGCAACAACAACTACAAATCAGAAAAATCCTCAAATCGCAGAAAATAAAAATATATATAAACTATACATATTTTTTATAATAATATACATATTTCAAGATATATGTATGTGCCATATACACATACAAGCTGTGCGTCTATATAATTTATAAGTTTTCAGCATGGCTAATTAATTGTGCGAGAGGGTGGGGGCTAGGGGGTGGTGCAACGTTTTGCTGTCATTGACTGCTCTATAGTTTTGACCCTCGCAAAGTTCGAGTGTTATGTTTGTATACGAAGGATGCACGGGTGGGTGGGTGTATGTTTGGGTGCTAAAGATCAGCGCACTTTATAAGCAACAAGTTCTTCATGGATTGTCCATAATCCATAAACACATACTATATATGTATATATATGCATATTTATATTATATGCTCCAATTGGAGGTCAGCTTTTAACGTTCGTCTTTCATCTTTCAGCTGGGCAGCACGCGCTGCGCATTTTTCTGCATTGAGTAAGCACTGCGCCTGGGTTTTCCTTCTGCTCACTCATATGTTGAGTCTACGAAATTCCATTGATATATAATATATATTATATATATTTTATTTGTCAAATATTTGCATACATTCAAATGTCACACCTGGTTGCCAAGCTTATTTGTTTATCATTTTGTCATTTGGGTTTCCTCTGTGTTTGCGGAGCTTACAGTAATATTTGTCTCTCTTTCTCTATCTGTGTGCGTGTGTGTTTGGCATTTGGCACTTGAGTGTGTGCCATCAAGTGGCATTTTCTATTTCCACAATTTTTCATTCCATTGCGTTTCGCAGCTGCCGTCGCAGCCGCCGACGCTCGACGTTCGGTTCAATCATTTTCCACAGTTCTCAGCGCGGCAACAGTTGTGTTTTTGTTTAGTTTCAGCTGTGCCGTTAGAATCAGCAAAACGTTTTTAGCAATAAATGTACAATAATATATGTATATATCAATATCTATATCACTCTGTGCCACTGAACAATATAAACTCAACGTTTGTCTAAGCACTTGTGTGTGCTGCTTCCACATAGATGGAAACCTATTTGTGGTAAGAGCCAGGTGGAACAGGTGTATGTTTGTGTGCAGCCAGACTCTGTGTGAAAGCTGTGAGAAGTCTCGCCTTGTCGAAGTGAAATTGAAGTGCGTGTTAGTTGTGCTCTATGAAACAAGTCTTAAGTTTCCAAATCTGTTTGTTTTTCGTAATGCCCACAGACTGAAACGAAACGCATTGTGCAAGCGACTGTGTGAGAAGCAACTAATCAAAAGCTTCTAGTGTAAAGAAGTTACTATAAATTGAGCATGAGTATATATGCAATACAGAATGCAGTTAACTGAAAAGAAAATTTAGTTTGAGTGTTTATTGAAATTACTCAGTATTCCTTACGCTTCATGTGAGCTCAAAAACTCCGCTGCTTCAAATTTATATTTCAATGAACGTGTAAATGAAGGAATCAGCAAAGAATTCTTTAGTGTCCTTCAAAATAATAGTTTATTTTGAATATTCCTTCTCATTTTCTTTTCCTCTACAGAATATTTTATTTTGAATTTCTCTAGATTCTTTCTATATTTATTTGAAATATTCGCACTTGAAACATTCACACTTCCTTAACCTAGTTTAGATTGTCTCTTGAATATCACTAGATTCTGCTTCTTCGAATCGATTATTTAGTATATGGCAGCCAGTTGCTGTGTCTACATATATCACTCTCTTATAGTGAATATATTTATTTTTATGAAAAATATTTCAAATATTTCGAGCTTTTCAAGCTTTCACTAATGAGATGAAAAAAGCTTTATGCTCGTTTATTTATGCAAGGAAAAATCAAGAAAACTCGATTCTACAATTGATAATGTTTTATTCGAGTATTTTTTACATTTGATCAATCTTACTCAAACTCAAATCGCCCTCAAAATATTCATCTTCTACCTTAAGTGTGTTTCGTATCAATCTTTCGCTCATCCCATTCAATCAATAATTTTTGGCAAAAAATGATTTCCTGGAACTTTGGAATATTTATACAAATTTTTGCTGCTGACCAAGCCCATTTTGACAGACTGAGTGTAGCGTATGTCCTAGCCGCAGCGCATGAATGAATGATGAATGCAACGTACATAAATTAATTTCAATATTAAAAATATCATAAATACATAAGGCGAGCCACGCACAGACTGACAGAGGGAGAGGCAGGGCAGCATCTGCCCACTTCCGCTCGATTGATTTGTTTATAAAAACTTCCGGTACGTGGCCAGTTGTACGGCCGTATAGTACAGCCTGTACAGTCAGCCTGCCTGGCATGTGCTTCGTCATAAACAAAAAGCCCTTAAGCAAATTGATTGCTGCATGAGATGTGGTTGGGGCTGGGACTGGGGTTGGGGCTGGGGCTGGGGCTGGGTTTGAGGTTGCTTGTTCCAGTCAAAGTTCAGCGAGAACTCGTCTGGCTTTTGATTGTTGTTTACATACCCCCGTCCCAATTGCCACCTGGTGTCGCGTGTGTATATCTATCTAGCTATCTGTCGCTGTCTTTGTGTGTGGGAAAGACGCGTCGCATCGCATCGCATCGCAACAGAGCAACTGTTCTCGAACGGATGAATTGTTAAGTTGCAGTCATTCGTGGATTGCCTGATCGCACGGCTGTGCTCTCGCCTCGTCTCTGTGTCTGTCTCTGTCTCTGTCTCTGTCTCGTGTTTGTGCAATTGAAGGCGCCTATAACCGATTTATAGTCTTGAGTGATTCGAATAATTGATATATGGCTACTGCAACAGCGCCGCAACGGCCAAGGTCAATTGGGGCATTACAAAAATCGCCTTGCATAACTCAAAAGTGTGCCACATAAATATTTAACGATCTCTCTTTCTCAACAACTCACCCACTCTCTCTCTCTCTCTCTCTCTCTCTCTTCGTTTTCTTCAATGCAGCATTTTGGGTCCACCCGCTTTGAAGTATGCGGCCGAGATGAAGCAGACACTGGGCCAGAACACCAGGCCCATTTATAACTATGCGATGCGCGGAGTAGTCACTTGCTTCACGGGCATACGCAAAAAGGATGAGCTGGTGAGTGTAACGGAATAATAAAGAATAATCAGAAGAATGTGCAATAATTGAGAATATTTTTGACTACAGACAAGGCTGGTGAATCTCATACACTCCATGGGCGGCTGCATCAAAAAGGATTTGAATACAAAGACCACGCATTTGATTTGCAATCACAGTGGCGGCGAAAAGTATCAGTAAGTATATAGAAAGACTACTGAGATTGTGAAAATAGGCACAGATCGCTATCGAAGAGACTTTAACAAATAGAGAACTCTAAAGACATAGCTCAGCGTATTTATTTAACTTGTGTATTCAACAAATATAGTCAAATCATAAAGTAAATTAGTTAAATCTGATTTAGGTACAATCATTTTTGTACATTTGAAGAGAACATTTTCAAGACAGCTTGCATTGCGCTTCCATTATGCTAAATTGTGTAAGGATGCTAAAACTTTATTTGTCATTTAATATAATCTATTGTAAATTAAATTAAAAATCCATATGTTTATTGAAGGATAGGATAAGTCAAGTTGGTAACAATCTAACAGAGAAATAATTTAAATTTGCTTAAGTCAAGTTTGTAACAGTCTAACAGAGAAATAATTTAGGTTTAAGTAAGAATAGTGTTTCATTATTATAACTGTTCATGATTTTACTCTTTACGCTCTGTTCGCGAAATCAACCGAACACATCATAATCGATTACTCCCGCTCTGGTTAAACGGCTTCGGTTCTTTTCGTTTCGGTCTTCGGTTGAGCGCCGATCGCGAATGAGCTCTTTGAAGAACCGACGCAATCGGCTGCTCTCCGAGTTTTTTCTCAGTGTCCGTAAAAACAGTTATCTGAAATTGAGAGACGGTCAACAGTTGTTTGCGAGCTATGATATTTATACTAAAGTCAAAGCAAAAGTTTTTTACCTTATACCCTATAAATGTAGTGACTTCGCCTTAGCTCTACTTCTGCTCATATCAAAATTAGAATTTTAAATGATATTTATTTGGTTCTCAGGCTAAAAGGAGTTTATATACTAATTGCTTGTCAACTTACAGATACGCCAAAACCTTTCGTTTGACCGTGGTGCGTCCCGCCTGGGTATATGCCGCTTGGTCCGCTCGCAACTCGCTGGGCTTTGAGGCCACGCAGGATAACTTCACCAAGGCGCATAGACTAAAGGCATTTGAGGGACAGAAGATTTGCTTCTTTGGCTTTCCTGCCGAGGAGCATCAACATATGGTCGATGTGCTGCTGGAGAACGGTGGCGTCTGCGCCGAGCTGGACGATCCCGAGTGCTCGCATGTCGTGAGTTCTGTGCCCCGAAATACAAATGCGGCACTTTTTTACTTCAATTGTTTTTATTATTTTATTTTCACTCGCCCTATTTTGCATGCAACTCACCTTTTTGGCATTTGGCTTAAACGTTTTGTTTGTTTGTGTGTCTTATGGCTGACTCTTGTGTATATATCTTGCAGGTGATGCCCAATACGGGCGCTGTCCTTACAAGCACTAGCTCTAGCTCTACTAGCACTAGCACTGATACTAACCACATCACTAACACTAAAACCCAAATATGCAGCAGCCCCAAGTCCCCCAAAACCGAAGCCGATTCAACAGATGAGGCAGACCAACAGCAGCAGCAGCTTCAGCTGGACCCCGAACTGGATGAGCAGCAACAGCAGCCAGTCTCTGATAAGGAGAATCATTCTGGAGAGCTCGATGACATACATTTCGATGAGCGTCTGTTCGTCGAGCTGGGCGACTTGCAGCGGCCGGAGGAGCTGCCGCTGCCCGATTCGGCGGACGAAGAGGATGTGCAGGCGAGCACGCCGAAGAGCAACAAGCAGTCGAGTGTTCTTATTGCCACCGGCACGCCCACCAGCTGCAATGGCAGCCCACTGGCTGCTGAAGACTTCCAAGACAATGAGGAGAGACTGTCACCTATTCTGATTGCGCCCGCCAAGCTGCTAGCGATCGATACAATCAACGAATGCGACATGGAAACGGATGACCTGACTGCCGCAGCAGCCGAGAATGACCTGAAGCGCAAGCGCGACAGCTTCGACAACGTCTCGCTGATGTCTGTGGATTCGTTTGCCTTGCCCGCGAGCACCAAGAAACCAAAGCTTATACGCACGGGCTCCATAACGCGCACTCTGAAGCGCTCCATGAGCTTTGTGGCTGATCGCACGCCCATCATCAAGACGCTGCGCACGCGTCGCAGCTCCATTGCCGTTGCCGTTGCCGACGCATCCACGTTCCTGGGCAGCGAGACCATTGAGGCAGATGATTCTGTGTGCTCGCTGGCCAGCATAAATAGCACGCTGAACGAGTCCATAAGGAAGCCTGTGAAGGCACTGCGCAGCATTTGCGATCGCATCACGCGCAGCAGCAGTCGCCGTGCCGAGCGAGAGGCCACGCCAGATGGCGGGCCACTGGATAGCGGCTTCAAGACGCCCAAGGCGCCCTTGCAACGCTTTGGTGTCGGCGGCAGTACGTCATCTTCGAAGAAAACCGCAAAGCGTCTCTTTGGACCGGTGGGTGGAGGCACAACTGCTGCCAGCTGCTCCCTAACATTAACAACTAACAATGCCAATGTCCCCACCAAAGATACAGTCAGCGCTTGCTCGGCGACGACTGTTACTGCCTCTGCCTCAGTCTTGTTGCCCTCGAAAATCAGCTCATCCATAACAGCAATCACATCAACATCATCATCATCATCATCATCATCAATAACCGCATCATCATTGATCGCTCTGCCCGTGGAGTCTGCCAAGCTGCCAACGTCGACGTCCGCTGGCGACGAGCAAATGGTACTTAAATGGATGAAAATCCGCAAACCTAAAACCAACTGGAAACACTTTGAAACGGCACAGCATAAACATTTTCTAGGGTATTGCTAAGCTATACAATTAAACAACTTGTGTATGGCTCTTTAAAGAAACTGCTTGGAAGTTCATGCTATCAAATGATGTAACTTCCTTGTCTCATTCATCAGTCAGCATCAGCATCAGCATTCACATTTCATTTGAGCCGAGCCTAAGCAGTTTCTTTACTTTCCACTCGCCTTCATTTTTCGTGTGAGAACTTCTCCATTTCGTACGCTTCTCGCTGTGCCTTTTGCATTGAAACATTTTGTGCTATTTTTGTTCGATTCGTCGCGCATTTTCAACATTTTTTCAGCTGTTTGACGAGCTGCGGATCACGTCTTTTGTTCTTAACCATTTTCAGGCCAAATTCAACAAATTTGATTAAATTACATGTTAATTGTTTATGGTTATGTTTTGTAGTTTTTTAAGCCATAATTTGGGTGCGGTGATTGATCATAATTTTCTCACTATTAATCTCTCTCTCTCTCTCTATCTATCTCTCTGTCTCTGTCCCTATCTCTAAATCTAATGCTACTGTCTCTATTTTCCAACTGTTTTCCGAGCACACACGCAACAACAACAACAACAACAGCACAATAAATATTAATCAACAGCACACGTTCCGCTTGAATAAATGTTAAAAATGCCTTTAAGAATGCCCAAAAAAAATAGAGAAAAAAAGAGATTATAATAATAACAAATAAACATAATGTACATAAAGGCTGGGCGCTTGGTATAGACTAACAAATATTTGCACAAATGTTTCAGTACATTCGATGGCAGGAATTCTCGAGATAAACAATTTCATATATATTATTTGCTTCTTCTACATTTTTCTACTCTATTGTTTTATGATCTTTGTTTTGCTTGCGATTTTTATGCCCGTTTCAAAGTGTTTGCCGAAAAATGTGCATTAAAAATGTTTTGTTTGCTCATATTTTGTTGAAATTATTGAAATCAAAATCAAAATCATATTCAAAATTCGGATATAGATACAGATCCCATAATGTCTATAATTTATTGTGCTGCTCTGCTCTGCTGCTGGTGCTGCGTTTGTGAACTGTACAATAGATTTTAATTAGTTAGACGCTTGATTTAAGACTGTATTGAATGCATTTGGCAACAAACAAAACATTTTTATTTCTATCACATTGCTCACATTGCACATTTTATTTTTTTATTTGATTTGCATTCAAATTATTGAACTGCATTACTGATCTATCTATCTATCGCCCGCCCGTCAGGTTGTGGACGAGCACACGACTGTGTCGAAGCCGGAGCCCAAGAATCATAATACTCACATTCTGAAATCGGACTGGTTCTGGTATACCATACAGAATGGCTATGCCAACGAGATGGATTATCTATTTGGCGATGTAAGTGCAATCGAATACCTACTATAAATCCTATTATTAATCTTTCTTCAATGCATCTTTAGTACTTGGATAGCATTACGAATACGCCCAGCACGGATCGTCGCGACTCGCTGCCCATTAGCTTTAACAAGCGGAAACGGAAGCGTTTCTCACAGCGCATTCAATTGGAGGGCACGCCCTTGGGCTCGGGCAAACGACGGTCGTCGGTGTCGGATGCTGGCCTCTTGTCCGTTTCGAATAGCTTCTTTGACTGCACCACCAGTCCTGATAAACTGGAGAATGATAAGCTGCTGCTTGTGGAGCCAGAGGCTAGCGAGGCTACGCCCACCAAGAAATCCATGCGCTTCAATCACTTTATGGACTTCTTCACCACAGAGTCCAACTATGTGGGCATCCTAGATACCATACTGAATGTAAGAGTGATTGCAATCAATCCTTACCAACCTGTACTCAAACCTTTCTCCCTCTTTCCGTGCAGCTGTTCAAAAACAAACTGGAGGAGCTGGCCGAAACGAATGATTCGCTGCTTAATAAATCGGAGATCAAATCAATCTTTGGCAACTTTCTGCCCATTCACGAGGTGCATCAGAGCATGCTGGAGCATTTGCGCAAGCTGCATGCCAATTGGCGCGAGGATTGCCTCATCGGGGATATCATTATACAGCATCGCGATGACCTGATCAAGGCCTACCCACCCTATGTGAATTTCTACGAGCAGATGAAGGAACAGCTGCAGTACTGTGATCGCGAATATCCACGCTTCCATGCCTTCCTTAAGATTAATCAAACGAAGCCGGAGTGTGGGCGGCAGAGCCTGCAGGATCTTATGATCCGACCTGTGCAGCGGCTGCCCAGCATCAGTCTGCTGCTGAATGATATTTTGAAGCACACGGCTAGCAGTAATGCGGATCATGCGCGTCTCGAGGAGGCGCTGAAGGCCATCAAGCAAGTGACGCTGCACATCAACGAGGACAAGCGGCGCACGGAGTCGCGCATGGCCATCTTTGACATATTCAACGATATCGATGGCTGCCCTGCACACCTGGTCAGCTCCAATCGCAGTTTCATCTCCAAGTGTGAGGTCAACGAGCTGTCCGATTCGCTGAGTGGGCGTGGCGACAGTCTATTGCTCTACCTGTTCTCCGATTCCATAGAGCTGTGCAAGCGACGCTCGCGGGGCTTCAATACGGCCAAATCGCCCAGCACGGCTAAAACGCATAAGCACATAAAATTGATATCGTTGAATACGATACGCTTTGTGATCGATGTTACGGACAGTCCGCGTGCTTTTGGTCTGCTGCAGCGTGGCGAGAAGGAGAAGCTATACACCTTCAGCATCATTGACGAGGAAACGGATAAGCTGGTCTATCTCAAAAAGTTGTGCATGCAGATTGCAGCGCACACGTGTCGCACAGATGCCGTGAGTATTTCCAGAGCTAATCTATTATATAAGCTGACTAATGTCTTTGTTCTTCGCAGGACAAAATGCTGCTGAGTCGCACTTCACTGGAGTTGGAGGTGGACATCAGCGATGTAAATGTCAGCACATTGAGCAAGGCTTTCAAATTGGCTGCCAAGACGCGTCTAAAGGTGCATTTATAACCAAACTAAGATATTCGCATCAAACTATATACGTTTTCATATTTTTGCAGGTGGGACGCGCCTTCTCCTTTAACAAAACCCCCAACAAGCTGAAACGTGCGGTGTCCACAATGATGACTTCGCCTTTCGGCAGCACCAACTCGTTGACGCCCGCCTCGCAGCTGGCGCAGATGCGTCTGGCCAGCTGCACCAACATTAATGTAAGCTCGAATGGTATATAGAAATATATGTATTTACTATATCCAATGCTTATTAACAGGAAGTAGCTGATGAGGATTGTGCCAGCATGCGCAGCAATTCGCCATCCACGCAGTCGGAGCTGCTGGTGGTGCCACCTCTATCGGTGCAGCCCACGCGCAAAAACAAGGCCGTCGTGGGCCGAATTTAGCCGGCGGAGCTTGAGCCTGGCCCTGGCTAATGCTCAACTCTCACAATAAGCGTATTCCATATGAAGTTTTTGTGTAGGCTTTTAAGTATGTCTCGTTGTAAACACACTCGCTCGTACACATGCGTAATCATAGTTCATACTTTCGATATTCGTAATCTCAAAAAAAAATTAAGAAAAACAAAAAATCACGCGTCCAATCAGTATAAGGTCGTAATTTTAGAATTTTGTATAAGATTTATATGTCGCGCGCGAATGTTGAAGCGTTTGCGTTATTGTAGGCGTTCTCAATGAATTTGTATTTGTAGCGCTCAAGTCTATGAATAATTGTAAATAGTTCTTTATTATTCGCACATATATAAATATATATATATATGTTAATATATATAGTAATCTATGTTCAATGTAATCGTATAATGTAACTAATCGTATTAGTGTCTTGAAATCGCATTCACGCACTGAAAAACAAAATCGGTTCGATTTCATCTATGTTCGGCATTGCAAAAGCTGTGAATGTTTACTGAGTAAATTTTTTTAAAAACAAAAAGTACATAACGATTAATGTTTAAAGTCATTCAATTTATTTGAGACGGGCATATTCAGCCAAAAACGTATTGTAAGAGAGCATGATGATGTTTAAGATATAAATATACGACACAATGATATAAATCCTAAAAAAACAAAAAAAAAAAATGTGTATACTATATGAATGTATGGAAGGGTAAAGGGAAAGTCTTAAATTTCCTTTTAATAATCTGCAGCGAACAATCATTTTTGTTGTATTATCAATTGTAAATAAGTCACGGTAATTTTTGTATAAGCTAGCTGAATTTCTTGCTGGAATTTCAAAATACAATTTGGGTCAAAAATATATCCAATTAGGTTCTTATACTAATGAGCACTAATACTACGCTAGTCTTATATGCTGAACATACGTAATTATAGAATTTATAATCGTTATAGACTATATACAGATCTGACCCCAGAATTTATTTTTGACATCGCATCCGAGTGCAGCTGGTATTGCAAGTTGTGCGATTGTAGGTGTAATAGGGTTTTCAACTTAAAACCAATCTCTAGGACGGCCAGCTCGTTGGTGCCATTGGCCGTCCAAACAGCTGCAAACGTGAAATGGAATTTTAAATGGATTAATTATAGATTTTCATTTTACTCACATATCTTATTGCTTTTCGCACGTATATTGACTACAGCACCACAAATTTCACTAGCGTACTCAAAGGACTCACCCACCATCATTAGCAGTATATCCAACCAGACGCGATCCAAAGCATACTTTGAACTCTTGCCGACAGTAAAGAGCCAGCGTCCGCCCTTTATGTTAGCTTCATCCTCCCACATTGGCCTGTAGATCGGAGACAGTGCTATCATTTATGAGTGTGACAAAGAACAATGCTTAACTTACTGAATGCCGTGTTTGAACATATAATAATCACTGCCAATCTTAAGTTCTGATGGTGTTTTGATAGTATAGTATAATCTGAAAGATTCACAGCTCTTACAATCTATATAGAGTTAGTAAATTTTTCGCATGGAGAGCGACGTACCCCCAAAATGTTTCAATGCTATCTATTTGTGTGATCTCATTAAGCATGTCCTTCCAGTGTTTGGTGCGATCGTTCTCTAGGTACCATAGCGTCCAGACATGCTCTAGCGGATGTTTGTATTCGATTTTATACGTCTGTTCACTCTGCTCCCCGGGCATATTTTCCAGCTCATGGTCTCTTTCATTCAGCAGCTCCTGTTTCTCGTTAAGGATTGATTGTTCCAAGCGACTCTGCAGAAATTTATTTGGTTCAAAGACCGATGATTCAAACGGTTGCAATTGGGCGCTGGCCATCCTAATTGATATTGTTTTTAGATAACACCTGTCTACCCCGTTGAAAGAGTAGCAAATAATCAACGATATGTATTTTAGCGATGAGTGCGATTGCCGGAATATTGCGGAAATACCGAAAAGTTTTGAGCGAAACGTAACGTGCCGAAACGAGGAATTCTAACGATTAGATAGAATACAGATTGAAACCAAATAGTTGACGAAAAATGCTAAGAAAATATCACAGATATTTAGCCTGTAGTCAAAGCCAGCTGCGTTATTATCCAGTATTCATTTGCATATATAAAAATTAATAATTTACAAATTTCAATAAGAACAAATAGAAAAAAGAAAATAAAATAAATAAAAAAAGGTTTTTACGATAGCTAAGCTATGAGCAAAGTAGGTAGTTAAAAAGTGAATGAGTTTGTTCTTCATTTAAATTTAACATAGAAACAAATTTCTCGCAGAGGCTGCTACTTTTTAGGGGACTTTTGCTTTCAAACACTTTTGTAGCTTTACTTTTATATTTATTTCAAGCTGCAATTTATATAAATACTGCAAAACTTAAGTTCAAACCTTACAAAAAATTAAATTTAAAAATGCGAAGTTTGTAATGATAAGAAACTGAAACTAAATACATTTTGAAAGATTAACATTATAAAGTACACAAATTTTAAACATTAAGGAACGGCTACAAACTATACGAGAGGCACTAGCGAAAGGGAAAAACAATAACTAAAACTTAATCTTAAGTGGGGTTTCGAAATGCGTGTAGCCTAGACCCAGAGCACAGCGGCTGCATCCTCGTTGGAGAGCGTGGAGAAGCGCTGATATCGATTCGCATTACGATAGGTCTTCGCGGGCGATTGGCAATTCAAGGTGCTGCTGCTGCTGCTGCTGGGCGAGTGTTGGGGCTGCAGTGGCACGCCCACCCCGTTCAGCGCCGACTTCAGGGTCGAGTTGCGACTCTCTGTGGAGAGCGAGAGGCGGCAGCTGTTGCCACCTATCAAGGTGGAGCTGAGTGGCAGACCCACATCATGGAACGAGCTAATCGAGCTGAAGCCGCTCTCGTCCTCTGTGCTGGAGCCATTGTGCTGATTGTTCGTGACAGTCGTTGGGCTCGGCTTGTTGTTGCTGCTGGCTGTGTGGTTCTCCTCATCGGTTTCTATTTTCGATGAGGACGACGCGGTCGAGGAGATAGTGGAATGCACAGAGCTATCGGTAGAGCTGCGCAGCGACAAACGGGAATCTCGCATCGTATTCGCGCGCAAAAAGAGCAGCTCAGGACTAACAGCAGAGGAAGTGGTGCTGTTGGTGGGGCTGTGGTTGTTATTGCTGGCGGTGGTGGTGGTGTTAGTCGTGGTGTTGCTATTGCTATTGTTGTCAGCTGGTTGGTTTAGCGTTGCTTCCAGGCTAGTTGAGTTGTGCAACGGCGCTGCCATCAGCGTCTTCTGGTTCTGGTTTCTGAGTCTCTGGCCCGCAGCTGCTGCGTGTGGCAGCATCGTGAGATCTGGCTGCTGCTGCGATGTGTGCAACAGATTGCGTATGGTGCGCGCCAGACGAAATGCCTCCTGGTTGAGCTTCTCCTCGGCCGCCTCGGGCGAAGACAAACGCGACTTGCAGCCGCCCAGCTTCTTGGGTGAGCGACGCCTGTTGGAGTAGACAGTTAAATTCATGAATATTCTCTCCCATTGAGTCACATTCGCTCTCTTACCAGGTAAAGTCCTTGAAGGCATTGTAGCTGCCTGCGGGCGCAATGCTCTCGTAGCTGTGCTCCTCGTTCATCGTTAGCATCGATTTGTTTAGCATCAAATTTGTGCTGCTGCGCGCGCGCATATACGAGGCAGAGTGCGTGGCTGAGGCAGCGGCGCCGTTGCAGCTGCTGCCACCAGTTGCATCCACATGGCAGCCATTCGGATCGCTCTGCACGCCCTGCACATGATGCAGACTCTTTGAGCGCGAGATTTGTTCCCCCAAGCCGCCCAAGCTGTGTCGATTCGCTTGCTGTTGACGCTGCTGTTGTTGTTGCTGCTGTTGATGTTGTTGTTGTTGTTGTTGTTGTTGCTGCTGCTGCTGATAGCGCTCAAAGAAACGAGCGACCTCCTCCATGACAGCGCGATACATTTCACAATTGGTTTCGGTCTAAGAAGGGGGAGAGGAAAATAGTTAGAATGATCATATTTGAGCAGGTATATACAGAACTTATGTTTATCTTATATATATAACAGTTATCATGCGCTCAAAGTAGTAGAGATCTGCCTGACCTAAATGAGTTTTCATAGTCGAAGATCGAACATAATTTGACGGGATTACAGATCTTAAAACTTGCAGAGATCTTAAAGGCGTAGGCGACGCTGATTCCGACAGATCAGCAGACATAATCCATATAAGTTCAAAAATAAAAATCAAACAGTAATCAGATGACAGCTGTAAATGATTTCTAATTTAGTCACGCATTCAAGAGAAAAGTCGTAAAGAATGATATTTTCAATATCGGACATCATTTGAAATATTTACATATTATTAAAGTGCAAACTTGTCTAATTCCCAATTGGATAGATCATAAGGTAGAAATAAATGCAAATCAATCGAAATGATGTGCGGTCTCATATATTATGCCTTTCATTTCTACAAATCTCTTTCAAATCTTTAGACGAGCCAATTCCGAACTCGAAATCTGTCAGCTCTAAAGACTTTTTAAAATGTTATTGATACAAATCGAATATTTAAAGTGGACTGTTTGTAGAGTCGAGAGGCTTTTAAATGCCCACCTATAGAATATAAATATATCTGTGGAAATATATTTAAGTTATTCACATTTTAGTTTGGGAACTTTCAATTTCAATATAAAAAATCTCCGCTTCCATTACGTAACTCCCAGACACTTAAAATTCTATTATTGTTAACAAAACTTCAGCTCCTTATACCCATTATTGGCATGCCTCACTCAGTCAAATTTATGAGAATTGCATAGAACAGCAGTGCTTAGTTATTAAGTCAATTTAGCTACGGTTATACCTATAATTCGCGGCATGAATAATCACTAGATTATGCAATGATACAATCGAGCTCTAAACGCTTTAGCCATTGTCTTTGCCATTGTAAGAGCGACGCCCTGTCTGGCATTCTTAAGTCATACAGGTCTGCTGTTCCATTCCAGTCGTCTCTTTGTCTCTCCTCTATACATTTAATTTTACGCTTCGCCTGCTCCTATTCGAAATTCATTTGCAGCAATTTGTTATGTTAATTACCTTAACTAACTTTGCATGCAAATTTAAACATGTTTTTCTTATTTTTTGGTAACTTTTCTTCTTCTACTTTGCCTTTGTTTCTAGAGTTCGAAATTCTGTTAATGATAATTTTAGGCGCGCTCTCTGAACTCAAATTTCGTTTCATTTGTTTGCTTTGCTTTTCTTTCTAACTGTTTCCACAAGGCACCCATAACTCTTCAGTTGGGAGTTTTTCACTTTTTCATTCACCTCTGTGGCCGGACAAGGTCGTTGCCACAGTAAACTCTCTATTTAATGAATTTATGATATTCGATATTTATCTGTAAGCAATTTATAGATTATGTTAATTTTCCATCTATCAGAGATCGTTGCATTTGTCGAGCAATCAATCCCCTTCCACCTCTTGCATTCCGCCCGTTTCACAACTTTCACTCGCTCCAAAATCTGACTTCAATTTCAGCTCAAATCGAACTCTGTTTCTGTTTCTGTTTTTGTTTTTCTCTCTCCCCGGCTTTGGGGTCTTTAGGCCAGTTGGTTGGCCAAGAAATTTGCCTAGCCTAATTAAGAGGCAGGCACATGCACAGCTGCCAAATTGGCAACACTCAAAGTGCCAAAGATGCCACCTGATCAAAAAGGCAGCAGCAGCAGCTGCTGCACTGGGCCACACCCACTTGCTGCATGCCACATGGCCAAAAAGAGTTTCACACGACGCCCAAATGAGGCAAAAGCTCAACCACAACAAAAAATGAAGACAAAACTAAAAACTAATGTTGCCAATGCAATTTGGCAGCAAGCGATTTTAGCCAATGTTTTGTTTTTGGCTTTTTGCTTTTGGCCAGCCTGCTGATTACGTAAGCTACAAAATGTTTGCTGCTGCTGCTGCTGCTGCTGCTGCTGCTGCTGCTACTGCTACTATTGCGGTTGTTGATAATGCTGATGTTGTTGCAGTTAGTTGTTGTCCGTTTGGCAGCAGCAGCAGCAGCAGCAGCAGCAGCAGCAGCGATTGCCGTTTTGCGTTTTCCTGCTGCGTGTTTATTGGTTTGAAGATGGGAATTACAAGTGCCAAAAGCCCACACATACACACTGAAGCCACACACACATACACACACACACACCCAGCTTTGTGCAAGATTTATGCAATTGCGCAAAACAACAGGTTTAAATGCGCCATTTAGGACTCCAAATGTTTTTTAAGTAGATTATGCTGTACTTATAGCATATATATACATATATATATATATATTCATATATATAAATAGCAATAGAATAGAGAAAGTTGCACATGCTAATTGAATCGCTGCGTCTATGCTGTTCTCATACTCAAATATAATACAACTTCATTTTAATACTCTCTCACAAAGCTAAAGGAGTATATTGACTATCTGCCAATTAACCCAAATTGCCGATTATGCATATAGTTAGAGATATTTGCCAGCTGTACAAATACACATATCTATATATGCTCGCCTTTATCTTGATCAAATTAATATGTACATGATTCTCCATATTCGAGTGACCCATCTGGCAGTCCTATACCTTGACAGAGACGGGCACTATACGCCGTAGAGGCTCAAGGCGGGTATTTGAGAGATATCATATTCAAAGCGTGATGTCAACGAGTCAAATTGAACCAAATAATATGATTATTATCGACAACATAAACACAATTGTATTTTTCATTGATTAAAAAAAAAACCATGGGTCCATCGAATATGGGCAACCTTGTAGGGTTGCCAGATGGATCACTCGCATATGGAGAACCTTGTATATATAAGGCGTGGAAGAACATGAAATGTGGAGTCGAACATGTTCAATTCTTTTCTATTGCTCTTTGTCGTTCAGTTTCTTTCTTTAAATTGCTCAGCTGAGAGCTCTCTTGAAGTGGAAGAAGTACAGTACTTTAGTAATATTTGAGTGGCGCCTATTGCTTGATAAGAGTATGATCACAATTCAACAATTCACAATCAGGCACAAGATGAAATAAGAAGTATGTCGTGCTGTAAATTCCAATGCCATGCTCAAGGCGCTACATTGTATAAATAGTATTAAATATTGTATAAATAAATAAAATTATTAAATATTGTATAAGTAAATAAATTATTTAATTAAATTATTTAATTACATTATTGAATTAAATTTATATAAATAAATAAATATGCATAAAATAAATAACTCTTTCACATATACATCTAATGTGCGTATGTATATGGGAAGACAGTTATTTATTTTATAAATATTTATTTATAAAGCATTTAATTAGTTTACTTATTTACTTATACAATATTTAATATTATGATATATTAATATATCTGAAAGTTTGTTGTCCTTTATGTGTTATTTTGTTATAATTAATATGAATTTTTCGTATTTTTTGTTTTTAAGCAAATTTAAAAATAGTTTATCCAATAATTTAAGTTGTTTTTATATGATAATTATTTGATAATTTATATAACCATTTCTATATATTTTATACGATGTCTTTTTCACATTTAATCGTGAATTCACTTTAATGCAACTCGTCTTAGATTCTGAACTCTCGCCAAGCTCAACAAGTCTTGAAATGCCAAAGAATTTTTCATTTTCCATCAATAGAGTTGCCTGGACACAGTCCGTGGCATTGGTGCAGCAAAAGAAAAGAATTTGCAGCATGTTGCAGCTATTTAGCAGCAGCAATAACTCAGTTCTCCATACCCAGTCGAGGCAGAGTCCGCTCCAAGCATGTGAGAGTGTTGTTGTTGTTGTTGTTGTTGTTAGATAGTGCTTATGGCTTGTTTAAAGCACATTTGACAGACTTAACGAATTGAGTTCGGTATACATTGCGGTGCTTCTTCTTCTTCTGCTCTTCTCTTTCATTTTTGGTCACTTCCTGCCCACAATTTGGTTCATTAAAAACCCATCTGGAGCTGAGCCAGCATCCGCTCGCACACGGCCAGAGCGAGTGAGAGTGAGGGAAAACTGTGCGCATAAATTAAAGTTCCTGCCTTCAATCAATCGATGCCATCAATCACAGCGGCTCAGGGATTGAGACTCAATGTCTGTGCGCCTCTCGCAGCTCTAGCAGCGGCCCACGCTTCATTTCCCTGATTTGTTTGCTGTTTAATGAAGTTGTAGCCGATGTTGTTGTCGTTGTTGTTGTCATTTTTTGCCGGTTGCTGCTGCTGCTGCTGCTGACCGCCTTTGGCTGCAGCATAACCCAGTTTTGCCTCGTTTTATTTCATTTTTTTTTTTTTTTTGCGTCTTGTCTTAAGTTTTCCGGCGGCATTCCAAGCGCCTTCGAGTGCTCCGAGCGAAGTGTGGAAAATATTTATCACTGATTAGATTGCAATTTGCTGCTGCTGCTGCTGCTGACGGCTTTCCAAGCAGCAACCACCAGGCACATTTAAAAGCGCATTAAATCAATATGAAAGCGTAAATATTGTTGCAAGTTGATGAATTAAAAAGAATCTGAAATCAGTTTGTCGACTGAAAGTGTTGCGATGTGTGTAAACAGCGCGCGCCATCAGCCATATATGAGGAAAGCTGAAGGTCAGCGCGGTTCAAATATGGCTTGGAAATTCAATTGAAGCAACAGACGAAGAAGAAGATGATGATGAATGAAGAAAAAGAGAAGAGGCAGCAGCAGCAGCAATACCTGAGTATTGAGCACAAGCAACGCTTAACCATTAACCAGGTTAGTTTCAAATGCGACCCAAATACTTAAGAGTTCTTGTCTTCCAAATACGAAGCGGCTCAATTAGTTACGCACAGGTTGGGTGGGCAAAAAGCAACACTTATTAGATGGATGCATGATTGCTAGGGATCTTGAGCGATATACATACATATATAGCTTGGTATATTCCTTGTCTGTTTATATAAAATAAGAGAGCAAATATATAATATATGGCTGATGATAATATATGACTTTTAATTTATCACAAACAAAATAAAATAATCCATTATCTATGGTATAAAAGTAGAGCAGGATATCTTATTTATTGGTATTTTAAAATGCCATAGTATTATATATTTTATTATATATATTGTATATAATGCTATGGTATTTTAAAATACCAATAAATAATATATCCTGCTCTACTTTTATATCATAAATAATAAATCTTATTGAAGGCAATAATAAATAATAAATCCTGTTTTACTTTTATATAATAGATTATAGATATAGATTGAAGGCTTATTGCCCCAATATCAAGGTTCAATTAGAGCGACATTTGAGTGAATTATGAATTTCCTAGAGAGGACAATTTGTACTCTCGACATAATCTCCATTTATGTCTCAGAATAATAAAACTTTAAATTAGAAACCAGAGGCGATTTGTCATGTTTTCGCTTCCAGAGATAAGCACGCGCACGTTGCGAGTTTATGAAATAGATTAGATTTTACATCACTCTCTTAATAGATTCTCTCTTTCAGCCTAGGTCCGGCTATTCAACAGTTAAGCAAACTTTACAGAAGGACAGAGATTCCACTACTTTTTTATATAAACTACATTAGTTCAGTTGATATTTTTTCATACTAAATTTGCTTCTATTCCAAATTCATCCAAATGCATTCTCTTTTAGAGATTCCTCACATATTTCGTAAATGCGACTAAACTGTTTCAGTTTTCCCATTATCAGCTCCGCTTTAGACATATTTTTACCAGAGGCAGCTGCAGTCTTTGCGTCTTTTACAACTATTTTCCTCAATAATTTTAAGTTGAAATCTTTGTTAAAAAATCTTTAACATTTTTATCTTGGATGAATTTTATACTTGTCCATCAGCAGTCAATAAAAGATAAAGTCGCCATCTCTCTCTCTCTCTCTCTATATATATATCTCTTTCTGTCTCTATCTCTCTTTCTCTCTAGAATCTTTTGTTTGAGGAAATATAAAATTAATGCCGCAAGTTTTCAGCCATTGAGGAAATGGCCAAAAGACAATGAGACGCCAAACAGAATGAAAATAAAAAGAGACAAGCAGCGAAGAGCTGAGCTGAGCAGAGTAGAGAATATAGAATCGAGTGGGGCTGGCGACCACCAGGCAGGCCGGCCTATAATTAAGCGTTAAAAAGAATGTGCCGCCTAATTGTGGATGTGGCTGGACGTGGCCCTAACACTGAGCTGAGGCCGGACAGCAAACGCATAAAGAAAAAATGAATAGAAATCAAGGAAATGCGACGATGAGATACAAAGAAAAACGAACAAAGGCCACTTAACATGAGTGGAAGGGTAAGCAGAGAGAGAGGGGGGGAGGGAGAGCGGGAGGTAGAGGTAGAGGTAGGGGGAGTTGTGTTTATTAAGTGTGGCCCAGACAAAGTCTCTATTTCTCTCTCCCTCTGCCTATCTATAATTATGAGCGTGAGAATTTATTGTGAGTAGTGTGTGAGAGAGAGAGAGGGAGAGAGGGAGGCGCACATGTGTCTTAAAAGTCAAGGGAAACAGGTTGAAGTCTAAGCTATGTAGAGCAGCAGCAGAGGAGGAGTAAGGAGCGCGGCAGGGGGCAGCCGGCAGGGTCAGGGCGGCGGGGGAGTAGGGCTAACAAGCCAAAGTGAGCGTTGAAGTCACGTTTTCTGTGTCGCCTAGTCTGGTTAGACTCTCATAGCGCCTCGATTCTAATGTGAAGTTTGTGTCTTAAGTCTTTTGTTATGCTCACTCACCTGCTTCAATTGCCATTGCAATGTGTCCACCTGATTTTGCAATATGACAGCCTCGACATTTAACGCTGGCTCAGCAGCAGCTGTTGCTGCTTGCGGTGGCAAGTTGCTGCTGTTGCTGTTGCTGTTGCTGCTGTTGTCGGGTGCGGCAACATGACTGGCATCCTGCAAATGTTGTAAACAGAAAAAAAAAAAAAACATACATGAATAAATGAATAAATGAAAAAAATGAGTGCAAAAAAGGCAACTGAAATACGCGTTAAATTAGTTAAAGCTTTTGCCATCTCAAAAATGTTGTCGCGCCGTTTGGCAATTTGAGCGTCGCGACGCAGGCGGCGTCTGGGTGGGCTGGCAACCATGCCACATGTGGCAGCCAGTTTCGCATTCGCCAAACCAAAAGCGGAAAATGTGCAATAAAATAGCAACAACAACAAATACAAACAACTGTTTGTACAATTAATTAGAGAAATTGTTTCACAATGTTTTTTCCACAATTTTCCTTTTATATATACACACACACACACACACACATATATATATATATATATATATAATGCAGAAAAATGAACATATATACATATATATATGTTCATTTTTCTGCATTATACATTTATATATTTTTTCACACCAAAATAAAAAAAAAAAAAAAAATCGCAAAATTGTACGCCATAAATTTCTGGTATACTTAACATTTTTTACATTTAGTCAAGCGAGGCTTTTTTATTAGATTTGTTGTTGTTGTTGTTATCTGTCTGCCAGAACTCGTTTGTCAGTTACGCACCATGTTTTTCAGTTTTTCATATAACCACATTTTTCTATATATATATATATATATATATATATATGTATTATATATAGTTTTTCGCTTTATTTTTTTATGCATCTGGTTTACTTTTTCTTTTTTTATAACGTCATTTTTTCAAAGACTTTGACCCAAAATACCAGAAGAAAATTAGAAAATAAAAACTGAGTGATTCAGTTCAGCAATATATATATGTATATATATAAATATATATATATTAGCAAAGTCTATCTATGTATCTATATATCTATACCATTTATTCAACTCTTCTGGTAAGTTAACTTTAATTTACAAATTGAATTCACTTAGAGTTTAACTGCAAATTGAAGTTTGCTTATGCAATCTGCATTGATTGCTGCCGATTTTACAATGCTGCGGTTAGCACTTGTGGTCTATGCGCCACGCCCAGCGCCCACTCGCACACTGCGCACAAACCACAAGTTGAACGCTTAATTAATTAAGATTTTAATATGAATTATCTGCTTGTGGCTTTTGCTACGGTAAACATTTGCATAAAATAATTAAACGATATACATATATATATATATAGTATTATTAAATATGTATTAAATGAAAGAGAGATAGAGAGAGAGAGAGAGAGATAGGTAAAGAGGCGTGGTAAAGAGTGAAAAGGAAATTTAAAGATACTTCAAAGGCTTTTATCAACTCTTTAATGTGTTCCATTTAAGTATAAATAGATATTCTTGAACAAATTATTTGCTAATTTACATAGGAAAGATAAAATCTTGCAGTCTTAAGAATTATGAAAATTTAAGGTTTTATTATCTATTATTTGTGAAGCATTTTCTTAGCCTTTAAATGTAAACTTTATATACAGAGTTCTCCAGATGCGAGTGACCCATCTGGAAACCCTACAAGGTTGGCCATATTCGACGGATCCAAGTTTTCTTTTTTTAAATCAATAAAAAATACAATTTTATTGATGTCGATAATAATCATATTACTTGGTTCAATTTGACTTGTTGACACATCACTCTTTGAATATAATATCTCTCAAATGACCGCCTGCAGCCACTACGGCGTATAGTGCCCGTCTCTGTCAAGGTATAGGGCTGCCAGATGGGTCACTCGAATATGAAGAACCCTGTATATATTTAGCTAAAGGTCTAGTGAATACCATCAATGAAATTTAACCATTAATTATGATTAGAAAAGAGAGTGTATCCAAAAACTGCATGACGAAGCCTCTTTAAGTTAACTCCATGTAAAGTTTATGTAAAACGTTTACAATACAAACTTTGGCAAGCTTAAAGAGTTTTGCTAATATTGCTTAACTGCAAAAAACTGGTTAAACTACTTAAAGCCAAAGTATAAAGCACAATTTTGTATAAACAATTTTAGGACACAATAAAAATTGTTGTGAACTTTTTCATGCATTTAATTCATGCGTTTAATTCCTTGAACCCATCAACTATTTCCTTATGCATATTTAATTTATATAATCGCTATTCTGCTCAATTATTATTATTATTATTTTTTATAGTTCTGCTTATGCTATAGCTATTTTTTAGCATTTTTTCATTATAAAATTGGCATGCAACACAGTTGCATTATTATTATGCTAATCGAGCAGCTATTATATAAATTCAATTTAGCTGCGGCTCGTGTGACGCTTTTCAAAGTTCATTTCCCAAAGTTTTTCTTTTTTTTTAGACATATTTGAATCAAGAGATTAAATTGCTGCTGCAGCTGTAAACTAATCTGCATATTGCTGAGTTACTTCTCCGCATTCTAACTACCTTATCTCATTACTCTTTTCCCCTATCTCTCTCTGTCTGCCTCTCTCTATCTCTCTTTCTCTGTCTGTCGTTCCATCTAGCTCGCATCAAAATCTAATTAAAATGCGCGTTACAATTCGCATAAATAGAAGTCGACCTCATTGCAAATGGCTTTGGCATGCAAATTTGCCAACAAATGTCAATTGCTGCTGCTGCTGCTGCTGCTGCTGCTGCCAACAACAACAACAACAGCAACGAAATATCAGGGAGTTAGTGGAAAAGTGGCAAGTGGCAAGTGGCTGTTGCAGTTGCACTGGCTGCCGCATCAATGTGCTGCTGTGCAATGAAACCTCAGCAAAGCAGCTACCAAAGAAATCTACATTTTAAATCAGCGCCAAGCAACAACAATAAACAATTCCATGCTCCAGTAATTTTTTGTTGCCTGGCCAACAACAACAACAACAACAACTACTACAGGGGCTTACCCACATGTGGCACAGTAAAGATTCCCAGGCACAGATGCGCCTCCATTACCAACTTGTTATTTAAATTGTTTTGCACTAAAATCTGCCATATAGAAGAGTGTGTATGAGAGCGAGAGAGAGAGAGAGAGAGAGAGAGAGCGAGAGAGAGAGAGTGCGAGTCAGACAGCCAGCGGGGGTGCTAAAACAGTCAAGTAGCTCGAATGAGAAAAAGGGCCAAACAACAACAACAACAAGAAGAAGAAGAAAAGTTTAGAGCGAAATGCTTTGCATGAAACTGTTTGGCTGCTAGGGCAGGTTGGTTCTGCCTGTTGTTGTTATATCGTGATGATGAAGTTAAATGATGTTGATTAAACAGATGTGTGCACAATGGAGTTGTCGTTGCTGTTGTTGTTGTTGTTGTTGTTGGGCCAGGCAACGACTAGAAACAGAGGCAAACAGGAAGTTGTCTGCAGCAGCAGCAACAGCAGCAGCAGCAGCAGTTGGCAGAGGGAAAAATGTAGAGTTTGTATTTTAATTTAAATTAACTGAAACTGGAGCAGTTAAAGCTAGACATGTACATAATCTATAAACGAGCACATATATACATATATTATATATGTATATATGTTATTATATTTACATATAACTGTATGAGCCAACTGAATAATTGACAAACTGACAGACTGACTGACGACATATGAATGTGTTGAAAAGCCGAGGAGAAGATGAATGGAGTGGAAGTAAGAGGGCAAAGGGGAGGGAGGGGAGGTAGAAGACCGAGTGGAAGTATAAGAAGAAGTAGAAGGAGGAATGGGATGGCGAATAAAAGGAGATGAAGCAGAAGCATTAACATGTTGGTTAGAAGTCAAAGGAACAGGAACAGCAGAATGAGCAGGGGAAAGAGGGGCACTTTGGAAGGAAAGAAGTAGTAATAGAAAAATGAGTAAAACTAGAGGAAGGAAGACAAGCAGAGTATATATTAAGACTACAATGAGTGGAGGATGTGGGAACAGGAGTAGAGTGAAGAATATTGAATTGACATTTATTAAAATGAAGATGAAGAAGAAGAGAAGTAGGAGTAGGAGTAGGAATAGGCGTAAAAGTAGGATCTGAACGGGAAGCTAACAATAGAATTGGAAGGATGAGTGAGATTTGGAGTAATGCGAGTAAAAGTAAATGGAGAAGTGATAAGAATGCGAAAACATAGGCAAATATCAAATGAGAAGGAAGAAGTTGAAGCAGTAAAATGTGACAGAATAGGGAAAAACGGAGCATAAAAAAATAACGGAAATGAAACAAAAAAAAGAAGACTAAAAGTATAAAAAAGATCAATAATAGAGCAAACGTATTCAGTAGAATAAAAAGAGAAAAGTAGGCAGAAAGTAAAGCTGGGCGTAGAAATAAAATGTTACAGGGAAATAACATTTTCTATACCTCGAAAAACTACAGACGCAACTCCAACATGAACAGGGATCACCTGAAAATGTCAATTCGTTTCGTTTGCAACACATTTCAAGCAGAGCTTCAAATGATGGGGCTTACACAATGCGCACAGGCTTAAATATAGACTGTAGCATATCATATATGGCATATCTAAAGCCATGGTTAAATACGCTTTGTTTCAGCAACTTGTGCGACCTGAACACATTTAAAGGCCACAAAAGACTTGACCAACAGCTGGCCAGCAATTCAAATTGATGTCATTACAATTATGCACACTCTAAAATGAGGGAAAAAATAACAAAATCAACGACTAAAAGCCGCCCACACAGACAAACCGAACTACAAAGTTTTGAAATGTTGCAGTTGTGGGGGAGCAGCTCAAAAGAGATGTGGTTATACTATCATTAAAGTAAAATCTGCATTTGGCACAACTTTCTCACATGAGTGACCACAACAGCAACAACAACAACAACAACAATAACATTGACAACATTCATTGACAACTAACTTGAAACTTCAATTGTTTGTCCGGCATTTGTTTTCGCAATCAGCTCGTACAATCTCGTAAAAACTGATTGCTGTTTATTATTGAGCATAATTGCAGAGCATTATTATTATTATTATTATTACTATTAGCATTATTTTTATTACTTTTACTATTATTATAATTGCCGCTCTTATAATCGCTTCCATGCGTAGGCACTTCATATCGGATGTGACAGCGCTGCACATGAATGGCAAACTTGTCTTTGAGCCAGAAATTAGGTTACGCATACGCCACGTTGTCTGCGTGTAATTATTATTGCCATTAGCACTTCATTTCATTTGACAACATGCGTGTGTGTGTGTGTGTGCAGCAGAGACACAGACTGCTGCATAGCTAAAATGCACGCGCTGCGAAGCGGAACGCATTTCGATATCCGTCAGAGAGCAGCTACTATATAGTTATATATGTCTCTGTATATATCGCTACATAAGCAACTAACCACAGCTTCCTTGCCTCTTCTTTTTGTCAACACCTTGGCTGACCTTCAGTAGGCGACGCTTTGCTGATTAACTAGCCAGTTTCAATCTGTCAATCTGTCAATCTGTCAATCTGTCAATCTGTCTCTCTAGCAAAAGCATCTCAAATACACCTGCCAGCTCTATCGCCTTCCCTTTCTCATGGGCAATTGTATTGACAGTTAGTTGTCCGCTTTGTTAAGCAGGAAGTGGAGGAGCAGGGAGCGAGAGAGAGAGAGAGGAGAGCGCGCGAGTAGCTGGGGCATAAATGTCATTTGGCGCCCTAATGGCTGTCCAACGGTTTATTGTGCATTTGTGTTGGGGGTGCGGCTGCTGCCTGTCGGCCTTTTGTTGTGTTCAACTTTACGCACAATCAATTTCAATTGTTGTCGTTGCTTGTTGAATTAAATGTAAAACACGCTCACCAATCGTTCAATACATACGTTGGTCAATACACTAACTAGTGGGTGGATGATATAGATTACGAAACTTGTTGGGGGTGCATATAAAGGGCCTTTAACAGTCTTCTGTTATTGATTGACAGCAACTGTTATGGTTGCTGTTGCTAACATTCTTGTCTCACTGTTAAGTTGATTTCTTAAAATATTTAACTAGCCTAAAGCTAACATATACAGCAGCACTTTATATAGACTAATTGAGACTTAAATACATATAATATATGTTATATAACTCTATAATGAATACATATTATATTCCTTTTATTATATAACAATCTTCTATACATTTTCTATCTGATATTTATCATTTTCTGCTGCTTTCAATGATTGAGCAAATTTGGTTGTCTTTTGATATTATTTTGTTTTTTTTTTTTTTTCCAACTTCGCATTGCATGCTGTCTCTTAAGATTTTTTGCCCCTTTTTGGTTTGTCCCAATTGAAATTTATTTTCTTTTTTTCATATTTCTCAAGATTCAAGTAGCTTCAATTTGAATAGCGCCTGCGGCCAAAGACAACACTTCAAAAATGTTCACAAGTTGTTTTTTATCTACATATATGTATGTATATATGCATATCTTTTTGCAACTCATGCAAATGCCTTGATTACGCTATAAATTGATTAATTTCGCTTGCTTTTTTTTCAGTTTTTGTGTCGGCGCAGAAAACTTTCAAAAAGATTGTTCTGTGAATTTGAAATTTGAAAGCAGCGGCATTTAATTGAATTAATAGTTGCGAAATGCCTTAGCCAAAGCCAGTTCTCGAGCGCACGTAGTCGACTCGATGCTGGCATAGCCCGTGGCCAGGTTCTGGGACAGGGTTTTCGGGTCCAGTTGGTTTGCCGCGTCATGGCAGTGCCTGCGAATCGCTTTGATGTTGATGTTCTTGTTTTCGCTTATGCTTCCATTACACAAAAAAAAAAAAAAAAACTAAATCAAAATGAATTTTCTGTTTGGCATCGGACCTTTCCAAATTCAATTTGGAAAACGCTACGTAATGTCTGGGCAATTTAACCCGATTTAAACTGTTTCTGATTTTTCCTTTTCGCAGCTGCTCAACAGAACTGCACAGGTCTCTCGGTGATTGGCATATTCTGTCAGCCACTGGCAGGTGGGCAGGCCGCGTTTACCTGTTGAGCTGTTGGCTTTTCCAAAGCCAAAGCCAATGGCCTTCGCTGACCAAGCGAAGCGGACAGCCCGACGTGTGGGGAGTGCCTGTCATGCACGCAGAACGGAAATGCAAAGTACAAGAGACAAAGCGCTGAACGGAACTTGAAAATTGTTTAGTAACAATTACATATACATACATAATTGTACATATATACATGCGCACATGCATAAGTATGTTGCTATCTCGCTCAATTAAATGTCAACATGAAGAGACGCATAAAAGCTATGATCAAAAATGCGCTCAATATTCTCTCAATTTGCCTCTCCCTTCATTACTTTACAGTTAGCTGCAGCGTTCAGAGTTCTAATTGGCTCAGATCTAATGCTCACTTAATATCCCTCTTTGATTTGCTCTCACTGCTCTCACCCAACTTAACATCAAATGTTAATTAGCAGCAGCTGCTGCTGCTATTTAATTCGCCGGACTCTCTCTCACCCAGTCTTCCGCTCTCAAAATGAAGCCAATATGCGTTCAGTCAATGCGCTTTCAAGGTGAAAGCTTTCGAATGCACAAACAAAAATCCATAACGATATGGATGAGACAACGTTCTTTGTGTAATTGTTATGTAACTTTAAAGTGCTTCTTGCTGTGGTCGCTTGTCGCTTTTATGCTCTCTTATAAAGCCATTAAATGCAAATTGAAATCAATAGTTATGCGACGTTTGGCGTCGTAAAACGTGCCAAGCGAGCGCTCAGGGCAGCGCACAGTAACTGTAACTGTAACTGAGTGACTGTGTAGTGGAGTGGGTAGGTAGCTGTTGTTGTTGCTGCTATTGCTGCTGTTGTTATATACACACACTGCTACAAGTTTCTGCTTTAAAGCGAAACAGCGTGCGAGAGTTGGCGAGAGAGGCGAGTGAAGAGAGTGTTGAGTGTTGCTCGTGCTGCCCGAGGCTCATTGGCTTTAACATTTGAGCCTTATTCTCATAAATTTAGTTCACTTACTGCAAAGCACAGTTAGAATCGCACGACTGCGCGTCGCCTTGCTTTACCTCAGCTCAAATCGCACCGACCGCCCCCGCCCCACCCCGCCCCGCTCGCACCAACCCCTCGGCACACGTTCTTTTTAATTTTCTGATAACTACAAATAGGTTCGACACTCGTGCAGCAAATTTTTACCGCTGCTTTGGTTTGGGTTTGTGCGGAGAGCGGCAGCAAGAGAGAGACAGAGAGACTAGCTGTGTGCGAGAGAGGTGGCACGAAAAAATCCAAACATAAAGCGTGCCCTGCATACGAGATGAGCTCAGCGCCCCAGCGCCGATGTCTGCTACCGATGACGGCGCGAACAAAAGTTCTTTTTCCCTTGTTCTTTTTCCTCACTCACATTTTTAGATGGTTTCCTTTATGAGCAGGAGTATTACGACTTTGTTGCATAATGGGTAATTGAAGAAGACGCTCTTAGAGCCGTGAAGTATTATAAGGTGTAGAAGAGTGTGTAATCATGTACATATATAAGAGCATCTCTATAAAGAGCTGAGCTTAACTAGCCTTGGCGAACTTGACTTGGGGTAACTTGGTGAAACTTTACACAACTGCCATGTTTTTTAGATGACCCTTTTGAACAGTTTGAATCTTCATTTTCTATAGTTGATCTAGTTGATTTACTACGTATAAATACAACTTATTTAATTTCATTAATATTTATTGATCTACTATGTTTATTCCTCTACTTAGGCTTATACTCATTCATATTAATATTTATAACTATAGTTATGTTTATCGTTCTAATGTGTACACTTTTTCTTCCAGCTATTCTAATACTACTTTTACTTCTACTTTTACAAACTCCCTCACATAATCAAGTTTCGTGCTATACTTACCTATACTATAGCTTAGGATTATACTTCCGTTCTTACTTATACTGATTCCTTATACTTTTACCTACTCATTTTGATGCTTTCAAACCTACTTCTACTCACTTTTATACTTATACTCATACTCATACTTATACTTATACTCATACACATTCTTATACTAATACTTTTACTCATAATTATATTCATACTTATACTCATACTCATACTTATACTCATACTTATACTCATACACATTCTTATACTAATACTTATACTCATACACATTCTTATACTAATACTTTTACTCATACATATACTCATACTCATACTTATACTCATACTCATACTTATCCTCATACTTATCCTCATACTCATACTCATACTCATACCTATTCTCATACTCATACTCATACTCATACTCACACTCATACTCATACTCATACTCATACTCATACTCATACTCATACTTATACTTATACTTATACTTACACTTACACTTATATTGACGTTTCTACTTAAACTCCTTCTTATACTACTCTGATTTTACTTATAGTTGTCCGTTTCATCTATATTCATAATTTTTACAGCTAGAGCATTCTCTCTTCGTCTCATTTATTTTCGCTCACGTATGTTTTCCATTTTTGCCATTTTTTTCGCATTCCCTTTATTTTTCCTTCTTTTTCGTTTATTTCTATATTTTTTTTTGCACCTTTGCCGGCTTGTGTTTTGATTCTTCTGGGTCGTGTCGGCGTTGAGTTCGGTAGACTGATTTTATTTATGCGCCGCTTGTGGCAAGCCCTCATAATTCAGTGTGTGAAGTAACATTAATTTGCCACGGACGCTGCAACCGACACCGACAGCGACAGCGACGTCGATGTCGACGTCGACTGCAGCTGAGTTGCTCTCTCGCCTGCAACTTGCAATTTAATTGGTTCACTTGGCTGAGTACATATATAAAGCCATTGTATAGCATATCATCCAGTGGGTGGCTCTCTCTGCCTGACTGCCACATGCATCCATATAGACTAATGTCAAGGATGTTTTGAAATTTGTTTACAAAAACTATCAACATTTTACTGGAGCTATGCTCCCATGCTACATATAAATTATATGCATTTTCCTTTACAGCCCCGTTAGCATAAATTGTGTGAAATAAATCGCACATAAAGTCGAATGGCGTTGGAAATTGCTTTTAAAATGCTGAACGCGTCGTCGATTTGGAGTCTTACATTTTATTTATAAAGCACACGCGATTTTATGTACATACATTAGCATTATGTAGCCATGTGTGTAGGTGTATATATCAGTATATATATATCGCTCGCGATTTTCGACAGAATTCACTTTGAAGACGCAGCGGTTCAACGAACTTATCCTAATCAAAAATTCATTTACCAAAAGAAGGAAAAAAACAGAGAAGAGCTGGGCACAGCATTTTGATCGGTTTTTAGTTTGGCATCTTCTCATAATACAAACAATGCCAGAAAGCTGAGAAATTGTTTCGTTTCGTTTTTGGATTTGATGACACTCCAAGAGACGGTAGAAGAAAGCCAATTTCAGTTTTCATATTTTACGGCCAAGCCCATTTTTATCTTGCGAAATTTGGTAATACATTTGAATCATAGAAGCTAAAAGTTATGGCAGTTTCTTTTTTCTGTTGTCTAAATCGGTTAAACTTTATCGTTCAGCTTTGTTCACCAATTTTGTGAAATTTCCAAATTTTGACAGCTTAGTGGGTGAAAAGATTTGTCTTGTATATCCAGAAACCATTGAAGATATCAATTATATATGCCAATAGCTGCTCTTCAGTGGAGTCTAAGCATATACTAGTCATTCCTTTACCTATCTCTCTCTGCATCGTTTTCCCTCTCTTTCTGACACATTCTTTACTTCTTTGAGTTCATTAAAGTTCTTTATTATTGCTAACCATGTTAAGCTTATAGCTGATCTCATGTAGACAGACACATTAAGCTTTGTTGGTTATTCTATCGAGTTGTCTGCCTGTTTATGTCTCTCTCTCTCTCTCTCTCTCTCTCTGTCTTCCTATCTATCCGTCTCTCTCTCTCCCTCGCTTCCTGTCTCTATATTATTGTATAGCACATTATCATATCTCTTATATTTCTAGTATTTTACTGCCTTTTCCACTTTACATTTTTTATTTACAAATTAAGTTTTCCGTTCTTTTACAACTCATTCTCTTTTCCTTTACTTCCTTTTCCTAGTTTACGTATTACTTTATAAGTTGAAATTCAATTGCTGTTCAGTGCAGGTAAAAAGCAGCCGATTGTAACTCTCAAGCATATAAAGTAATTTTGTTTTTGATTAGGTAATGTTCTGTCTGGATGTTAGGTCATTGCCCCCAATTTCTCGATCTGCCTTTTCCTTTCTGTTTCTCTAACTTTCACTTACTAAGTCTGTTTCTCATTATCATATTGTGTATACCACCACAATTCATAGTTCTGAAGAGCGAGTCGGTCCAGCTATATTTTTCGCCACTAATCTTCCACATTATCCTCAGACTATCTTTTTCTTTAAATCTTAAGAGCATATGTACTTTATTTAATCTCTCTCTCTCTCTCTCTCTCTCTCTCATATTGAATTTCTTACCTCTTCTCATTTCAAAATCCTTCCTACCTACTTCATACTCAGTTGATTCCCATCTCAAGCAAGTCATAGCTTTTACTATTACGTCTATTCCAAACAAGCAACATTATGTTCTATTACTTTTAACAATCTCCCACTTCGCATCTATCCCATATATCACAACTGATCCCATCTCGAGTCAAAATTCTTTAGCCTTTGTCCGTGGGTCATATGACCAAAGTTTCTTACACTCGTAGACTCATAATATCTAATGATCATTAAGCTGATGGTCATTAACCGAATGCCTATTATTATATGCGATGATGTTTGGGTTGGCAAAACGCAAGCACTATCATGCCGCAACTCCAAAAAAAAAAAAAAAAAAAAAAATAACAACTTGCATAATAATTCTTTTTTATGTCTTTGCTCGCTTTTGTTGATTGCAAAATAAAATATTATTGCTTATATACATACATACATATATATATATATATATATATATATATATATATATATATATATATATATATATATATATATATATATATATATATATATATATATATATATATATATATATATATATATATATATGTTTTTTATTTATTATGTTTAGTTATATTTAAGCAACTAAAAGATCTCTCTCTCTCTCTCTCTCTCTCTCTCTCTCTCTCTCTGTGTCTCTGATTCTCTATTTGTAGCGCTCGTCAGTTTTTATGCTTGAAAAATTGGGACAGCAATTTGCACGCTTTAAAGTTGAAACAGAGAATAGAAAAACGAAGTGAGAATCTGACCATAGGGCATAACTGGCTAAGTAATACTCTGACAGAGTCCTGCTCTGTAGAGTGCTGAAGCAGTCGCAATTCTTAATCATGGATCTATGTCACGAAGTGTCTGTAAAGCTATTATTAATATTATTATTAAAATTATTAAAATATATATTATTATTATTAAAATAACTCTAAAGTAGATTCTTTGCAGTGGATTCATTCAGATGATTAACTCCAATCTAAGAGATATGCATATCTAGAATGACATATAGCTGGTGACATAGTTGGATGGATATACACAGAGATTGATATGTAGAAACATAAATGTATAGAGAAACATATAAACTGATAGCTTATACATAGATATATATTAATACTTGCATACTCAAATGAATAGCTAGTCAGATATATACAGAGTTATACATAGATATACATAAATATATATGCATTTACAGCTTAAGCATTACTGACATATTGAGCTCAAGTTCCTCTCAAACCTATATACTCCATTTGAATTGGTGTAAACAGTGTATCTAAAGCGACTATAAAACTGAATTAACAGTCAAAACAAAATCATGAAAAACACGGCGCACACAAATTTTTAAAAATGTTTTTTTTTTTTCCGCCGATTCTAACGGAAGTCGTTGCTAATGTTTGTGACTTGTTGTTGTTGTTGTTGTTGTTGCTGCTGCTGCAGCTCTTGGCCAGCTCTTGAGCTCTTGGGCGACGGGCGACTGGCTGCTGGCGCTGATGACCCATGCTAATTGGCTAATTGCGTTTAATTGCCTTTTAACACATATTTTCAAGTCATTTTGGCTGTGTGTGTATGTGTGTATATGTATGTGTGTGTGTGTGAGTCGTTGTATGCTTTAGTCGCTTTGCCTTGCAGCTGTACACAATTCTTTTTATTAAAATATTTATTTAATGCGTCCAGGAGGCGGCAGCGGCGGCTCATTAGCGCCAAGTTAAGACACCCACAATGCGATTTGTTGAGAACTAAGCCATAAGGCAGCAGCTGAGATTCTTTTTGAAGGGGGAGTTACCGGAGAGACGAGGCCAGAGGCGGATATTCTCTGTTATGAGTCAGCTTCTTGCAGAAGAACAAATTAAAATTTATGTAGAATAACAAAGTTTTGAGTATAATTTGCATAAGAGATTGCCTGGAATGGATTCCGATTTCAAATCCCTTGTTAATTGGCATTTTATGGAATAAAATCTGGCTCACCTAAATATTTAGAGATAAATCAAATTATATATTAAAGCATAACAGGAAATAAAAGCTGGATTCGCATGGATTTCAATTTGCTCACCATAAGTAAATCTGATTAGTAAATCTGTTTGTCTGTTGCGTTTCCTACATTCTGCTCAACCCATAACATATCAATAACATTCAGCTGCCTTTCTAAGCGCTTCTCATGCATTTAAGTGCTGGAATATCTCATGAGCTACATCTTTGATTCCTGCTTAATTGACAATAACGGTCGCTTAACTACTTATACGACCCATACAATCCAATTGAACCTATTCAGCTATATCCCCACATATGTAAACTTTTACTCAGGTCTTACATAAGCCGCACTTTAAATAATGCATTTCTTACAGTTCAACGTAATTGGCTAGCCACATCTAGATCTACTTAGCCATAACTCAAAGCTTAAATCGTCTCACGTCTAACGGAAGTTAGCCAATCTAATTGTTGACACTCCCTTTAAAAGCTAGCAAGGAAAAAAACCGTAAATATCTTGAAAAAATTCAAATTACAAAGCTCATGAAACGAAGTGCAAAAAAACTAATTAAAATATGTGTGTAAACAGAAACTGAGGCAAAGGCAGCTGATTTATGGGCCACTAAGAGAATAACCGATGCAGCAGCAGCAGCAGCAGCAGGAGAAGCAGCAGCAGCAGATGTTGATATAGATAGAAATATTTATATATATATATAGTTGCAATAACAGCATCTAAGCGTGCTGGTGTGGGGAGTGCTCGACTTGGAGATACCGCAAAGCCTAAGTTGTCATTTAATGTGCTTGAAGCTAACAAAGAATTTTGATCTATTTTTACTTTACCTGAAATGCATTATGAAATGAAAAATGAAGCCTAATTGATGATGATGATGATACACTCAATGAAGTGACATTTGATAACAATTTTATAGATGATCGATGATTTGATACCAACTAAGGGCAGTACATAATTGGGTACTATTCAAAATTGATGCTATTCATGATGAGCATAAGCAGCACGCCGCACTCGAATAACAAAGGTGATGTCTGTAGTTTTTATCGTCACCAAAAACATCGACTTTAATGGATCTATCGATCAGTTATAGAAAACTGCGATCAACTTTTACTGCATATAAAGCATACTATATAAATATTATTAAACCCATGTTTCTTTATAAATGAAAAATACAATTCTGTTAATGTCGATAATAATCATATTAATTGGTTCAAGTTGACTTGTTGATATCGCTCTTTGAATATGATATCCCCCAAATGCCCGCCTAGAGCCTCTACGGCGTATAGTGCCCGTCTCTGTCAAAAGGTATAAAGCTCTTAAATGGGTCACTCGAATATGGACAGCCCTGTATATAATTTATGTATATGAAATGTCAAGTCCCTAGAACCTTTCAACCGCTTATGCTGATAAGAAATTTACATACTTTACTGCGCCCTTTATCTATAAACACAACAAAAATATATTATACCCTGTAATTTTAATAAATTCAGGCTATAATGCGCAGCAGTTGCTAGTCTAAATTTAAAGAGCTGCGCTGCAATTACCTTGCCACAAGGCGCTGGCGCCCTGCGCCCTCTATCTCTTTCTTACTACTCCGTTGCCAGCTGCCTCTATCTATCTCTGTCGCTCTAGTGCTGCTGCTGCTGCTGCTATTGCTGTGCGACTGTAATTTATGTCGCAGCCAAAAAGGCTACATAAATTGCCAGCAAGTGCCGCCGAGTGTGGCACATGGGGCACAATTGGGTGGCAGGCAACGAATTGAGCTATAAATGTAACAGCGCAAAAGCTGGCGAAATGCGATACCGCATGATTAATTTGATGGGGCGGCCCACAGTTTTGTCTCTGCAGCAACTGTGGCAGCTAGCTTATTAGTTTGCCTCACATTGTTGTAGCTGTGGCGGCAAGTGCAACACGTTGCATGTCAATGGCCATAATTAAGCATGCGAAAACGGAGCAGTTTTTAGAAATGAAAACAATGCGGCCACAGCAACTGCAACAGTCCCGATCTGGCCGGCGCTCAGCCCCGCCCCTCGTGCAACATCACCTCGCTGGCTGTTGCATGTTGGCCATTTTCATTAATGGCCATCCACAGAGCACAAATATGCGTACGCCTTGGCACACACGCCCCCAATCCACGGTGACGCCCCCTTCCACAGCCTCCTTATGCCATTGTCTTGCGGCGCGTTGCACTTTTTTTCTTTTTTGCTTCTTTTTGTATTTTGTCTGTTGCATTGTTTTGCAGCCGTGTTTTGATTTCAGCATCAGCATCAGCCACAGTTGTCAGCGCACTGCCCGCTTCCTCTCTCCCTCCCTTGCTCCCCCTCAATGTCTATCGCTCATTCAGCACTCCCCAAAATGTGCAGAAGAAGCAGCAGCAGCAGTTGAAATAAAAGCAGCCCCCCTCCTGGGGCTGTCATTATTTCAACGTATTTCTCTGGCATTGTTTTGTTTTCAGTTATTTTCTACCCTGTAGCCGAGCTGAAAATGCAACGGAAGTAGGCAGATCTTACTAAGATTTATGCTATATATTTACCAGATGAAATATTGTGTTGCTCTAGCTAAGCTCTATATAACAGCAGTGAAAGGTGCTAAAAGTGCAAAGGGAGTGCGGGAGATGGAAATGTTGAGTGCATTCGTTCGAAAAACTAAACTTATTTAAATTGAAGTATGCATTTGCCTGATTCTGAATAGATTTCAAATTCTACATAAATCAGACCTGTTTGTAATCAATATATAATGTTAACTCTAGTCTAGTCTAGTCTCTAGTCTATTCTATATTTTTATATAAAACCTAGTGTATTATAGAATAAAATGAATTTTGTAATATAAAATATATATATATATATATATACATTAACATTAACATTAACATTACTCATTTAAAATCTAATGATAATATATTATATTTACTATATATGTATATTATATATGTACGTAAACTTTCCATACAACAACAAATAATCCCAAACTCGCATTATCTACTTCAATTTCCAACTTTCATACTCATATGTGAATTGAATACAGGGTATTCCTTAGTCCATCACCCCGCACACATACCTTGCAGCACTCTGCATTTTCGTTTTGTTTCGCTTGCGGAAAGGACTGCGACGACAAAGTCGTCGACGCTGGCGAGGTCTCGGTCTCTCTGTCTACTCAGTCTCTCTCTCTCTCCGTCCGCCCCCAGCCCACCGCCCCCAGCCCACCGCCCCCAGCCCCTAGCCAGTGCACATTCCCAACATTTCGTCGCTTTTGGCCGCTTGGGGCGCTACTTTTTTTGTTCATTGTTTGTATTGCATTGCATTCAAATTGAGAGGCGGGCCACCCACCGCCAGATAGCGATGCAGTGCAACGACGTTTCCGTGACCTTTTTTGAGGCAACACATTTGACCTTATTACGAGCATTTCAATTTGTTGGCTTTTATTGTAGTTGAGCTTTACACTAAAGCCATGAAATTAGTTTTGAGCATTCGGCCATAAAAGTGTAATGGCAAATTGTTCGAGGTTTGAGATTTTATTTTCGAGGGTATCACACAAATCCCCCCCATCAACGTCATCTTCGTCTGCTTCTTCTTCTTCATTTCAGCGTGCAGATATTTTCTGAAGATTGCTTTGACCTAGGAAATGCTTTGTTTTTATGATTATTATGTTTTGTTTATTTATCTCAGCTGCTCATGCTCATGCTCATGCTCATGGCGCTGGCTGGAGCTTAGACAAATGCTGGAACAGCGCTTCAAGCGAATGCGAAATCGCAGATTAACGAGTAATTGAAATTGTGATAACAATAAAACCTTCACTTCAGGCTGCCAAGGTGTGACTCTTAAGGAAGTATTATTGAAAAATCTTCAAGTTTTACTGCAATTTTTTCTGTATTTTTTTTTCTTTTATTTCTTAATAGCAACATAAATACCCTAAATATACAAACTTTTTAAATTTGAACACTCACTGTTAAAGCTTTGCATGGGACTGTTACTGCTCTGTTAGATTTTGCTGTTAAAAATTCCTATAAGCATTGATATCCTTAGTGCTCTTCACATGCACTCGGCTCGGCTACACTATCTGTCCTTATCTAGCTCAGTCTGAGTGCGCCATCCAGGGAGTGCTTGCTTGCTCTCGCTCGCTCTCACTCTCTTCTGCTCTCACTGCTCTCACTGCATTTGCCTGCCAGAGTTCATCAAGTGTAAAACAAAATAACAAATATAAAAACAACAACGAAAAAACTAGAAAAAAGCTCAACAGAGCAGCAAATTTCAAAAGGCGGAATTGCGCCGATAACAGCAGCAAAAACAACAACAAGAGCAGAAACAACAACAACAAATACAAGGTAGACCAAATTAAAGTAAAGCAGCCCACAGCAGTGAACGCGTTTCGCTGCGTTTCGCCGCGTTCCTCTTCAGCGGCCACCCTCGGCGCCAGCGGCAGCAGCAGCAGCAGCGACAGCGTTGACGTTGGCGTTACGCATGCGTACCTGTTGCTCTGCCGGTGCCGCTGCTGCTGTTGCTGCGCTGCCAGCGCATATGACTCAATGGAACGACGCTGGCCTGTCAACTCTTTTTTCTGTCTGTCTCTTAGCTTCTCCTTTTTTTTTTTTGTCGTCCAACATGTTGGCGGAAATAATAAATTCTAGCTCGACAAGAGAAACGTTGTTGTTGTTGTTGTTGTGGCATGACTTAATACATGCAATTGAAGACAGCAGCAGAAATCAGAAATCAAAAGGATGGCTGTTATCGTTACCCCTCTCCCTCTCCCCCTAACAATCTCTTTCTCACATTTTGGTTTCATTTCTTAGTGAAAATATTGGCTCATGTAACTTGAACAGAAAGAGTAAAAGCTTTTGGATGTCTCTCTATATGTATGTTATCAAGATTCGCTTTGATCCGTCGACTTTTTTTCTTCTGCTTCTTCTTCAAGTGTGTCTCAAGCGTAACAACTAAATTAACAGCATTTAAGCTAAAACGCATTATAACAAGAGGAAGCAGCGCTGAGTAGAGTAGAGTTTTATAATAATATGGTGGGAAATTTTGTATTTGTATTTTATTTAGTTTTTAGTTTTTGTTTTTGTCTCTGCTTTTCTTATATTTGGGTCTCTGAGTCATACGGAGGGTGACTTCTGGACAAAAGCGTGTGAAACACGTTTAAATAGGGGAAAACAAAGAAAGAAGAAGAAAAACAACCAATGCGCAATTTCAGTTAAATGCGCAGCATGAAAAAGAAAATTGAAAACTCAACGAACCAAATACTGTAGACAAATGGGAATATGCTAATGAATAGAGGGATTCTTTGTAGATCAAACAGGAAAACTTTAAAGAGGAGTTGTTGTAAGAATTTGAAAATATATATAAATAATATAAATATAGGCCTCAGCCTAATTTATGTCTATCAACTTCCATTTTCAGTATTCAGCATTCAGTATACTCATATATCACTATCAGAATCCAATTTAACATCTATTAATATTTCAATCCAATAAAATTAGCTCTAAGTTCCAACAAATCAAATACTCAAATTAATTTGAATCGTAATTTTCAAAATTGTAGCATATATCAATAGCAAATGATATGAATAATGAAATAATGATGATGATATAATTTGGTTTTAATATCTGTTATATTTATATGATATCCGCAGCTAGTGTGAACACACTAATATGGCTTAGCTTTCAACAATTTGTTGCATGTTTCGCACAAAGCCAAAGAATGCACTTTAAAGTCCAAAAGAAAGCCGTTAACAACTCAACTAACTAAGTGACTGGCAGGCCTGTCTGCCTTATAGATAGCACCTGGCCTGGCCTCGATCGTATCGCTGGCATTTGGGTGCAACTCGTTATACAATGTTTTTTTTTTGTTTTTGTATTTTGTCTGGACTTTGGCTGCGACTCATTAGCCATTTGCCTTACCGGAAACTATTTGGCCATAATATTTGGTCATTTTTCCTGCCGCTGCTGTTGGCCAATTAAGCCATTTCCATGGCATCTCCATACGGCAATCTGTCAGCATCGCAAGCAGCATTGATTGACACATTGATACAGTTTGCTTTGGCTGGCATAGCTTGGCTTGGCTTGGCTTGACTTGACTTTGGCCAAGACAGCTAGCAGGTTGCCTATGCATTTAGGCCCACAATTCAAATGCCAGTTAAAGCCGTCTCCCAGCCAATGGCCAAAACAATTAGCTTGCCATTGAAAGCGTTTTTAACTTCTTTTTGCTTTTTGGATCGAGCCAAGTGGCCAGCCAAGTGCCTTGCCCAACAGCCATTAAATCAACTCCAAAGGTGGAGATAGCCAGGGGGAGAGAGAGAGGGAGATGGCAAAGTGCAGGGAATGGGGAGGGCGGACCCCACAATGGGAACTGCTGGAGTGGGCATAATTACCATAAGTATGGACGGCAAACATATATCAATTGCTAAAGAGTTTGCTCAGGGCATCAAAGTGAAGAAGATTGATAGAATAATTATTGCACTGAAAGAAAATAGAATTGGTTTTAATTTACAAATCTTTGACTTCCATGGAAACCTTGAATTTTAGATATAAATATTTATATCTAGTTTTTGACTATCCGCTTAAAGATTATAGAAATTATAGTAAGTGGTATTATAAAAGTACTATATATAGTTCGCTAAAACAAAAGCTATTTCAGTTTTCGTTAGCTGTTCCCATATGATATCCATCACATAGATAGTGTTGCAATTTGAATGCTTTCGACACATGAGCTGCGTGCTATAAAAAATCGACAGCTGTACCAAAAGTTTCATCGAGATAACTTCAAAAGCGAACAGCAGCAGCAGCAGCAGAGTCAGAGAAAGAAAGAGAGTGTGTGAGAGAGATAGACAGAGGTATTGAAATACCACTGAAAATAAATTCAAGCAATTAAATTGCGGAATTTGTATGTTTTGCGTTTTTAATTACGTTTATCCCAGACACGCACCTAATTGCTAATGGTTTGTGTATTGGCTGCATTTTCTTTGGCATTTCGCAGCGAACCGTTGCACAAATTGCCTTGACAGTTGCACAGTTGCACTGTTCGCATAACTTGCAACAGAATCTGAATTGTTTTGATAGACAGAGCCACTATCTAATCCCCCCTCTTCTCTCTTCCTCTCTCTTTTTGCTTCTACTCTGCTCAATTTGATTCATTCAGTGCATTTGCAAACTTATGAATAAAACATTTGAGCAAACGTTTGTGTGCGAGGCCTTTTTAACCCATTTTTCCATTCATCTTGCATTTTCCTGCAAATTTTCCTATGCACATATATATATATATATATATATAGCTATATAGACATAAATCTGTCTGCCCAGACGACTTTGACTATAAATAAATATATATAACACTTGCCGCAGCTGAGGCTGAGCGAAGAAATGCTCTTCGATAAATTTATGTGGGACCTGTCTGATTTTCCACACTATTCCACCCACCTCCCACTCTGCCCTCTCTCTCTCTGCCTTTTTCTCTCCTCCTCTCCCTTTCGTCTGCTGCAAGAAGTCGTGCAGCCAAAAAATGTGCAAAAATCAACAGTCACATTTTATTTCGCTTCGCTTCTAGAACCTGCCTTGGGGGCACAATTGCCACGCCCACTGGACGCCTGACGATTGACGAGCTGAAGTGGAAAACAACATAACTCACAGCTCCCAGCTATATACATATATATATATACACATCAGATATATATAGAGAGCCAGCCATAATGATGCAGGGATTTCGATGTGCGCTCTTAACGAACTGCGAGGCGTTTTTTTTTTCTATTTTTTCACTTTAGCATTCCAAAGTGAATTTCCGTGCAAAATAAGAAAAATGGAGAAAAACATGCACAAGTGTGAATAGATCCGAGTACAAATATTGATATAGGTATTTGGTTTTTGAAAAGTTGCCGAAAGATTTGCTTGCATAATTATACTCAATTGAGCTAGGAGATAAATTTAGTTTTATATCTCTATCTTAAGTTAATCAGTCAGAAAAAGAAATCTCTTTTCACTGGAAAGGAAGGAAACGAATCAAAAGAGAGTTAGGAGAATAAAAAAAGAGATATGGAGAAGAAAATTAAAAGTTATAAATGGATGGAGAGATAGGACTTAATTCAATCAATTCTGCAATTCTCATGTTGAATTAAGTCCTATCTATCCATCCATTCATAACTTTTCATTTCATTTTCTTCTCCATCTATCTTTTTTTATTCTCCTAATTCTCTTTTGCTTTCTTTACCTGCCACTTTCCTTAGCTATCTTTCGTATTCTTTCACTCTTATCTCCCGTACTTATTCTTTAGCTCCTACTCTTATCTATTTATTTATTTGTTATTTATTCTATCTTTCCATCCTCTCGCACATTTCACTGAATAAATAGCAAAAATATATATGTATATATATGAAATCAATTTTTCTACATTTTTTTTTATTTCGCAGACAGCTCTAAAAATTTAATATAAAAATATTCAAAAATACAGCACAATTAAAACGGAATTCGCAAAAATCCTAAATAGAAAAACTTATTAAATTTTGCTTCCCACATTTTCCGTTTTCTCTCTAATTTATAGCTAATAGATTTAAAGGCTTAATCCGAAGGCCAAAAGTTACTGCAGTGAAATCTTAAATTGTTTATGAGCTTTAAGCATCAATAATTTTATAATTAATGAAACGAAATTCTGGAAAGATATAAAACGTTTACCATGTGCTCTGAGAGAACTCGCATAAACATTTCACAATCAGCTCTTGACCTTACGTTGTCTGAGTTGCCTCATGATATGGCCCATAGAGCTGTTTGGCTATTTCCTCCTGTTGTTTTCTTGGCCATGAAAACCGAGCAATAAACACCAAAGTGCCCAAAACCAAAAAAATTTTTCAATAATTGAGATCGATTTTGTGTTCATAAACTCGATTAGCTTAGGGAACTGGAGACTTTTTTAGCCAAATTTATTTCTGATTAGACTAGGCCATTAGCCAATTGAATGCTGTTGCGCTTGTTTATTTGTTAACGCCTTTTGGCAATCACTAAGACGGCTGCCAAGGCAAAGGTCAAATATCGATTTAATATAATATCTAAATTAGGCGAGAAAAACTGAAGCAATAACAAAATTTATGCGAAGCTCTGCACTTGTCTCTCGCTCTATATTTTTCTCTTCAGGTGTGTGTCTCACCTTGCGTTTGCAAAAAGATATATATTTCTCTATTTATAAAGATGATTCTATATATTCCAGCTAAACTAATTTTTCTATCGTTCTGTATATATCTCCCTCTCACTCTCTCTCTCTCTCTACTCTATATATATACATAAATTATATTATATTATATTATGTTATATTATATAGAAATATAAACAATAGCAATATACAGCACAGTTACGTATGGCCTTTGGTCTACCCATGCCTGCCCCCATCTACCACTCTATATCTCTCTCTCTCACTCTCTCTCAGTACATCCCCCTCTCTGTCTACTTGTAATGCGATAGGCCACTGGCAGCTTGCTGCCTCATTACGAAATGTCGCCAAGATTTGCGGCTTTAATAGACGCCGTTAAAAACGTAATGGGGAAAAGCAGCAGCAACTGCAGCAGCAACAATAACAACAACAGCAACAGCAACAACAACAACACTTGCATTTTATTATTTGTATTTTTCTTTATGATTGTCACTCGATACTCGAGGCTTTGTCTTCGCTTTTGTTTTTGCTGCTGGCCTCTTGGCCACACTTGAATGGCGCATAATTTGAATTTTTCTAACAGCAGCTGCTCGCTCAGTCGCTCGTTCGCAGCTTTCCCCAAACACCAATGGAAATCCCCTCGCCACCGCCTCCTCCTCCTCCTCCTCCTCCTCCTCCGATGCGATCCAATACTCTAGGTGTAGGAGTTGTTTTTTTGTTTTTATTTTGCCTAAGAGTTCATTGCATCTGCTATTTGATTTTCACTTTCAATTGGCAAAACCGCAAATGTTGTTGCAACATTGCAACGCGTTGCAACAGCTGCTGTCACAACAAGCCGCAAGCGGCAAGCGACCAAGTTCAAATGCGTAGACAGCTGGCGCCATCTACCGTTCAGCTCTGAGATAATCGCTCTGTGCGTTCAGCTTAAAGATTGTCATATCAAAATGTCTTTATTTTCGCGTGTTTTAGACCATGACCAAAAAAAAAAAAACAAGTATTACGGCATACATCTATGGACAATTTATACATATATCTCTAATATATCTATCTATATATATATAAGTATTTAAGCTGCATTTGTTTCTTCTTCGCTTTTCTTGACATTTAGGCTAATTGACGTAATTTGTTTCGGGCCTAAATGCTAAACTTTTCTGACATTAGCCATTTGTCCGTAGAACAAGTGGAACACGCGACACATAATAATACCCATTTATAAGGTCGAAAGAATAAAACATAAATCATATAATTACGAATCACGAAAACTTTCAACATGCTAACCAAATATAAACAGTCCAATTATGCCTAATGATAATGTGATTTTAAATAATAAGATATCTTAAATTTAATATAAAATAATGACTTATAAGAAACGATGTCTGTGCTCAGTTTTTGGGTGGTCTAAGAAATAAATGATAGAATAGATGATATTCTCTTTATTTTCATATATTTTAAACTTTTGAACTAATAGAAAATCTTCTTTTTATAAGTCTTGGTCTAGCCCTTTCTCACTCTGCCTAATCTAATGTTCTGCTAAAACAAGAGACTAGAAATTTCTAAATTTTTAACTAAATAAAAATTTGGGTGTCTGTTAATAATTTGCGAATACAGCGTGAAGCAGAGTAGTAAAATATGGAAAATAAAAATCTCTGTCAAGTGCCTGAGCACCCGCTGAGTATTTTCTCCATTCATAACCCCCTGCCCCCAATCAAATATGCTTTATTGCTGCTGTCAACTTCCTATGGACCCCATCTCGAGTCAAGCTCCCACACACGCGCGCACCACAACTAGCATCCATAAAATGTTCACACATAAATGATGTTGACCTTAAAAAACAAAGTAAAACAAAAAGAGTGAGAGAAAAACAAATAAAGGTTGTCATATCATGGCCAGCGTGACGAAGCTGGGCAAGAGATGCTCAATGCACGGACGTGCGTCCTGCCGTACAAAGCGAAAACGCGTCCGATAGGCTGTCAAGGCTATAAGGCGGACAGCGGGACAAAGCAACAAGGTGACATAAATATCAACTTGCTCCAAAAAAGGAAACTCAACTTTTTTTCTTGCCAAGGAAACGGCAAACAAACGAAAGAAAAAACAGGAGCTGTGGCGAATTGCAGCTACCCTGTAATATATATCTTCGTACATATATACATATATATTATATTAAATATTTATATAAGTATAATAAACAAAGTACTTCATATATATATAAATTTATATCAAAACTTATGCATTACATTCCACACTTAACAGGCCCAATCATAGATAAATCAACTTTAACATTTTATGTAAACTCTTATGCACATACGCTTCACTCTAATAAACGCGCATTTAATGGGTAAAAGAGCAAGCATGTGCAGAAAAGGCAACAACAGCAACAACAGCAATGGTACACACGCATACACACATGCATACATGTGAGAATCAACAGCAGAGAGAGGATGAGCGCGGGGTTGGTGAAAAAGAGAGCGGAGTGGACAATAAGATTCAATGAAAGCTTACCTGCAGAGACCAACTGAGGGCAAGATTCAGATTCCGCTTGAATTGTTGTTGCTGCTGTTGATGTTTATTTTGTTGTTGCTGCTGCTGCTGTTGTTGTGTTGGCAGCTGATTAGCCGGCGCTGCACCGAAATGTGTCAAGATGCTGCTGCTGGTAGTCGTGTGGCGTCGTGCAGGCAGCGCTGGCGGCGGCGTCAAGCAGATCAACTCCTGTTGTTGCGGCTCCTGCTCCAGTTGCTGTTGCTTGGTCTCAATTTGCGGCGAATTCTTAGGCAATGTCAATACGCTGCTGCTGCTGCTGATGATGTTGTTGTTGTTATTGCTGCTGTTGTTCAGCGAAAGCGAACGCGCAAAAGAACTTTTGAAATAGCGACACGGCATCTGGAAATCAAAGTCAGGCGGCGACGCAGACGACGCATCCGTAGCGGCGGCGGCTGCTGGAAAAGTTTGCATTGTATTTTGCATGTTTGTGCACGAACCGGAATTTCAATTTGTTTTTCTTTTAGAAATTTATTGATTGTAATATTTTTTGCGTTCGATTTGTGCTGCCTTAATTTGGCATATTCGTTGCTGTTGTTATTTTCTAATTTGCTTTGATTTCTTGTTTAGTGCATTTTTTCACACACCTTGACAGCACACACATATAAAAACACAGTCACACACACGGAAGCCCATGTATTGGTTTTTGACAGCTGGTATTTCTTGCCAATTTCACACGCATTCAATCTCGATTTCAATTATTTATTTGGCTGCCACTTTTTAATCAAAATCAATTTCCATTAAAAATATTATAAAGCGCGCGCACGACAACAAAAATTCACGCGAACGCGCAGACAGCCAAAAATCACATCAACTGCGATCGACCACCAGTGAACGAATGAGCAGCGAAGTAAACAAGCAGAGAGCAAGAGCAAAGCTGCGCATAAAAGAGCGCAGCAACGCTGCGTAACAGGCTACTCAAACTGTATGTGAAATTAGCATAGATATGTTGATGAATCGCCGCTCAAATGTTTCGAGTCTGGTTATGTATTTATCGGTTTGACTTGCTCTTGTATAGAATTTTTAAGCCAAATCGAATATCCTTTATATATATACTCATCAGCTATGCAGAAGAGCTGACTTCGCCTACATTTTTAAAGAGCGCATAAGCTTACAGTGAGCGGTTATATTTGAATCCATCGGTGTTATTGCTCACTAGGCACTGTTAAGAAGTTCTTGAAATGTTCAATGCTCTGTTATCGTTAACAGAAATAACATTATAGTTATGCTAGCAAAGTTGAGGCTGTTAGCAATATGCTTACATGATATGTTAAACCTAACGGAGCGTTATTTATAAGTATGCTCTAAAAAAAAGACTGTTAAACGTTTAATCTTTTCTGAACCTAAAAGTATGCAAAAAAATTAAAACATTCAAATTTCGAATAATTGTATATATTCCCTACCACGTAAATTTCTGTCTTAAATGTATTTAAAGATCACTGAGCTTAGTTACATATGTATGCCTCTTGACAGCTCTGCAGCTGTTAAAAATGACATCTCTATCCGTAAAAAGTCGGAAATAAAGAAGAGAATTATATAAATAAAACACCTTCAAATTATTCAGTCACTGTCAAGTGGGGAATTTGATTGGTATAGGGTAGTGGGTAGTGCTTTATCATATATTCGAAAAGTAATCCCCGTGCTCCGGTTGGCGGTGAACAATCATAATCCCACACACAAATCCTGCGGACTTAATGCTACATCTAGATAGGCGGACAGCTTGCCAATCAAATTGATTGTGCGACGTTGAGTAATTTTTATTTGGTTTTTAAATGACGAAACAAAGCAAATAATTTCCAAAATTGTTCCAATTGGAAACTTTTACTCTACAACTGGTAGCAAACCAGAAAAAGGGAGAAAAAGCATTTGTGCCATTCCTCTCATCCTGCTGCAACTTGAGCTGATGCTAAAAAGTCATTAGTCGATGGGCCATAACCGAAAATAGCCAGATAGAGCGTCAAGATTAGTCATATATGTATAAATATATATACACACACAGAAATCCCATCAAAAATCTCATTTGCGTGGCTATTTTTGTGTCCCACTGTGGCCCCGTGCGCATGCCTTGTCGTTTCTCAATTACATAAGCCTTATATAATGCAGCAATGGTGCGAGCGAGACGACAACTGTATGTCGTGCCCTGTCGAGCATTCTTGGCAGAGTTGATATTGGACTTGTATATCGGCAGCCGCTCTCTCAATCTATCTCTATCTCTCTTTGTTTATGTTTCGTTTCGTTTCGTCAGAGTTGCTGCTGCAGGCTCTATTTCCCCGGCTGTTGTTGGGGCAGCAAAAACAAATAAAAGCACTCTCCCGAACTTCCCAAGGGCGACCACGTGATCAATCCACCCCAGCAGAGTAGCAGCAGCGCTACTCTCTTGCGTGATCGTAGCGCTCATAATTTGTTATTCATTTTACAAGTGTTTCGGTTTTGATTTGTGTTACAAGTGCCTGTTGCTACGCAGTTGTTGTTGCTCTTGGAGCGAAACAGTTTCGGTTTTATTTTTGCGCATTAATATTCATAATGTCTGCTGAGAGTAGCAGTCGTAGTAGCAGCAGCCGCAGTCGCAGTAGCAGCGCGGAGAGAGAGCGTGAGAACATTATGGATTTATCAATAAGAGGTGAGTTCTGCTGCCTCCCACAACCAAACAATACTCACTCATTCAGCCTGCTGCTGCTTGCCAATTTCTTTCCTTCTTCCCCCCTGACACAGAACACGTGCAGCGGGCTGCTGTGTGTGTGTGTGTGCGCGCCCGATTTGTTTACATACACGACTATTGCGTGAATAGATTTCAGCTTGTTTGTGTATGCGTGTGTCTGCGAGAGCGGGCGTTCTCCGAGCTGTGTGTGTGTGTGTGTCTGTGAGTTAAGCCTCCAATCGCCACACCATGTGACAAATTATTTGACTTTGCCTTCTTTTTTTCCAATTGATATCGCCTAGGCGAGTTGAACAAATAACAGTGAATAAATAATGATATGGATGGGATATTAAAATAGAACAACAGATAAAAAGAGAGACAGGGGGCGACAGAAAGACAGCAGTTGTCTATATTAATTGCAAAATAAAGAATAATTGTAAAAGTACAGTAAACTTTCGTTATGACACTCAATACGTCTCAAGCCGAATTTGAAATAATCACACAGTGGCGCAAACACAAGTGTTAATCAGAGGTCGCCAGAACGTGTTTTTACTGTAGCTTGTAACTAGTCTAACTAGTTCAGGGAAAATGATTAAATACATATTTTTTTACAATACAAATATTAATTAGCTTAGACCAGATGCCGTTTAATTGGGCCCCATTGTAAATTTAGATGGATACACCTGTTGATTGATATGCGGACGGTATTTATTGCCTTTGATATCAGACTAATTATGGAGAGACGCCCGAAAACTCGATAAACTTTATAAACTATTGGGCAGTAGTTGTTGACCGTTGGACTTTTGATGAAGGAGGCGACACTGTCGCCACAATTAAAGTCTGTAGAAAAAAAAATTCGAAAAAAAAAAAAAAATAAATAAAAAATAAATATAAGGCAAGAGTCACGATTTGTTATCACGGCCTAGCGACGAGGTTACCACGCGACTATAAATATTTACCCTCATGATTATTTAGTATTTTTTTTTTTTTTTTTAATAATTTTATTATGAATTTTGAGCAATGGATGATGAAAAGCGGCGCTGTGCAATCGAAACGAGTCGAATGGACCTCACATTTTAATTATATACCTTTCTGGACACACACACCTGCACAAAGCACGCCATTCATCATTCTATACACTTTCATCTATAGGCTGTTTGGTCACGCCTCCTTATCTACTGATATCAGCTCAAAGTGCAAAAAGCATGGGCAGCGCATTCAGCAAACATTCAAGCCTATTCAAAAGCTCATAGACAAAATACAGAAAAAAGCTTGCTGGCTAAGTCACGCTCTTGCTCTGCCGCTCTCACACTCTCGCACTGCACTGCTGTCTGGGCTCTCTTCTGCTGCCTCTCACTTTTGCCAATCAGATCACATGGTCCGTCGGATTGGAATATCTGTGACGTGACCGAAGCGAGTCGTTCACTTGCTCTGATAACATCTAGCTAGACGGGCACTCGTTCGTCTGTCCCACTTCAACTTGAAAAAGTTGCCATTTGTCGTTTGTTTTTATTTTTATTTTATTTTATTTTTTTGGTATTTTTTTCGGCTGCAAGCTGCCTGCAGCTGAACGTGGGTCAAAGATCAAGCTCACAGCTTTTATTAGAATTTAATCGCAAGAAGCGTGCCATTAATACGGCTTCATGTTGGGGTCTTCGTTTAATCTGCACCACAAATCGTGTCATTAAATTTTTGAAACCTTGGCACGCGTCTGGCCACATTTTGGAAAATTTTAGATTGAATTGAGCCAGGCGCTAGGGTCAGCGGGGACAGTGAATGGGAGCCTGGTGGCGTGATAAGACACATGCACACACACACACAAGCACGCATACACACATGAATTTCATACAACTGCTGGCGTCGTACAGTTGCCATTGAGAAGCTAAAGCATAGATGACAGCTATGAAATGATATTTATTTGATTAATGGTCAACAAATAAGCATAATCTCAGTATTTTACCTAATCCCTCAGCGAAATTGGCTTCTTAGCAATTGCTTCGTCAGTAATTTGCGAATTCAGCAGAAAAAGAGAAAAAATAAACACTTAGAGCTTAGCTGTACTTGAAAGTTTTTGCCGATTCTCCTATTGAATAGGAGCTGAGGGGCAGCCCCAACATTTGTCCAGTTTCAACTTGCTTCTAGCCGATATTACGTCAATGTGTAATAACAAGCGGCAACAATAACAAAACAACAACAGAACAACAAAAAACTGCAGCGCCATCGAGTGCTGTAATATCTGTCCATCTCGCTCGCACCCACTATATGTATGCAAATTTGCCTGTAATAAAAGCAACCACAGAACTGCACAGAAAACAGAAACAAAACTGAGCTGAAATGAGAATGAGAATGCGATTGTGCTTGCGAATGTGAATGCAAATGCGGGACGTGGGGAAGCTTTAATGGAAAACGCGAAGCTTCGCCCGGCGCCGTGTACAGCAACAAAAACAGAATGAAAACATCAACAACGACAACGGCATAATTATTATTATTATTATTATTATGTCATACACATGTATTCTGTGGTCTGTGCGCCATTGCGTATGTGTGTGTGTAATTAGTGCAATGGTTACGCTACATGGGTTGCGTTTTGGGACTGTTGAAGCAGAGCTTTGATTTGATCAACACGTGCTGCGGCTGCTTTATGATCGTTCATTGCCACGCAGCAGGGGAACAAAACAGAATGGCAAAATAAGAGAGCGGAGAGTTAAGAGAGCAAGCCGCTAGACAGGCCCTCTGCGAGTGAAACCCCACGCAAACATAAATACAAACATAAATACATATGTACATACATATGTATATGTTTGAATGTATGTATTTATGATTGTATCTAGCTCAGCTCTCTGAAATTATAATGAGCTATGAACGGTACATTTCGTATAGCAGCCACGCATATAAATTGCTAGCAATCAATTTGCCAAATTAATATATGTATGTATGTACATGTAATACATTCACACATACATAAATAAATGCATGCATAAATATTGTATTTGCAATGCAATATATCTTTTATTTATTAAAGACGTCACGGCGTATGCACACATTTGTGTTTACCCACAGATGCAAACCCACATGTGCATATGTTGGGTTAAGATTGTAAGTTATTCGCATTCAATAAAGTAAACAGAAAAGAACTAAGTGCAGAGAGCCGGTGCTTGAGAGCGACAGCAAGTCAAAGTGTGTGTGTGAGAGAGAGAGTGTGTGAATGAGAGAGGGCGGAGTACGAGCTGACATACATACATGTACATATGTACCGAAAACATGCATACTTACAGACATATATACGTACATACATAATTAGCACGCAGCAAATCAAAAGAGAAGGCCAGACCAGAGTGAGTGAGTGAGAGAGTCATAAAACACGATTGACAGCAAAACGAGTTACCGTGGTAGAGTGTTAGCTGAAATGCAAATGCAAATGTGTTAATAATTTGCTGGCTATAAAATTTCAGCTGCAATATTAAATATAATATAATTCTGTATTTATTTAAATACTAAAGGCAGACACATAATTATATAAACATTTATGTTAGTATCTAAGCAGCAAATAGGTATTTATGGTAGAATTTGTTTCATCACTAGCTTGGCACATTTCGCACCACTGTGCCTTATAATAAAGCGCCGGCAAAAGTTTAATTGAAAACCCAACTTTAATAACCACGTGGTGCGTTGTTTTTATTGTTCATTGTTCTTGTTGTTGCTGTTGTTGCTTAAGCTAGCCTATGCTGGCTGCTGGCTTGTTATTGTTTTGTTGTTGTTGTTTTTGCTTATGCGCTGCACTCTCAATTGTTTCTTGAGCACTTGCACTTACATCCATACATATGCTCGACGCGCAACGTTAACGGCGACGCCGACGTCGACGTATCGCTATCGCTGTTGTTGCTGCTGCTCCAAGTGTCAGCAGCTGATGAAAAATGTGCCACTGGAGAGACCCGCATGGTTGGTTGGATTTTTTTCCTCTCATTTTATTTGATGTATTGACATTGGCAGTTGCAAGGGGTGGGGGGTGGCTGGGCGCTGCAGGAGCCACTAGGACTCAATTTCACATGTGTCTGCATCTATGTATGGGTTTGTGTTTGTGTGTGTAATGTTTGTTCGTGTGAAAGGTGAGCAGAGTGTCAACGCTGACAGTTTCTGGGTATGACCATACGATACATTTGAAAATGTTCACTATTTTTTCTGTTTTTTTTTTGCCCCCACCCCCACATGCAATATGTTTAAAATTTGGTGTGTTTTTTTCGCTTTGAACTCTTGTAACTGACACTTTGCGGCGTCTCTGTTTGAATTGCTTTGCCATTGTGATCCATCAAACGGTTAAGCCCAATATCGTGTTCTCTACCTTTAAAAGCAGCACACACCCCTCTTCGGCACCGCCCCGCCCCGCTCACGCCCACTTTGCCGGCCCCTCTCGCATTTGCCTTGTAATCTGGACACGTTAATTGACAGTTTTTGGCGCTGCCTTCGTCATTGTCGATTTGACAGTAAATTGAAAAATTGTTGAGATTTTTCGACACGTAGCCAAATGAAATTTCTAAGTACAACAAAATTAAAACGGCCGCTACCCTATAGCTCAGATAAACTCTACGATATTTATGAAACATTTTGATAATCGTTATCGACGTTTAAAGAAATTTAGATAATTTTAAATAGCATAGCTTTTATGTATATATAGTACACATAACTAACATACACTAACATTCACGGGGTAGACGAATATATAGAATTATATTATATTATACTATATAGAAATACTATTATTATAATATCATCATCTAGTGTTTTTTGTCCGTTACATATCTATACAAACAATCAATATAACCATCATTCACAATTCTTTAACAAACAGGGTATAGAAGGAACGAAAATCTAAATAAATTCTTATAATATGCGAATATACAGATGAATATACAAATATACAATTTTACGTACATACATATATTAAAATTGGTTTAGTTCAAGGTTAAAGCATAAAACGATTTATAGTAGGCGCTGACGCGCCCATTTGAGCGCCTTAGCACACGCAGAATAAACTGTCACACGCGAGATATTAATTGAATTTACATTTCACACACACAGACGCAGACAGACACACACACGCGCGCATAGAGTTAAAGACAGAAATATTCAATAGATATGAATTTCGTTTGCCGTTTGATAAAGACACAAAAAAAAATTAATTCAATTAACGGACTGGCAATAAAAAAAGAAGGCAGCCAAAGCTATGGCCCATTAAGTAGGCAAAGGGGTGGGGCATTGGGTGGCAGGTAGGTGGAACTAAAAGCTCAATCAAATTCGCGTGTTTTTCTATTGTTTCCTTCGTTTTTTCATTTTTCATTTTACCCTCAACTTGGAGGTCAATAAAAACGCAGCCAAGGCGGCGGCCAGTGAGTGTATCAGTGGGAGTGAGAGAGAAAGAGAGGAGTGTGTGCGTGTGCGTGGCTTGTTTAGCGGCATTTCCTGTGTGTGCACTGCAAACGCTCTAAGCAGCGGGCTGTCCTTGCGGCTGACAGCCCAAAACAGACATGCTGAAGTTTATAAATGATCGCAAGTGGGAGTGAATAAGCTAGAGGTGGCAGTGTACAAAGAGAGCCGAGTAGAGCAGCGCAAAGAGTGCAGCGAAGAGAGGACGAACGGGATGTCGTTTTGTTGGTGTAATTTATAGGAGTTGATTCTGCCTTAGTTTCTTTCTCTGCCTCTGTCGCTGTCGCTGTCGCTGTCTCTGCCTATGACATTGTCTCTGCTTTCAGGCTGGCGTCTGCCTCTGCCCGTTTACTGTTTTTGCTTTTGCTACTGCTTTTGCCTCTGTCTCTTCTGCTGCATCTGTTGCTGTCTCTGCCGCTGTCGCTGCCTCTGCCTCTGCCTCTGCTTGTGCCTCTGCTTCTGCTTTTGCTTTATTTGACAGCCTAAGTCGTGCGTGTTGTTTTTGTTTGTCTTTCACTAGAAGCGTTTTTTAGTGCACGTGACGTGCTCTACAGGGTGTGCATATATGTACATGTGTGTGTGTGCTTGTGTGTGTGTTTTCTAGTGCAACTAGTATTATAAATGTTGCTCAAACTTTTGTGCTTTTGGCATTTTCCTAAAGGAAATTGAAAATTGCTTTTGTTTGCCTTACAATTAGGGCGTATTTTGTGTGTAAAAGGCGTGGCTAGAAACAGGAAAGTCATATAGATAGAGCATTAATAATTCAGTTGAGTTATGCCCCTAGTCGAAACTTGTAATTATTTCTCATCAGAAATATCATAAGTTTGTATTCTTCTTCTGTCTTCTGTTATTATATATTCCTATATATTATATATACAATTTCATAATATCTTGGTCTTATATAATCTTTCCCAATCCTCTGCTAATATATTTAATCCATAACCATTGCTTCGATTCGCACACGTTTTTTTCGCTCAGTGTATTCTGCTTTGTACTTTAAGCATTAGGAAATCATTTCGTTTCCATATTAAATGATCATAAAATATAATAATTACTTTAGATCCCTAATGAAGAAACAATTGAACAGCAATAAAATGTCGAAACGAGATACTTTGAATAGCACTCAAGTGCTATAGATTCGATTCTAAGAGCTGATGCAATGTCATATGAAATATGCTTTAAAAAGCAAATGTGCTAAAAAATGGAAAAACTATGAACCAAACGGGTTTCTCGTAGTTTGGTGTTATTAATTCATTAGAGCTGCGCTAATGAATTAGACCAATACAAAACTGGATTCGGAAGATCTAAAGCGGGTATATAAACTGATTGATATAATCAGCGCAGCATCAAGTCAACTGCTCCCTTTAAGATCTCTTGCCGTATGCGTGTGTGTGTGTGTGTGTGTGTGTGTGTGTGTGTGTGTGTATCGAGGGGGCCTTCTCTATAGACCCCTATAGATAGAGAGCACGTACTAATTCCGTCATTCATTTGTACGTTAATTTGTAGTTGCCTTCATCGTCAACAAATTGTTGTTGCTTTTACGTATAAATGTGCGAGATTTCAAATCGAGCAAAATGTAGTTCAGATTTATATATACACACATACATACACACATATATATATACATACATACATACATAGGTAGAGCTGATAATAGGCCACTCGGAGCGAACGAACGTTTGTAATCTCAGTGGCAAATTAGAGAAACAAACAGAGAGCCCAACAAATGCATCAGATATGTGACAGAGTATGTGTGTTTATATAGGAAAGGAGTTTAGCTAATCTGACAGCTTTGTGTTAATTTCTTGGGTATAATACAAATAGATTACACTTTGTGCTATTAAAATGATGTACAGTAAGGAAATGAAAAGTAGAATTATTTGATCTTAAATTGAGTTGTGTTTGGAAAATTTTCCAGATATATGGATCTTATGGATCTCTTGATGAACGTTTTAAATCTAGCCTATATATTTTATGAGTCCCTTGAGGTTAGGCAGGCTATGATGTTAGCAACTACTGGGAGATCTCTCTTTTATACTCAACTATATTCATGTTTAAGGAATCTGTCTTTTCAATTTTGTAATTGAAGGTATTATAGCTCCTGAATTCTTTGAGGTTGACAAGTTATGTACGTCGGATAAAGTCCGTCTTTATTATTATCAATATAACTATAGACTATGATAGTCTATGTTCCACTTTCAATTGTTCCCAACCAATATTTTGTAGAGCTGTTGTATGATTTATTGGTTGAGGCTAGACAGCTATAAGGATTAGAAATATGTGCAGAGCCACTTGAAATTGAAACACAATGCAAACAAACTTGCAGTCAAGATAAAAAAATAGAGCAGTTCAGTTATTCAAACTGTGTTCCACATCTCATGTCTAGGCATTCAAAACTAACAACAGCGAAAATTCCTAATTTGATCTTAACTACGTCGCAGTTGAACTTTGTTCCATTTCTAAATGTTCCTTAAACTATATATAGAAAGATTATGAGATGAGGAAGAGCAACTGTCCAAGGCTTGCCCAAATGCCCGCAGTCAAGGCAATTTTGTATTATTTGTTTCCCTCACTTTTTTTATTCTTTTGATGATTGTGATAAGAAGCCAGACCGAAAAAAACGCATGATGTGCGTTTTAAAGGTAAGCTCAACAAAAAAACTAAATTAAATAAAAAAAAAAAAAAATATCACGTTTTTATTTTTATTTATTTGTTGCTTTTTTTGGGCTGTCGTGTTCAGCGCATGTTTATTTAGTGATATGCAAGCGAGTTGGTCTGATAAGAAGCACAATATTTGCTAAAAACAAGTAAGGAAGCTCTAGTCGAGACTGCTCGACTAGGAGATACCCTGATCCCTACAAAGAGCTGATATTCACGCACGCATAAGCACGCGCTCTGCTAACTGCGCAGTAAGCAGCGACTGCGCTTGGGCTGCGCTGCAGTGTGGGCAATACTATAAGAATTTTGTTGCTGAATAATTTCTCCTGTAATAGGACTATCTTCATAAAACTTTCAGAATGTGATCACAATGTGCAAATGTATGTACATTCCAAAGCACAAGTCTCTAGTACTTAAAATACGTTTTTTGCAAATTGGGGGCGAAGGGGGCGTGGTATCCAAAATCTGTAAATGACAAAATCTGCGCATTGATCAGATGTATATACACACCAAATCTGAAGTCTCCAGGTCTAAAAGTATTGAAATTACGGTGAATAAACAAAATCAATTTATCGATTATTCGCGATAAAAAAGTAATCGGGCGAGTTATCGAAAAAAAAAGATAAACTTGTACTGCGTATGGTATACATGAGTATGCATACAAAATTTGAAGTCTCTAGCTCTTATATCTTCTGAGATCTAGGCGTTCATACGGACGGACGGACGGACGGACGGACGGACGGACGGACGGACGGACGGACGGACGGACGGACGGACAGACGGACAGGGCTATATCGACTCAGCTCGTCGCCCTGATCAAGAATATATATACTTTATGGGGTCTGCCACGCCTCCTTCTGCCTGTTACATACTTTTCACAAAACCATTATACCCTGATTTCCCATTTTTAATGGGATCAGGGTATAAAAAGAAAAGAGCTTAGCCGAGCCGAATGAAGAATTTTGTTGTTGTCCAAATACATTTTCTTTTGGCTGCGACATACCAAATGCCAAAGCAAATAAGTTCCAACTGTATATGTATGTATATATATATGTGTGTGTGTGTGGGTGTCTGTGTATCTATAGCGGACTGAATAGTTCCTTGACAAGAGCTACATTGTTGACGAGCGTTCATCTCCCACAATGCTAAGCTAGTACATGCAGAGATATAGATACAGAGATACAAAGATACAAATATACAAATATATGTAGTTGTAGATGTAGCTGTAGATGTTTGTACCTTACATTGCTCAAGTATTTATTTATTTTTTTTTTTTTTTTGGCTTTTCTTCTATGTAATATATTGTCAAGATATATACAAATATAGATTCATAAATACAAAGGCATTTACATGTTTGTAGGTAGTACTATAGTATAACTATCGATACAAAGTTACATATATATATAGTTGTGTACTGCACTAGCTATACATGTTTGCCTCTTCTTGTTTCTGTATAAGATCTTGTCAAGAAATAGATTCAAGGATACAAAGATATTGATTGTACTTTATATAGTAAATTAATTCCATTACTATGTACATACATAGATACATAGATATATAGATACATAGATACATAGATACATAGATACATAGATACATAGATACATAGATACATAGATACATAGATACATAGATACATAGATACATAGATACATAGATAAATAGATATATAGATACATAGATACATAGATACATAGATACATAGATACATAGATACATAGATACATAGATACATAGATACATAGATACATAGATACATAGATACATAGATACATAGATATATAGATATATAGATACATAGATACATAGATACATAGATACATAGATACATAGATACATAGATACATAGATACATAGATACATAGATACATAGATACATAGATACATAGATACATAGATACATAGATACATAGATACATAGATACATAGATACATAGATACATAGATACATAGATACATAGATACATAGATACATAGATACATAGATACATAGATACATAGATACATAGATACATAGATACAATGGTGTTGTTGTTGAAGTAATAAATATACCAAGTGACATAGATACAAAAGATACGATAATATAAACATATAAGGTCTATAAAGATATAAAGGTAGAAGTTTGGAGAGGTGCAAAGAAACAAGGTAACTAAGATACAAAGTTACTTAGATACAAGATACAAACTCTCACATTTACATAGTTACAAATATATACAACAATGAAACACAGATACTAAGATAAAAGAGATACACCGAATTCTAAGATATGTACAGACATAGATATGCTTGTACTATGTATAGTTCATGTATGCTTCTATATAATATCTTGTCAAGCAATGCTGTTGCTGGTTCCAACACACACACACACACACACATAGCTAGAGTGAGAAAGATAGAGATGTCATTCTTTTGTTGGATCTTCTTGAAAAGGTGGCCAAAGGCAAAGGCGCAGGCAGGGGTTGCCACGAGGCTATGGGGCACAGTCAAAAGTTGCGTCGCTTCGAGGCTCATTTATAATTTATTGCGCTTGAACACGTTTTGGCTGTACGGCTATATAGTAGATATATATACATATATATATATATATATAGTACATATAACTTGTCTCTATGTCTGATATATTGAAAGCGACCTCCTTTGCCTCCTGTTGCTGCCATTTTCAATTCCATTTCCTAGTTGCCTTCATTCACAGAGAATGTCACATGATGACAGGCGGACAGCCGGACAGTTCTATATATTCTTCTCTCTCAACATTTTGGGTATTAAGTTGTGCATATTTCGGGTTGTGCGTGCTTGTGTGTGTGTGTGTGTGTGTGTGTGTGTGGCATGAGTCAGCGGCAGAAACCAAAATAGCTTAAAATCGTACGAATAGATAATTTCGAGCAAATACGTTTTATATTTAGTGCGCTTTGTAGTAGTTGAGCGAGTTGAAGGTTGAATTCTCATCTAACTGAACGATCAGTTCACATTAATTTCAAAATATGGAATGTTCATTACCAAGGGTTGCTTAATTGGATCACATACAGATATGAAAGAGTAGATTAAATATATTATTAAATGAAATGAAATACAAAATTGAACTTATAAATAAAAGTAAATTGTATGATCTATGCGCTGATAAGATTGGATTATTTATTCTGTCGTGCTTACAAAAAATATTTCATAAATTATAATTGAATTTCTTAGCCCATTTTTGTAGTCTCTTAAGATTATAAAAACCATAATTTATTTGCTTTACATATTTCTTTCCCCCTTTAACAATTTCAACATTATCAAAGAACTAGAAATATTTTGGTCAGACAATTATTTGATAGTTCACATTATCAACGCACTAGATACATATGTATGTCTACTTAAGCACCTGTTTTACTTACCGTTACTCACCCAAACTTGAAACTTTGGTTGATTTGTAATATACTGGGCATATCTTTAATCTATTGTGCTTATCTGAAATGACGTCCTAGCGTCACCTGCTTAATGGATAGCCATGACGATGCGAAAACTATCAGATCTATCTAGTTATATATATATACATATAGAGATTGTGTCAAATGTTCGTGGACTTCATATGCAACCGCACCGCACCTACTTTCCATCCTGCCTTCATATGCTCATTATCGGCTTAACAAAAGCTTATGGGTATGGCCACGCCCCCTCGCACAGCAACAGCTCTAATTGCACGCGTTTTGTCAATTCGTGAATTGCAAATTCAATTACAGTTGGCAAATTGCACAAAACATACATATTTAAATGGTCGATAAATGAGGGGTGTGGGTGGAGCGATGTGGGCGGGAGGAGGTAGGTCAGAGGGTACAGGGATAGGGGCTGCTAATGCTGCTGGCAATCGTGTTGCGTTGCTGTTGTATATTTATTTATACAAAATTACAACAAAATGCAAACGAAATAATAAAAATAAAAAAAAAAAAAAAAACAAAACATAAAAAAAACAACAAAAATTTCCACACATTTAAAGTTTTGTAGCTATGAAAACGACTCACGTGAGCGCTGCTACAGCGACGTCAGCGTCGCCGTCGTTGAGCAGCAGGCACACAACTACAAGTATTAGAAATAATAGCAACAAAAAAAAAAAAGAAAGAGCTGAAAAAAACTATACCGCGTGTATGGCAGATAAATCAGAGAAAAGCCTAAAAACATTGAAATGAACAGCAAATGCCGCTTGCCGCAGTGCCTAACTCACACAGATACTACTTATACAGTTACAAATACACTCGCGCACGCACACATTCAAATGGAAAGACAAACGTCAGCGCCGCCGTCGCATTGACGTAATAGCAAAACTATAGTACGAGCAGAGTAAATTAAAATAACACAAATAAATAAAATGCCAGGCAGAACGAGTGCCGGCTGCGATCTCAAAGAGAGACAACACACACACACACACACATACACAGCGAGCGGCAGAGAGAGAGAGAGAGAGAGAGAGAGGGCGAGCATTTGAGAGCGGCGCGCAAATATAAATATCAAATTGAACTTTGAGACAGTGGAAAATGCCCAAAGCCCAAAGAGCAAATAGAACCAATTAGAAACAACAACATTCAATCGGAGAGCTGCCGAAGTTCGACTTGAGGGAGAGTCGGGGCAGCTAAGCTAAGCTTCGGCTTCGGTTGCCAGCCGCTTGGTCGGTCCGGTCGTCGTATATTGAGTTGCGCGCGCGACGAAACGACGAGAAAACAAAAATGGTTGCCAAAAATAAAATTTCAAAATGTGCACAGCACGCGGCGCCACTACAGATAGAGAGAGAGAGAGGTGACAGAGTGAGTAAATGTCATAGCAGCCGCAGCAGCAGCGTGAGAGCGTAAGGAATTCGAAGAGAGGGAGCATGCGAGGCAGCCACATGGCACAGTGTCAGCATGATTCTAAGTTGTAGCGTATCTGTGTCTGTATCGCTTCTGAGCATAGCCGACGACGCGTGTTGTTGTCTTTGAGTGTGTGAGTGTATGCCTGTGCTTGCCCTTAGCCGCTGGGCGCTCTCTCTCACACACAACCACACATTAACAGCAGCGGCGCTCTCTTGCTCTGCTACCATCGCTGGCAGCGAGCGGATTTTTGTACACTTTGCAACGAGCGCGTGTGCCCAGTCAGAGTCAGATGAACAGCCAAAGCCGTGTGGACGCAAATTAAATACAAACAACAAAAATTGGCAAAGAAAATTCAATGCAAAAAATAAAAACTAAAACTATGTGCAAAAATTAACCGTATTTATTAATAATTAATTGCTCACGACATTTCAAAACATGTTTCTAAATTAGTCTTATGCGCTCAGAAAAAATAAAATAAAGTAAAATAAATCAAGTTCCACTAACGAAGCACGTGTGTCCAATAAGAACATTTAGTGACAAAAGCAAAAGGCGAGAAAAAAGGTTTTTTTTTGGCCTGGCAAACAAAGTAAACGGCAAAGGCAACAGCAGCACCAACGACGACAACAGTGATTGTCTCTGCGGGTGTGTGTGTAAGCTTCTCATATGTGTATTTTTGCGGGCGCTCATAGTGCAAAAATCTACAACAACAGGCATTGGCAGGAGAATAAAACAAACAACGAAAACGCAAAAAGGAAACACAACAGACTCACACACATATAAATAAGGTAAATCAGCTGACTCGTGCGCACTCTCTACCCACTCTCTCACCACGCGCTCTCACTCTCACTCTCCGGAGTGCATCCTAGCTGCAGCGGAAGCTATAGCCAAAGCGACGCTCATTTGTGTAGAGATTTAACGGCTTCCGCATCCTACGCGACCCAACGAACTTCGAAACCGCTAGCCAAGTGCACTTATATTTGTCGAATTGCGTGCGTGTGTGTGAGTGTGCGTCTCGCTCTTGTCACATGCGCGCTCAGTCAGCATAGGCAGCGGGCAGCGACAGCGCGATAGCGGCAGAACGACAGCGACAGCGACAGTGGCTACGTCGACGACACCCACAACGCCCGAAGACCGCACAAAACGAACAGTCGTCGTCAGGCAGCGGCAGCAGCAGCGTCAGCAGCAGCAGCAATAACCAAAAGAAAAAAAAAAAAAACAAATACACGCCACGCGCTCTTACAACAACAACAACAGCAATAGAAACAGCCACACCAAATTATTTGACCACAACAAGGACAAAACAAAGCAGCCAGCGAATCGCGAAAGAAACGCGCGCGTTTTTCCAACGCCTTAATCAATTTGTGCAAAATAAAACAACAATAGCAAATACAGCGTGTATTTTTGCTAATCTGTGTGTGCGTGCGTGTGCGTGTGTTAGTGTGTTTGCGTCGGTGAGCTGTCAACATTTCTCATCGATTTTCGGCTCGTCGTGTGTGTGTCCTGTCGTGTGCCTGCGTGTGTGTGTGTGCGCGCGCGTGTGCTTGTGTGTATGAGCTAAAGTGCTAAAGCTAGTGTGCGCGCGTGTGTGTGAGTGTAGGTATACTACACCCACCGCCCACCAGCGACCGACACCGCCACCGCCAGCTCGATCAGGCAAAGCTCAAACTGAATATTTGCTGTCCTTGTCGTACGCCGGGCGCCGATTTCCGCGAAAGCCCACAACCCTAACTGTTTATTAAGTTTGTTAACTATGCCATACTAGTGCTTTATAACTGTACAATAAATACCAACTACAACAACAACCGCAACACGAGAGAACGCATCTCTAGAAAATAAAAAAAAAAACACTACAAAAATAAAGAAGAGCAAAGCAATTGATTTTATTTTTAGTGCCACAGCAAAAAATATATATAAAAAATAATAAAAATAGCTAAATAAAATATAGCTAAAAGAAAGCAAGAAAAGCCTACAGCACCGTTAAACGTTCTACAACAACAAAGCCATGAAAAACTGTCAACGGGAAAAATAAAAAAAAAAAAACAGAAAGCTGAAAGAAAATAAAATTCAAACGCAACGGCATTTGAAAGAACGCAAGCTACAAATAAATAAATATATATAAATTAAATACATATATAAAAACACATAAAAAAGCGCAATTAGCAAATGCAGCAAATTACAACTGAAACGCTAAAAAAATAAAAGAATTAAATACAAATTTCACATCCACTAGATTTCAAGAAACTTATTTTTGTTTCGTGTTGTTTTTCTTTAATATTGAAAAAAAATGGACATTATTTAATTGTTATTTGCCAAACGCCTGTTATTGTTACCAACAAAAAAAAAGAGAGGGGAAGAAGAAGAGCAAGAAAAAAGTCATAAAAAATAAATGAAAAAGAAAAGAATAACGCAAACAAATTGTTGAATGAATTCGCGGTGCCTTTATTTATAGCGAGCAGCATAAATAATTATATATATACACATTAAAAACAAAAAAATAAATTTAATGATAAAAAATATATATATTTAAAATATATTATTTATAAACAACAACAACAAACATATTTAGCCAAGCAATAAAGAAACGTTAACGTGCAATATTTAACATTTACATTGAATTTAGCATATAAAACTAAATATAATTAAAAAAAAAACATTCATTTTTTCTACATTGTGATTTCAACTACAAGCATAAAAAAAAATCCAGTTAAAAAAGCAAATAAATCAAAATCAAATAAAGTAAAAAACAAACGTTTTTTACACTAAGTAATTATTATTATTATTGTTGTGAGTCGTATTAAGAAGCATCTATAAAAAAGTTACACGAAAAATAATACGCAAAAGTTATAAAAAATAATACAAAAAAAAACCAAAACTTGTTTTTGTAAAATTTCGTGTATAATCACAAAATTGACAAATTTTTTATGAAAAAATGAGCGACAGGGAGCGATCGTCCCCAACACTGATCGAAACTGGCTTAAAAAACTTAATCGGCGGCCGTGATGGTAATTATCCACTGATCAGCGGCATCAATGGTAAGTCGTAGATCCAAGTACAAAAAAAAAAAAAAAAAACACGCATTTATATCTGACAGATACAATTTGTTTGAAATAGTATCTATGAGATACGTTTTTTTTTTTGTAGCATGGCTAATTTAAGGCAGTTGAAACTTGAAATTTGTCGTTGAAATGCCACAATGAATGCCAAAAGCTCTGAACAAATTTAGAGCAGAGGCTGTGTTCTCGACTGGTAGATACTCTGTATATTAATATATAGGAAGTATGCCGTAAAAATTTTTAAATCCTGCTAGATAAATGACCATTAGGTATACTAAAAATGTTATAAATAACAACTCAATTTTTTATGATCGACTAGCACATACCCTATATTTGTGTAAAATGATATAATAGAGGACGGCAAAGTCCGTTTCTCGAAGATTTTGGCAGTTTTTGAAAGAGCTAAAATTTTAGACTGTATATATGCTGTAAAATTTTTAAAAATTTTATCTTAGCTTCTTTTGAGCTTATAAATACTAATAAAATGTTATCTATGGAACATTTACAAATTACAGGGTATATTGACATGCAATTTGTTCTAGCTAGCTTTCGCTTTTAAAATCTTTCGATTCATTCTGCAATCGCTTACAAACTGATTCAAACTCAGCATGCCCTCTGTTGTGGACACATTCCAGAGTATTAGAAAATGTGCCCTGCTTATCTAGACAATCTATTATAATAAATCCATATTAATGCGCTTAAAAATTTCTATAAAATATATAAAGCTCGAGCATAAAGAGAATTTTTGTGCTGTGACATTTTCATGTCATAAATCAAAGTGAGGCAGTGGCCGGGACGGAAAATGGGAAAAGTCTTGAGCATGACGATACAACGAAATTGAGTTTGGCCAAGAAAATAATAAAAAATAATAAAAAAAAAAAACAAAAAAATAAAAAATAATAAAGGAAATCAAAAATATATATTGATTGCTGCGCTGAGTTCGACGTTTTGCTGATTAGAATTGTCGTGGAATCGCAGGAGCAGCAAAGTACCTGCACCATAGAGCAAAGTTCGAGGTGACATCGCCGGCCATAAGCCTGATAAGCGTTCTCTATGTGTGTGTGTGTGTGTGTGTGTGTGTGTGTGTGTGTATTGAAACATTTGACAACAAGCGTCAAGGGCATTTTTAGTTTCATTTACAATTAATGGAACTGTTTTTTTCGATGAATTAGAAAAGCGTGCGACGCTCGAATGACAACTGAAGGTAGCTCGAGGAAAACAGTCAAGGGAAGTCGAACGAATGTTGGGTGAGAGGGGGCAGAGAGAGAAAGCGAGAGGGACTGAGATGGATCGTAAAGGGAGAAAGAGAGCGGTAGAGAAAGACAGAGACAGGGAAAATGAGAAAGAGAGACAGAGAAAGATAGAGTGAGAAGGAGAGAGAGATAAAGTGAGAGAGAGGCAGATAGAGAGGGAGAGAGAGAGAGATAGAGGTAGAAAAAGAGTGACAGGAAACATGAGAAAAAGAGATAGAGATAAAGTGAGAGCGAGACAGATAGAGTGAGAGAGAGAGATAGAGTGAGAGCGAGACATATAGAGAGTGATAGATAGATAGAGAGAGAGAGAGAGAGAGAGAGAGAGAGAGAGAGCAACAGAGACTGGGAATATGAAAGAAAGAGTGAGAGATAGAGTTAGAGGAAGACAGATAGAGAGAGGAAGACAGAGTGAGAGACAGGCGGACAAATAGATAGAGAGATAAAGAGAAAGAGGGAATGAGAAAAATCAGAAATCTGCTTTATCCTTTATCCTTCTAAATGTGTTTCCAAAATCTATGTTGTCTCCAATCAATTTCTTGACTTCCTACAGCTTCGCTTATCTCATTCAGCTCAACTGCAGGTCAAAGTGTGAAAATCTTTGAAAATCTGTTAATAAAAAATCTTCTTATTGGAATGTCAGCCTTTTGGCTTGTGGCCAAGCAAAGTTTTCGGCAACTTTGTAGCTGTCGCTTAACTTTAACTGCATTCTCACAATTTTCTACGCTCTTGGTCGTCTTGGTCTGTGGGAACAAGTTTTGCAGCGTAAAATATCAATTTTTAAATAATGTGCCTCAACTTTACCGCTTTTCCACGCAATTTAATCAGAATTCGAGCATATTGCTGCAATAATTGCTATTTGATGTATACATTTATCTTTATACATATATATGTATATATAGTTTGGTACAAACTGTACCCCTGCCCCATTGTTTGGGGCATTCGCAACGGGCCGAATAATCGATAGCATAAAAAAGGCAAAAGGCAAAACGAGAAAATGCCATTAAAAAGTGTCATAATCGGTCAGCATAATGAAGAGTAGCTGTATGACTGTCTGAGGGCAGGGGGTTGGTGGTTGTGGGGGCTGGGGGTGGCTAGAGAATTGCCATGCTTTGTGCATTTTTAGTTTTTGCTTTTTGACTGTGGCCAAGTCGATTCGACATCGTCTGCGTCTTGTTCCATAAATCAATAAGCGGAAACCCGGCAATCGAACAGGGCATACCCCAGGGTACCCCACTCCACCACTCCGTCTTCGTCTCGTCACCTCATGGGCCGATGAAATTTATTGTAGCATAGTTTTTTTTTTCTAACTTGGCTAGCGCTTATCGTGAAACGTTGCGCATACGCCGCGTGTGTTAACAAGCGCTTGATTACCGCATTAAAAAGTTGTACAAAGCACACGCTAGTTAAATACAAATACAACAACAGCAACAAACACTCGCAGATAAGCTAGTCTACGGATACATTAGCGGACGGGGGGCGTGGCGGGGTGGTTTCGATGCAAGCGGTCAGCGCGGCAAATTGTGATAGCTGCGAGCTGGTAAATCTTACATGAACATACAGATAAGATTGTAATTGAACTAGAGGCAGGGCGCGTTAAGTGCCAGCGGCATCTAGATTATGATAGTTTAATAATCTGCTGACAGACTGAGCTATAAAGTGTGTGGGGAGAGGGAGAGAGAGAGAGAGAAAGGAAGAGGGCGAGGTAGAGTGAGAGGGGCGGCAGGCTGTGTTAGCGCATTGAATGTGATAGCGCATAGATTTGCTGTGACGGATTCAATGAATGGAATATAGTGGCATGTGATTGCAGTGATAGCTTTGCTAGGAGCGAGAAGCAATGAAATGAATATAGTGGAACAGACTGGAACAAAGTGGAAGAGAAACATGAATTGGGGATTGGGCTATAGCACATGTGATTTGAAATATGTGAATCTAGTGCAGAGAGTGAGGACTTATTATATAACTTATATTGGAATACAGAGAAATACTTGAAGTACAAGGCAGAGATATTGAGCAGAAGCTCAAATCGAGTGGAGTGCATCATCAGCGATAAGCATGGATGGAGCGTGAATGGGATGCAGTGAAACAATCTAGATTTTAGATGGAGGTTGCTCAACTAAACGAATTCAATTCTACATTAGTTAATTGACTTTCTTTATCATATCTATAGAAAGTTATAAAATAGCTGTATAAAAACTATATTAAGTTGGTAAAAAACACAACTTTTATTGAGCTACTTTGTTTCTGCCTTTTTACTTTTGATTCTGCTATACATAAATATCTAATATGCGATGAATAGTTTATAATAAAGTGCTGAATCTATGCAATTCAAATTTAATATTTTAGCAACATATTTGATGAAGCGTAAAATATTATAAATACGCATTTCAAGTTCTGTTTTAAATTAATCAATATGCAATATGCATAACTCAAACTTATTGAGCTCTAGTTATAATTCTGATACTATCAGGAGGTTCATTTCGCAACCTTTACAGACTTTTATAAAGAAAATATTTTCTCATCAATATGAAAATGTTTCGCATTATTTCATGAAGATGTTCAGCAGTTTACTGTGATTAAATTCCATTCAAATCTCTTTACGTACATTCAGGGAACTTTTTATAGTGTTTAGATAAACTAAAGTTTAGCGTCAGATGCGAAGGTGCTGTAAAATGTGAGAGATATCATATCTCTACTGGCACAGATCGAGATATATGTTAGCTATAGAGCTCATAGGAGCAGTTGAATGCATATAAACATAATTTATAGGATATTATTATACGAATCTAAATTATTTGCATTGCCATAATCAGAAACTGCATTTCAAGCAAACTTTTCGCGTGTTCTCTTCAGTTGTTTTGGCATGCTCGAATGCCATTCGATGTGCATGTTAATAATGCATAAGGCAGAGCAATTGGCAGGACAAATATAGTATATATGTATATATAGGTATATCTGGATATATATTTGCAAAATTTGTTTGCTATCATCATAAAAAAAACGTCGTTTGGCTGCCAATCAAAATCGTTGGCTTTGGCCACTACAGCTGCCAATTAGGCATTGTTGTAGTTATTATTGTTGTTGTTGTTGCATTGATATTGATTGCAAATTAGCAGCTAATCACATATATGACATAAACACCCATATTTGCTATTTATATAGTTCACTTGCTGTGACATTATCAGTTTGTATGCCTTTTATAGTCCATCACATTGATAAGCCTCGCATTCCGCAGTTGCAACACTTGCGCAGAGACAGCTTGACAAATGGTGCAAGTGGCGCTCTCGAAAGTTGCAGCATGATACGATGTATCTATAGCTTGAGTGGGGCATGTGGCATGTGGCAAGGTACAAGCGGTGCAGTTGCAGCCAAGTTTACCTACGAACTGCTGTTGTTGTTTTTGTTGTAATCCAAATCGCAACTGCGAACTTGCTAAAGTTTTGCAGCCTCTTTGGCAATTAAAAGTTTTAATTGAAAATTTTACAATATTCTCACGGCCAAGTGGACAATGAAGGGAGGAAATTGATGCTAAGACGAATTGCAAATACTCTTGAGAAGTTTGAAAGCGCGTCTCTAGTCTCTAGTCTCTAGTCTCTAGTCTCTAGTCTCTAGTCTCTAGTCTCTAGTCTCTAGTCTCTAGTCTCTAGTCTCTAGTCTCTAGTCTCTAGTCTCTAGTTTCTAGTCTCTAGTCTGTAGTTTCTCTCTCTCTCTCTCTCTCTCTCTCTCTCTCTCTCTCTCTCTCTCTCTTTAACATTCTCACGCTTCACTCACATGTTCTACACATTCCATCACATATTTCAATTACCCTTATATAGAGTATAAAATGCTAAGCAAACATTTGAATGGAATTTTGTATTTTGAAATCTTGGCAAATTCTGAAGCGTTTCACATGAAAACGTGCTGAAAGTTGGGCGCGTTGCTTTTACATTGTGCAAATATTTGTAAAATATGTAAATTATATTATAGCCCTATGTATATACGTATATCTCGTACATATATGTATATATATATAAAAGACAGTTTTTTTTTGTTTTCGTATTTGAAAACTTATTTAACAAGTAAACTGCATTAAGAAGTATGTCATAAAAAGCGAACCATAAAAACTTGTGCCTTTCGAAATAAAAAATAAACTTAAAAGCAAATAAAACAACAGTTATTTCACAGCAAAGGCGGTTATAAAGAGCCTAAAGGCAAACTGAAGCAAAGCAAAGCAAGTCAAAGTCTTAAAAAATATATTTCTATAATATTTGTTGTTTTAACGCTGCGTACGCGAAGCATCCACGTTCTATACTAATTAATATTTATATTATTTAAAAAAAAATATATATACAAGTATACGTTATTTATGCCAAATTAATTAATTTCCAATTGAATTTTATATTAATTTCCAATTATTATTTGATATGCTTTAAAAGCTTTTCGGTCATTACTTTTTAACAATTATTAGCGCAAACATATTTCATTCTTAATGCGCACCAAATTTAATTGAATCTAAAATATTCGCATATAAATTATGCGTTTCAAGCTGCGTATACGCAATATTTTCATCTCGGAAAAAATACAAAATACAAAATGTAACAAAAGAACAACAAAATATAATTTGAAAAAGTGTGAAAAATATTTTCATAAACTAAATGTTTCATGCGTGACAACGGAACGGGTTTCGAGGGTGTGGGGGGCGTGGCACTTGCATGCTGTGAATTTGTCAAGCAGAGCAGCTGATGCTCATTTGTTGTTGGGCATCGTTTTGTTGTCACAAAATGCGGTCAAACAATTTGTTTATGCGGCTATTTTAAAAGCAACAACGGCCAACAACAGCAACAACGGCCAACAACAACAACAGCAAGAGGCTAGCAGCTGGTTAGACGTTTTCTATTGCATTTTTTGGCCTGGCAGCAAATTGTTTAATCAATGCCGCAACTCAAACTCTTTAAAAGGCAACAACAGCAATGCAAATGCTGAAAAGGAAGCCAACAAGGAATAAGGCATGCCAGGGCACTTACACACACGCGCCGGGCAAGGACGAGCTACCTGTAAAAGGCAGCAGCAGCAGCAGCAACAACAACAATAATAATAACGAAACGTAAGCAAAAACAAAAAAAAAAGAAGGGAAAAAAATCAAATTAAGGTTAAATACCACAAAGCGAGCAGCAGGCAGGCATATATATATTTCTATATGTATGTGTGTGTGTGTGTGTATATGGTTATGCCTTAAATCCAAACTAAACCAAAAGCTCGCAGTGAGACACACATACAAACACACAGACACACACGTGCTCTGCTGGCGACGGCGCCTGAAAGCAGGCAATACGATTTTGGCATTTGTGCCGCTGTTGTTGTTGTTGTTGCTGTTGTTGTTGTTTTAGGCACCGTAGGCGTTGCCGCCGGAATTGTGTTGGCAAAATGATGAACAACAACTGGAATAGCGGCAACAACAGGAGGCAGGAAGTTGAAAACAGTCACGAAAGCCTTTGAGCAGCAAGCAAAAAGGGCACTAAAAATACGCAAGCAGCAATAACAACAACAACAACAACATCAAATCAACATTAATAATAAAATCCATAAATGAAATAATGTTGACTTCATTTGTTTGCGCATGACGTCAAAAACAAGAAGCAGCATAAAAGCCGAGCACGTAAAAATCAAGAAGAAACAAAAAAAAAAATATATATATATATAAATAAGGACATGCCTGCAAAAATCGAAATACAATGGATGAAAATACAAAAAAAAAAAAGAAACTCAGAAAGAGGAACGAAAAGAAATACTTTTGTTGAACTTTGCGTCCGTCATACAATACATGCAGCTCCTGCCCGTACCTCCTCTCTCACTCACACTCGCACACAGCTGCCCTCCCACAATCGACACTCTTAATGGCTGTGTTGGCCCGGCACGAAAGGACAGCGCTAAAGCGAACGACACACAGACCCACATAGCCAAGTCGGGCCCCAACATGTGTTGGTTGTAAACAGGAAGCAGCAGCCGAAGCAGCAGCGGCAGCAGTCGAAGCAGCAGCAGCAGCTACGGAATGTTTTTGCCTGTCATGTGCGCGCTCTTTCGCACTCACTCACTCACTTACAGTGCGCGCTCTCTTTGGCGGTGCTCGTTCGCTCGCTCTCTCTGTCCCTCTCTCTCACGGCAGCATGTTGCAAATGTCAAAGTAGCAAAACCCGGAAATTCGAAGGACATGTTCGAAAAGCCAGGCAGTACGCCCACACACACTGTGCCGCACACACGCACACACAAACACACACATACAAAGAGTGTGCGTGCGAGAGAGAGAGGCACTCACACAGTTGACCAACTCTACACCGCGTGTAGAGTTCTGCGCAGCTTAGGCGCTCTCACGCTCTCGCGCTCTCGAGCCTCGCTCTCTCGCTCTCTCTGCGGCGCCTTTGCGTTTGCTTTTGTCTTTGATTTTGTGTTTGCTTTTGCTTTGCTTTTGTCTTGGTAGCCTCGTCTGCTTGTCTTTGCCTGCTATTGTAATTGTTATTGTCTTGTTGTGTGCCGGCAATGCACACACGCACACACACATACACATAAACTTATACTCACACTTACGCTCTGTAATTGTGTGTGCAAATGTAAGTCAACTTGAAGCGTCTTAAGCCAAGTTAGCGTTCTACGTGTGCGACACGCACACATATAGACACACATACGTACACACACACACTCACACTCATTGCCCATCACACGTTTTTGCTCTGACTTGACAATATGTATTACCGTCCCAATTTCCCCCCGCTAGTTGCCTTTTACTCTATATTAAGTAAATTTTGCTTGATTTGCAGCGCGTGTTTAAATTATTAACCAACTTGGCAGTCCGTTTAAATATCCCTGCTGTGCGGGCATTTTTAGGTGGGGCATGGAGTTGGTGAGGCGGAGGAATAGGTTATAATAGACATATATATAATTATATATATTTGATAGAATTTTTAAACCTATTTCCGGGCGTGTTTTTCTATCGCTTACTGTTGCTTATTGTTCTAGTTTAATTTTACGTTTTAGCTATTATTTCTGGTATTATTTTTGCCTAGCATGGTCAACTTTCTCTAGCCTTTAGCAATTAACTAGAAATTCTTATAGCGGAGACTTAGTCTATCAAGAATGTTTTATAAAATAGCCTGAATATCTAAGATTTTGTATAAATGATAGATAAAGTTGATCTCTATGACATACAACATAACATAAGTTCCATATCTCATCTGTATATCATAAATAGTTCCATATCTCAAATTATAAAAAATCTATTAAGTTTGTAAAGTATCTACAGAATTTGTAACATCTATAATTCCTTTGGCAGACATATCTTAAATTATCAATAATAGAATAAACATTGAATTTCTAATGTCCAGCTTTATATATCATATTCTGACCTTATGACATATATGATACATATATAACTTCCATAGCAATAAGTTAAGCTATATTGATTTCTATTTAAGTTTCAAATAGCTAGCCCATTTCTGGCCACAACTAAGCCAAAGCCAATTGAAAAATTTTAAGTTTTATTCTCTTATCTCTACTCTCATCTTTCCCCTATCTCTCTGCATCTACACTTTCTTCGAGTAATTGAAAATTGTGTATTGTGTGCCTTGCCGTGTCACGAGCTTCAGTTTAACAACCACGAAAGATTTGCAAACTGTCAAATTTGTTTAGCAGTGCTATGCTCGTGTTTGCTCAACTTGTTTGTTTTGCAAATTTCGTTTTTAGCGAGTGTTGCGATCTTTTATTGCACAACAAGGAAAAGATGATGAAATAAGCAGCGAGTTGAAAATACGTAACAGATTTGGTAACATTTAATAGCCCTAACGAACGAGCACGAGATTAACTATGTTACGCCATGTACCACAGTGCGTATGCATGTGTAAATATTACTCATACGCCGTGTGTGCGTGTGTGGTCTAAGGATACAAAGCACTTAATCTTAACAAAAGCTGCCGCTGCCGCTGCTTTTACTGCTGCTGTTGCTATCTGTGTACTATCTTAGGTTTTCGCAGTCGAATTTCCCCATGCTCAAGGCTGAGTGAGCATTAAGTATACGCACCGTTGTCTGGCTAATATTTGCTTACCTTGAGGCCGCAACAAAAGGCCGCAAATCAAAAACAAATTTGCTTGGTTTGCTCATGCTTCAATTACGGAGCATTAAATATGCATATGCAAATTTGCGCTGTGCGTGATTATCGATAAATACTGTAATCGGATATCGATATTAGCTATTTACATATGAGAATGGGAAATTCGTATAATTTGATTTAGATTTGAGGACATATGGATTTAAAATGTGTGTAGGCTGTAAAGGTGTGTGTCCTGATAAATGCTGTAATCGGTTATCGATAAAATGTTAACGGGAATGCTAAGATATATGATGCTATTATTATTGATACACTAGATTATTATCGAGATAATATGTGTGCCCTATTGCTTCGAATTATCGATAAATAATAGATAGTTTATTTGCGGTAATCGATAATTAAGGAGTGTATTATTATCTTTTATTTATGCTTAATATTTGAATAGTTTTTTAAGCTCACAGATTTCTTTTGTCTTCTCAGAGACCTCCTGCTCGCCCTGCTTAGCCCTTCTACCACTAGCTCTAGGCTATACCCATACATATATAAATCCGTTTGGCGCCTTAACGTAATCAAGCTGGCGACCTTTAGGTCTAATGTGAATACGAAAAGAGAAGCAAAAAATATACAGCACACACGAGTCGAATGACGTCAGTCGCTGCTCTTGATGATGATAATGTTAATGACAATGGCTGATGATAATGATAATGCTAAGTTTGTGGGTGTGAGAGTGTGTGTTGCGGCAAAAGAATGCAAATAAACAAATACTTAAAAATTGTGGCAAAATTTTCTATATTCAAATTGGCAATTCTAAAAATGCATTTTTAGCTATTTAAATGCAGCGATTATAACAGTTGCAGCAAACATACTAAATGCAATTTGGAACAACTGCGACCCCTTTCCAAATATGTAAAGACGCCACACGCCCCCTACCTCTATCCGTTATCTCTGCTGCTGCTGCTGCTGCTGCTGCTGCTTCTGTGCGTCTGTTGTTCATGTTCCACGCCCACACAGCAAATTTACCTTAAAATTCATTTTCATTTCAATTTTCATGTTGGCCACTAATTTTGCTGTTGTTGTTGTTGGTCTTTTTCATCTTTTTCTCTTGTTCTTCTCATTGTGTCTTTTGCTTGCTTTTTGGCTTCTTTTAATTGCCAAATATTTTTGTGTACAATAGCATTTTGAGTCGGTACATGAAATATTTTGATGTACACATAACTGTATAGATATATTTATATATGTTTATACATACATACATGTATATACACATGTATATATGTTTTTTTCTGCATATTTATATACATACCTAAATATAATTTGTTTCTTAATTTGAGGCATTTACGTTTGCTTAGCTGCTGACGCAATAATCGATTGTTTTAAAATAGTTTTGCTTAGCTAAGAAGCATCAATGGAAAGCGAGTTCTATATACCCTAAAAGAAAACTTGGATGATCTTCCCCTGGATATAGACTCGATGAGCTAAGAAATTAAGGTAGGTGGGCCTAGGGAATTCGGGGTGTGGCTGCTGTGAGATAAACCCTAAAAATATTTAACAGAAATAGCATAGAAATAGAAATTATAATAGCCTAATAATAGATTCCCTTGCTGGATATCTTTATAGTCACGCATGCTCAACCCCAATTTATATATATATATATATATATATATATATATATATATATATATATATATATATATATATATATATATATATATATATTTTTGCATTCTTTTGGCGGCTTGCGAAAAAATTCGCATAGAAGAAAGGCAGCATTCAATGAAATTAAAATTGCTGTGTTAAGCGCCGGAAATCGATTGATATAGCGGCTCAATTAATGCTGATAGTGCATGGCCAGCGGCGTAGGCAGTGCAGCTCAAAGAGGGGTTCTCTATCTAACGCTCGTGCGTGGTGGCCTTCGTGTTTTACGATGCCAGGCGATTAGAGTTTCTTGGAATTATGTGCAGCCAGGCATTATAAAAGAGAGTGTGCGAGTGAGATAGCTAGCTGACGATATCATATCACTAATAATAAATAATAATAATAATAATAAACATTTCATATCAAAGTTTCTGCAATTTATTTGTGCGCTCATTTGTCACAGCGGATCTCTTACACAAACAATCAACTCGAGGAAATATGTATATGTATATACATGGTTATATATGCATATACTTGTATACTTGTATATATATATACTTGATTCGACTGCCTACAAAAATTACAAGCATTGCGAATTTGTATTTGTATAGTATCCCTTTTTGTTTTTGTTTCTTGTATTTTTATATAAATATTTCACTTTCGAGTGTTTTTATTACAGTCAGTTTTCAGTTTTTTTCTTTGTTGTGGGTTTTGGCGAGTGGGCGTGGCTTTCTGCCTACTGTGCCAGAGTTTATTAAGAGCTGGCGATTTGTATATCAGAGCAGGCTGTAAACAAACGATTATGGCGTTAGACCAAAGCAAAACAAAGCAATTTTTTTCGTTGTTTAAATGAAATATGAGCATGTACTCAAATCGGCGCTGTGTGCCTGTGTGTGTGTGTGTGTGTGTGTGTGTGTGTGTGTGTGTATGTGGGCAACAGGAAATCTGTGAATCGCTGATGGATATTTCTATAGAAAAAGGGCAGCTATTAAAGCTGAGTGCGAGAGATCGATGGAGCGATATGTGCATAAGGTCAGCTGGTTGTAGACGGCATAATGGCTATAAGGACTTAATAGAGATTGATATAGATATAGTTTGGCATAAAGGAAAATTAGATCTATGTGTGAGAGGCAACAGAAAATAGCAGAACAATGGATAAAACTAAACAGATTATTGAATGATGATATATGTAAACTTAAATTAGAGGATTTGTCTTATAAAGGGAAATTAGATCTATATTGGCAAACAATTGGCAAAGCTTAACAGATTATTGATATTGAATGAGGATATATGTAAAGTATAAAGAGGGGATTTGTCCAGCGGATGTTGAAGTTGACACAGTTACTTGAAGTTGTCTAAAGTATATTATATTATATATGTCTGTATAGTAACTACATAACATCGAACATAGCATAAATTTTGTATTTTTATTCATTTCAACAAACATTTCAAGAAAACAGTTCCATAAAAAAGTTGGATAAATGGGCTTAAAAACAAAAGAAATTCATGTTTTATGTACCAGAAAACAAACGAAAACATTATAGATTTTGAAAATGTATATATAAAAACAACACCAATATACTCATTTCACTTTCGTGAATGAGTATAATTACAATTTATATGTTCTCTATATGCATATTTAGATACCTAATAACTGCAGCACTTAGACATTCCCATTAACAATCGTCCCTTAACTGCTTTAACTACTTCCAATGTATGTTACACTTGGACTCCAGCTAAATAATTTAGCAATTTGTTTACAATTCGCAAACAGTTGATGCGATTTGCTATTTGTGTTTTGTTTCTGTCGATTTCCGTCAACTTTATTTATATGGATCCATAGACATATCTTTGCATGGGGAGCGTGCCCAGCTCAAAGCTCATTTGTGTCAAGTAGCTGGCGCTGTCAAGTTGTCATTTGCTCAACCCAAAGGCAAGGGGCAGGGGTACGAGTGCTCACCTGTCTATACACAAATGTGTAGCTACTACATCTATCTATCTTTCAATGAGCAGCTAGGCCGTATCAAATATGCATTAGCTTATGGCCACTAATTTGCTGCTGTTGGCCAGCCAATGTTGGCTCTATCCTGGGCCATATCCTGTCACAGCTCTAGACGTTCGTTGTCTAACCTGCATAATTGATGAATGTGACAGGCAGACGGACGGATGGACGGACGGACAGACAGGGGAAGCAGCTAGAGTACAGTTGGGCAGGCACACACATTTATGAGCGTATGCATAAAATATGCAATGAATGTTTTGCCTCCTGCTGCTGCCATTTCGTTTTTGTATTTTTGGCCAGAGCACAAACAGTTTATCCAGCGCTGTAAATTCCTGAAGAGGGCGGCACGGCGCACTGGGCGAGGGGGCGGTTCATTAAGTTAGTTGGATTTTCATTTGCTTTTAGCCGCTTGGCAATTAGTTTGCGGCTGCATTTGCTTGACATTTTGGCAACGTAGCTTGTTGTTGTTGTTGTTGCTGTTGTTGGTTTCTCGTGCTCGTTTTGTCAAATGACATTTCTATTTCTTCAAGTAAAACACACTCACACATGCCCAAAACGGATTTGTTGGCTGCTGCTGCTGCTGCTGCTGCTGCTGACTGTGCCTATGTATGTGTATTGGCAGCAGCGAAAACCTAAGCACCTCGCCCACTCCCCCCATGCCCCCGCCCACGTCATGCCGTCCGTCTTTGTCGCCGTTGTCGTCTGCCACTAATGTGGCGTACATTTTTTGGCTAACACTTTATCAAGATGGCAGACGCCTTGGCAGCGGGCCAAAACCAATGCACAAAACTATAAAATGCTACCTAGCCATCAGCTGTGCGCCCATAGGGTGAGCTGGCCGCCCACAGATCGTGGCCGCTTCACTGCAATTCAGAGTTTGCCAGCAAAAAGTGTGAGTCGATAACTAAAGTTGAACAGGAGTCGGCCAATGAAGTTAGCTGGCCTAATTGCAAGGCCAGAGTTGGCTGAAATTGCAATAGCATTTTGGGCAAATTATGAGTCAGCCTGAGTGGGCGTGGTAAAGTGCCATATTCATATTTTGAAAGCAGACAGAGCGAAAAACTTTTTGTCTAACAATTCATAATTCATAAATTAAGCTAGACAATTCAGTTGACTAAATTAAAGTGTTGGAACCAACCTCGCATATTAACAAAATTAAAAATACATGTATTTATTTATATGACTATTTCTCTTGGTGTAGTTTCATGAAAAAAATTGAAAGAAAATAATATATAAATATTTTTATAATAATAAAAAATTTTAATTTCAAAATTACTTTTAATTAAGAAGTAATTTTAAAATTTTTGCTTAAGAAAATATTTATATATTCAAAGAATATAATATATAAATATTTGATTTGAATTTTTTTTATGAAAGTGCACTAAGAGAAATTTTCATATAAATAAGTAGATGTATATTTATTACTTTTAATTATGAATCAATTTTAAAATTTAAAATTTTTATTTAATAAAATATTTATATATTATTTTCCCTTCATTTTTTCATGCTTTTAAATATATATAAATTCTAAAAAAAGTCCTATCTATTCATAGCATCAAAGTTCAGCATATCTTGAATTAACAAATATCTAAATGCTTATTTATCACTCACTTTATCGCTCAGTGTAGCTGTCTACCTGGCAAATGTAACTTTTTGTCTGCTGACTAAAGATTCTTCAGCTTCGTTTCCACTTTTCTAATCGCTCATGCCCCAACAGCTTATAGCCTGCCACGCCCCTTCTCCACACACACACACACACACACCCCTCTGCCCTCCCCTCGCTGCTTAAGCTAGCGACAATGTGCGCCATTTGTCTTAACCTTCAAGAACATTTAGACGTCATTCATCTCTCATAATTTTTGTGCGAATTTCGAGCGATTTGTTTTTGTTTCAGCATTTCGCTTTCACTCTGCTTCTTTTTCGCCTGCTTCTTCTTCTATTTATTCTAGCTTGTTTTTTCTTCTTGTTGGTATTTTTCCACAGCGTCGCCTGTTCGAAAGGTATTGCTCGTCGTTCGCTTTACAAATTAAATTTAGCCACATTTTTGGCTTTATTTTCTTTGCATTTTCTTTTCGCTTGGCTCATTGACATTTGCCTCGGCAGCCGTTGCAGTTGCAGTCGGATTCACAAGTTGCACAGTCGCAATTGCCATCTCTGTCGCATTCGCCAATCTGTGGGCGCTCTGTATGTTTGTGGCATGCCACAATAATCTGCGCTCAGACCATGGCCAAAAAGGCAGCAACAGAAGCAGAAGCTGCTCCTGCTCAAGGCCGTTTGATTAGATAGCAGCAGACAAAATGAATGGCCACGGAAATAGTAGCAGCTGCAGCAGCATCCACAGCAGCAGCAGGAGCAGGAGTATAACAAATGGCATTTCATTTATTAATGTGCGCAAACTTTAAACAGAAGCTGCTGGGGCAGCCGAAAGCACGAAAAGCTTGCCACATCATCATATTTTCTACTTTTTTGCTCTTTTCTGCTATTTTCTTCTATTTTTTTTTTTTTTTTTTTTTTTTTTTTGGCTATTCAACATCGCCTTGAACTGTAATTGGTTTGGCATTCAGTGTGCGCGACTTAAACACGAATAAAATCTCATTTTTTATGCGCTTTGAATTTTAAATATTTTTTTTAAAACTGTGTTACATTTGGCACTTGATGTATTATTTCTTTAGGCTAACATTAATGGCGCTGTTATGGCTTATTTGCTCATTATGTGCAATTTTTATACCATTATGTTAAGGGGTTTCATGTTAAATGCTATGTAGAGTAAAATGCTAGCGCTCACTGTTATGGCTTAACATATGTTAAGCTTGCGTTTAGCTCACCCTCTATGAGTCTCGTTCAATCGCTCTGTTGTATGGCTCTTCTGTAGAAGTTCTATTAACTTCCAGTTTCTCTCTCTCTCTCTCTCTCCCTATCTCTCTATCTATCTCTCTTTATATATATATATATATATATATATATATATATATATATATATCTTACACTATTTCTCTCTTACTTACTTCAAAATTCATGCTCTTTCTATATTGCTGTTTCTTTATTTTTCTGTCAGTTTAACATAAGCAACGTTAATCATCTCTATCTCTCTCTCGCTCTATCGCTCTCTCGCTCTCTGTCTCTCGCTCTCTCACTCTCCTCTCCTGTGCTCCTGTCAATATTTTCGATGCCACCTATAGCTTGTTAGTGACCATTAAATCAGAGTATTTGCTCTGATTGTAATTCATCTAATAAATTAGGCGGCAGGCCATAAATTTTAAATACAGCTTAGTTTGATCCATTCACGGCTAACAGTTGTCGCTCAAACGGAATTTATTTGTTGTTTGTGGTTCACTCTTTTGGTTGTATTCTCACACACCCAGGGAGTGAGAAATATGTGTGGGATAATAACTATCCCATTAAAATTAAGAATAGCAACAACAAACTTGAAATATTATTTAAATTTACGAGCAAAAATTTCACACAAAATTTAACAACAGAAATAAAAAAAACCAAACCAAAATGATATACCACAAACATAAAAAAAACATTAAAAAAAAACCAAATACTATTTAAAAATATATCAGATACTAAACAAAAAATATAGCGTTAAATATGAAGCGGAATTTACAGCAATCAAATATTATGTAGTATTTATTTTTATTGTCTTGATTATAGCAATATGCAGAGATATATATGTATGTGTGTATATATGTATGCCGATATATATTTATATGCCATATACATTATTTCTGACTGCGATATGAATATTATACAATAGGTGGAGATTGCTTGGCGGGGTGCCAATAAATGCGACTGCAAATGAAAACGAAACAGAATTCGTCTATAGAATGAAAACACGGCCAGCCAAAGCAGCCAACCAGCCAACCAGCTAGTCAGCCGGTCGTGTTAATATAGAAAGTAGAAGTGCCAACAATAATAACAACAACAACAACAACAACAACAATACCAACAGCAACAACAAACATTTATGAATATGACAACATATTTGCTCAGAAATTTGATGAAAATAAAACATATCAACAAATTAAATGCACTTCATAAATTTAGCTGCGCACACTTTTCGTACAGTTGCAACAGTTGTTTAAATATATCACAAATAAATTACTTTGTGGTCCACAGCAGCAGAGATGCTAATATTAACCCATGAGAACTCAGCTTTGAATGGGCAGGAATTGTTGCAATTTTGTAAGGCTGTTGCAATTGACTATATATGAAACATAACCAAAAACCACGTGGATCAATCAGTTTTCTCAAAAACTAGCCTCTGAAAACTCAGCTTTGAGTGGATAGATAGTGATGAAAATGGCTATAGTTCTTCTATTTGACTCTACGATAGACATAAGTAAGAACTATCCAGATTCTTCAATTATATCACAAAGAAACCAATAAAAGCTGAGGGTTACATTGCATAGAACTTGATACAGCTTGGCACAGAAGTTACCAAGAGATTCATAATAGATTACTTAGCTATAATATATAACAAACGTAAATATGTTTATTGAAAAGGTAACAAGTTTCTTTAGAATCTTTTTAAACTTTGCCTCAACTACCTTCTATATTTATCTATATAATTTGATCAATTTGAAATGCTTGTTTACTGCAAAAATTCGACCGTATCATTTTTATTTGTACTTGAAAATAAACTCTTCGTTGCTTTTATAGCAATTTTTTTTTTTTTTTTTGGTATTTGCAGTCAATGTCCAGGCGAGACAACAATCTGTCCAACTGACCCGTTCGTATCTGTCGGCTACAATGTTTCACCTCGTTTTTTTCGCACGTTCATAGAGTTAGCTTTAGCTTGTTAGCAGGAGGCGTGGTAGGCGTGGGAGGTGGAGAAGGAGTTGGGTTTTGTGGAACTCGTGTGTTGTGTAATTTATTGGGGTCATTTGTAGTTGGCATGCTATTCACACCATTTGCGCATAGTTTACTCAGGCCGAGCTTGTAAATAACGCTACCTGCACGGGTAGCTCCTGCTAATGGTAGATGGTAAGAAAAATGACGCTGTCGTCTTGCTGATAAGCAAGACCTTCGATTGCTCTGAATGTGGAGCAGCAATACTTAGCTATTGTAGCTGTGGAATTATGGAAAGTATTGAGTTAAATGTGAAAATGTGAGTGTATTAAATTGATTAAATTCCAGATGTGACGATAGTAAAAGAAACTAATTAAGAGAGGAAAGAAATATGACTTAATGAAGAGGAATATCATAAATATTGACATGGAAAGGGTTATAAACTGATATAAATATGATATATTTGAATAACCTAGTCTGGCTTATGTGCACCATTCTGAATGGCAAACGCAGCACTGTTAAGTCTCTTACTGTTAACAGAATACTGTTAACAAGCTTCCAGAAACTCTGTTAGAATGCTTTTGCTGACTAGCTCTAGTCTAAGCCCTATTCTAATTTGTGTCTAAAGCAAATGTCTATAAAATAGTTTTGACTTATTCTTTGTACTTTGTAGTATTTAATTTTTAAATATTTTTATTGCCTAAAGATATATATATATAGGTCCACTCCATTATGACTTGCAAGTCGATGTAAAATAAACAAATAATGAGCACAAAGTTCGTATAAATATTGTGACACCTTTTTGTTGGAAATGATTTGCTGCATTAGCCAACGCTTAGGTCATAGCCACAACTAATGTCAGTCATTGCTTGCTTAATAGCTGCAACAACAACAACAACAACAACATCAACAGCACGTAACATTGTAACTAACATCTAAGGCCCGCTGTGTATTTTGTGATCTAATGCGCTACTTTGTCTATTTACCTTATCCGGCAGATTAAAGTGTCACGAGCTGCCAGTTGCCCTGCTCTCGCCACTTGCCTCTGCCTGCCCCTCTCCCTCTTCCTCTGCCTCGCTCTTGGTGGCTATCTCCCTCGAGCTAGTCAATTTGCGTTTATTAGATATGCAGACACATACAATGGGGAGAGACAAGATACAGCTAGATGCTGCAGTAGCTACAAGTGTAGCTTTAAGATGTACAGCTGCATGCTCTGCACTGTTGTTGTTGTTGTTGTTGTTGTTGCTAGGGCAGCTGGCAACAGTCACGACAACAACAACAACAACAGTGTCTAGCCACTTGAGTGGCAAAAGCGTGCGCTCTCAACGATTTTCATAGCTTGCACTTCTGCTCCAAGTTTTTCTTTTACACATCTGGCCACACCTAACGTCTCGTGCCCCTCGTGCCACGTCTTTAGCTGCTGCTGCTACACATGCTATACTTTTTATTCAATTAACACGCTGGCTAGGCTAGGCCAGTCTAGTCTAGGCAAGGCAAGAGCCAAGTGCTTTTTGTGGCAAGGCGAATGAGACATGCATTAATGCGAAGCAACAACAAACAACAACAATTTGTAGCAGCTGCCAAAATTGACTTAATTTGTTAGATCTACTAGATCAAAATATAAAAGCAACCAACAACAACAGCAGCAACAACAACAACCAAGAACAAGAGATAATGCGAGCATCGCGTAGCTTCCCAAGGCATTTCGCCTGTCAATAATTAGTCGTGCATAGCTGAAATTGAGGTGCGTTTAACCCATGTGAGAAACCCCTTAACCCATATCTCTCTCTCCCTCTCTCTCTCTCGGTCTCTTCTTGCCCCCTCACACCTGCTGGCGCTCACTCTCTCTCCCTCCCTCTGTCGCTCTGTCTCTCTCTCGCTCTGTCACACGCACATAGCTATAAAAACAAAAGTGTAGCAAATGCAATGAACGTGCATCTTGCAGTCATCAAAAGGCGAATGGCAAAAGCTAAAGGCAGGAAATGCTGCTGATGGACAGGCGGAATACCCTGTAAAATAAAAGGCAGTGTGTGGAGCGCAGGGAGAGTGTGAGGAAAGGCGGCAGTCGACTTGGGCAGGGAGAGAAATTGATAGGGGCGGAGAGGGAGCTTGGAAGGGAGGGCGGAAGCGCGAGAGTGGGAGAAAGAGAGAGATAGAGAGACAGATAGATAGAGATAGAGATAGATAGATGGATAGAGATAGAGAGAAAGAGAGAGACAGGAAGAGAGACAGAGAGAGAGAGACAGAGAGAGAAGGACAGAGAGAGAGAGAGAGAGAGAAGGACAGAGAGAGAGACAGAGAGAGTCAGAGAGGGTCAGAAAGAGTCAGAGAGAGTCAGAGAGAGTCAGAGAGGGTCAGATAGAGTCAGAGAGGCTCAGAAAGATTCAGAGAAAGTCAGAGTGAGTCAGAGAGGGTCAGAGAGGGTCAGAGAGAGTCAGAGAGAGTCAGAGAAAGTCAGACAGAGAGAACAGAGAGGGAGATATACTGAAAGAGTGAGATAGAAAAAGAGTGAAAGGGGGATGCCTTAAACTAGCAAGAAAGAAAGAATGAGAGAGAGAGGGATGAGGAAGGACACGTATAGAGAGAGAGAGAGAGAGAGAGAGAGAGAGGGAGAGAGAGAGAGAGCAGGAGAAAGAGGGTGAGTGAGCGTACGTTCCATAACGAAAGTGAGAGTAAATCTAATGGAACTGAGGGAGCTAGACAAATACAGCGTAAAGTGAAGATCAAGAAGGAGAAATACGATCAGGTATAGAGACAAAAAGAGAGAAATAGCATACCAAGCGAGATGTTTCTGAGTACAGTTGTAAATCTGTTGTATTATTATATATGTATATGCAAAGAGAGGGAGATAGAAATACATAAAAAGAGTGGGAAATGAGGAGACAGAGGAGAGCGAACTAAAAGCCCATATACCAGTTTAAAACTTCACTAATTAATACAAACCCATTAAATGTTGTAATAGATAGAAACTGTACGCTCAGACTATATATACGCTCGCAAATTACAGGGTATGCGCGCAAAGTGCAAATTGAAACGTATAAGTATATCAAGTGTACAAAAGTGTGCGCAAGGCAACAAGAAATTGTGAATGCTTTGCATTTGATGAAAGCGTCGAGCGGCAGTTGTCGATGCGCGGCTGTGGGTGAAGGAGGAGAGCGAGAGAAAGAGAGAGAGAGTGGGAGAGGTGAGGCGCAGCCACAGTCACTTCATTGAAATAAAAAACACTTAAGCAGCAACTGCAGCGGCGACAATGTAGCAAAACGTACAAAAAATATATAAAATAAAAACAAATAAAGTGCCAATAGAGCAAAAAGAATACTGACAAAAAAAAGTAAAAGAGATAGACAGAGGGAGAGGGAGAGCGAGACAGCGATAAGTAGATGCAGAATGAAGATAAAGAATGCGCAGCAGCCGCGGCAAATGAAAATGCGATGGCAGCTTCATTAAAATTTTTCGGTTTTCGTTTCAATTAAGTTGCGGTTAGTGGCCGGAAAATGCGGGCGAAAAGGAAAACCGGCTAGAGAGAGATGGCAAGAGCGAGCAGAGAGGGAGGGGGAGCACGAACTGTAAGTGGACGGCGAAATTGTTATTGTTGTCAATTAAACGTGAAATGAAAATGGATATCAACTCGGCTATAATTAAGCTAATGCAGGCCAGAGCAACTCAAATGTTGACAGCGAAGTTGAGTATATATAGATAATGCTCTACTTGAAGTAGCTTCAAGAACTTGCCTGAAGAAGGTATTGATGGACATGGCTAAAGAAATTGGAATTGGTATAGTTAATTATATTATATGCGAATTCTACTCAACTGGAATGCCATTAAATAGTTAGCAATATTTGATAATAATACAGGGTTCTTCATATGCGAGTGACCGATCTGGCAACCCTAAAAGATTGACCATATTCGACAGACCCAAGTTCTTTTCTTTCTAAAACATAAAATTTTGTTGATGTTGTAGATAATAATCATATTAGATTATTATATATTAGTAGACTTGTTGACATCACTCTTTGAATATGATATCTCTCAAATGGCCGCCTTGAGCCTCTACGGCGTATAGTGCACGTCTCTGTCAAGGTATAGGGCTGCCAGATGGGTCACTCGAATATGGACAACCCTGTATATAAAATGTACAAAGTTATTATTAGCTTAATATAAAATAGAAATATTCAATAATCGAGCAAGTAAAAAACAAATTCATTGAAACTGAAGTAAGAGAAAAAAACGCTCCATTGAAACCAGACTTTATGAGGTTTAAGCATAAATGCCCTTAACTAACTATAATGCTTTCTACTTCACACCTATTTCCTCAAAGTCCAAGGCATTAGCAAAATTATTGCAACTGCAATTTGATCCCCTGCTAGTTAAAGCCCCAAGCTTAGGGTTCACAGAAGTTAATAATACTCTTGTAGCAGGCACTTTCCAAAAACCTGTAATAAATACAGAAATCAATTGATTTAAATAAAGCAATGAAAGCTGTTTACAGTTGCGTAGAGGAAAGCAAATCGCAAACAATATCGCAGCGATATCTGCGGCATATACAAAGATTATTAATAAGCAAATATCATATACAAATATCTCATATATCATATATCTGGAATAGGCAGCGGCTGTTTGCCAATATTGTTTGGCTTTGATCATTTCAATGGAATCCATCAAATGGGCATGGCTAAGGTGCCAACCTGTAAAGCGCGAGCAAATGGGGCGTATGCGTAATGCGAAATAGGCAGCTGACTGAGGGAGGTAGACAGAGGGAGAGCGGGAGAGAGCTGAACTGGCGAAATGTTTGCATACTTAATGAGCCGACTTTTATGTTTATATATGCACATACACACACACACACATACATATATGTACATATGTCTAACTGTATATATTTCGCCTGAACTGCAGCTAAATCAATAAAACTGCAGTTGGCTTTGGCCTTTTGTGGGTGGGTGTCAGGGTAACCCAAGACATTTTGGCCATTAAAACAAGTAGCTAAAGTGTAAAAAAAAACACGACAGGAAAAGAAGCAAAACTGGCGACAATTTTCTAAATGAAAATTTCACTCGCTGCACTTTGCTGTTTGAATTTTCCTCTTCTTTTTTTTTTGGCACACAATTTTATATATGATTGGGAGGCAGGCAGATTTGACGCTGCTCCTCTCCTCCCCCCTCCTCTCCCTTTCTGCCTCGCCCGCTCTCTGCACATCTCTCTCTAGCCAGCTGACATGCTGACTTTTGTGTTTTTCCTTAATGAATTTAGTCACCTGCTTGCTCTACCTGCAGTGCCTTCTGCCTTAGCACCTGCAGCTACACATTTACGCTCTATGGGCATTTTTGTGTGTATTCTGCTTATTAGATTTGTACTTTTAATTGCCCAAATAGACAAAAAAAAAAAAGAGAACAAGAAAGAAAAGAGAAGCGAAAATGTTTGCGAAGCATAAACGACTGTCCAATGCTCGTTCGTTTTGCACATAAAAATAAAAATTCTTGAATAACTTAGAATCGTTTGAATTTGTGGCTTAACTGCAATGAATTTTAGTAAATTCTCATGTGATTTATTATGGATTATTTAATTATTGTCGAAGGTTTCTTGATTGCTGCAAATATGTGGAGTTTTTTTTACTGGCACTGAGAAGAAAGACAAAGATTGCAAAGTTTTTTCAACAAGAAACAACTTTTGACTGATCTTTGAGCTATGTTATGGTAGTACTTATAATATATCCTTGGGCATACTCTACTTAAACTTAATATTATTAACTCTAGAACGTCAATTGCAACTGCCCCAGACAAACTCAACAAAATGTAGTCTGAACTTCGTTTAACTTAAAGCTAATATGCTCGCTTTATCCACATAAGATGTAGCCTAATCACATCAGCCCGAATCACACGTATCTTTAGCATATTCTATAAATTTCGCATTTAATTGAATTTCTATTTGTTTTGCTCTCTTTGCAGGTGAGTCTCAAATTCCCTTTGCTACTCCTACGAATTCTCAACACGTGGGTGAGTAGAACTCGCCGCTTAATCTAGCCTAGTCTATGCCAAAAATTTGAAAATTCTGCTCAATTAGTGTATTAATTTAATTAATTAAATGCAAGTGCAAGATGTGCACAAATATTTTCGACTATCACAAAATTTTCTCTTTTGCAACTAATTCGATAAATGTGCCAGAGGAAAAGACTTTTCCAACCATGCTGGCAGGTGGAAAACTCTTGGACAAACTTTTAAGTGAGCTTAAATTCAAAATAAATGTAGAGATTTATTATAGCTGAAAAAGTGAATGAAAGTCAAAAGCTTAAAAGTTAAAGTAAATAAGAAAAAATTAGAAAACAAGTAAGAAAGCTCTAGTCGAGACTGCTCGACTAGGAGATACCCTGATCCCTACAAAGAGCTGGTATTCACGCACGCATAAGCACGCGCTCTGCTAACTGCGCAGTAAGCAGCGACTGCGCTTGGGCTGCGCTGCAGTGTGGGCAATACTATGAGAATTTTGTTGCTGAATAATTTCTCCTGTAGTAGGACTATCTTCATGAAACTTTCAGAACGTGATCATAATGTGCAAATGTGTGTACATTTCAAAGCACAAGTCTCTAGTCTTAAAATACGTTTTTTGCAAATTGGGGGCGAAGGGGGCGTGGTATCCAAAATCTGTAAATGACAAAATTTGCGTATTGACCAGATGTATATACACACCAAATCTGAAGTCTCCAGGTCTAAAAGTATTAAAATTACGGTGAATAAACAAAATCAATTTATCGATTATTCACGATAAAAAAGTAATCGGACGAGCTATCGAAAAAAAAAAGATAAACTTGTACTGCGTATGGTATACATGAGTATGCATACAAAATTTGAAGTCTCTAGCTCTTATATCTTCTGAGATCTAGGCGTTCATACGGACGGACGGACGGACGGACGGACGGACGGACGGACGGACGGACGGACAGACGGACAGGGCTATATCGACTCAGCTCGTCGCCCTGATCAAGAATATATATACTTTATGGGGTCTGCCACGCCTCCTTCTGCCTGTTACATACTTTTCACAAAACCATTATACCCTGATTTCCCATTTTTAATGGGATCAGGGTATAAAAATATATAAAGAAAAAAGAAAAAGAAAAAAATATTTTTAACTTTATAAATATAAATTATTTTTATTTTTAGACTTAGCTATTGCGCTCAAAGACTTTACAGATTTTTTAAATAAAATGAAATTTAATTTTACTTAATTTCACTTTATTTTAAAAAATCTTTAACATCTTTGGGCGCAATAACTAAATCTGAAAAAAAATTAATTTATATTTAAATTGCTTTAAATATTCTTTTCTTTCTTATATAATTCCAATTCTTTATATAATTATTAATAACTATTTTTAAAGTATATTTAGATAAATTTAGTAAACTATATTTAAGATGATATCAATTATTAAAATAATTTATATGCTGTACACTTTCATATAATTATATTTTCATTACGAATAATTTTTGGACAATTAAAATTACATTGAGTTCGCTTAAAAAAGGAAACAAGTCAAGTGAATTATTTAATACGCTGGGGATTTTTTTTTTTTTTGGCTGAGCTTAGAGAATATCTCATGCTCAATTAACACAGGCAGAGCAGTAAGAACAACAGCAACAATAATAATAATTCTAGCAGCCATAAAAAACAGACAATTCACAATTCACAATTCACAATTCACAATAATAATAACAATAAGCAGCTCAATTAACGCCCGTCAAACCGAACCGAACTGATGGAACTGCAGCTGAAAGGGGGATTGGAATTGTTGTTGTTGTTGTTGTTGTTGGGGTATTGGGAAAGGGGGCTGCAGTAGCAGCTCGAAGCAGTTTCACATGCGAGCTGTGCTCGACGGCAATTAGAAAACTCGGTTACATCATTTCGGGCAACAGCTCGAGTTAATTTCCATTTCGAACGGAAACAAAAACCAAATGCCGAATGCCCTGCTAGAAAATACCCCAACCCAACGTAGATAAGTGATGCGTGCTAAAAAATGATGGAAAATGCTTCAAATAATATATATATATATATAATATGTACTTTGCACAGTCTTTTTGCTCTTGCTTTTCCAAATAGTTAAATAATACCCTTAATGCTACTCAATATTAAGTATACGTCATTTGATCATATGTGAATGAAACTTTGACGGCCATGAATATACTTTCGAATCAGATCAACTACTCAAATGTCTAAGTAACCTAATATACCCACTTCATCATACAAAACTGGGCTAAAAAGCATTTGTCACTGCTTAAGCATCTCTAAGTAATTTTCACAAATTTTAGTTTAGCTTTTGAAATAGTTGCAACATTTTGAGCTACATGAAAATTTGAAATTTAACACGCGCCTTTGATTTTATTTATGTTCTTTTTGCTGCTGTTAACACATTTTTAGAACTGTCACAGGAAAAACAAACAGGGGAAAAAAAAGAAAGTGTGGCAAATACTTTTGTCGCGAAGCTCGAGGAATTAGGCGAGACAACAGTTCTTTTCCTGTTTGTACTTAGAGACAACAAATTGGAAATATTTCTGTAGTTCTATTCAGGGACTCATCAATATATATATACATATATCTAAAATATCTGAAATATATTTGCGACTTAGTAAATCACTAGAAACTGTAGCCAAAATTAAAGACGCCGCCAAGTTTTGGCCGAAGTTTTTTAGTTTATTATTCTGGTGTAAAAAATGCCAACGTTTACGAATGACGCACAAAGCAAAAGGCTGAAAATGTGGCCCGTGCTAATTTTTTTCTTCTTTTTTTATATATTTATATATTTAAATAATTGATATAATACGTCAATGCGGAAATAAATAGAAAAAAAAAACTTTGAATAGCAGGAAAAACCAAAAACAAAAAACGAAAAATGGGAAAAGCAGAAAAAACTTAGTGAAAAGAAAAGAAAACTTTAGCGTGGAAAAAGGAAACTTTCAGCGCTAAGTTTTCTATGCAAAGCCTTAACTGACTTTTTTTACACGCGTTGTCAATCGCGACTTCTGGACATCAACTTTTGTAATTAAGGAAATAATTAGTGTAGTTTCATCTCTCTCAAGCATCCCAGCGATAGCAGCATAGACATCTATGGTTGATTGTCCTTATCAGCTATTATTTTAATCAGCGGAGTAGCAGGCAATCATCCATCAATCAAGATGTCAGTCAACGAGTATTTAGTATTTCAATCAGTGGTTTATCAGTTTGCTGATCGTCCTATCAGTTAAGCATTCAGTCAATATGTCATTCAATGTATCAATCAACGAGTCAACCAGTCCGCATCTGAATTAGTTGGTCAAACATTCTGTTAGTCAGTCGTTCAGTCAACCAGTCAAGCAATCAGTGTGTCAATCAGTCAGTCTGTCATCAATCGGTTTTTATCAATAAGTCAATCAACGAATTGATGCAGTCATAGTCTGCCAATATGTGAATCCGTCGACACATTCAGTTATTTAGTCAGTCAATCAAATACTCAAATAGCACTCAATCATGCTATCAATAGTCTATCAGTCTATTAGTTTATCAGTTTTTCAATAATTCACACAATCATTATTTGCTCAATATGTCCCTCAATTAACCAGTCAGTCACTCAATCTGCCAGTCATTCTGTCAATCAGTCAGCCCATCACTCTGTCAATTAGTTAATCTGTCAATCATACCGCCTTCCCACTTGCCCTAAACACGAGAACAACAACAAAAAGTTTTTGTTTTGAGACACAACAAAAGCTTTGCCGTCTTTGCTGATTGAAGGCAATTGTTTCGGCTTTGTCTGGCTCGACTAGAAAATCCCCCGCTAGTATTTGCCAGCCAATTATTTTGATATAATTTCCAGTGGAAGCTGCCGGCTGTCAGCTAGAGCATAAATAATGCCGTTAATGCCGGTTTCTGTAGGATCTAGCTCAAATAAACCGACAAACTGGACAAGCGAATGGCGTATGTGTGGCGCCATCTAACGGCGACAATTGGCAGCTGGCAATGGGTTGTGCTCCGTCTCGCTCGCACTTTTCTTATTTTTTGTGAATGAAACGCAAATGTTTAACACGATTTATTTATAACATTTCACAGAGATGAAAAGAATGACAAATAGAAAGAGATCGAGAGTGAGAGAGAGAGAGAGAGGGAGAGCACGCACAATTAAGAGCCAAAAATGTTTTCACTCCAATTCCAATTTGAATGAAATTTCTGTGTGTGCTTGATGATTATTTGTCTTTAATTTATTTGATATATTTGCTTAATTAAGCTGGCAGCCATTGTGTATCAATCAATCAATTGAACATATTCGTTTAATTAAATCACTGTCTGATAAGTAATTGTTTATCGATTGTGTTTCACGCATCGATAAATGTTTTTTTTTTTTTTATAAATAAACATATTTGTATGGCTACTACTATTTTGTATTCCTACTTTTTTGTGTGTGCACGCCATCAACACTGGCAACAGCAGTAACAGCAGCAAAGCTTTCAAAGTGCAGCGCCCTCTGTTGGCATTTTGGCGGAACAGCTATAAAAGCTGACGCTCTAAAGCTTTGCTGTCTGTGTTGTTAGAGCGCGTTCATCGCTCTCCCGCTCTGCTGCTTCGGCCGCTGCTCTGCTAATGCATGTTTTCTTTTTTCTCATGCTGTAGGCAGCTTGTCTGGCGCATCCCACAGCCGCTCTCTTTCCCTCCGCACACAACAGTGAGAACGCGCGCAGCAACACGTGTGTAGCGCCCCCTTTCGGCCAATTGCAATTAATTTCAATTCTTTGTGCACTCTTTTTTTGTTTTTGTTTTTCCGCGCTGTGTTGCCTACGACAACAAATTGCAATGAAATTTCGTGTTTTGCTCTGCGTCTGCCGCTGCTTCTTCCACTGCCTCTGTTTCTCCTTCTCCGTCTGGCTCACACACAGTGTCACATGTTGGCGCAGCGTGTCGATGCGCTGTCAACGACGTCAGCAGCGCTGCCATTTGCGGTTTCCTTTTCCTTTGCCTTCTTTTCCTTTCAGTTAGCGCGCTTCAAATTAAAGCTCAAATTTTCTACAGGTTAATAAGCCAAGGGTTGCATTGCTTATCGCTGACTTGGCCAAGTTGAACTTCAATTACTTATTTTATTTTTATTATTATTAAATTACTTAAATCGATTTCCGTTCCGCTTACAAATTGACTACAACTTTGCACCGGCGCTTGCTATCATATCTTTCGTTATGTTTTGCTATGTTTTCTATCACTTTTTTTTTTTTTTTTTTTGACTCTTTCAAGGCGTGTGTGTAGACCGGAACCGGTTGCTGATAATATTTAGCATATGCTTTGATCATATATTTTCGATTCTCATCAGACATCTCAATTGATTACCATATGAATACGCGTATTCCATTTGCTACTTATATGACTATTTTTATATTTTTCTAACGGTACTTTGATAGATTCTAGTTTTATTGTTCTAGTGAGTAATTCATTTAGTATTTGTTTACGCTAAATTGTGAAATATGTGATAATAGACGGCTTTATAATAATAAATTTTAATGAAGGCCACAGAAATATGTGGAATTTTAGCTATGAAAATAAAGAGAGTTTAAGAAAAAGATAGACCGTTTGTTTTTAAGATTAATTGTACTTAAGATAATTAACAATACGAAATATGATAACATTATTTAAATGTATAATATTTACCTATTCTACCTCTATGATAATACATATATATTGTAATAACAATTATACTATGCATGTACATATATCTCATCCTGACTGACAAGCTGAAAATCCCATTCAAAGTGCCCATTAAAAATACTTTAATACTCCACTATCTATCCAGTTGCCCCATATGATATATAGTCTCTATAACTATCTAGTACATACATACATATATCTTTCAACTGGGTCAACTGGTTATTGCTACTCAAAATTTATGGCGCCATGAAAATGAAAAAAAAAAAAAAAATAATAAAATAAAAAACAAAAAAAAAACATTAAAGAACATCTCAAATAAGTGTTCAAGTGCTGCTAGTCGAGAGCACTCGAATAGCTGTACAGTAAAGCACGTGTATAACGACTGACAGCAACTATTAATAGTCGTCAAATGCAAATGCAACTGTGTGCGTGTGTTTGTCTCTCTCTTTCCGTGTGTTCAATTAAGCTATGAACAATAAAAAACAATGGGCAGCGAGCAAACAAGCGCTAACTGCCTAGCCCTCCCCTTCATTGACACGCCCCCATTTATAATTGTTACAATTATTTTGTTTACTTTGACAGGGAATAGCTAAATACTCAAGGCGGGGAGTGCAAGTGTGAGAGAGCGAGTCAGATGGAGTAAGCTACTATGCTCTCTTTTACCTCTCTCAAGTTATTTTTGCGTATTTGCAAGTCAAACTTTCAGTATGTATGTGTGTGTGTGTGTGTGTGTGAGTCATTGATGCGGCTGCTTCTGCTGTGTATTTGCATCTCTGTATGTATGCGTGAGTGTGTGTGCGATGCAATGCTTTGGCCTGCAAGAAAATAATAATATCAGCAACAACAACTCTGCACTCGTCTAGCGTATTGTTTGTGCATTGCTTATTCTTCGTGTTTCTCGTATTGTCGTAGCGTCTAGGCTGCGGCGCTCTTCCTCTTTGCTATTTTGAGCGTTTGTTTTGTTCTCGCGCGCGCTCATTCTCTCACTCTGCTCGCTCACTGTGCTTGACGACGCTCATTCATTGCGGCACTGCAGGTATATATGTATGTGTGTGTGCTTTTGATTACACACACACATACGCCCATATATATGCACAGTTGCCCGCTCGCATTTACACACATGTGCAAAACGGAGGCCCGCGCACGTGGTAGCTAAACGTGATAGCACAACAACACAACAACTGACAGCAAAACAAATAGAAAACCTGACGACGACGCTGCGACGACAAACGACGCGTCGCGACGTCGCAGCAGCTGTTTGTCGCTTCGTTTGCGTCGCAGCCGCTGCTGCTGTCGCTGTCGGCACCGTCGACGCTGGCGTTGACAGCAACGCATCGTTTGGCAACTGTTGCCAGCGCCTGTTGCTCTGATTGGCGAACGACGCACACGAAGCAGCTGCGCCAATGGCAGCGTACGCTGTGGGAATCCTTTACGCTTGGCTGCGCGCTATTGGCAGACGCACGGCCAGGAGATTCGGCAAACAACGAACATTTGCGACTTGTTGCTGTGCGCTCAAAAATAAACGGAACACGGGGTGTATGCTTGATTTGTTTATCAGATGCGTGCCGCACGGATTTGAATGTGTGAGAGGGAGGGAGAGAGAGATGGGCTGTTGACATGTGAACCAGCTAAGCTGCTTGACAAATCTTAAGCTCAGCTCAGCGAGAACCAGTGCAAGGGTTCACAATTTATTTAAAAATAGTTGTTAATCTATTTATGGCATAAGCAAATATATATTTTTAAATGCGAGCATTTAAATTTACATCTCATTTAATTGATAAGAAGTCAATACTATTTTTAGTTTAATTAATAAGAAAAAAACATATTGAATTTCGATTTATATAATTTAATTACACAATTTATTGCCATTAGGTTTTCTATATTTAAATTTGTTTTCAATAAATCACTTTTTCTACATTTTCCATTTGACTATATTTACAGTGTTTCATTTCCATTTGTTTCACCGAAGTACTTTTCTCTATTTACGTACTCTATTTACATATACTACTCTTCGTTCTCTATGCATATTCATATATTTAATATTTCGTTTTCTGTGTTCCATTTTCATTGTTCCACTTTGAGTGCTCTCTATCAAAGTTTTTCTCCAGGTTTGCTAAAATTCAGATTAAAATTGAATTGCATTGCTTTCTCTTTTTCGTTTCTAAGCGCTCTACCTAGTGCATATGCCTAGATAATTCTACGCTTTTCCAATCTTGATAGACAATCGAAACTTCTCGAATCGAGTGCTTGTTCAAAGCCCTAATGAATTCGCCATAAAAGTAGATGAATTGGCAAATTAACTGGAAATACAATTGATTACAAGAAAAAAAAAAAAAAAAAATCACATTTTTTTATGTACAACGCTTAATTAATATAATTTCTAATAATAATGATGGAAGTAATGGAAATTGTTTCCCTTCGAATCACAATGCACCTGGGGCTTATAAAGGTCGCCAAGGCAACGCCAGCAAGCGGAGATGCAAACGAATCTTTCCATAAAATTACGCATACGTCACGTGTTGCAAGCCAATTAATATGTTTGTGCGCGTGCCACACTAAAAGCTCGCCATCGTCATCGATACTTTAATCACTTTCGTGCCACAAACACAGAGATAGAGCGAGAGAGGGGGAGAGAAAAGCAATTAGAACAGGAAACGGAAGACTTGCAGCGGTCAGCTTTTGTCTATGAGGTAGCCGCTGCTGCTGTTGCTGTTTTTTTTTGCTAACTTTTAGGGAGAGTAAGAGCGAGAGAGAGAGAGATAGAGAGCGTGCATATATTTTTGGCTGTGTGAGTGCGTGTGTGTTTAGCTACTTTAACTATGCCAAATGCAACGAAACGTTCAACGTGCGCGCCAACTACTGCCTGTGTGTGCATGTGCATGTGCCTCTGCCTGTGCATGTGTGTGTGCGCTTAACTGACTCTCAGTCTCAGCTGCCCTGTGTTTGCATGTGTGTGTGTGTGTGTGTGTGTTTGTGTCCCGGTGTTCACAACACGTGCTTAGAACTTTGCTAGACGTTGGGCTTTGGGTCATATTGGAATCCGCGTGACTTTGTCGCCGCTGCCGCTGCCGCAGTCGCTGTCGCTGTCGCTGCTGGCAGCGCTGCTCACTCGCTGTCGCTCACTGAATTTTCATTAGCTACAAAGCTGCGCGCTGCGCTGCGCTGCCGTTGACACTAATGTTTGTATTTATTTATATAGAAATTATTTATTATTACTTTTTTACAAACTAGCTTTTTGCGCTATTTATCAGTTGGTTTAGAAAGAGATATATATATACATATATGTATGTATATATGTCTATATATATTTTTATTTACTTTAAGGGCCCCCCTTCACTATTTACGTAAGTTGCAGTTGGGGTTTAAATTTTCAACTTGCTTGCAGAAAATTGCAATTTACGCTGCGGCACTTTTATTATTATTTTCTCTCCCCTCTGGCATTTTTTTTCTGCCTCTTGTAGGCGTCTTGCGACAAACAGCGCTGCCAGCGTGTGCAGCGACTGCACTGGCAGCGCTGCTAGCAAGGGCAGCGACTGAGACTGAGACTGCGGCTCGGCTATGGCTACGGCTGTGGCCCGGCATTCGTTCGCATCGCGTTCTCATGTCCAAATCGTTCTCGTTCGACTGCGCGTGCGACTCTAACGTGAAAAGCAGTGAAGAAATTTCCAAATAAAAGAACAATATAATTACTAAAATAATACAAAATACTAGCAAACAAATTCAACACAAAATTTGAATCAAAATAAATATTTATTCAAAAACTAAAAAATTCCTAGTGCAATCAACAATTGCGCATTGAGTTGAAAGAAAGCCTTTTCAACGGTGCAAAGTTCTAGAAAGCAACTGCAACGCAAATAGAAAAACAAATCAAACAAAATCTACAACTGATATATCGTATACTATATATATGCCTGCATAGTATACATACATATAAATACATAGTAAACGGAATATTCAAGTGATTTAAACAAATGTGAACAGTGCTTGTGCTCTAGTGTCAAATATTATTAATACCTATATAAAACATATAAATAGTTATAGATATTTCTATCTGTAGCCTATGCAAGCAACAGCGCTAAAGTTACGGATCCAATTTCAAACAGTTTAATTTTAATTTTAATTATTACAACAACAAAACAAACGCCGCAAACAAAATTTCATAAAACAGATCAATAAATTAGAAAAGGTATTAATAAGAAGAATTTTTAAAAATAAATAAATATATGTAAAATAAAACAAAGAACAAATTAAAAAATTTAATTTAAAAAATGCTATTATTATTTACAATTAATTACTTTAAATTGATATATTAAAAACCATATAAAAAACCCTACAATTAAGGTTAATAAGTTTATTTAAAAAATTTAATTAAAGTTCAAATTTGAATGCTAATTAAATATATATTATTTATATAGATCAAACTCTATAACATAAATTTTTACAATTTTTAAATTTTAATATTAAAACTTTTAATTTAAATTAAAAATAAAATAATTAAATTCGAATTAGAATTTTCAATTAAAATAGGCAAAAATAAGTCTAATTTCAAATCTTAAACTACAATTTGTAAAACAATATCTAAATTATAAACAAAATCATAAATTAACCAACTTTGTTGCGTCAAGCTTGTCAGCTTATATATATTTGTATTTATATATACATATACATATGTGTATATATTTATATTCATATAAAGAATGCCTTTTCTTATTTCTTATCGCCGTAACCAGCAATGAAAATAGCTTAACACAGCCCATCAGACTAAAGAAACCGAATCAAACACATCCAACACTGCTCATTATGCATGCTCATTATCATTGTCATTATCATTAGCATTATCATTAACAATAGACTCATTAGCCAAAAGGAAAATACTAATAATCGCCTTTCCTTACGGAAGCAAAAATGTATACCATATTTTAGATATTACAAGAAGAAGAAAAACTGAAAAGCCACAGTGTTGATAAACGGTGAAAAATGCGCACAACTTTAGGCAGTTGGCCAAAGTTTTCATTGCTCTGCAGCAAATACAATCACGCCGATCACAAAGACGTCGCCACTTAAGCGATATTTAAATAAAAGCAACTGCAACTCAAAACAAAACCAGTGTTTAAAAAAACAGTGTTGAACAATGTCTTCGGATACAAATTCGTGCGCCGGCTTCTTTGTGCAGGAGCACGCAAATGCGACGCTGTCGCAATACTTTCAGCAGCTCAACTCGCAGGTGGCTGCAGTTGTAGCCAGCAACAGCAGCAGCGGCAGCAGCAAAGGTGCCAACAGCAACAACAACAACAGTAGCAGCAGCAGCACCAGCAGCAACAACAATACCAACAACGGCAGCAGCAGCAGCGGCGGCAATAGCGACAGCGGAAACGATGGCAGCTTGTCTGGCTCGACGGCAGCAGCAATGGACAACCATCGCAGCAGCGTCAGCAGCAATGATTCCGGCAAAAGCAGCAACAGCAGCAGCTCTTCTGCAACAGCAGCAGCAGCTGCAGCCGCCGCAGCAGCAGCAGCGAATGCCTGGAACTTGCAGCAGCAGCAGACAGCAGTGCTGCATCATCATCATCATCAGCAACAGCAACAGCAGCAGCAGCAACAGCAACAGCATCAGCAGCAACAGCAACATCAGCAGCTTCAACCACATCATGTACAACAGCAACATGCTGCTGCCGTGGCTGCAGCCCAACAGCAATTGCAGCAGCAGCAGCAACACTCACATCACGCGCAGCAGCAACATGCACATCAGCAACATCAGCAGCAACAGCAACAGCAGCAGCAGCATCAACTGCAGCATCAGCAGCAGCATCCTCAGCAACATCATCCACATGCACACAATCCGCACTTGCATCCACATCATCCGCACCAGCAACAGCTACACCAGCAACATCAACATCAGCAGCAGCAACAACAACAGCAACAGCAGCAGCACCAACATCATGCGGCTCAGCTGGCACACACACTCTCTTCGGCAGCAGCTGTTGCCGCTGCAGCATCCAACACCAACACCCACTCGATCTTTGGCACCGGCAATTTCCACTACAAAACCAACAATTCGTGGACGTTGCCGACGCTCAGCTATCAGCGGATCTATCAGGAGAACTCGCATTATCATCAGCGCAGCAACAGCTTTATGGAAGCGCAAAGCTCGACGAACGAGGCGGCAGCGGCGGCAGCAGCAGCAGCTGCAGCAACGGCTGCTGCAACGGCGGCTGCTGCTGCTGCGGCGGCAACAGCAACAGGCAATGGCAACAGCAGCAACAGCAACTCCACTGATAACCACAGCAGCAGCAACAACAACAGCAGCAGCAACAACAACAACTCCAGCAGCAGCAACAACAACAACAACAATGCCTCAGCAGTGCAACACGTGGCAAGTGCTGTGGCAGCTGCAGTCATTGCCAACGAGCATCAAAACCATTTGAACAGCTTGAAGGCTCGCTTCCAGCCATCCAGCTCAGGTGGGTCCTCGCAGCCAAAGCAGCAAATACTAGAAATACTAATAAAAATATAAATAAATAAATTTAAGTAAATTTGTTGTTAACAGATGCAAAAAAAAAAAAAACAAAATATTTATTCAGCTGCAGCCAAGTTCGCGCAGACCTGAATATTGTTCAATAATGGGTTTTTCCATTACAAAGTCTATTAGATTAGGAATACAGCAAACACTGTTAACACAAATGTTAAAGCGCAGCTCAGATGTGTTTATTAACATTGATGCACGGCTGTTAACAGGGGTGAAGGGAATTGAACTCTCGCTAAGATGTAGCTAGATGCAAGATGTAGTTAATCATCTGCACACCTTCTGGAGCAATCTGCAAGATATTAAGATTAATATGTCGTGCTTATTAGCAGCTATTCAATTTAGCTGACAAAATGCTCTTAACAGTTGCTTCTTCACATTTACTAGTAAGACTTGCTGTTAGTAAGCTGTTAACTTAACGGTAGAAATCGGTACGTATCTCTAAAAAACAAGTGAAATACAGTTTACATTCCCAGTCTTCTCTTCATTTCTGCTTCTCTTCTTCTTCTTCTTCTTCTTCTTCTCTTCTTCTTCATTTTGTTTATATAGATTCATGCATTTACAAAATTTCGTAGTTGCAAATTAGAATTCAGTTAAGCTACGTTTTATAGCCATACGAAAAATTGAAATTCTTAATACGATTGTACTTAAAATACAATAATAACACAAACAAAAACTCGCAGAAAAAAATATTAAAAATATTTTTATTATTATTTTCAATTCTATGTTTTCTCATATTTTTATTTTCATTGAATTAATTGAGTTTGGCACTCAGCAGCTTTTAATTCTCTTATTGCTTGCTTCGGTAGTTTCTAACTAGGCTCATTTACATTATGTTACTCGTTAACAGCTGCTTAACATAAACTGTTATTCACATCATGTAAATGTTATTATCTCGCTCTAAATGGCATTACACAAATGTTGTCATACTTCAATATATATCTATATATATACATATATATATATGTATATATATATATATATATATATATATTTTTTTTTTATGGCGACTTGTGATTAAGCTGTGCCTAGTCACAATTTATGACAAAATATTTATGATAAATGAATTATTATTATTATTTGCATTTGCATAAATTGCTTAGCCCAGCCTCACTCTAATTATTCAAATCACCTGCTCTGCTTACTGAAATCTAGCCATCTTCTTCTAACTCTCCCTCTCTCGCTCTCACTCCCTCTCTCTGTCTCTCTTGCTCTTCTGTTATCTGTTTGCTGTTGAATCTTGAATGTCAAAAAAGCTTGCAGCGCACACGTGAGTTGCTTGCATATCTCTCTCTCTCTCTCGCTCTCTCGTTCTCCCTCTCTTTCTCTCCCCCTCCTCTGCTAGCTGGCTCCGCTGTCTGCGTCATTCCCTGCCTATCGCAATAAAAACTTAATTAATATGCGCACGAAACTTTGCTTTTGCGCTTCGTTTGCATTTTACAGCTCGATTTTTACGCTGTTTCAATGTTGTTGTTGTTGTTGTTGTTGTTGTTGTTGTTGGGTTGTCGTTGCTGTTGTTGTTGAGATATTTGACTTATCATTTGATAAGTGACGACCTACGGCAAGCAATCGCAATACCCTATGGCAATTAGAAACGGGTTGAAGTGAGGTATATTAGGCAACCACAGAAATTTAATTGAATTAAAAGGAATATAAAATTACAATAAAATAATGTCTATATACATAAAAATAGTAGTACGTCTTTAGAGTGTAGTCTAAAGTACATAGAGTAATCCTCTGCGAGTCTATAATTTACCCTCTGTAGCTTTTTGTTCTATACATTTAAAGTTCTGCTCAATCTACTTACACGTCTCTATCAGTATCTAAATTTCACTCCCTATAAACCTCGCTCTGTCTCTTTCTATATCCAAATCTGTGCACATATTTACTTCACACTCAATCGATTAAGAAACTTGTATCCATATAGGGTATTTTCTAGTTATTTATTACTTTACTTTATTGTCTGCCCTTAAATATCTCTCTCTCTCTCTCTTTCTGTCTGTCTCTCTTTCACTCCTCTCTCTAATGATATGCATATATAGGGTATTTTCCAGTCGTGGCTTAATCTATTACTTAAGAATCTCTGTCTACCCTAATCTCCCCCTCCCTCTTTCTCTCTCTCTCTCTCTCTCTCTTGCTGTCACTCTTTCACTCCTCCCTCTAATGAGATAGTCATTCATATGTACATCCCTATCTGTACATGCCCTTATTCTTCTCTCTCTCTCTCTCTCTCTCTCCCTCCCCCACCCCCTCTCTCTTTCACACATTCATTTCACACTCGTTTCGCATGCAAATTATCATTTCACACTTGCATTTTGTGTTGGAAAATTGTTTGACAAGTTGTGAAATTTACGATTTACAATAAATCAAGTGGAAATTAGCACAGCTTTTCGCAATGGCTGCTTAACGGCTCTACTATATGCCACATTTGGAGCCTGGGCTGGCCCACAAATGGGGTCAAGTGATGAGCTGTCTCTGTAGCGCATCAACTGATTAGCCACAACAACAACAACATGGAGAAGAAGAACAAGAAGCAGCAGCGGTAGCTGCAATTCAATTGACAAATGGCATCAAATGTTTTCCAACACACACACACACACACACACACACACACACACTCATCGCGCGCTTTTCTTTGACCAATGCGCGGTTCCATTTTCCATTTTCACATTTTGGTAGCGAGGTCAACCTTTGAGCCTCTTCTTTTCTCTTGTTGGCCAAAATCCATTCGCTTTGATTAGATTTTGAACGAAAAAAAAAACAAAATTGAAAATGGCCTCAAATGCGCTTTTGCATATGCCAAAGCTGATTAAATGGAAATAAATTATGGAAAATTACGATTATGAAATGTTTATTGAATATGTTTTTGGCCATGCCAAAAACCGTACCAAATGTTTGTCAAATACCCTGCAAAAGCAGGAGAAGCATGTGAATTTTGCAAATTTTACGATATTTGTAGGACTGAAAATTTATAGACATGGTTAAAATAGAAAACTGTTACGAATAGAAATGTCTGGGCAAATATTTGTAGTGAGAATGCTTAAGTATTTAATTACATTTGATATTTGTGGTATAAATATTAGTTTAAATACTAGACAAACAGCGTTTATATACTATATAAGGCGAGCTAAAGATGAGATTAGATTTTACTTGAGCCATAACTATAGGTATATATACTATATTGACTAGACTGCATTCAGCTATATACTAGACAATAATTACATAGGTACATACATATGTGTGTCACACCTTTCTCTCTCTCTCTCTGTCTCTCACACACACACTGTCTCTGTCTTTGCTCAATCAATAACTGTAATTGAGTTGCATTTCCCATAAAAGTCATTAAAACTTGTACATTCCCTCTGCCCACACAGTGGCTCAACCTCTAAACTGCATTTCAGTAAAACATTTGCATTTGCATTTGCCCCCCCCACCCCCCAGGCGTCCTCCAGCTGTCTATCATCATCATTAATGCATTGCGATCGAAAACGAAGCTTCGCGCGTTACGATATAATACGATACGATATTCGTATACGATATATGATATGATACGGTTTTTGGGCTCGGATTCGGTTTCGATTTCGACTTCAGCTTTAGTTTTTCAGTTTTTTTCAGTTTTTTGTTTCGCGCTGCTCGGGTGAAATTCTTTTCAAGTTTATAGCAAACAATCGAATTTGTTTTATTTTATTTAGGTTTTGTTTGCAGTTGCTGTTGTTGTTGTTTTTCTCTCTGTAATACACTAGAACCAAGAGCTAGAGCTAGTTCGAAATGCACTGCATTAAGCCTAAACGTGCTACAGTTTTAGAGTCATGGCTAAGCAAAACAGTTACAGTTGGCGAGTTACTATGTAGACGCAGTTTGAGAGTCACAAACGCTGATACGCATACAGTTTTGAAGTCAATTTGGATAGCATAGAGAGAGAGAGTACATGCCCCAGTTTTGAAGTCACTGTGTAAGACCTGCAGCATCCGGGCATAGGTTTGCAAGGTATCCATACAGTTTGAAAGCCATTGAGTATATAAGTAAATTTGCGTTCTTCCCCTTGCTTTGCTTTCACACAGAGCATCACACAGTCATAGCAACTCATTTGGATTCGTTGATTCAGTGAAAATTACAACAACAAATGACCTTTTAAAGACAGGCTGCTGCTGTGTGGGCAAAGGCAGCGCTGCATCTGAGACGAATTTCAAATGCGACTGCGAAATGGGAAATGCGCCATGGGAGTGGGAGAGGGAGTGGCAAAGGGAGAAGGAGGGCGATGGGACGGCAGAGGCAAAGCAGAGACTGCCCACTGCCAATGCCAATGCCAGAAAATGGGGAAATGGGCTGCGGGTGCTGTAAATGGCAATGGGAGCGGCAGGCTTTTTTAGTCGCTGTGGGTGGGCTTTGAGTGAAATTACCCCTATGTGCATTTCATTTTAGCATTCTGTGTTGCTGTCAACTTTTCATATTTATTAATTTGAAACAATTTGTTATTGCTCTCATTGCAGGTAAGCATCAAATTGTGGCATGGCTTTGTGTTGAATGTAGCGATTGAGTCCCAAACGTGACTGAGGACTGCATTTAGCTTAAGCTCGTTCATCGTATACCTCATTTTGTAGAGTCGAGTGTTTACTGTCATGGGTAAGCTTGTTATTGTTATCACATTGTTGTATTAAATGGTCGTGTGTGTGATGTGGGCTGTGGGCAGAGGCACACATCGAAAGCGCACTCAAAGCATTTGCAGGCGAAAAAGCTTTTAAGTCACTCAAACTAAAACGTGCAAGCAGCGCAGTCGACGCTGGCATCGCGCTGCCGTCGCGCTGCCTCACTGCTGTCTGTGTGTGAGTGTGGAAAATGTAAAACAAGCATCGCTTCCGCATGCAGTCGATGGCGACAGCGCAGCTCATGCGAAGCGTAGCGACAGCTTTTTACGAACTTTGGCGCAGGCTGCGCGAAAGAAAGTAAACAGTGGAATGCGCAAAATACGCTGAAATGTAAAATAGTCAGCGAGAGCGAGCGTGCGCCCCAGCCAGCCAGCGAGCGAGCGAAAGAGAGAGAGAGGCAATGAATGTGTGTGTGTGTGTGTGTGTGTGTGTGTGTGTGAGTGTAAGTGAATGAGTGAGAGCAGCAGACGTCGCTGTGGCTGAGGCTGTCGCTTATATTTGCTTTCGGTTTCAAGTTTGGCTTCGACGTTGGCTGCGCAGTCGCCGTTAACATTTGGCTTTGGCGCTTGCTGCGTGGGGCAGTTTATCGTTGTGCTTTTGTTTTTGTTGTCTTTTTTGGAGCCGATCTGAGCTGCGTTGCAAGAGGCGCACAGCGCGCGCGTTCACTCAACGTTTGCAGTCCGGCGGCACCGGTTCGGTTCACGGCTTCATACAGCACAGCGCAGCAGGCAGACTAGCAGACAGACGACAAACAAACAAAAAGCGAGTCTTAATAGTTCCCCCCAAAAAAAATAAGAGCCCCTACTCTTCCCCTTCCTCGACGACAACAGCGACGCGCGTGTCAACGTCTCTGCGTCTCTGCGGCTGCTTTCGAATTCGTGCGAACTTGTGAACTTTCGTTTTTTCGGCAACGGCAACAGCAACAGCAACGGCCAAAGGATTGGATATATATCATATAAAAATATAATGTATAAATATGTATAAAAAGGAAAATGTGTATAGTAAAATGCACAAGGAAATGCAGTGAAAATGGGAAAACTATGCCTTGTAGTGTAGTGTTAATTACAAAATCTACCTAATAAACGTTGCAGCAAAAAGCAAAAATAAATAAATTATTGCATATATTTAAATAATTTAAGCTCGTTACCGTGATACCAAGTGCATTAAAATAAAAAAAAAAAAAATAATATAAATATAAATTATTGCAGAATAAATATAAACAATATATTACAATTAATATTTATTAAAAATATAATAATAAAACAGGCCTGCACCACAATCCCCACAAGCCACAAACAAATAAATAGCAAAAAGCGCATAGCAACATTTGTTGTTATTTTTTTGCGCTACTTATTCAAGGTCAAACTTTTCTCATACGAACAGCGACTGCGACGGCAACGGCGACGACGGCTGCGAGAACCCCTTTAAACGGCAGCCAAAGCCAAAGCCCAGTCGCAGCGCCAATAAGTACGCGAAATAGTTGACAACAACAACAACAAAGCGGGCACACACACACACATCATAATAATAGAAAAAAGGCAGAGCACAAAGCAAATATAAAAAAAATAAAAAATAAAAACAACAGCAATAGGAATAGCGTAGGCAAAGACAACGTCGCGCTGCGGCAAAAGCGTCTACAATTGAGCATGCATAAAAGCGAATTGAGAAGAGTTTTTGCTGTTGTATATTTAGCGTGACGCGCTCAGAAATTCTGTAAGCTCTCTCAAAGCTGCGCTTGCTGTCGTAGTTAGAACAGCTAGCGACTGCGACGCGCGTGCGATAAAAAGCTTTAATATTGTTTGTTTGTCTTTTTTCTTGTATATATATATATATATATATATATATATTTATAAATATATATATATATATTTGTTTTCGAGCATGTCCGCTTTGAAATTTAGTTCCAATTACAATTTTCCACCTTTTCTTTTTTTTTTTTTGCTTTGTGCACTAAAAACAATTTGAACAGCGCAGCAGCAACAGCAGCAGCAGCATTGCTAGCAACAATGTTGCAGCACGCTTTTAGCTTATGAAACATAAACAATACAACATAGAAATAGACAATACCTGGCAAAAAAACTAAACAATAAATAAATAAATTTAAACAAAAATTGAAATCGTTAAGCTGGCAACAATGAGAATGGACTATCAAATGCCGCCGCCACCTTTGGCGCTGCAGCAGCAACAACAGCAACAGCAACATCAGCAGCAACAACAAACACATAATGTTTTACAACATCAACAAAATCAGCTGCAGCTATTACAGCAGCAGCAGCAGCAACAACAACAACAACAGCAACAACAACAACAAATGTTGGGCAACATGTCGCAAGGGGCAACATTGCCACCGTTGAGCAGCTTGCCGCTACAGGTGGTCCATAATTTGCCCCATCTGCTGGCTGGCAACACGAACAACAACAACAATGCGAATCTCACTAGCAACAATGTATCCTGCAACAGCAACAACAACAACAACAACAACAGCAACGTCAGCCAGGCTGGTAACAATTTGCTGCGCAGCAGCATGCAACATCAGCAGCTGCTCAACAATCTCAGCAATAGCGGCAGCAACAACAACAACAATAACAACGCTGGCAATTCGGGCAACGTTGGCAACGGTGCATTGCCGCCACCCACGCAGCTGTTGCAACATCACTTGCAACATTTGGCACATGTCAATGTGAATGCAGCGGCTGCTGTTGTTGCCGTTGCTGCCAACAATCTCAGCAACAATCTGCAACATGTTGCTAGCAGCAACAATAGCAGCAGCAACAACACTATACTCAATCACAACAATCTCAATATCATCATCAATAATCACACCTCCAACAACAACAACAATCCAGCAACACCAAATTCAAATCTTGCAACAGCCACGCCCACTGTGAACACCGCCGCCGCTGTGGCACAGCAGCAACAGGCGCATGAGAATAGCTTGGTCAACAGCCTCGTGGGCGTCATCAATGGCAATAGCAACAACAACAACAACAACAGCACCAGCAATAACAACAATAACACCACCAACAACAATAACAACAATAGCAACAACAACAATGGCGACGAGAACAATCGCTGGACACAATTTCAGGTGCAACAGCTGTGGAAGCAACATGCAAACTATTTGAATGGTATGATTCGATCTTATATTTTGTATATAAACATTTAAGCAGAACAACAGTAGCAAAAGTTGCTGTGAGTGCAATATTCCTGCTTAGGCAACATGTCTACGCAATGTTGCTAAGGCTGGCTACTGTGACATGTTGCAGCAAATTGCATTCTAAGCGAATGTTGAATGTGGACGAAGGATATTTAAGTGCATTGAATAAGTTGACACTGCAAAGCAACGTGTGTCAACATGTGCTGGGACATGATTCAGCTACATGCTGCTGTCGTAAACTAGCTTCAAATTCATTCAACATTTGTCGACGCTAAGCTCTGGCAACATGTATAAGTCCCATAAATTGAGCTGTGTATTCTTTAGACACCTGTAGCTGCGTGTTGTGAAGGCATTCTTAAGATACATGTTGCTAGCACGTAAGCTGTTCCCTTTGCTTCTTTGAATAGAGGAGTTGAGTCAGTTGAGTCGGGATGTTCCTTTCTTCAGTTGGCAACATGTTGCTTCATTTCTAGCCTCGTTCTTTTTGCTATGACTTAAGGCTTTACTCTGGCAGCATGTTGATAATGGAGAGCAATAAAAGTTGCTGGTCCCTCTAGAACCACATGGGCTACTCGCTAGAGCAACTGCTTCTAGCTTGCTCTACTTATTACCTTATTTCGTCACCTTGCTTTTTGGCCTCTTCCTGCTCTGGCCACATTTGATAGCATGCTCGACTAATTATCGCCCACTAGTGACCCTGATTAGGTGTCAAAGTCAGCTTAAATCGATTGTCTGACGGCTGTACATATTTCCTTCATGCTGCTCTATGGGTTCATTGCGGTGCGCTGACATTTTCCCATTTTCCAGCCATTTCCGCATTTGCCACTGGGCCGGCGAGCTTTGAGAGAGTCAAGAGTCTCAACTTTCAACTAAACCTTTTGACACTCTCCCCACACACACACACACACACACACACACACACAGACAGAGTCACTTGAGTTCCACGATCACTTTTGCTTTCAGTTTTTGGCCCCCGCAAGGGCCGCAACATGTTGCGCCGCCACAACAGACAACTTTCGTTTCATATACATACATACATACATACATTCATATGATATCTGTTTATCTGTCCAAAAAGTCAACTTTTGTTTTATTTGGCTTAGCAAAAGTCCAGTCGATCGGCAGCTGCGGTCTTTTGTTATCGCCGCTTTATGGCCAAGATAGAAGTCCGGCTTTTGCGGCCCAAACAATCGCAACAAAGGAGCAACTCCCCTGAGCTCTGTTTCTCTCTCCCCCTCTCTTTCTCTCTCTGCAACATTGTCGCATAATTAATAAATGTCCAGTAATATTTATTTAACTCTAGTTGTTTTATTTTCGAATGCCCAAAATGCGTTTTTACTTTCATTGAGTCGACGGCGACGGCGACGAAGACAAAGTCGTCGTCGCTGCTAGCGTCAGCGCCAGCTGCTCGGCGACTGCGACTGCGACGCCGCCTGAGCAACATCACAAAAATGAACTTTCACTTTTTTTCGGCAGTTTTTAAATTCATTTCTTTCTTTCGTCTTCGTTTTTTGATATTTTTTCTTGGCATTTTATTTAATTTTTTTCGTTTTTAGTAATTTCTTATATATATTTTTTTTATTTTTCGTCTCTTGGCAACAAAATTTGGTGTGGCGTTTGCTGCGCTTCTGCTTTTTGGGAAACATCAAATGTCGCTGCATCATTTTATCCATACCAAATATGTATAAAATATTTCGAAAGTCTTAAATTTTTTGCGCATTTGTTAAATCATTTCAATCATTAGAAATTTGTAAGCTGGCCTTAAAATATGCATAAAATTGTGGTATAGCAAATAAAATTCGTTTTATTTTGTATTATATATATATGTATGTATATAATGTTTTATAAACATTTATATATATATATATATATATATATATTTTTTTTTTTAATTGTTTTTCAATTATATTAAAACTTTTAAATACACCTTGTACTATTAATTAAAAATTCTCACATTTCTAAATTATTTAAAATTATAAAAAAGCAATAATAATTAGTAATATAAATTTACTTATTTCTAAAAATTGTGCAATATTTTTTTTTTAATTTTTTAATTTTTTCGGAAGTTCAAAAAAATGTTCAATTTTGTTTAATTTTCCAGGTTTTTTGTAAATAATTTTTTTATTTTTTTTTAATTTTAAATATATTTTATATGTATATAATGTTTTATAAATATTTTATAATAATTAAATAATAAATATAATAATAATAATAATAATAATAATAATAATTAAATAATAAATATTAATATATTAATAAATATTTTAAAATAATTAATAAATATTTTTTTTAAATTTTATTTTTCAATATATTTATTAAATTTTGATAAATGCATTTCTATCAAAGTGTCTATATGCATATATGGATATATTATATATCTTCCCACAATGCTGGTCTTTCGTCCAATTTTGTTACCCTAAACCCGCAATGGATTATTTGGTTGCCTTTCATAAGTTTGTGGCTGGAACACGTTCGGTGTTCTATCGCGCTCTTGTTCTTCTACAATTTCTAGCCGTTATCGCAGCGGTGTTAGCCAATTGACTCATCGAGCTATTATTTAGCTGTTGGCCCAATCACGCGGAGCTTCAGCTTGGGCTTGAGTCGGGGCTGCTCGACAGGTTCCTTTGCGTGCTGTTGGCCACGAAACGAAGCGTTTATCCAACAAAACAATTTGAAATGCATTTTGCGCATGTGCCAGCAGACATGACAAATTCGCAAATTGGCGACGCCGGCGTCGACGGCGCAGTCGCTGCTGTCACACACTCACCCAGATACCGACACTGGCGACGTTTATTACAGTTACTTCAATCAAAAAGGCAAAACACGGGCTACTCGTCTTGCAGCCAGGCAAACTGATTGCTGCCAGCAATTGTTGCTGCCGTGCAGTGGCAACAATTGCCGCTGCTGCTGCCGCCGCTGTTGCTGCTGTTGCGCAATCGTGCGGTCAGCGGATCAACTGTAAAAACGTGCAGCATTTAGTGTTTAGGTGAGAAACGAGCGCAGTAAATGAAGACCAAGAAGAAGAAGAAGAAGAAGATGGCGTCGAAATATCAGTGAAAGTGCGAGCAACACACGCGGCGTATGAGCAATATTTTAATTGCCACTGTTTCACACGTCGTCGCGCCTGTCTTCGTGTTTGTCTTCTTCTGCTTCTCCTTCTCCTTCTCCTTCGTCGTCTTTGTTGTTGTCTTTGCTAAAAAAGACCAGAAGCACTTTTTTGTTAAGGCTCTCGCGTTGATTGAATTTCGTTTGCTTCTACTGTTGCTGTTTTTCCTCTTCTTCCTCTTCTTCTTCTCTTTCTGTTTCTTTTGATTACGTTTTAATTTACAGCTGGCACGCCCCTTCGCCGCATACCTGTAGCCAATTGTGTTAGCTATTTGGGTTTCTGTGTCTGTTTTATATATTTTTTATGGCATCTCTATAGACATGGATTTTTTTTATAGCTCGCTCGCGATATGAACAGCTATGATTAGCGTTATTGTCTGCTTCCTTATTTTAGCTAATTAACTGCACGACGGCTTTCTTTCAACAAATTGCGGCTAATGTGGGGGGGAAGACAGACAGAGAGAGAGGCATAGAGATGTGCATCTCTCTCTTGCTAAGCCTATTTCGGTGTTGGTCTGTTGGAAATATGTTACCAAGTCGTTAGGCATGGCGTGAAGTGTTTTTAGCGATATTTTCACTTTCGCTGCGTTACAGTTTTTCCAGTTTTCCAATTAAACTATTGCAAAATCGGCTTTAGTTACGCTTTTGGCGTTTATCAACACTAATGTGGCATTTATAATAGAGGAAATAAGTGTTGACGAGGCGAAGGGGTACTCTAATGGAGTAAACGGTAAATGGGGCAGAGAAGGGAATGGGAAAAGTCAGTTTTAGGCAGAGCCTTTCTATGTAATTCTCAAAAAAAGAATAAAATAAAATAAACAAAAAAAAAAAACAAATAAATAAATAAAAAAACAAATAAAAAATTAAAATTAAAATTAAAGATGATAGGTGAATTTACATAAGGGAAGAATATGAGATTTTGCAGCACGAGGATAAATTCGAAAAGCTTCCGGCTATGACAAAATTATACTTTTTATATCTAAACCTTTATATATTCAAGTCTTTTGCAGTCATTAAAAAACAACAATGAAATTTGACATTTATAAACGCAAAAGAAAGCGTTGATTAATCGAAAAACCGTTACAAAAATTACACTTAGCCACGAAAATTTCACAGTTCATCTCTGCAAAAAAAAAAAGCAGACAAATCTTGGCCAAAAACCAATTAAAAACTTAACCAAAGAGTGACAAACCAGCTCGTAGGCCGACTAAGCTTGCTAACGAAACCCGGAAATCAAATGAAAAAATGTAAAAAAAAATGGCCAACACATTTTCCCACACATAATTAATTTGATACACCATAAAAATAAAAGAAGGTAAAGCAAGCAAAAAAAAAAAAAAAAAAGGAAAAAATACAACACAAATTAAACATAAAAAGTGCTACATAAAAAAGACAGCGCTATGCAAATGAGCGCGAATGCGGAATGAATGCGATGCACAACACAGACGGCAACAACAACATCACAGTTACAATAACAACAACAGCAACAGCAACAACAACTAGAGACGGCACAACAATCGAAAGTGTTACACTTTCTGCACTTCAGCAAAAGGCAGTCAAACAAAACAAGAGCCAACGGAGCCATAAACGAGTGCCATGTAATATACGAAAGCAACAACAACAACAGCAGCAAGCGAAAGAGCAGAAAAAGGTAGCAACAACATTGCAGTAAAAATTACCGCAATTGCGCCATCGACGCAACGCATGCGCCACAGCAAAGTCGACGGCGACGCCGACAGCGCCGTCGAAACAGGTGAAAGGGGCGTGCATGCAGCAGCAGCAGCAGCGACCGCGACTGTGCGAGCGACAGCAACAACAACACACGTACATACATACACATACGTGCCGAGTAAGCTGCCTCAATTGTTGAGCTGGACTCAAAGCAAAACGGCAAAAACAAAAGCAAAAAAAAATCGCTTGCATTGCATAACATTTGTGAGATAGCTACAAAACTAACTGTAAAGTAAAAAAACAACAACAGTGCTCAGCCGTAAACATTGTATTCTACAAGTCATTTCAGCTGATCTAGCTGAAAAACTGCTATTGCTGCCAAACATGCTTCTATCCGCACTATGTTACTTCACTTGGATGTCAATGTCAGGGGTCTTCGGTGTCTCGCTTTTGTTCTACTTTTTCGTTTAGAATGCCGTTGCGCGTATGTTGTGTGTGTATTGCTCGCTACTGTCAGTTCTCTCGCTCGATCGCTCTCTTTCTTGCTTTCTTTGCTGTTGTTGTTGGTGAGAACTGGTTTTCATTCAATTTGCTTGGGTTTTTGGGGGTTTTTTATTATTGTTATTTTTATTTTTATCTTTGCTGTTCATCCGCTCAGTTGACTTGTTTGCACTGTCGTTGTTGTTGTTGCTGCTGCTGCTGCTGCTGCTTGCAGGAGGTTTTACTCTCACTTTCATTTTAATGCGCACCGTGCATAAAATGCAGTTCAGCTGGAGGGGGAAGCGCGAGGGCCGGCTGCTAGGGCAGAGGCTTTTATTGCCTCAAAACGGATGCTCGATCGATATCAAGTTCAAGCTAACTGAGTGTTAAATTTGTAACTGCAGATTTTTGCTTTTGAAATAGGACTTTCAATTGCTTTATGCATATGCTTAAAGTAATAAACTGAAACTTAGGCAATGCTAAATAAGTTTATGATAAGTTACTTCTATGCTTCAAAAACTATTTGCCTTTTGGTTTCTAAGCCTTTTTGTGTTACTTAAGGTATTGTGTGGGGGCACTTTATATGATGATATGTCATACCTACAAAAAATCTCTTAAATATAAAACTTTATTATGGCCTTTTGTGCTAAACTGACGTCAAACCTTCCATTTTGTCAAAGCTCCACTTAAAAATACGCAAATATGAACATAAAAAACTCAGCTTCATACTAAATGGAAACAGCAAAAGTGAAAGTTTAAAGTGCCATTAAAATAATAATAAAAAAAAACCTACATCAAAGTCCACTAAAAATTGTGACCAACTCGTCCATTAGCACAACAAAGGCCCTGGCCATAGGCTAACAATTTATAGAAATAATATTAATAATAATAATAACAGAAAACGACGCACACAAAAGACCAACAAATTATGCCCAAAAAAGAGCTTTATTTTCACCCAAAAAAAACGCTATAAATTTTGTTGTCGTAGGCCTGGGCGCGCGTTTCTAATGAAAGTGATACAAAAAAAAAAAAAAAAAAAAAAAAAAACAAAAAAACAAAAAAAAAATAAAATAAATAAATAATAAAATAATTACAGCGGAAACCAAATGCAAAAAAGAGTCACGAAAATTATGCAAATTATTTTAATTACAAACGAGAAACTACAACAAAAAATACCCATAAAAAGGGCTACAAAAAATAGCTCGCCGAAAATACCCCAAAAAAAAAGAGAAGAGAAACAACAATGGTGACAACAATAATAACAACAATAGCAACAAGCAGCGCAGCGACGCACAGTTGACCCACTTAAATTGGCAAGAGAAACTGTAAACGAAACCGAGCCAATGCCAAAGCCGAGCGAACGATCAAAGCCGACGATCAGCCGAAGTCTTTGGCTGTGCTAAAAATAAACCGTGCGCCAGATTCTGCTGCTCCTGCTCTGCCTGCCATCTCCCTCTCTCTCTTGCTCTCTTTGCCCTTGCCCAGCTCCTTCGGCGCTTCATCAACTGCAGCAGTGAAAGTGACAGCGCGATATACGCATTTATTGTCTCTGCCATTGGCTGACATGCCCAAGCTGTTGTTTTATTCATTTCAATGCGTTTCGCTAAGCCGTGCGCCAAATTCTGCAGCTCCTGCGCCAGCTCTCTGCCTCTCCCTTCGGCTCGTGCTCCTGCTGCTGCTGCAACAGTGAAAGTGACAGAGCGACACTTCACATTATCTCACTCATATACATATATACATATATCTGATCTTATTGGTGGTTCAAAATGTTGTTTCATTGTTTTATTTAGTATTTCATTATGTTTGTGTTTCATTTCGTTCCGTTTCACTTTAATTGTATATTATATATTTTGCACTTCTTTCTATCTTTCATTCTTCTTCTGTTTTTACAGGCAGGAAATCTCCATTTTTGGGTTTTATTTGCAAAGCAAACGGTAATTTTTTTCAGTTCTTTTTCGTTTTATGCTTTTGTTTTTGTTTTTGTTCTCTTTTGTTTACAGCACGCAAATGTTGTCATATGTTATGCTTTGTTTTGTTTGTTTTCTTTCGTTTTCTATGACTTGCGAAAGTTGTAAATGTATTAGACTTTTGCTTGTCTTGATTGTCTTGCTTTACGTTCTTAGTTTTATGTCATTGCCTATAAATTTCATAATGTGTACATATTTTCTCACATACATGCCAATACCGGTTAAACCTTTTATCCAACTGCATTTATCATCTGTTGATTTCCTTTTTTCTCGCTAAAAGAAAACCCGCATCAGTTAAGCAAAACTAACAGCGAACCACAAAATTTCCCAACAATAAATCCTAGAGCTAACAGCGACAAGCGAACAACAGAGGCCAACAATAAAATCAAATCAAATACAAATGCCTAATTAAAAAGCCAAATACGTCATGTTGCCAGCCCGCATGCAGATTTGCAAGTCCTAATTTTGACTGAGTGTGCGTGTGCGTGTGAGTGAATGTGTGCGTGTGTGTCTGTGTGTTTGCATTGGCTGCTATTACTTCACAATTCACATGCAACAAACAAACATTGGCGCACTTTTCACTTACGCTTCGCTGCCAGCGGCAAACGCAAAGAAAAGCAATGGAAAGAAAAAGAAAAGAAAATATTACTTCACTGCCACAGACCAGAAATGTGGTCGTCGTAGACGTCGCCGTCGCTACCATCGTCGTCGCATAAAATTTCGCAATAGTTGGTAATTCGCCTAAAAAGCAACAGTTACAACAACAGTAAAAACTTCGCAAATGAAAGTGAGAGTGAATAAGAAAGCGGAAACTAATGCAAGCGAAACCGAAAAACGAAAACGAGCAACAACAACAAAAATAACGACGACGACGATGGCAACTGGTTTCTGCCGCTGCCGACGGCATCGCAGACGGCGCAGACTTCGCTTAAAACTCGTTTGGCTGTAAAATGTGCAAGAAATCAAAGAGCGCGTCGCCGCTTAACAGTGACAGCAGCAGCGCAGCTGGCTGCGCAGTAGCGGCAAAAGCACGCTCAGTTGCGCCTGCGCAGCGTCAATTGAGCGAAGCTTTTTGTTTGAGTGCGTCGCTGGCTGGCTGAGTGAGGCGGCGATAAAAATCAGTTGAAAGCTGAAATTTCACTTTCGCTTTTTGCTGCCGCTGGCTGCGCAGTCGACGCTGTTGGCTCAGTCTGCGCTGCTTCAGCTGCTTCCTTTGTTGTTTGCTTTGTCTGTCCCGCTCTAACGCCTTGCTGTTTGGCTATTTCGTTGCGTTTTGTTTGCCGTTAGCCAAAGCGAGTGCGGAAATTGATTTTGTATTTGCTTGGCAAAAGAATTGGCCAGCTTTATACATATTCATAGCTATTATACATTTCTTTTCAAAATCATATAATATCACGCATTTAGTATACGCCATGTTGACCCACTTTACAGCCTGACAGCTGACCAAGTAGTGCTCAGGCCCTTATCAATTTACTCTATGCACTTGACAATTGCAAAAATAAAAATAATATAAACTACTCTAGAAATTAGTGGAAAAACAAAAATACCTAAGCACCTAAGCGTTATCAGTGCGATTCGCAATTTGCCGTTGTTTTTGTAGTTGTCTGTCTATGATTAATAATAGTTTGTAATAATGTGCGATTTGTCCTTGGTTAGCATTGAAGAGCTTCACTATATTCCCTATATTGAACTCAATCTTATAATGGACTTTCTTGTTGCAGGCAAATCCACATCGAATAGCAAAGAAATCATCTGTCCGGATGACAAATACAAAGAGGAGGGCGACATCTGGAATGTTGAGGCGCAAACCGCATTTCTCGGGCCCAATCTGTGGGACAAAACATTGCCCTACGATGCGGACCTCAAGGTAACACAAGTTAGTATCATTATCATCGCTGCGTAGTGGCTGCGTCTGTTTTACTACTACACCCCAAACCCAACTGCCCCGAAACACACATAAAATTGCAAGCGAAACAGTACACACACACACACACACACACACACACAGATTAACCCGAGTCTTGGTGCTTAACGTAGTGCGAGAATTGCATTCTCATCATTTTGTATATATATGTATATATATTTATGGTATTTATTAAATACTGTACAGTTTATGTGCTCCATAGCAACTATTGACTAATACAAAATACACTACTCAACACAATTGCTGTACTTATTACATGCAAATCTTAATTACATTTCAATTACCAATGCAATTACTTTTGATAGCTAGAAAATGGTGAGAGAAGTGTGAACATTATGAATTTTACTTGATTACTAATTACTTACTAAATCTAGAAAAAATGATGAATGTAATACAATTTGTATTACATTTTGATTTAACTACTAAGTAATTAGATCATGAAAGCGAAATTACATTGGAAAAATAATTTAAATTTCATAAATATTAACAAGAATGAAGTCTTCAAGAAGACAAGAATAAATCTTCAGGTTTTATATGGAAAATTTGTTCTGTAAATCAGCAGCATTATAAGAAAGATATATTTTTAATTACTGAAATAATTAAATTCTGCAACAAAATTAAATAGTCTCTGCTCAATATATTAAAAATATCTGTGCATATTGTGCTTTTTATAAATAATTACTTGAGTAATTAAACCCACAATAAAGTAATTACTCTGTAATTATGCACAGTTAGGAGAACTTTTTCAGTAATTACATAATGTAGATGCAATTAATGCATATAAAATTTAACCTAATTAAAGTAATTGACTTGGCAATTGGTAATTAAACACCACAAAATCAAGCAAGCATCGTGTTCAATTTTATTGTTACTGTTTCGACTGCTGTGTGAGCGATGAGAGGCAATCATTGTAAACAATTCTCTTTCGTATGCAGTATGCGGACTTGGACGAGTTCTTGTCGGAGAATAATATACCCGACGGCCTGCCGGGCACCCATTTGGGCCATGCCGGCGGCCTGGGCCATCGCTCCGACTCCCTGAGCCATGCAGCTGGCCTGTCCCTGGGTCTGGGGCACATAACCACAAAGCGCGAGCGATCGCCGTCGCCATCGGATTGCATTAGTCCCGATACGCTAAATCCGCCATCGCCGGCCGAATCAAGTGAGTATTACAAGCAGAGTGGGAGTAACAGAGAGAGAGAGAGAGAGAGAGAGAGAGAGAGAGAGAGAGAGAGAGAGAGAGAGAATGAGTGTGTGTGAGAGGGAATGATCATCTTAATTAACTTTAAATTTCTTACTCGAAAGAAGAAAATGAAAAAGAAAAAAACACAAATGGAATGGACATTGCGCCTCTTTAACTATCGAATCTATTTAATCTATAACTATATAATTTTGCTAATTATATAACTATACCACATATATCTCTATATATATACCACATATAAGTTATGCATTTAAGAAAATATCAACTATAAGAAATTAAATAGAAAATGCTTTTGCTCATGTCTTATCAAATGCTAAATGTTAAAGGCTGATTTCATTCCAATTTGTGCGAATATTAAGGCAAATTGTTGTCAATTTGAGTTTTCATGATTTTTGTTGTTATAATCCGTTCAATGCGTTCGTTCGTTCGTTCGTTCGTTCTCCTCTTTGGTTTTTCATTTACTGTTTCGTTTTCGATCTGAAAGTGAGTCCATTTTGTATTTGATTTAATTAAGAATATAGCACGAACAGTCTGTGAAAAACATTGTTAACATTTAGTATTTGATATTCCAGCATTTTCATTCGCATCGTCGGGGCGGGACTTTGATCCGCGCACCAGAGCATTCTCCGACGAAGAGCTCAAACCGCAGCCGATGATTAAAAAGTCACGCAAACAATTTGTTCCAGATGAGCTCAAGGACGACAAATACTGGGCCCGACGACGAAAGAACAACATCGCTGCCAAACGGTCAAGGGATGCGCGTCGCCAGAAGGAGAACCAGATTGCGATGCGTGCACGCTACTTGGAAAAGGAAGTGAGTAGGCCGACAAATCGATCGATCGAATCGGCGACAATCGATAACATGTTTCTCACTTGCAGAATGCCACGTTACATCAGGAGGTTGAGCAGCTGAAACAGGAGAACATGGACTTGCGTGCACGTCTATCGAAATTCCAGGATGTGTAATGAAAATTATATAAAAAAAAAAATAAAATATAAAATATATAAAAGAAATGTGACTTTGAGCGATACGAAATACCACATCAACAATTACATTATAATGAATAATAATAATAACATTAAACCTGTCTATCGATAAATGATAAAAAAACGACAAAAATTATGCTATAATAACTTTTAGTAAAGAGACAAAATGGGAAAAACCTAAACTAAACAAGAGGAAAACAATTTATACATGCATTAACATGTATATATCTTATGTAACAAGTTATATATATATTCACATATATATATATATATTATATTAAGTAAACACAAACATCTACACACACCTACACACACACATTTGTAAGCAGCGGATATTTATTTTAAACTTAACGTAAAACTAGATGAAAAAAATAACTAAAAACAAAAAAACAAAAAGAGCAACAACAAATGTAACTTAAATTTTTAGTGTAGCGAAAGAAGAAGAAAAAAGTCTCTTGATAACAAACTATCGATAACCTGTTAATGCGTACCGTTAACCGAAACAAACATGGAAGCCCCTATTAACTAAATTTGTTAATTTTTAATACAAAAACATCTTTTGTTATTAGTTTTTAGCGAGCAGATAGAACCCGATATACATGCATATATCTATCGATAACACATCAATATCTAGTTTTCTTTTATGCTTTGTTAAGTTTTGTTAGTTAATTTTAGTTTGCTTTCCTAAAGAGAAAAACAAGAACACATAAATCGTGCATATGTAAATAATTTCGTTGGCTATTCTACAAATTGACTCAAGTAAAAAACTAAAACCTCCCCCCCCCCAAAATAAAAGAAATCTAAATATAAATATATATATAATGTTATTAAATAAAGAAGACGAAGAAGCAGAACCATTTAGAAATGAGCAAAAGAACTTCCCTCCTCAGTTGCCTCGTGGCAAGGCGAACAGCAACTGTTAGACTAAGCGAACTATGATTTTTCTTATATATATATACACACACACAGACACACATACACACACAAACACACTTATATACACATATATGAACTATATATCATAAATTTGATTATGGTAAACCTATTATTTGATAGTTTTTCTTTGTTATTTGTTGATCATGAAACTAGACGAAGTAGCAGAAGCAGCAGCAGCAGTAGCAGCAGCAGCAGCAGCAGAATTGAAGAGCTCAGCGTGCATAGTCAGAGCTGCGAGATATGTTTTATAAGTTTTCCAACCGCCCTCGAACCGCTTTCTAACATTTGGCATTGACAATTGGCAGTTGATTAAGTTTTGCAATTAAATATATATATATGTATATATAATAATATTATATATATAGGTGTTTACAACTTTAAAACTTTTCAAACCACCCTCCGTGTAATAATGTTCATTATTCAACATTCAAGCGTTTCTATATATGCATATATACAATTCTTCTTTCTTAGCATATATTCATTTGATATTATATGCTACACAAGTTTTCAGACAACCCTCGTCATATGTTAAACTAAAAAATACTTGACATTTCGTCAGCTATGGAATTCTGTATTTAATAATATATATTTTGTATAAAACCAAGTGTCAGCTATGCTTGACAACGTTTCAAACCACCCTCTTTCTATCTCAACTTAGCATCATCCTAATACGATTCTATTATGCATATGCATATATATTTTCTTTTTGCTGTAATTTAGTGAATTCATATGCTTGACAACTTGTCGAGCTGCCCTCGCACTACACTAGCTTCTAAGGCTTTAAAAGCTTTCAAAGTTTTGCAATGCTATTTAAACATATTCTTCTTCTTTTTTTTTAGTTGGATGTAGACAATTGCTGAGCAAATGCTTCACAACTTTTCTAACCAACCTCTAGCCCTTAGCCCTATTTTCTACCTAAACCTTTCACAATTTAACATATATATATATATATATATATATATATATATATATATATATATATATATATATATATATATATTGTTTTTTAATTAATTAATAACTTGTTTGGTGTGATTTTGCAAAGATCTTAAATCTTAATACAATTACATATTATGATCTATAATATATTATCATTATTATTATTATGATTATGATTATGATTATTATTATTATGATTATTACTGTTTACAGTTTTTAAGTTAAGTTTTATTTTTATTTGTTAAACATTGAGTTACATTTACCTGCAAACCTAGCTAAACTAAGCCTAACAAATCAACAAAAAAAAAAAAACAAAAACAAAAAAAAAGAACGAGAAAAGCCCAAAAAAGAAAAACAACAACTGAAAATCTATGAAAAATCAAATAAAATTTTATACAAAAAAAAAAAAGCAAAAAACAAATTAGACGAAAAAATTCATTTCAAAATTCTATTTTTTATGCAATTAAAATTTAAGACGTTTTATTTATTTTTTAAAAATAAAAAAGCAAAGCAAAAGAGAAAGCGAAAGCGAAACAGAGAGAGAGACAGATGAAAATGATAATAAAAATGCTTACAAAAATAATTTCAAAATTTTTATTTTTGTTTATGTTTTCTGTTTTTACCTAAACTTATCTATATATAAAATTATCTATATATATCAACATATATATATATAAAGCAAGGATCTCAAGAGGAAATACCGAACCTAACCCTAACGACAGGCCGCATAACATTTTATAGATAAACGCGTTTATCTCATATGTTTATCTTGCTAACAATTTATAGAGATAATTCTAGAGCGAGTTGCACCCAGCGTTTAGTCCAGACAAACTTCCAACAATCGAATCCTAAAACACCCACTAATAAGACGATTTAACCTAACCTTAAATAAATAAAGCCTTTTGCACTGCTAAGAAACCACCTAGAGAGACAAAGAAAGAGAGAGAGAGAGAGAGATAAAACAAGAGAACAAGAAAATAGAGAAACTAAAATACAAATAAAGAAAAAGTTGAGTCAAAGTTTTGAGCTTCGGTTGTTTTGTAAAGTTACACAGATATTATACGATAACGATAACGATAACGATAACGATAAAATATAGTAGTGTACTTCGATTAATTTCACAAACTAAGCAATTGCTACATATATTTGTACTATACATATATATCTATATATATACAGCTATATATACATACATATATAGCTTAAACAAAAATCGTGTTATATTTATATAAAAATATTTATGTCTAAGATACAAAATGCGCATAGAGGTGAAAAACATAGAACAAAAACAAACATTATGCAAATTATAAGCGTTAAGTGCGTAGCTCCCCAGCGACTGTTAGTGCGATTAAAGTGTGACCAGCCCAAAGAAACAAGAAAATAGTTATTTAACTATATTTAATATTTGAGTTAGCTTTGCGGTGAAAAAAAAAACAGTCAAATGTTTCACTTAATATTTGAGTTTGCTTTCAGTTTTGCTTTAAGTGAGAAATTTGTGTGCTTTAATTAGAATTGAAAATTTAAAAGCTTTAAGCTAATGCTTTGGCAGCTGAATTTTGTGTGTAAAATTTGTAGCATACTTTTGGGCGCCAGTCAAAATTCTAGATTAAAGCTCTATTCCATTTATTTTATTTCATATATAGCATGCTTTTGGGCAGTCAAAATATATCACAATTTAATTAATGCAAAATAGTTTTAGTAAATGGGAATGATGA